>CM035124.1:106742159-107385334 GCA_020205555.1 Panax stipuleanatus
TCAACTTCTGCATGAATACATGACAATCGTGACTCTTGAATCCAGAAATTTTCAATTGCTCGACCTTACAACAACGTGTTATGTTCGACGTGTATCCATCTGGAAGCTTCAACACACTAACCCACTTACACACGTCTTCAACTTGTTGCTTAGTAAGACAATATGGAGCTTTAGGTTTCGTATTGTTAGGGCGAAGCCACAATTCTGGCCTAATGTTCAATGCCTCCAAATCTTTTCGAGTGTTGTCATTATCTTTGGTTTTACCACTCGCATCTACCACAGTGTAAAACAAGTTCTCGAAAACATTCTTTTCGATATGCATGACATCTATACAATAACGAACTGAAAGTGTGCCCCAATACGGCAACTCAAACCATATGGGCAAGTGTGTCCAATTATAAGTCTTCCCGTACCCGGCTACTCTCAATTTACTGTGCTCTTTCCCCGGCAAAGGAAAATCAAGCTGGTTCAACCATCTCAAGACCTCACTGCCCGATAGTCGACCAACAACCCCCTTCTTCTCTGTCTTTCTGTTGAACTGTGCAGACATCTTTCTATAATTGTGATCAAGAGGCAAGAATCTACGAGCAGTTCCAAAGAAAGTACATTTTCGCCCATGCTGCAACTGATTGCCTTGCACATCCCCCATACACACTGGACATGACAGCTTCCTGTGGGTTGACCAACCACTAACCATCCCAAGAGCCAGAAAGTCAGTGATAGTCCATAACAGGGCTGCCTTCATCTCAAAATTCTCGCTTTTCGATTTATCATAAGTCTGGACCCCCGTCTCCCACAACATCTTTAGTTCATCTACTAACGGTCGAAGGTACACGTTAATGTCTTTTGTAGGACTTTTATCCTCTGGTATGAGTAAAGTCAAGAACAAGTACGGATCCCTCATGCACATCGACGGTGGAAGATTATAAGCGACCATAATCACTGGCCAAACTGAGTACGGATGACTAAAATTATTGAAAAGGCAAAAGCCATCAGTAGCCATGCCAAGCCTAACATTTTTGACTTCTTCCGTAAACTCAAGATAATTTGCATCAAATCTCTTCCATTCATCTCCATCCGCGGGTGAGTCAGCTGACCAGGCACGACATCCCTTGTTCGATGCCAACTCATATGTTGAGCCGTAATGAGACGACTATGAACAGCCGCTGAAGCCTCGGCGCAAGAGGGAAAGTACGTAAGATCTTCCTGGAACATTGTTTCTCCTTCCCCCCACGTTTTGTCACCTTATAGCGCAGAAAGCTGCATTATATCACACTGTCCCTTATCTCTGTCCTCCCCATAGTATAACATGCAATCCTGTTCACAAGCATCAATTTTCTGATATCCCATATTTAACCCTTTGACCTTCTTCTTCACTTCGTAATAATTTACAGGAAGAGTATGATCCTTGGGTAAGAACTTTCACACAATGGCAAGCAAATCGTTTGAAACCTCTCTCCACTACAGTCGTGCTCATTCTTGTAGTGTAAAAGCATCGTCACTGCAGAAAGCTTGGTGTCCGTATCATTTCCCGGATACAACGAGACCCCAGATTCAGATAGCAACTTGTAAAAGGCAACAGCTGTATCATTTGGCACTTTCTTAGCACTGCTTGAAGAAGGCTCATTTTTCAGCCCAGTCAATATTAGTAGGGCCATAAGCATCGACCAACATTCTCCACCAGGATCATAGTTTTCGGCGTTATAAATCCGTAGGATATCTATCCGCTCAGCTGATTCCCCGTGATGAGTCCATACGAAGTACCCATCCACAAATCCACGGGAAAATAAGTCGAATTTAATCTCGTCAACTTTCTTCCAGATCAGGTTTTTACACTTGACACCACGGGCAACGCATCTTTTCGTTCGAATTATCAACATGATCTATTGCTTTATTCAAGAAATCTGACACCCCATCACAATAAGCTGATACTAATCCCCTCCCATCACTGCGTATCCTACGGTACATCCAACTCCAGTCGGCTGACATTTTTAACTGCACAGACCACGGATTCAGTACAGGGATGTTCATGCATGTGGTCCATGCATGAATGAATGTCAAGCGGGATCATTATAGGGATGTTCATGCATGTGGCCCATGTATGAATTAGAGTATTTTTTTATTACAACAGCTCTATAGGAAAGGGGTAATTCAGGCTTCTATCCGTTCCTGGATGCGTCTCTCAACTAGTGCCAAACGTTATGCACGTTTTTTTTGTTTTAAGAAAATTTCGATAGCACCTCCCCATGGTCTCCAAGTACACGAAATAGATTAATCTAAGTCTGTACGCGAAAGAAACATGTAGAGATAACAGCTGAAAAGTCCTCAAAACAACAAAAACGTGTCGTTCGTATTGGCACCGGCCTAAGTGAAGACATAACATACAGAAACAGTCCCCAACTGGGGACTATTCGACATTCACTCCTACTGAGTGAATGTCAATGGGTTTCTAAGTGACACCTCCAAAGTATCTTTGTGATGGAACTGAAATGGTCTACACTTCAGGAGATCGGAAAGACTCTCAAGATTTTATCCTTTATAGATAAACTAAGTATAGCATATGCTTAGTTTGAACGATATGATTTGGTTCCCATATTATTATGGGAACCAGATCATATCATTCAACCAAGCAAATGCTACTTGTTTATTTTGTCAATGAAAAACTAAGTAAGTGCTACTTAGTTTATTGAATATTGCATCACAACTAAGTAAATGCTACTAGTTTATTTGCCAATAAAAAACTAAGTAAGTGATACTTAGTTTATTGATATTGCATCACAACTAAGCAATGCTACTTAGTTTATTTTGCCAATGAAAACTAAGTAAGTGTTACTTAGTTTATTATTTATTATTTATTACTTATTTATTATTATTTATCTATTCTATTATTTATTATTTAATATTTATATTATATTTATTATTTAGTATTAGTATTTAGTATTTAGTAGTAAGAAACTAAGTAAATACTACGTAGTTTATTATTTATTATTATTTATTATTATTATTTTTATTATTGTTATTTATTATTTATTATATTATTATTTATATTTATTATTATTATTATTTCTTATTTCTTATTTATTATTTATTATATATTATATATTATATATTTATTTATTTATTATTATTTTTTATTTATATTATTTATTATTTATTAGTAAGAAACCAAGTTAATACTACTTAGTTTATTATTATTTATTATTTATTATTTATTATTTATTATTATTTATTATTTATTTATTTATTCTATTGTTATATTTATCTTATTTATTATTTACTATTTATTTATTATTTTATTATTTATTATTATTATTTATATTATTAGTATTTAGTATTTAGTATTTAGTAGTTAAGAAACTAAGTAAATACTACTTAGTTTATTATTTAGTATTTAGTATTTAGTAGTAAGAAATTAAGTAAATACTACTTAGTTATAATATATTTATTTATTATTTATTATTATATTTATTTTATTTATTATTTTAGTAGTAAGAAACTAAGTAAATACTACTTAGTTTCTTATATTTATTATTTATTTATTATTATTATTTAGTATTTAGTATTAGTATTTAGTAATAAGAAACTAAGTAAATACTACTTAGTTTATTATTATTATTTAATATTTAACATTTATTTATTATTATTTATTATTTATTATTATTAGTTATTATTTATTATTTATTATTTATTATTATTATTTATTATTTATTATTTATTATTTATTATTATATTATTATTAATTATTATTATTTATTATTTATTATTATTATTTATTATTATTTATTATTAATTAGTTATTATTAATTATTTATTATTATTAATTATTAATTATTATTTATTTATTATTTATTTTATTTTAGTAGTAAGAAACTAAGTAAATGCTACTTAGTTTATTTTAATATTGGAAAACAAAATTAAATAAACATAAATATAGTTGCAGGGCCCACAAATTTTCCAATTGAAAATTCTGTCGGAAATTCTGTCGAAAATATCAAATATCACATTCTAGTAATTATCAAGCAATTTGCATTATCAAGCCCAAATTAATTGCAGCAAATCAGTTAGGACATACCCAAATTGCAGTAAATGAACATGTTGAGCCATTCTTAAACATAAACCAATTATAACAAACCCAAATTACTGTAATGAAGCAACATATCAAATAATCCAATAGATTGTCTCAATTTCAAATCAACCCCAAATTGCAGCATATCAAATCCAACATATTGTCCCAATTTCACCAATGTCAATTCCAATTTCAATTTCAATTTCAGATTGTTCCTAAGTAATGAAGCAAACAGAAATTAACCCTAACTAATTCACCATTTCAGCTTCACACAACCCTAACTAACAAAACCCTAACTAATAAATGAAAAAAAATACTTACAGAGTGAGCTAAAGAGATGAGGTAGGCAGTTGTGGACAGCGGCGGAGTAGGCTGCGGGCTGCAGAAGTAGAGGAGGGCGGCGGAGTAGGCGGCGGCTGCAGGAGGCGGAGGAGGCAGTGGTGGGGCTATGCCGGAGGATGTGGCGGCGGACAAGGAGGCAGGCCCGACGGTGGGGGCCTATGCGCGAGGATGTTGGTGGGAGGTGACTGGTTGGAATAGGGGGACGGTGGAAGGGGTGGGGGGGACCCGATGGCAGGGGGAAGGAAGGGGGTGGGGTAGGGGACCGGTGGCAGGGGCTAGGAGAGAGAGATAGATTGAGAGAGCTATGAAAATGAAAAGAGGCGGCTGGAGAAGAAGATGTAAATTTAGGTTTACTTCTTATTTTCGTTCGAAATTCCGTCGAAGATAATTCCATCGGAAATAGGGTCTCTTCGACGGATTATTCCCTCGAACTTAGATGTTATTCCGTTCGAAATTTAGTCTTCGCATGCTGGCAGGGAAATCTAGCGCCACTGGAGGGTCACCTATCTACTACGTAGTTACTACCATTAATTTCGACTGAGGGACTTATCTGCGACGCAAAATTCAGGTCGAAATAACTTCAGTTTGACGGAAATTATTTTCTCAAGAATAATTCCGTTCGAATTTAGACGATTTCTTGTCGTTATTAGTATGGTATTATTACCAAAGTGGAGGCTTGACTTGTGAACATATCCTGCTTATTTTTGGGTCTTCTCAGGCCATTGTTGTCTTTGCTTTTTGAGCGAAAAGATTTGTCATTTTATATTCAAAGAGATAGATTGGATTAGGAGTTCTTTAAATTGCAGAGTGAGCATCTAGGATCGGAGGAGAGAGAGAAAAGAGTGAGAAGAAAGAGGAAAATATATATATATATATATATATTTATTAATATTATATTACCACGTGTCAATCGCCACTAAGCCCTTTTGTCTAGCTGGCATGGTCTGTTAACGGGGAGGGCGTGGTTGAGCTGATTTTTATAACGTCAAGAACACTTTTGGGAAAAAAGTTCTTGGGCTAACACAGACTTCGGCCAAAACCACAGGGGCAATTTTGCATCTTTGCCCTTATTATATATTAGCTCATCATTTTGTGTGAAGCACGTATTTTATATATATTGAATTGTTGTATTGTTTATATTTTTTTTGTATTATATTATACCAATATATCAATTATAAGAATAATAGATTAATACTGTGTAGGATGAGTTTTATAAAAAAAATATTTACTTTCTTCTAAAATATATTATTTACCCAATAATGTATAACTAATTATTGAGAAAAAATTAAATAAATTAAGAAATCTACAATAATAATTCATCTATTTATATAATATAAATGATAGTTTCATCATTAAATTAATAATTTATTTATTTTTATATATTCATCTATTTATGTAATAAGTAAAATCTTATTTCAACTCAAATAGTTGCACTTATATAATTTAATAAGAAAAAATTATTATTTAAATAAATATTATTGTTATGAAGAATATGAATTCAAATGAATGCTAACTAAATTAAAAATATGTATAAGAATAAGAGATTGTAGGTAGATAATTATGATAATAATAATGCAGATGAAAATATTTTCAAATTAAACAAAAGATGAAAAGAATAGTTTCTTATCCTAAATTTTAGATTTGTATTCCTAAAATTTAGAGTCGAAGGAGCATTCTTAAATTTTAGGGTTGAGAGACCATTTTCTACTATTATATATATATATATATATATATCTTATTTATAGATAGAATTTATTCCTAAATAACCTACACATGAAATTAAACTCTACAACTCTACAATTCTAATACCAACCTGTGTATGGATTAGTAATGTCTTATTTATAGTGCAAGTTCAATTTCCTATGTAGGGACTATCATGAAATTACATGATTTGTGAACAGTTTTGATGACTTAGGCTTGGTTGTAATGTCATAGCATGATGTAAATTCTTATCTGTTTGATGCTGATGTAACCGAATAGCACTTTTGAGTAACCGTTACGATTTGCTCAGTTTAAATGGTCACATACTTGTCTTCTGGTGGGAATTTTGTGTTTTAATGAAAGAGAGTTAGTAAACAACTAGTAATGACTAGAATTGCGCAAAAGCTTAAGTTTGGGAGAAAATAAGGGGTATGCATGCTATATACATAAAAATAAATTAAGAAAAAGAAAGAATAGAAAATATGTTGAATAAACACTTTGGCTAGTCGAGTCATGTGGCCTTTGATATTCAAGCAAGTACGCCCTAGGGATTGTCTTTTACACCCAGCGCCCTAAAGCCTTCTGGCTTGGGAGTCGTTGGTCGAAAGCTCGCTACACGGGTATCATTGAAAAGCTTAAGAGGGCTAGGCATTGCACGGTCAAGTGTAAACACGGGAAAGTGCAAAATTGCCCTCATGAGTAAATAAAAGCGTAATAAACCCCTTGTTGACTCTTAGCTTAGTTGATGCATAGTCTTGGTTGGAGCTTAATTTGTTTACTGCCTTTCTTGAGTTGAAACTGTGCTTTTTCCCTCTAAGAAGCATATTATGTGAAGTATTTATTCTGAAGCAAGTTTAATGGTTGCTAAGCACACACACACTACATCAGTGATTACAGGTTTTGATTTGCAGAATAATATGCATTAAGGTCTTGTTCTTGGTTGGATCACTGTTTGAAGATTTTGTAGTTTCTCTGAGGCAATTCATGTGAGCTTCATATCTGACTGATATTTGGATTCGTTAGCATGTTAGTTTAGGTTGCATACAGTTTAGTTAGTTCATTGCATTTTGTTTTATTCTGCTTTGTTTCTTGAGGACAAGCAACAGTTTAAGTTTTGGGGGTATTTGATAAGTGGTTTTATACCTACTTATCTAAATGTCAACTAACTTCAATTGTTACTTAAACTCGTATGATGTAGTAGCTTTTCATGCATTTTTGATTGCTTTTGTAGATTTCATGATTGAGAACTCTTTTGGTGACATTTGAAGCTAAAAGGGATGTGAGGATGCTAAAAGGAACAAATATGGAAGTAATGGAAACAAGAGGAGATGTGGGAAGATAGCAGCAAAAAGCCAAGAGCAGCAGCAGCAATCTGCAGAATTCTAGAGCATGGCGGCCGCGTCCTGGTAAAGAGCAAAAGCAACGCGCCCGCGCCCACCAGCAGGCAGCGCGCCCGCGCCCCATTTGTGTTGAGGGGCAGCGCGACCATGCCTGTCCTGGTTGACCAGAATTGACTTTTCACTTAAGTTGGATGATTGCTTGGGGAAGGAGGCACTCGAATTTTGGCCTATATTTAGGGCATATTTTCAATATGTAAAGACATTCCACATTGGGGGATCATAAGATTACATATGCTCTTCTCTTTTCTTTAATTTCTTTATTAGATTAGATTAGATAAATTCTAGATTAAATTAGATCTGAAGATTGAAGCAATTGAAGAGCATTGAAGATTCAAACTTGGAGCAAGAGAGATCAGATTTGCAATTTTATTCATACTTTCTCTTTTACTTCTATTTGTATTCTTTTAATATATATTCAAATTGTGGATTATGGATTTGATTCAACCACGAATTAAACTCTATTTTGGGATTACAATGGAACTTATTAAGTAGTTTATTTTGATATGCGTCCTTGTTAGTCTTATTAAATTTTTTTCGATCGTCTATTGTGATTTGTGTTGAAATGCTTACTTGCTTGGCCATCAATTACCGTGATAATCCATATGAAATTGAGAAACGGATTATGGGTTTAGATCTGATCATGATAGCATGTGTTTGTGTGTTCTACATGGCGTTGGAATTAATGATTTGTGCTTCGGATAGACATATATCAAAGCACCACTTGTAGTCATTTGAGAATTTGTATTTAAATCCTCTTTAATTGTAATTCACAAAAACATATAGTGAGTTAGTTAATTAGGGTGTTCACACTCATTCTATCATTTTTGGATTTTATGTGATATGGACATGGTACATCGAGAGATGGCTATGTTTTGCCTTTGTGTTCTCGACTAACAATCCGATGATAATTAATTTGGCTTAACGGGAAGTGTATTGATTTAGATGAAACAATAGGTAAAATTGTAGTCTCGTGTCTTCATTATCTAGTTTCATTCTAGGGATAGTTAGTATTAGTTTAATTGCATATTATTATTCAAAGTACTAAATCCATCGTTTAAATAAGATTAAGTTGATTACGGGTTAGTGTTTGGTAATTCTTGTTAAATAAATCTCTGTGGGAACGATACTCTGCTTACTCTTTATTACTTGTTGACCGTGTATACTTGCACACATATATTGATTGTGAAAACGACCAACAATAGGTTTTGAGGGGAAAGAAGACAATTCACAAGACAACGGCTGTGTATAAGTTTTCACACTTAGAAATAAAAAGTAGTTGGTGAATTACTGATAAGGGAGAGTCAAATAAAAGGTGTTGATGTTCTTCTTGACAATTATACTTTTATTTGTTTGCATTGATTTTTTGTTCGTTTATATTCTAGATTGTATCCGATATAGTTAAAATGAAGTATTTCAAGTCTTATGAGTTATTCTTAGTTTTGAAGGGTATGATTTTCACTTCAGAGAATATTTTTTTCTTCTTCTTGCAAAGCATCTGACTTTTTACCAATGTATAAAACTATATTTGAATGAAAATGAAACAACATGAGTTAAATCCCTAGTCTAGAATAAATTTTAGGTCAAATTCCAAGTCTGAATCGAATCAAATTCATCCAAATAAGGCCTTAAATCAGTGACCCAATAGTATCTTCTTGGATCATCTTAGCATATACCACAGGCTCGCCCAAAAGATCATGATTTGAAAGTACTATTGGTAGTAACTTAATTCCTTATATACAGATAAATTTTTTTCATATATTTCGATATGGGACTGAGGTGTTACAAACTCCCCCACTTAAATTTCTGACGTCCCTGTCAGAATCGATCAAACACATGGTCCACAGATCATTGCCTCTCTAGCCATTGTGAGATAATGTCGGCTGGCTTCGTATCTCAACCTCCATCCCTCCATTGTGGGATAATGCCACCAGCCTTCGTGTCCCCGCCTCTGACAACCCGATCGGATGACCCGACCCAAGCTTTCGAGAGTTGGCTCTGATATTATATGAAACAACACGGGCCCAATCTCGAGTCCGGAATAAATCTCGGGTCAAATCTCAAGTCCAGATCGAATAAAATCCATCCAAATAAGACCTTAAATACATGGCCCAGTCCAATAGTATCTTTTTGGGTCATTTTAGCCCACCACATACTCATCCAAAAGGTCATGACTTGAAGGTATTATTGTTAGTAACTTAATATCTTATATACAGATAAAAATTTCCTATATCTTTCTATGTCGGACTTGGGTGTTACAGAAAATCTTGAAATTAGTAAAAGATAGTAATATTTGTTAGATTTTAAATTTGTTGTAGGGATAATACCAATTTATTTATTTTGCACAAAAAACGCCCCAACCAAGTTATTGGTTAGATTAAAAATCGATCGGCTCGATATAATTTGATCGGTTTTATTTAGTTTGGTTTCGGTTCAAATTGTCATCTCTAATGTAAAGTATACATGTATTTCATCTTTTATGTGAAATTTGTTTGCTCATTTATTTGATTAATTATTTGTAAGATATAGCGATGTTAATGATATACTTGATTTAGTTAATTATGTGATTATATTGTAGTGCTCAATATGAAGTTTAAAAGAATAAATAAATAAATATATATATATATATATATATATAAAGAGAAGCAGAAGGAGTAAATAATATTTAATGTCCTTAAATTAAAAAATTTACAAAAATTTATATATCACCCACACCAAGCCAAATATCATCAACTAATTGAATTCAAATTTAGGAGACTAATTATTACCCCATAAGGAAAGACAATTTATTATATTATGCCCTTTCACCTTTTGGAATATATTACTCCCTCCGTTCCTAAAAGATTGTCGTTTTAGAAGAAAAAATTTATTTTAAAATATTTGTCGTTTACAACTTCCTAGAATAATAAATTATTTACTTTCCTATACCCCTATCTTCTCTCATTGTCCCAATAAATTATCTCCCTTGTATTAATAGTTTTCAATTTCCCATAAAGGGGTAGTGATGGAATTTTAAATAAATTTTACTAGTATTAAATGATTTTCTTAATCCATGTGCCAAAATCTTAAACGACAATCTTTTAGAAACGGAGGGAGTAATAATTATACATTAAGAAAACACAATTCCAAATCTAATTAGGAAGATGACTAGTTTGCATTTATTTTGCGCCTTAATGGGGCCCACACGTGAGCAACGATGGTGTAGATAGGTTTCTGGGGAAAGAAGCCAGACAACGGTCGGGGATTATTTCCGAAACGGTTAAACCTCTTCTATAAATTAGGGCCTTCCCTTTGCAGTTTCTCACACTTAATTAGAAATAAAACTTGGTGGTGAATTACTGATAATGGATAGACAACTAAAAGTTGTTGATATTCTTCAGGTGATAATTATACCTTTTTTTTTTGTAGTGTTTTCTTCTTGTTATATTATATAGAATATATTTGATATAGCTAATGAAGTATTCTAATTATTATGAGTTCTGACTTGTTTTGAAGGGTATGAATTTATTGATTACAGATGGGGGGTTTCCCCGTTCTAGGTCTGATATAGCTAATGAAGTATTTTTGATAGATTTCTTAATATTTTATGCACTAATTTTGTACCGGTATTGCACTATTTCAATCAAGTACGTTGGCTAATTATTATCATCTAATTCACATATCCTTTAAAAATAAAAAATAATTTGAGAATTTGCAAATTACTAGGCATTCAAAAAAACATATATTTATCTATATTATCTATGTTTGGATTATATCTTGAAGAATTTGGTGTGCAAATATCTATCATGTTTTTTATTTTTGGTTTAATTCGTTTGCTTTTGAAAAATGAAGGAAAATCGTGAAGAGTTTCAAGGAAAATCCAGATCTGTTGAAAAGATTGACAAAGAGATATCGTTGTTACAAAAAGAGCGCGCAAGATTAGTAGCAAAGAAGGAGAAAAATGACGCAAAGATTGCTTTTTGGGAATCAGAAAATGAACGCATCAATGATGAGATGAAGCGTCTCCGGCTAGAGTTTGAAGCCTTAGTTGCTGCCCCCCTTTAGTTCCAAACTAGAATTCTCCTCCATTTCCCTTTGTGGGGGTTATTGTTTCTCCGTTACTTTATTATGCCAAAGTAAACTTGAAGAACTATAGGTTGATGTTATTTTGAATTATGCATTTTTAACAAGTTTGTTTTAATTTCTAGTATTAAAGTGCTGCAAAATTAATCATATCATTGATAAACTTTTATGAAATAAATAAACTAATTAAACCTCAACACACTGTTGAAAACACATATAAATTGTGAACTACCAAATACTACGAATTTCAATGTGTTGTCTTATTTCTTGTCTCAATTGCTATTCCTCCCCTTGTATTGCTCTCCAAGTAAATTTTTTATTTAGTTACAATAATTGTAAAAAAAGAGCTAAAGAGTAGGTGATAACAATTGATGCAAAAGAGTGGGACAACAATGTGACATCAAAACTGCACTCAAATACTACACCAGTAATGAAGACAAACTATGTTGGATAAATACCATGTACTTATTCAAAATGGTACTTGGTCACATGTTCCAGCTTTCTATGTCATCAAAACATATTCAATTGTCAATGGATTAATCGAATGAAATAGGAAGCTAATGCGATCTCTAGATCATTTTAATTCACGATGACATTACGAAGGATACCATCAATAGGAAGGTATTGATTATATATGGAGAAATATTAAGACCTTATCTTATCATTGTTTGTCAAGGCTACAACTATCAGACCTGTATTGAGTCTCTCTGGTCTAAAAAATTTGTCTGGTTTTATCAATTACATGCAGCACTTTTCAGGTTAAGCTTCAATCGAAGACCTTTTTTCTTTCTTTCCTGCTGGTCGGTTTTTGTGACAATCAATTGGCCAATGGCGGCGTAGCTTTATTTCTATTGAAGACTAGGGTAGAGATGAGATTTCAGCGGCAGTAATTTGTGGTTTAAATGATAAGAGAGACTAGCATTAACTAATCCCCACAACGAAAGATATAAGCCTGATAGGAGGAAAGAACTCCGACTTCAACTTGGTTAGTCATCATTCTCCTTAACAAAATAGGAAGTGGGTTATCTCTGCTTTTATGATCAAAAGATTCATTCATGTGAACAACCGACTTTGATACCAATTGATACAGTGTAACGGGAGGATGAAGGTCCTTGAACGAACAAGGAATTGATAAAAAAAACAATCAAATAATTGTATTTATGAAATAATAATAATAACCTAAAAAACTATTTATACCTACTACCTAACCCTACTAAGAAATATATTTCAAGAAACTTAAAAATAAAATGTTAAATTATATCATGTATGTTCATCATCTAAAATTATATCATGTAATGCCCACAACAAATATTGCAAGGACATTACCACCAGTACAGATGATAAACAACCACTTATACGAGCAAGATAAACAATTCGGATCAAGGTTTCATAGAGGCTAAACTAGCTGATTCTATAACAACATAATTCAACATAGAAAAAAAATATAAGCAAATTTGGATGATAAAATCGGTACAAATTTTTCATTTATCTAACTGATAGAAATCTCGATCAGTCAAGTATGGTACCCATCTTTGCCTTATATCGTGCACCATTTATGATCCAAATATCTTTCAACATAGTGTAGCTTCAAGGCTAATTGTATTTATCTGTAACCACAAAAATAAGAGAATTTTAATAAAAGAGTGAAATTATGAACTAACTTTATATTGCAGAATGTATTATGGGTATGTATACTGTATAGACTGGGGAATTGCAGCTCCTACTTTTAGCCATGGCTAAATACCAATGTTATATTTTTTCTATATACACGTGCTACTTAATTTCAGGAAAAGATATAACGAAGTTTGTAACTTCTCGTGCTTTTAAATTTAAAACACTTTATATTCTCAATTTAAATAAAGGTATGGCTGCTTCAAGAAGATCATTGCCATTGTAGAATACTAAATCCTGAGGTATCAATTCATACATGGTCTCCCTCTTACTGTCTCATCCACTGTTTTATCCCATGTATTGGTACCAAGTAATACTTATCTATTGAAGAAATTAATTATAAATAATTAACTACTTAATACTCGAAACAATATATAAAATGAAACAAAAGATGAGATTGAGGATAGGACAAAGGATTTCAATTCATTAGCTATGCCATATGTTAAGGCACTTCATATCGATCTAGGCTCACTATTATCAAATTCAACAATGTTTAGGTATTTTGAAACTTAGTTGTTGGTAATGTTTGAATAATGTTGAACCATCTCCAGTAATTGAATAAAATAATTTGAAAATAATTTAATAAAATTAGTTACTTACCAAAGAATTTGCTTTCCTCAAATAACTTCAAACTAGGATCAAATAAAGTGCCAATTCTCGTATTCTTAAGTTCGTAAATCTGACTATAAATGTGTACCTTCAAATAACAACAAAAAAAAAACAAATTAGAGTTTTCAAAATTGCTCGTATTAGAGCATCATAATTTTAATGTCTCAAATGATATATGATTAATTATGCATACCTGTGATTGTGGCTTGATCGAGTTGGTGCTGCTGGTTATAAGTTGGCTGTAGAGCCCTGAAGTTAGAAAACATATATTGGACAAAAAGAAGATTGTTAGGATGTTTAATTTATTTGATCAAACAAGTCCCTATTTCTGTTTGTTTAATTATAGGCTTTCCATAGCTCTTGGCTAAGGCCAAATATTATGAATTTGTTCGATTATTACCGGTGTTTACAACAGTAGTGTTTAGTGCTTTGGTCACCTAATCAAAAATAGTGTGGTGGCTTGAGCTCTAAATAATGTGTTTGTGAGTAGAATAAGTTGCATATGTGTTTTGAGATAAATTTTTTAATGTTTTTATGTTGTCATTCATGTTCCCAGTAATAGTTCATTGTATAAAAGGTTGATGTGTATGATTAGCCATCTAGAAAGCGTGATATACTGGTGATTAACAGATAAGAGTTTTACAAAAATAAAATTAATAATATTGAATCTTATGTACAGTACCTATAAAATTAAAATATGACAAAGTGAAAGAATAGGTACCAGGAAGGTACGGATAAATTGTTGGAGTTCTGAACTTGTGGATACATTCTATCAAATTCATATTGACCAGATTGGTTGCCAAAACCTTGAGGCCTGAATCAAATAAAAAAAAGAGAGCATGAAATAGATGAAATTAAATGAAATGTGCAGTTCATTTCTATAAAATGTTATTATTAGGGAAAATATAATAATAATGTGTGTACCTCATTACGGACATCGCAGAATAAGGAGCTTGGGTAGAATAAAACAAGTTTAAATGCTTCAAATAAAGTTTTGAAATAACATTACAAGGTATGCTACAAGCTATGTTGTATGAATTCTGCATTTTACCTGAAGTACCACTGTCCGACACTCAACACTTGGACAAAGGTATCAGACTCTTCAAAATTGGTTGTAAGTGGAAGTAAATTTATTAATTAAACATGGGAAAGTGTATACTTACTACATCAGTAAAAGATGGAATTTGGTTTTGTAGATCATTTCTGAAATGAACTGATTGGCCGCCTCTATTTTGAAACACCTGATCAAAACAAGATAATTATGTCCTAGGGAAACAATCACGCTTTAATGAGACAAGTGTGAGCAAAACATTCCCTAACATAAACCTTTTAGATTTATGGTTGATCTAATTTGCTGATATATTTAACATTAAATTCAATGTTAGATTTGAAGAAAGTTCAGTTCCTAAATTCCTTCTAGCAACGATTTATATGCCCAAAAAAATTAAAGAAAAGATTAATACAAATTATATATATATATATAAGTATATATATTCTGTTCAAGTATATGCCACAAGACCTAAGAAAGTTCTTAAAGGATCAGTGTATCAAAGGTGCTTTTATACTTGTTTCTTTTAGTAATCTTATATATATATATATATATATATATATATATATATATATATATATGTGTGTGTGTGTGTGTGTGTGTGTGTGTGTGTGTATACTACCTATATTTCTTTCCTTTTCAACATTCATGAACGGACATTTGTGTAAAAACAAATTATTTGAAGATCGAATGGATTGCAAATAGAGATACCGAAACAGTGGAGTCAGGTTGAACCATCCAACTTGACTGAGATCATAAAAGATCATGTGATCAGCCTGTAGAGAATGAGAGCCTGAATCTAAGCCTAAATCTGAGTAGGATTGTATGGAGAAGTTGTCGTTGTTGTTTGCTTGGTTTGGTTTGGTTGATTGACTCCTAGAAATCCCATGTCATTGTTCTACACAAAATAAACATTATATATAGAGAGAGAGAGAGAGAAGAAAATTTGTAAAATTACTGCAAAAAAAATTATATTGCATAAAATTAATCATAAAGCCAGTAAGGAATTGAAATAATTAAGATTTACGTGAAAAGGAGAAAGACAAAAGAGGTAAATAATTAAAATATATTTTGGCTTACTATAAACAATTTGAAACTCTAAAGGGCAAAATATTATGCCCCATGCACCTGGGGTCCCACCAATTAATTAGAGATCAGAATATTATCTAAATAGATTCTTAAAAAATTACAATAAATAAATAAATTAAATGTTACATTTAAAACTATATATTTTATCGTCATGTGTTTTTTTCCCTATATGATTTTCTATGTTTTTTTTATCAATAAGTCAATCTAAGCAAATATAGTGTTAGAAACTTCTAGGTTTTGTCTAAAAAGCAAGAGACATACAAAAGTTACTCTTCAAATTTCTTCTAGCATAAAAAAAGGAAATAATCGGTACATGTTTAAACAAAATGAATCAATTAGTTATTTTGTGTATTTATCAACAAGTCAATCTAAACAAAATGAGCTTATGTTAACAAAATATGAAAGTTAAAAGCACTATACTCACATTCGCCGTTGGCATTGCCTAGTTTATTTAATTGTGACATTCTCAATTTTTTAGGCATACATAAAGATATTCACAAGAAGAGGAGCTAGATAGATGTCAATGGCGAATATGAGTATACTGCTTTTAACTTTCATGTTTTGTTATATACATATATATTAAGAGAGAGAGAGAGAGATTAACTTAAATATAGCAACTATAATACCCAAGATTATGAAAAGATGTACAAAAATGTATATGAAGTGTTACTAGAGAGAGATGGATACCTTTTGCATCAGATGAAATAAAGTGAAATGAAGTAGAAAGGCGTAGGAAGAGAGGAATATTAGGTGATATTTATAGAGAACCTTCGTCACATGTATTGTATTTCCTGTTAGGCGTGTATGTTCTTATTTGGACATCTTGTTTAGGCTAGTAGATCTATGTTCGTGATATATGGTAGCAAAATGACTTTTGTCTCCTTTAAATCTAGCTAAGTGATTATATAGTGAGCTGGTTTTGTCTTTTTGTATTATGATAAATTGAATTATTTTAAAATTTGACTACTAATTGCTTAATGTGTTTCCAAAAAGATTTTAAATTTGAGATAATTTTAATGTCAATTAGTGGCATTTTTGGAGTAAAAAATGGACATAAATTTATTTTATTTTGTTGAGTATTATGATAAATATCGTAAACTATCCAAAAATATAACTACGTGTTACTCCCTCCGTCCCATATTAAATGTCATAATTTCTTTTTTAGGATGTTCCAAAATAAATGTCTTATTTTTATATTAGTAGCTATATTTATCATATTCTTCCTCTTATACCCTCATAATATTTTTACTCAATTTTTATTGAAAATTGAATAAATGTGAAAATATTTATATTGGTAATTGGTGTATAGTATACCACTTTCACTATAAAATCTCTTTTTATTTAATGTACATATTGAGAATGTGAGAGTTACCAAAAAAATGAATCTAGAGAATTAAATGGCGTGGGAAAGTAATTATTGGGGTCATAGAAAAGTGAAGAAATACTTCAGTTAATAAGTAATCAAAAGGGTAATTTAGGTTAAAAAAATTGTATTAATCAACGTGCCAAAACCAATTATGACATTTATTTCGGGACGGAGAGAATATTATTTATTGTTTCTACATGAATATTTATACCAAATTAATTTTATAGTTTACAGTTTGACTTCTTAAAAAATGGTATAGTTTTGGTAACATGAGAAGGGTGGGTAGGGGACTAGGGGTTTATGACTATGGTTCTCAACTAGCTTATGATCTCGTGCGAATTACTAACTTTGTTTTGTTATAAAATTATTGTATTATTTAGATTTTTTTTATATTATATTATACTAATATATTATTTTTACTAATAATAGATTAATATTGTGTATAGTGAAGGTATTTCCTTTTGAATTATCTTATTTAACTAATAATGTATAACTATTGAAGAAAAATTAAATAAATTTAAAAATCTATATTAATAATTCTTCAACTTATATAATATAAATGATAGTATTCCTCTTTAAAATGATTTATTTATTTCTACATTCCTATGTTCATCTATTTATGTAATAATAAAATCTTAATTAAACTCAAATAATTATACTTATATAACTTACTAATAAAAATTATTATACAATAAAATATTATTGTTATCAATAATATTAATTTTAAAGAACAATAACTAAATAATTATAATAGTAAAAATGTAAATAAAAAAATTTTGAAATTAAATTTATAGATGAAAAATAGTTTCTTTTACTAAATTTTAGGTTTCTATTCCAATATTTTAGGGTTGTAGGACCATTTCTAACTTTTATAGTTAATTGCATATTACACCCCGGGTGTAAAATAGTTTCATGAATTTTGCACCTTTGGCCTATATTCTTGTTATCTTTGTATTCATACATAAAATTCATCAATTTCATCTGAGTATTGCTAATTTTGTCTTGAATTAATCTGAGCATTGTTAATTTTTGGGTGGGGCTTGATTGTTCGATCTGTTTCTTCGGGTTTTGATTAAAATATTGCATAATTAGTTATAAACTTCAATTGGATATTGGTTATTTGGTGTTATATTTGTCTGGGATTCGTTTATTTGGATTATTGGACATCTATAACTGGTTTCTAGTTGAAGAATCTAAGGAGAGAATGATGAAATTGGTGAGGATTGATAATGGAAAATTTGTTTTATTTTTTGAAGGGTATTATTTGAGTGGTTATCTCTTTTGCCATCTATGTATGGTTATTACCAAAGAAGAGGCTTGGCTTGTGAACATATTCTACTTATTTCCGTGTGTTCTTAGGCCATTGTTGTCTTTGCTTTTTGAGCAGAAAGATTTGCCATTTTGTATTCAAAGAGATAGATTGGATAAGAAGTTCTTTAAATTGCAGAGTGAGCATCTAGAATCGGAGGAGAGAGAGAAAAGAGTGAGAAGAAAGAGAAATATATATATATATATATATATATATACTATTAAATATTATTTTTGCCATGTGTCAGTCGTCGCCACTAAACAATTTTTGTCTAACTGGCATGTCTGTTAACGGGAGGACGTGGTTGAGCAGGTTTTTATAACGTCAAAGACACTTTTGGGAAAAAATAAATCTTGGGCTAACACGGACTTCGACTAAAATCACAGTAGCAATTTTACATCTTTACCCTTATTATATATTAGCTAGTCATTTTGTGTGAAGCACGTATTTTGTGTATATATAGAATTATTGTATTGTTTATTTTTTTGTATTATATTATACTAATATATCAATTATAGGAATAATAGATTAATACTGTGTAAGATGAGTTTTATAAAAAGATATTTATTTTCTTCTAAAATATATTATTTACCTAATAATGTATAACTAATTATTGAGAAAAAATAAAATAATAAAGAAATCTACAATAATAATTCATCTATTTATATAATATAAATGATAGTTTCATCATTAATATAATGATTTATTTATTTTTATATATTTATTTATATATGTAATAACTAAATCTTATTTCAACTCAAATAGTTGTACTTGTATAATTTAATAATAAAATTTATTATTTAATTAAATATTATTGTTATGAAGAATATGAATTCTAATGAATGTTATCTAAATTAAAAAAATGTATAAGAATAAGAGATTGTAGGTAGATAATTATGATAATAATAATGCAGATGAAAATATTTTGAATATAAACAAAAGATGAAAAAATAGTTTCTTATCCTAAATTTTAGATTTATATTCCTAAAATTTAGAGTTGAAGGAGCATTCTTAAATTTTAAGGTTGAGAGACCATTTTGTACTATTATATATATATATTTTTACGGTCCGGATCTTAAACTTACCCTTTATCCAACATACCTTGTTTACCTTCTTTTAGCGACGGACCGGCCGACGATTTGGTCCGTCACTATATATACAATCATCATCTATATGTTATCCGTTGCTACATGTTGTCCGTCGCTAAAAACTAAGACGACGGTTGTACATATAGTAACGGACCAAACCGTCGTCCAGTCTGTCGCTAAAGGGCGGGTAAGCAAGGTATGTTGAATAAAGGGTAAGCTTAAGATTCGGACCGTATATGTGAC
The DNA here is from genome assembly GCA_020205555.1 of Panax stipuleanatus. Lineage (NCBI taxonomy): Eukaryota > Viridiplantae > Streptophyta > Magnoliopsida > Apiales > Araliaceae > Panax > Panax stipuleanatus. Next base: position 106,762,151 of record CM035124.1, read on the forward strand.
GCCTCCAGAATAGGTTAAATACTCCACCCATTCTGAGTCGTCAAATACATGGTACAGAATTCAAATACAATTTTTTATATCAAATGGTCGTGCAAAATACGACCACACAACTGTGAGTGTCAATACAAACATGTAAAAAATATTAACACTCAAACTAAGTCCTCATTATAATTATTAGCACACTATTTTACAAAAATAGTGAGGACTACTACTGCTCTAACTCAGACCATCACTCTGTATCCCGAATAGTCCCTGCAACATTCTCATTTCCTGAAGAGAACAATGGAAGAAAAGACTGAGCTCAACTAGCCCAGTAAAGAATATTATGACTAAGTTAATGAAAAAAATAAATTATTGTTAGTCTTCAATAAATCAGATAAAATATTATGCATAATAAGTTTTAGATCAACAACTGCAGCGAAAATAATCATTCATTAGAAGAGTTACGTAGAGAATGATGTCTACTATCTTCTATGATTTAAAAGTTCATCATCAATATTTTATCCATGTAACATCAATCAATATATATCTCAAATCAAATATTCATCTTTACACTATGAGCCAAAGATATTCATTTGTATCACCAGTGGTCATGATCATATCAACACCTGTCCATCTTTGCACTATGGGTCAAAGATATTTATCAGGTAATCATTCATCTTTGCACTACGGCCAAAGATATTCATCAAGTAACCATTCATCTTTGCACTACAGACCAAAGATATTCATTTGTATCACTATTTAAGACTGGGGATGATGAAAAATAATATAAAGAACGAATCCAGTGAGATAAAGGACAAAGATTAGGGATTCGTAACTTAGTTTATCCAAGTTCAAGAATACTCAATAATAATCAATTGTGGAGCAAAATTCAAGAATGAAGTTCAAAACATGGATCCAATCAAAGATAGGAACCATAACAGACAACTTGGACAAAGAAAAGAAAATTTAATTTTCTTGTGAATAGTACCGTATTCGTGAATAGTGCCGTATTTTTGAATAGTACCATACAGATGAATAGTAACCCCAGCATGAAAAGGTAAAAAATTCATAATAAAATTCATACCAATATTTCGGTGAAATGATATTGAAAGAAATAACATCATATACGAGAAAAATAATATCCCTTACGAGAAAAATAACATCCCTTACCTCAGTAGAATACTCGATCTGACTGGAATATCGGATATTATGATGAGGAAGACTTGCACTGTATCAACACTCAAAGTATATAAATACTCTCACAAGAAATACGCTCGATATTATAGAGAAAGAAATTTCTGATTCTGGTGTGATTTTCATTTCTAACTAAGCACCTTATTTATAGAAAAATGCTAGCACACCAAAACAGAAAAATAAATTTTCTACGGATACAAATTTTGAAAATCAACCCATCAGCCAACAAAGGACAAGTGGGGCCACCCACTTGTTTAACATGTTTTTGTTACCAAAAGCACCAAAAATAATTCAGATCCGATTTGCTCTCTTTCCTCCTCATTTTATTCACATATCATGAATTTATTGTAAAAATATTACCACTTAAATTATAAAATTATATTATTACATTATCAAATTATACACTTATAATGTAATATTATAATAATATATTTGAATGAATTATTTTATCAGAAAAGATAAAATATCAATTTTCAACAATTGTCTCTTTTGCAAAAAATTCCTCCATTTATATCTCAATTGAATAAATATTTCCTTAGCATTTTTATCAAAAATTAATTATTATTCACAAATAATATTACAGAATCACAATAATGACAACTAGGCCGTTCTCAGAAAAGAGGAGGCCTTTCGATAAGGATTTCTCCTTACTGGCGCGCAATTAACTAACTCATTTCCTAGACAGAACTTCTTAGACATTGCCAATAATACTGTCTAATAATATTATTCAAATAATATAAATTATTGATTTGATAATGTAAAATACAGTGCAGTGACAATTATTGAAATATAAAATACTGTGCAATACCATGTGCTACTGTGCAACAATGCGTGCTACTTTACTTTAAGCACCGGGTATTTCAACAGTTTTCACGATAACCATTATGCAGTTATTTTTAAAAAACTTATTCTTGTCGTTTTCTTCATCCGACAGTTTTTCGTTATGAGGCTCACAAATGGCTGCGCCGTCGTATGAATATTCTCCGACAACAAGAATATTCCACGACCAAACGAATATTTCCCGACAATAATGAATATTTTATAACCACTTCCTTATTTTGTAAACTTTGCGCATATTACTCATAACTTACCATATTTATCAAATCAACCCCTTACTATTTCAAAATAATATATAGAGGGAATTTAATTTTATTCATAAAAAGTTAGGGTCTTACAGTATATATATATATATATATATATGATAAGGATCTTAGGCTTACCCAACTAAAAGCTCACCCAAGTTCACCCCCTTTCGCGACGGACCGGACGACGGTTTGGTCCGTCGCTATATATACAACTGTCGTCTATATGTTGTCCGTCGCTATATGTTGTCCGTCGCTAAAAGCTAAGACGACGATTGTATATATAGCGACGGACCAAACTGTCGCTCGGTCCGTTGCTAAAGAGAGTGAGCTTGGGTGAGTTTTTAGTTGGGTGAGCCTAAGATCCGGACCGTATATATATATATATAGGACAATGATCCATATCATCTATTTGCTATGGATTAAAAATGGGCATATAGCATCTTAACCTTCCATTAGAAAAAAGAAGAATTGTGATTTAATAGATTAAAACGACGTCTGCTAAAAATTCTAGCAGACTAAGTTAATGAAATTCTCACACAATTATGCCCCCAAATCCGCTAGAACTTCTAGCGGACGCATATTAAACCCATGTGAAAACGAATTGGGGAAAATCGCAGCTCAGGTGGTGAAACACAGCAAAACCAAAGCTTCGATTTCTGCTTTGCGATTTCTGCTATTCTCATGAACCCTAGTCGCAATTTACTGTAGATCGGCAACAAGTTGTCATATAATCGGTAAGTTTGATATTTAATCTCACAAATCTGAAGCTGCTTCAATTTTCCATGATTTCTTATGAACCCTAGTTTGCAATTTAGTGCAGATCGGTAGCAAGTTGTTCAAATTTGGTATCTTGCATTCAAAATTTGTGATCTATAACAAACTAATCAGCATTTGATGAGTAAGTAAGTTATTTAATCAACAAGTTTTTTGAATTTAAACAACCCACTAGAAACTGCATATATTGTTCATCTTTAAACTGCATATACTGAGATTTACTTCGTTTTTTTAATTCTTATCTATTTCTGTTTCATCTTTAAACTGCATATATTGTTCAGCCAACTCTATAGCTGTAATCTGTTTTTGCTCTTCCTCCAAGAGGTTCATTGCTTCATTCTATTGCTTTTCGTTTGTGCTTGAGTCTATTTCAGTCTGGTTTCAATTTTTGTGTTGCAGTATATTGAGTCTATGTCAGTATATTCTTAGTTGTGGTTATTAACAACACATACTTGTTATGTAGTACTAGCAATTAGGATCATAAATCATTTTTCGTGCAATATACATATATTTTTCATTCTTATAATTAATACTATAAGTCTAAAACATGATATTTTCTAGAAACTATTAATTATGAAGTATTAGGATTTATTAATTATAATACGTGGAAAAAAGTTGGTTTCTAGTAAAAAAGAAGAAGCAAAGATTACAAACTTTAAGAATATCAACTATTAGAGAGTCAACTGTATACGTGTTTTTAGAGAGAAGCATGGTTATCAAATTTTCTGTGCGCGCAAGTAGCAAGTTATGGAATGAGCTACATAGCTTGTTCCATTATAGCAGTAAGCACTTGGTCAATATTAAACCACAGATCAACTACTTGTCAACTTTAGTCATTTATTTGAACAATCATTATGAACATTGAACAAATAACATATTTTACTGGAAGTGTATAAATTTCCGTACTCCATGCCATAACACATTTCTCTAAGGTCTAATTAGCGACTCTCGTTAGGTCTTATGATTAGAACATGTTTTGTTTACTGCCTCCGTTTTCAAAAGAATGTTTTAAATACATTCCCACAAGTTAAGGCAGTCAAACCAAAGATATGTTTGACATAAACCCAATACTTCAACAGTGGGCCCAGAAGTAAACACATTTAGAACAAATATCAACTAGTCCTTGTTGTTTTCATGTGATGGAATACTTTTATATGGGGTCCAATTTTATTTTTTTTTAATTTATACTTGTGAAAATCGGACATCCATTTGTGTTGCAGTATATTGGGACAAAGGCAACTCTAGTTAACTTTGTCTTATTCTCCTATGAGATAAGAGGGGTAATTAATTAGTCCTTTTTCATACACTTTTGTTAGAATTGGATCTAAATCTTTGTCTTTAATGTATTTCTTTGGGCAGTTTGAAGTGTTTCAACAAAAAGGAGATTCTAAAGAATTTCAAGTTGAGGGTGAAATTGTGAATTCCTCATCTTATACTTTATGCTTGTTTTGATCCTAATGCACTGTTGCTACCAGAAATTCATTTCATCTCTTTGCAAACCTGGGGATTTTAGAAGTGGGCCCTGTTTGAATTCATTTTTCTAATCCTGTTTCCAGAATATTTTCAAAAATTGTTCTTTAAAAATTTTGTGCAGTTTGTGGTTCAGCACTATTTGAAATATTGTTATCTGAAATAGCAGAATCGAAATGGCAAAAAATAAAGATTTCTAGACAACTTAACTTATAAGATCTAGTATAATAATGTTTATTTTTGGAAAAAATTATAATAAACAGCATCTAATTACTTGACATTGTGATAAATGTTTAGGTAAGAAATGGATATTAATCCCGGACCTTTTAATCCTATTGTCTTATGATTGTGGCGTTTATGTTGCAAAGTACGTAGATTTTTTTTTGCGCCGGATAAACATCATGAAGGAACCGAGGTACGTGGACTCCAAACGAGGCTTGTAACTTTAAATTTAGAATAGCACATGAGCTTAGGATTTGCAAAGCTATGGACATTCTTGAAAAATATTGTTTTAACGATCAAACTTTAGATTCGGATTCAAATGAATATATATTTGTGGTGAAATGCAATCAACTTATTGTTTACTTTTTGATGGAATGGCATTGAATATCACCATTTTTTGAAGAATTTAGTTATTGGTTATATATATGGAACTTAGTTGTTAATAGCTTGTTTAAACAATCTGTGTTGGAATTGACTCATACTTCTGCAGGTTCGACGAATGGCCACTACGACAAGAACTTGCACAAGCATCAGCCGGTTTATGCATCCACCATTCTGTTACCAAATCTCACGGATGCCGGATTTGTGAAACCAACGAGGAAAGTCCCTATTTCTATTTCAGGAATGCTGATTCCTAAGATTAAATCGGCTAGTGAAAAAGAAATCCAGATTCCTGTTAAGGAAAACAAGGAAATGAATGAAAGGTTCCTACAAGAAGTGCAAGATCGATTTGCAAATATGTATTTTCTGGCAAATACTGAGGGTATGAACGATGATATCCCATATGATGACTATTCAGAAGAACAATTAATCCTGATCTCTCGCATGAATAGGGCTAGAGAGAACAGTCCAAAGAAAAGCACTGACCCTAATGTGAATTCAGTCATGGTCATCATCAAAGAGGAGGATAACAGCAACCCCTTCATCATCTCAGTCAATAAGAATCTGACCCTGGATAACTGGAGTAGCACTCCTTGCATAAGTCGTAAAGGGTAAAAGGGCAGAGAGTCCATCTGCCATGAAGTGTAGATATTATTTACTACTTACTTTTGTTACAAAGTACTAGCAGTTGGGGTTTTTCTAGTTACTATAAAAACATTGTTTGGTGCATGTGTGATCATTGTAGAGTGTGTGAGACATCTAATGAATACATCAGACAAGCATAACTAGATAAATTGATGAACCTAGGTATATCGTGTGTCCTTATTTTTCCTGTCTTTCATAAAATATATTTATGATTGCAATATTATTCGTTCTTAAATTATAACAATCCAATCCGGGTTTACATTCTCAGTCCTATAGAAGAAATTTAAGACAATAAATTTATATCATACTGGTACCTAAGAATTGTAGTTGGGATACGCTCAACATGTTATTAACTTTGTGCAATGCACGACTGGTATACATCCACAAGAGTTCTCAAAATAAATTTGTGTTTGAGATATTCAAAGTGAAATCTATCTCCTGCATAAATATCACCCTACTGAAATTTGGTTTATAACATTGGACTTGGACCTAGCAGAATACTCTTATGATTGAGTGTAAGAGCTCATAACTTTACTGGATAGGTGAATTGATAGGAGTGTATTGTAGCATTTTTCTCAAACTTTGTTGATGAAAACTTGAAAGCACATTTATGTGTTTGGGATCCAATGCTTTTATTACATAAGAATGTGTATAGGATGTAAATTAGCTTGGTTCACCTGTACTGGCCCTGTTGCTTTGTTAATAAAATTTCTTACTTGCCAATAAGTATGTAAATTAGCTTCATCATCTGGACCACAAATCGTTTTTGTCTTGGCATAGTTAAAAACTTTCTAATAATCAAAGAAGGACTGCTTTGATTCTTCTGTTGATTGGTTTAATGCTTTATTGTTTGGCTAATTAACTTATGTAGTAATTTTAAAGAAGTAGAGTTCAGCAAATCACTGGTGATACATATGATACTCAACGACGTTCTGGGGATGTAATACCACTACCGGCAGATGATTAGTGCAATAACCTAATAGCAAAATAGCAACAAATGCAAGTTTTTATTGTCTGGCTAATTAACTTATGTATTGTTTTGTCATATACAAGTAATATGTTTTGTTTGCTGAAGAGTGCTATAAAAAAACATGACATATGGCTCGTATCAGTGGCCTTGTTGCTGCTCAGGTATAAGTTCAGTCTTTCTTATCCTGTAATTTAAAAATGTGGTTTTAGGAGAAATTTTATTTGCTGTCCTTTTTCTACTAAATGCAGGTTTAATAAAAAAATAGTTCATCTTTGATTGACTTATGTTAGTGATTTTAAATGATTCAATATCAGATTTCTGATCTGTAATTAATTGTAAAAATTATTGACACTTTGAATATTGAGGATGTTTGTATTTGTGATGCGGTTGAAGAGCAAGCGTGCCAGTTTATGGAAAGATTTGATTTAATGGCAAAGATCTGATTCAATGGCAATTCGGTAATTTCGGCCAAGTTTGGAGTGTCGGATTTGGGCGTTTCCGGAGTCTAATTTCATGGGAAACGGGTCAACGGTCAAAACTCACAAGCGCTTCGCTCGTGATGTACAGGGTTTTTTTGGTCAAATTCCATCGTTTAGGCCTTCAAAAAGACATTTTTCTGTTTTATGGTTATTTTTGTAATTGTCTTTATTAGTTTTCCTTTTCCGTTTTGGATTCTGTTTTTAGGGTTTTGCTATTTAAACACCTTGTTATGATGGGGAGCCGCAGTTTTTGATGAATAATAAAATTTATGTATTTTTCCAAAATTCTCTGAATTAGAATTTTGCTGCCTATTTCCTGGTATTCATAGAATCAACAGGTTGTGGAAGGTTATCGTTTGGCAATCGTGCGCGGTTCAACAATTGATAGCAGTTTTCTGTTTCTTCCGCTACGTCAGTTGGTATCAAAGCCTAAATCATATTCACCATGCCACCCCGTAGAGCGCGTGTGGATGATGTTTATGGGCGTGAGGATCTGCAGCGACTTGAGCAGCGGTTCGAGCAGCGAATCGAACAAGTAATGGAGCAGGGGATGAACACTATGATGGATCGATTGACGCTAAGGATGGGCGAGTTGTTGGCGAACCAGAATAGGGAAATTCCTCATCCTGGGGGGAACCCTAATTATGATGATCGGAGAAACCCTTTCGCAAGAGAGAATGATGAAGGAGATGACTTTGATGATGACTATGATGAGGCACCTCGAAGGCGTCGTCGACCATATGCAGTGGAGGACGATAGGAGACGTTGGGAGACAGGTATGAGGACTGAAATTCCTGAATTTCGTGGTACCCTCCAACTAGAGGAATTCATTGACTGGCTGGCCACGGTAGAAGAGATCCTGGAATTTAAGGGTGTCCCTGATGATAAACGAGTACCCTTGGTTGCTACCAGACTCAAAGATAGGGCAATGGCTTGGTGGCAGCAACTCAGGCAAACGAGGGTTAGATTGGGGAAGTCAAAAATTACGGACTGGGAGAAGATGAAGAAAAAGTTGCGGGCGACGTTCCTACCTTATAATTATCAGCGATTAATGTATTGGTATCCTTTTCTGTGGGAACAAAATATATGGACGAGGTTTGGTGTGATGTAGTAGCTATGGATGCATGCCATCTGCTGTTGGGACGACCTTGGCAATTTGATAGAGAGGTGGTTCATAACGGTAAGACGAATACTTACAGCTTTGTGTTTGAGGGGGTAAAGATTGTGTTAGTGCCCAAGCGGGAAGAAAACAAAGGCAGTGCTAGTTTGTTGACTTTAGCACAGTTTGAGAAATTGGTGCAACGGTGTCGGGTTTGTCAAGTATCTAAGGGAACAGCAACCAATGCAGGCTTGTATATGCCTCTACCAGTTCCATCACAGCCATGGGTGGACATCAGTATGGATTTTGTGCTGGGATTACCGCGTACACAGCGAGGTAATGATTCTATTTATGTGGTAGTTGATCGTTTTTCTAAGATGGTGCACTTCATTCCATGTAAAAAGACCACAGATGCTGTTCGTGTTGCTCAATTGTACTTTAGAGAGATTTATAGGTTGCATGGTTTGCCAGTGTCTATTGTGTCTGACCGTGATACTAGGTTTCTTAGCCATTTTTGGCGTAGCTTGTGGAAGATGGTGAACACACAGTTGAATTTTAGTAGTGCCTACCATCCACAGACAGATGGGCAAACGGAAGTGGTGAATCGGTCGCTAGGCAATTTGTTGCGGTGTTTGGTTGGAGAACATGTGAAGAGTTGGGATCTGAAGTTATGTCAGGCAGAGTTTGCTCATAATCATGCAGTTAACAGGAGTACTGGATTTAGCCCTTTTGCAGTAGTGTATTCTGTTACTCCTAGAGGACCGCTTGATTTGCTGCCATTACCAGCAAAGACACGAGTTCATGGGACGGCAGAAACCTTTGTGACAGGATTGCAGGAGGTTCACAGGGCTGTCCGTGACAATCTGCTGCAGGCCGCGGGCAAGTATAAACAAGCTGCTGATAAGAAACAGCGTCATGTTGAGTTCGAAGTAGGGGATTATGTGTGGGCTGTTCTTACTAAAGATAGATTTTCTGTAGGTGACTATAATAAGTTGTCTGCCAAGAAGGTTGGGCCAATGGAAATTGTTGAGAAGATCAATCCTAATGCATACCGCTTGAAACTGCCGAGTCATATTCGTACAGCGAATGTTTTTAATGTCAAGCATTTGATTCCTTACACAGGCGATTCCTCCGATGATGACAATTCGAGGGCGAATTCTGTCCACCCTGGGGAGAATGATGCGGTTGAAGAGCAAGCGTGCCAGTTTATGGAAAGATTTGATTTAATGGCAAAGATCTGATTCAATGGCAATTCGGTAATTTCGGCCAAGTTTGGAGTGTCGGATTTGGGCGTTTCCGGAGCCTAATTTCATGGGAAACGGGTCAACGGTCAAAACTCACAAGCGCTTCGCTCGTGACGTACAGGGTTTTTTTGGTCAAATTCCATCGTTTAGGCCTTCAAAAAGACATTTTTCTGTTTTATGGTTATTTTTGTAATTGTCTTTATTAGTTTTCCTTTTTCGTTTTGGATTCTGTTTTTAGGGTTTTGCTATTTAAACACCTTGTTATGATGGGGAGCCGCAGTTTTTGATGAATAATAAAATTTATGTATTTTTTCAAAATTCTCTGAATTAGAATTTTGCTGCCTATTTCCTGGTATTCATAGAATTAACAGGTTGTGAAAGGTTATCGTTTGGCAATCGTGCGCGGTTCAACAATTGATAGCAGTTTTCTGTTTCTTCCGCTACGTCAATTTGGAATTTGCTTTTGGTATGTTGTTGACCGCTAGAATTTCTAGCGGACGTGGAGATTAAATAGTCTAAAATTAATTTTAAATCAGTCCACTAGAAATTCTAGCGAACGACGTATTAAGATGCTATATGCCCATTTTTGATCCATAGCAAATAGTTGCTATGGATCATTGCTATATATATATATATATATATATATATATATTGATTATTTATTAAAAACTTTATCTGAAATTTCTCATATATGAATTACATTAGGAAACATTTAAGTTAAAATTGTCTAGACATTTTTTAATTTTTTTTATTTTGTGAAAACTGATATATCTTGGGACAAAAAAATTGCGACTTAAATATCATATTCGTTGGTTATACCCGGTAATTAACTATGTTTTATTGCAAGATATAGGAGAACTCTTTAATAATAGTCCAAAGAATTTGGGATCTCCTAGTACGCATAGTTAGATTCTTAAATCATAAAAAATTAGTTTCTTCTCAATTTGTTGTACATATTAACATATATACGTGTTCATACATGCATATACATATTTGTCTATATAAAGATCTACCTTTTTATTTGTTGAATCAGCCAATTTTAAAACCATTGATATATAGCAAGTGAAGAGTTATATGATGACTTTTTCGGGTCTAATTTAATGGACATGGGGTGTTAACTCAAAATTATGAATTAATTGCATCATCAGATTCATAACCACTAAACCATTTTTAGCACCGTGTCAATTTTCCATCCTTTTAAAGAGAGACAGATATGGTAGATCGCAGTGGTAGAACTAGAGATTTTAAGTCGGGAGGTCCGGCGGACAGACGTTGGCGCGGCGACCGGCGGCAGAGGCGACGGCGGCGGCGGCGGCGGCCGGCGGCGGCGGCAGCTACTGCGGCAGCAGCAGCGGCGGCGGCTCTCTTCTCTCCTCTCCTCTCCTTCTCTGTTTTTACCAGACCTTCCAATATACAAACTTCCTCTGTTATTTACTTCATTTCATAAATAGAAAAATATTGAAAAGGTCAAACAACACGCCCATTACTCCTTTTAAAAAGAGTATAAAAATAATTATTTTTGTAGTGATGAGTATAAATTATCATCATATTTTAATATAGTGTGGTTAATGTTAACCTAACAACTTATTCACTTGAAATAGATATAGAACAAAAATACATATTTAATATTGATAAATTTTATAAATAAAGTTTTTTTGTGAAACGAAGTAATTATTATTTTTAAATAACATAAATATTCATTTCATTTTAAAAAAAAATAAATCCTATCACTTAGTTATATTCATGTATATAATGCCATTATTAATGAATGAACATCTTATTATTTTAAAAAGTATACATATATAAAATGAAAAGTAGTTAGTGTTTGCAAAATTTATAAATGGGGCTCTCTTTTTTTTTTCCTTGCAAAATAGAGAGATTATATAATAAAGTTTGTTAGACGACCTGCCTCCAAAAGTGTCAAAAAGATGCAGAAAATCTAGTTAAATTAGTACTTCTTCCTTTTTAAATTAGAGATTCATTTCTTTGACTATTTTAAAATTACAAATGGATACAAATTTTTTAATATGTCAGTATTTATATTATGTGTAGGCTACTTAATTATAAAGTTATATATATTTTTTAATTTCTTTTTCTTCTTTTTCTTCTTCCGCTTCCTTCTTCTTCCCAGCGTACGCAGAAGCTTCCCGGACCCTGTCATTGCCGAATTTCAGGCTGGACCCTTCCACATACTTACTTCATATTAATTTTTCCGACGGCCGGACCCCTTTCCCTCCGCCCCTGGTAGATCGATATAGACAGATGTATATATATACACAAGATACACAGAAAATTAAGAAACATAATTACCTGCATAAAGATTCTCCCAGCTTCTTCATGGCCATATATACTTTCTGATCACCTCCAAAGCACTTGCCTACATATAATTAACTCAACAATTAAAATTATTAACATTAATTAATCAAAGTAACAATTAAAAGGGAACAAATAATTACCCTCAGGACATTCAACTCCTCATGGGAGAGAGTTTTCCGTTCATTTGCTAGATCAAGATATGCATTCGACTTGATTCCGTTTTTCGGAGAGTGTTATAATTTGAGCCTAAATTAATATAGGTGTTATTAATTATTTGTAATGATTTTATATATTAATGTGTTCTACTCCATGAGTAGATTAAATTAAATATTTTGAAGCTCAAATTTATGGAGTAATAAATGAGATATTAACTCCCAAAGATTACCCTTAGAAATAATAAATGATAATAAATACATCTGGAAAAAGTCAAGTCACACATCGGTTAAAAACTAAAATTTTAATGTGTTTATATACAAGAAAATTGCTCTTGAATTTCGGCCCCAAGGGGCAACTGTAAGACCCCGAATTTTATAAATAAAGATTTAATTTTCTTTATATATTATTTCAAAATGGTAAGGTGTTGATTTGATAAATGTGAAAAATTATGGGTGAAATGTACAAATATTTTAAAATAAGCAAGTGGTTATAAAATATTCATTGTTGTCGGGGAATATTCGTTTGGTCGTGAAATATTCTTGTTCTCAGGAAATATTCGTACGACGGCGCAGCTATTTGTAGGCCCCACAACGGAATAACTGTCGGATATAGAAAGCGACAGAAATAACCTTTTTATAAAATAACGGCGTAGTTGTTACCGTTAGTACTGTTGAAATACCCGATGGTTAAAATACAGTAATACGCGGTGTTGCACAGTAACACACGGTATTGCACAGTATTTTGAATTATTGATGCGTACGTAAGAAGTCACTACTCAATTATTGTTACAGTAATTATTGTTCAATATTTTATATTATTGATTCAATAATTGCATGATATTTTATTGATTCAATAATTGCTACGTTGATATTTTATATCAATAATCGCTATATTGCTATTTTATTCAATAATTGCTACCGTTGATATTTTGTATTATTGATTCAATAATTTTCACTGCACAGTATTTTACATTATCAACTCAATAATTCATATTATTTGAATAATATTATTAGATAGCATTATTGACAATGTCTAAGGAAGTTCTGTCTAGGAGGGGATATTTAATTGTGCGCCAGTAAGGAGAAGTCCTTATCGGAAGGCCCCCTCTTTCCTGGGAACGACCTGGTTGTCAATATTATAGTTCTGTAATATTATTTGTGAATAATTAATTATTGATTTATATGATAAGAGAATATTTATTTTGTGGATATAAAAGAAGGAATTAGTGCTGATGTGTTTTTATCAGTATTTTGGTGTGAAAAATCATCCGTTTATGGATTTCGGATAATTTATATTTAGAATTTGGAAAAACTTTCTTCTACAAAGTTGTAGAGAATTAAATTTTCTATGAAAATGACATAGAATTTATATTTTTCTGACAAAAGGGCTATTTATTATAAATTATTGAAGTTTCAGAAAATAAATATTTTTTTAATGGAAGGTGGGCCCCACTGGTGGCTGATGGCTTTTGGAGGTGGCTGGAATTTTAAAAAAATATATTATTTTATTAAAAAGTCTACTTTGGCATCCTAAGCTTTTCCTATAAATAGGGTGCTTAGGTTATAATTGAAAATAACACAAGAATCAGAAGTTTTCTCTCTCTATAATATCGAGCGTATTTTTGTGAGTACTTAGATACTTTGAGTGTTGCTATTCAGTGCAAGTTTTTTTCAGCCTTATATCCGATATTCCAGTCAGAAGTACTATTCTTTTGAGGTAAGGGATGTTATTTTCTTTCGTAAATGATGTTATTCTTTTCAATATCATTATACCAAAATATTGGACATGAATTTTATTATGAAATTCTTACTTTTTTCGTCGGGATTACTATTTATGTATACGGCACTATTCACGTATACGGCACTATTCACGGAAAAACTAAATTTTCTTCTATTTGTCCAAATTGTCTGTTATGGTTACTACCTTTGATTGGATCTAAATTTTGAGCTTTATTCTTGAATTTTGATCCACAAAGTATTATTATGAAATATTCGTGAATTTGGATAAACTAAATTACGAATCCCTAATCTTTGTCTTTTATCTTACTAGATTCGTTCTTTAAAATATTTTTCATCATCCTTAGTCCTAAAAGGTGATATAACCGAATATCTTTGGCCTGTAGAGCAAAGATGAATGATTACCTGATGAATAGCTTTGGCCGTAGTGCAAAAATGGATAGGTGTTAAGATGAACATGACCACTGGTAATACAAATGAATATCTTTGGCCGTAGTGCAAAGATGAATATTTGATTTGAGATGTATATTGATTGATGTTATAGGGATAAAATATTGATGATGGACTTTTAAATCATAGAAGATAGTAGACTTCATTCTCTACTTAATTCTTCTAATGAATTGTTATTTCCGCTGCGAATATTGATATAAAATTTATTGTCAATAATATTTTATCTGAATTGTTAAAAACTAACGATAATTTATTTTCCATTATCTTAGTCATAATATTCTTTATTGGGCTAGTTGAGCTCACCCTTTTCATCTATTGTCCTCTTCAGGAAATGAGAATGTCGCAGGAACTAGTCGGGGGACAGAGTGATGGTCCGAGTTAGAGCAGTAGTAGTCCTCACTATTTCTAATAAATAGTGTGAGAATAATTGTAATGAGGACTTAGTTTAAATATTATTATATTCTACATATTTGTATTGACACTCATAGTTGTGTGATCGTATTTTGCACGATCGTGTGATATAAAGTTTGTATTTGAATTCTGTACCATGTATTTGGCGACTCAGAATGGGTTGGATTGACTGGACCTATTCTGGGGGGCGTCACAGTTGGTATCAGAGCTTAGGGATATGGTCTCTGGCGGAGATAGGGGAATAGAACTAGGAGGGGAGAGACGAGTAAATCCTTCACTAGTGTGTCCTACTTAAGCTTATCTGGTATTTAATTGGTCAGTCGGAGCATAGGGTTAATATGTGATATGTTAATTTGTTTAATTAACCCTTGTTTTGTGGCAATATTTAAGAATGGCAACTGAAAATGTTAACAATGGAGTTAATGAGACCGTTGAGACACCTTTAATCACCAACCAGGAGAACGTGCAACATGAAGGCAATATTCCTCATGTAAACAACACCACTGATCAGACGATGAATGATGGGATGTTTAGAAACTTTTTGCAGTTCATGCAAAACCAGATGAGGGAGACTCGTGTGCAAAATACGGGTGGAAATAAAAGCAACTCGCGGCTTGTCACTGCCAAGTAGTTCAAAGAGTTGGGACCACCAGAGTTTTTGAGAAAGCCAGATCCGATCAAGGCGGAGACGTGGGTTAAGCAAATTATCAAGATATTTGATGTCTTGGGATGCACGAAGGAACAGAAGGTTCCATTCGCCACCTTTATGTTTCGTGGAGAGGCAGATTACTGGTGGGAATCTGTGAACGTACCCAGCCCAAGACTCAAAGAATTCACACGAGGTGATTACGGGTAAGCTAATCATAAACTCTTGCGAAGTTTACACCTTGTTAGATACCAGTGCTACCCATTCCTTTATTTCACCTGCTTGTGCTCAACGTTTGAACTTGACTTCTGATAAATTAGACTTTGACTTATCTGTTGAAATCCCGTTGGGAGAAACCTTTGTTACATCCACAGTTTACAAATCTTGCTTAATTCAGATTGGTACCCTTACCTTACCTGTTGATCTTATATCTTTAAAAATACTTGCATTTGATGTGATTTTAGAAATCGACTGGTTAACCACTTACCATGCCAAAATTGATTGTTTTCGTAAGGTTGTTAGTTTTCATATTCCTAATCAACCTGTTGTGCGAATTCAAACCACTAAAATCAGTCAATATCATTTCAAGTCACAAAGCTATTCGTTTATTGAAAAACAGATGTTAAGCTTTCTTAGCTCATGTCACTGATCTAAACCAGAATACGTTAGGTTTGAATGATATTTCGGTTGTTAATGAGTTTCCAGATGTATTTTCTGAAGAACTTCCTGGTCTACCCCCAGAACGTGAAGTTGAATTCTTTATTGACCTTGAACCCGGTACAAAACCCATTTCTAAAACCCCATGTCGAATGGCTCCTATTGAACTTCAGGAGTTAAAGGTCCAATTACAAGAATTGTTAGACATCGGTTTTATTCGTCCTAGTACGTCTCCTTGGGGTGCTCCTGTTTTATTCGTAAAGAAGAAAGACGGGAGTATGCGACTTTGTATTGACTATCGGGAGTTAAACCATGTCACCATCAAGAATAGGTATCCGCTACCTCGTATTGATGACCTGTTCGACCAGTTGCAAGGAGCACAATTCTTTTCAAAGATCGATCTTCGTTCTGGATATCATCAGCTGAAGATTAAAACTGAGGATATTCCAAAGACTGCTTTCAGAACTCGGTACGGGCATTATGAGTTCTTAATCATGTCTTTTGGATTGACTAATGCTCCTGCTGCTTTTATGGATATGATGAACCGTGTATTCAAGGAGTATTTAGATCAATTCGTTGTTGTCTTTATTGATGACATTCTCATCTATTCTAAAACCCGTGAAGATCATGAGCACCACTTGAAGCTGATACTTCAAAAGCTTCGTGAGAACAAGCTATATGCCAAGCTGAAGAAATGCGAGTTCTGGCTTGAGGAAGTAGCATTCCTTGGGCACGTGATATCGAAACGTGGAGTATCTGTTGACCCGACGAAGATTGAAGCAATACAAAGCTGGGAGCAACCTAAGTCGGTGATCGAAGTACGAAGCTTTCTGGGCTTAGCTGGTTATTATCGGAGGTTCGTAGAGGGATTTTCTCGAATCGCTATTCCATTAACTCAGTTGACTCGAAAAGATACAAAATTCGTTTGGAGCGAGGAATGCGAGAAGAGCTTCCAAGAGCTCAAGAGAAGACTTATCTCGGCACCTGTTCTGACAATACCATCTGGTTCGGATGGATTTGTTATCTACAGGAATGCTTCAAGCAAAGGGTTAGGTTGTGTTCTCATGCAACATGGGAAAGTCATAGCCTATGCCTCGCGATAACTCAAGGAATATGAGAGGAATTATCCTACTCATGATTTAGAGTAGGCAGCTGTCGTTTTCGTGTTGAAGATATGGAGACATTACCTATACGGGGAGAAAGTGGAAATTTATACGGATCATAAGAGCCTTAAATATTTCTTCACTCAAAAGGAACTCAACATGCGGCAACGACGTTGGCTTGAGCTGTTGAAAGATTACGATCATACCATTCAATACCATCCTAGAAAAGCGAACGTGGTAGCTGACGCGTTGAGTAGAAGATCATATGCGGGAATGAGTGCGATGATGTCAAGTATACACGTAGAACCATCTTTGATTGATAAAGTTAAAGCTGCTCAAGCTACGGATTCGGAGCTGATGAAGATGAAGAAGAAGGTGCAAGAAGGTGCCATTCCAGAAGCAAGAATCGATGAAAAGGGAATACTTCGAGTCAACTCTAGACTTTGTGTTCCTAACGATTCCGACTTGAAGCATAGAATCATGATGGAGGCACACAACACACCGTTTGCAATCCATCCTGGGAGTACTAAAATGTATCGTGATCTTCGATATACATTTTGGTGGAGCAATATGAAAAGAGAGATCGCGGAGTTTATTTCGAGATGTTTAACTTGTCAACGTGTAAAGGTGGAGCATCAAGTGCCGAAGGGTCCATTGCAACCACTAGAAATTCTGAAATGGAAGTGGGAACACATTACGATGGATTTCGTTACGGGTCTTCCCAAGATTTCTCAAGGCATAAATGCGTTTTGGGTTATTGTTGATAGATTAATCAAGTCTGCTCATTTCTTGCCGATACGAGAGACTTATTCCCTTGAACGTCTTGCTAGTATGTACATGAATGAGATTGTGAGATTGCATGGCATGCCAGTATCCATAGTTTCGGATCGTGATCCCAGATTTACTTCACGATTTTGGATCAGTTTGCAGAAAGCTATGGGCATGAATTTACGATTCAGTTCGGCTTATCATCCTCAAACAGACGGACAATCAAAAAGGACTATTCAAACTCTTGAAGATATATTGAGACTCTGTGTTCTAGACTTCAAAGGGAGTTGGGATAAGTACTTACCATTGGTGGAATTCTCCTACAACAGTTATCAGGAAAGTATAGGCGTGGCTCCATTCGAAGCGTTGTATGGACGAAAGTGTCGTTCTCCAGTATGCTGGGATGAGGTGGGTGAAGCAACATTGTTGGGACCGGAGTTGGTAAGTATGACTATAGAAAAGATTCAAATGATCCGGCAACGTATACAAACCGCACAAGATCGACAAAAGAGTTATGCAGATCTTCATCGAAAGGACGTGGAATTTAATGTTGGGGATCATGTATTGTTACGTGTTACTCCATGGAAAGGAGTTACGAGATTCGGGAAGAGAGTAAAGCTCAACCCATGATTCATTGGTCCATTTGAGATTCTTGACCGAGTAGGAAATGTGGCTTATAGACTTGCTTTACCTCCAAGCATGTCTCGTGTTCATAACGTTTTTCACATATCCGTACTTCGCAAATATGTGAAAGACCCAAACCACATTATTGAGTTAGAACCAGACGAGATAGCCGAAGATTTAACGTACGAGGAGGTACCTGTCAAGATCTTGGATAGAAAGGAGCATGTCCTACGCTCGAAATTATACCTCAAGTCAAAATTTTATGGAGAAACCATGAAATTGAGGAAATGACCTGGGAGTTGGAATCAGAAATGAAAGCGAGGTATCCTCACCTTTTCGACATACCAGGTGCGTACGTCAATTTCGAGGATGAAATTTCATAAGGAGGGGAGGATGTAAGACCCCGAATTTTATAAATAAAAATTTAATTTCTTTATATATTATTTCGAACTAGTAAGGTGTTGATTTGATAAATGTGAAAAATTATGGGTGAAATGTGCAAATATTTTAAAATAAGCAAGTGGTTATAAAATATTCATTGTTGTCGGGGAATATTCGTTTGGTCGTGAAATATTCTTGTTATCGGGGAATATTCGTACGACAGCGCAGCTATTTGTGGGCCCCACAACGGAATAACTGTCGGATATAGAAAGCGACAGAAATAATCTTTTTACAAAATAACGACTTAGTTGTTACCGTTAGTACTGTTGAAATACCCGATGGTTAAAATACAGTAATATGCGGTGTTACACAGTAGCACACGGTATTGCACAGTATTTTGAATTATTGATTCTTACGTAAGAAGTCACTACTCAATTATTGTTACAGTAATTACTGTTCAATATTTTACATTATTGATTCAATAATTACATGATATTTTATTGATTCAATAATTGCTACGTTGATATTTTATATCAATAATTGCTACGTTGCTATTTTATATGATTGATTCAATAATTGCTACCATTGATATTTTGTATTATTGATTCAATAACAGTCACTACACAGTATTTCACATTATCAACTCAATAATTCATTTTATTTGAATAATATTATTAGATAGCATTATTGACAATGTCTAAGGAAGTTCTGTCTAGGAGGGGTTATTTAATTGCCCGCCAGTAAGGAGAAGTCCTTTATCGGAAGGCCCCCTCTTTCATGGGAACGACCTGGTTGTTAATATTGTAGTTCTGTAATATTATTTGTGAATAATTAATTATTGATTTATATGATAAGGAAATATTTATTTTGTGGATATAAAAGAAGGAATTAGTGTTGATGTGTTTTTATCAGTATTTTGGTGTGGAAAATCATCTGTTTATGAAATTCGGATAATTTATGTTTGGAATTTGGAAAAACTTCCTTCTACAAAGTTATAGAGAATTAAATTTCTATGGAAAGGACATAGAATTTGTATTTTTCTGACAAAAGGGCTATTTATTATGAATTATTGAAGTTTCAGAAAATAAATATTTTTTTAATGGGAGGTGGGCCCCACTGGTGGCTGATTGCTTTTGTAGGAAGCTGGAATTTTTTTTAAAAAAATATTATTTTATTAAAAAATCTACTTTGGCATCCTAAGCTTTTCCTATAAATAGGGTGCTTAGGTTAGAATTGAAAATCACACCAGAATCAGAAGTTTTCTCTCTCTATAATATCGAGCGTATTTTTATGAGTATTTAGATACTTTGAATGTTACTATTCAGTGCAAGTTTTCTTCGGTGTTATATCCGATATTCTATTTAGAAGTACTATTCTTTTGAGGTAAGGGATGTTATTTTTTTCGTAAATGATGTTATTCTTTTCAATATCATTATACCAAAATATTGGCATGGATTTTATTATGAAATTCTTACTTTTTCCGTCGGGATTACTATTCACGTATACGACACTATTTACGTATACGGCACTATTCACGAAAAAATTAAATTTTCTTCTATTTGTCCAAGTTGCTTGTTAAGGTTCCTATCTTTGAATAGATATAAGTTTTTAGCTTTATTCCTAAATTTCGCTCCACAATTGATTATTACGAAGTATTTTTGAACTGGATTCGTTCTTTAAAATATTTTTCATCATCCGTAGTCCTTAAAGGTGATATAACTGAATATCTTTGGCCTGTAGAGCAAAGATGAATGATTAGCTGATGAATATCTTTGGTCGTAGTGCAAAGATGGACAGGTGTTTAGATAAACATGACCACTGGTAATACAAATGAATATCTTTGGCCGTAGTGCAAAGATGAATATTTGATTTGAGATGTATATTGATTGATGTTACAGGGATAAAATATTGATGATGGACTTTTAAATCATAGAAGATAGTAGACTTCATTCTCTATTTAATTCTTCTAATGAATTGTTATTTCCGCTATGAATATTGATATAAAACTTGTTGTCAATAATATTTTATCTGAATTGTTGAAGACTAACGATAATTTATTTTTCATTATCTTAGTCATAATATTCTTTATTGGGCTAGTTGAGCTCACCCTTTTCATCTATTGTCCTCTTCAGGAAATAAAAATGTCGCATGAACTAGTCGGAGGACAGTGTGATGGTCCGAGTTAGAGCAGTAGTAGTCCTCACTATTTCTAATAAATAGTGTGAGAATAATTATAATGAGGACATAGTTTGAATATTAATATTTTCTACATATTTGTATTGACACTCACAGTTGTGTGGTCGTATTTTGCACGACCGTGTGATATAAAGTTTGTATTTGAATTCTGTACCATGTATTTGGCAACTCAGAATGGGTTGGGTTGACTGGATCTATTCTGGGGGGCGTCGGGCAACCCCACTTTTGTGGAAGGGAAATAACCTAGCCAAGGCTTGGTTTAAACTCACACGCGCGTCGTCTCCGACTGGCCTAGCTCGGGCTTGTGGTCTGGGTTCTTGTATATAACTTTTTGGAAAAAATTTATTTAAAACTTAATTTAAATTTTATTTTAGTTTGATTGTCAAAACTGTGTCGTTTTGTCGCACCTTTTCTACTAAGGCTAAAACTATGTAGTTTTGGTTCTATTAAAGCTAAAACTACGTTGTTTTATGGGTCTGATCAATAGACGCCCCTATTCTGTAAATGATCAAAATTACGTCATTTTGACCATAGGATGCCATGTCATGCCTTTTCAGAAGTATCTCATGCCTTTTCAAGGGCTAAATGTCCATCCGAAGGGTCACCAACCCCTCCATAAATAGATTGGAGGGGGAAGCCTTCTCATTCACTCATTCACAAGCAAATATGCATTATAAGTCATTCTAGTCTTCGTATTTTATCAGTTTACATAGTTCTTGTAAGACCCTAACTTTTGATTGAATAAGATTTAATTTCCTCTATATATTATTATAAATAGTAATGTTGATTTGATAAATGTGATAAGTTATAGGTGAAATGTGCAAATTTTACAAAGTAAGCAAGTGGTCATAAAATATTCGTTGTGTCGGAGAATATTTGTTAGGTCGGGGAATATTCTTACGAAGGCGCAATCATTGGTGGGCCCCATAACAAAAAATTGTCGGATAAAGAAAACGACAAGAATAAGTTTTCTAAAAATAACGGCAAAACTTTTACCGTTAAACTGTTGAAATATCCGGTGGTTAAAGTACAGTAATACGCGTTATTGCACAGTAGCACACGGTATTGCACAGTATTCTTAATTATTGATTCTTACGTAAGAAGTCACTCATTTAATAATTATCACAGTAATTATTGTTCAGTATCTTATATTATTGATTCAATAATTGCTACATTGATAATTGCATATTATTTTATATTATTGATTCAATAATTGTCACCGTAATCACTGCACAATATTTCACATTATTAAATTAATAACTCGTATTATTTAAATGATATTATTAGATAACATTATTGACAATGTTGTGACGCCCCCAGAATAGGTCCAATCAACCCAACCCATATTTAGTCGCCAAAAACATGGTACAGAATCCAAATACAAACTTTTATATCAAAAGATCGTGAGCAGTACGATCATACAAGTTATGAGTGTCAATACAAATCGTATATAATACGAAATATAAAAACTCAAATTTAGTCCTCAATACTTATAATTATTTTCACATTATTATACAAAAATAGTGAGGATTACTACTGCTCTTAACTCTGCCCATCACTCGGTTCCCCGACTAGTCCCTGTTACATTCTCATTTCCTGAAGAGGATAATAGAATAAAAGGGTGAGCTCAACTAGCCAGTAAAGAATATTATGACTAAGATAATAAAGAACAATTTATTGTTAGTCTTCAACAAATCAGATAAAATATTATGGGCAACAAGTTATAGATCAACAACTGTCGCGGAATTAACAATGTATCAGAAGAGTTAAGTAGGAAATAATGTATACTATCTTCTATGATTTAAAAGACCATAATCAATATTTTATTCCTGTAACATCAATCAATATATATCTTGAATCAAATATCCATCTTTGCACTTCGGGCCAAAGATATTCATTTGTATCACCAGTAGTCATGTTCATCTCAACACCTGTCCATATTTGTACTACGGGCCAAAGATATTCATCAGGTAATCATTCATCTTTGCACTACATGCCAAATATATTCATTTATAACACCATTTAGGACTGAGAATAATGAAAAATAATATAAATAACGAATTCAGTGAGATAAAAGACAAAGATTAGGGATTCGTAATTTAGTTTATTCAAGTTCAAGAATACTCCATAATAATCAATTGTGGAGCAAAATTCAAGAATGAAGTTCAAAACTTGGATCCAATCAAAGATAGGAACCATAATAGCCAAATTGGATAAAGAAAAAAAAAATTAATTTTTCTGTAAATAGTATCATATGCGTGAATAGTGCCGTATACGTGAATAGTGTCGTACACGTGAATAGTAGCCCCAATATGAAAAGGTAAAACTTTCATAATAAAATTTATATCAATATTTCGGTGTCATGATATTGAAAGAAATAACATCATTTTTGAAAAAAAAATAACATCCCTTACCTCAAAAGACAAGTACTTCTGACTGAAATATCAGATATAATGCTGAAGAAAACTTGCACTACTTATTAACTCTCAAAGTATATAAATATTCACAAAAATACACTCGATATTATAGAGAGAGAAAACTTTTGATTCTGGTGTGTTTTTCAAATTCTAACTAAGCACCCTATTTATAGGAAAATGCTTAAAACGCCAAAGTAGAAACTTTAATAAAATATTATTATATTTATTTATTTTTTCAATGGACGCCAACTAGCAAAATGTTCCAGCAATTACCCAACCACAAGTGGGACCCACCCACACAAAACATGTTTTAATCACCTTTTGTAACAAAAATAATTCAGACCCAATATTTCGGAACTTCAATAATTCATAATAAATAGCCTTTTTATCAAAAAAAATACGAATCTTATGTCCATTCCATAGAAAATTTAATTCTCTACAACTTTGTATAAGAAAGTTTTTCCAATTTTCTAACGAAAAATGACCCAAATTTACATACGGATGAACTTGCATGCTATAATCAAACTTTAGTCAAAAACGGGGTCCACCAACATATTTAACATATTTTTTATAACAAAAATACTCCGGACCCAATTTGCTCTCTTTCTCCTCATATCGTGAATTTATTGTAAAAATATCACCATTATTATATTATTATATTATTACATTATACACTTATAATGTAATATTACAATAATATATTTGAATGAATTATTTTATCGAAGAAGATAAAATATCAACTCTCAATAATTGTCTCTTTAGAAATTCCTCCATTAAATAAATATTTTCTTATCATTTTTATTAATAATTAATTATTTACAAATAATATTACAGAATCACAATAATGACAACCAGGTAGTTCCTAGGAAAGAGGGGGCCTTCTGATAAGAATTTCTTCTTACTGGCGCGCAATTACCTAACCCCTTTCCTAGACAGAACTTCGTTAGACATTACCAATAATGCTGTCTAATAATATTATTCAAATAATATGAATTATTGATTTGATAAAGTAAAATACTGTGCAATGATAATTATTGAAACAACAATAATATAAAATACTGTGTAATACCGTGTGCTACTGTGTAACAACGCGTATTATTTTATTTTAACCACCGGGTATTTCAACAGTGGTAACAGTAACTATTACGCCGTTATTTATAGAAAACTTATTCTTATCGTTTTCTTCATCCGATAGTTTTCCGTTATGGGGCCCACAAATGGCTGCGCCGTCGTACAAATATTCTCCGATAACAAGAATATTTCACGACCAAACGAATATTCCCCGACAATAATGAATATTTTATAACCACTTGCTTATTTTGAAATATTTGCGTATTTTACCCATAACTTACCACATTTATCAAATCAACCCCTTACTATTCAAAATAATATATAGAGGAAATTCAATTTTATTCATAAAAAGTTGGGGTCTTACAACCTCCCCTTCTTATGAAATTTCGTCCTCGAAATTGACGTACGTACTTGGTGTTTCAAAAAGGTGAGGATACCTCGCTTTCATTTTCGATTCCAACTCCCAGGTCATTTCCAAAATAGCATGGTTCCTCCACAAGACTTTAACCTGTGGTATAACCTTTGTGCGTAGGACATGCTCCTTCCTATCCAAGATCTTAACAGGTACCTCCTCATACATTAAATCTTCGGCTATCTCGTCTGGTTCTAACTCAATAATGTGGTTTGGGTCTTTCACATATTTACGTAGCACGGATATGTGAAATACGTTATGAACACGAGACATGCTTGGAGGTAAAGCGAGTCTATAGGCCACATTTTCTACTCGGTCAAGAATCTCAAATGGACTAATAAATCGTGGGTTGAGCTTTCCTCTCTTCCCAAATCTCGTAACTCCTTTCCATGGAGCAACACGTAACAATACATGATCCCCAACATTAAATTCCACGTCCTTTCGATGAAGATCTGCATAACTCTTTTGTCGATCCTGTGCCGTTTGCATACATTGTTGGATCATTTGAATCTTTTCCGTAGTCATACGTACCAACTCTGGTCCCAACAATATTGCCTCATCCACCTCATCCCAGCATACTGGAGAACGACACTTTCTCCCATACAACGCTTCGAATGGAGCCACGCCTATACTTGCCTGATAACTGTTGTTGTATGAGAATTCCACCAATGGTAGGTACCACTACTGCATAGAAGGCTTTATGCAACGCCCCTGTTTCGTTGCATAAACCCTACTTTGTCGTTGCATTAGCCTTTATGCAACGGTCACCTAAGCGCCGCATCTGCCACCGTAACATATTCTCATATGCAACGATTTTTTGAGCTTATGCAACGGTTGGCAAATCCATATCAATTTAGGTACTATATGCAACGGTTTTTTGGTGAAGTAAATGCCACGATTTTTTTCCACAATATGCAACGCTTTTGACCACAAAATACCACGGTTTTATCACCAAATATGTAACACTTTCTTAAACTAAATACCACGGGTTTTGACAAAATATGCCACGCTTTTATAAACTAAATACCACGATTTTTTGCTAAAATATGCAACGCTATCGTAAACTAAATACCACGATTATAAAAGGCAAATGCAACGATCGGAATATTTAATGCTATGGCCACAATATTATATGCAACGCTTATGGTAGTTCACAAGTTTTGCTAATGCCACGGTATTTGTTGTCATATGCAACGCTTTGTAACAACTAATGCCACGATTTTGATTTTCATATTCAACGCTCAAGTATAGAAAATGCCATAATTTGCATATCATTATGCAACAGTTTAAATATATTTTATGTCCCTTTAATCATTTTATGCAACACTTTTAGAAATAAAATGCTACGCTTTTCAAAAGTACTCTATATAAATAATAAAAGTTCTTAAGGAACATAGTATATACAACGATTTCATTTATAAAATAACTATTCAATATCTAATAATACTACGAAATCCCAATATATTCGTCTACATAAGCTTAATCCCAAAACTAATCCAAACATATATAACATATCCAAAAAGAGAGTTTCACAAAAACTAGTAAATACAAAGCTTTGCGCTCAAACCGGACTCGGTTCACCTTCAATTTCTCCATTGGCATCCTACAAAAATAAGAAAAATAGAAATGTGATCAACAAAATATTTGAACTAATTCCATAGTCTATTAGAAATACTTAATCTAATTATTTATATGACATTCGTATTAAATAGAACATAGGGTCATATTTTATCAAATTGTTCACGTCATATGCTTGTTCCACCACTAAAGTTCATTACTCTACTGTAGTTGCCAAAATTTGAACTTAAAGGCTGCAGTTAAAGCTAGTTGTACAATATGCTTCTAACAAAAGAGAAAAAAATAAGC
Organism: Panax stipuleanatus; assembly: GCA_020205555.1. Lineage (NCBI taxonomy): Eukaryota > Viridiplantae > Streptophyta > Magnoliopsida > Apiales > Araliaceae > Panax > Panax stipuleanatus. The sequence continues at coordinate 106,788,906 of CM035124.1, forward strand.
CTATCACACTATCACAAGCCAAAAATAATGCTATAAGTTGAACCTGCTGCTTCTAAAGACCAATGCTACAAGCTCAATGGTTATCCTCCTAACCATTCTAATAACCCAGCAAACAGGAACAAAGGCAAAAAGAGGATTTACAACAATAGATCTCAAGGTTCTAAGGCTATGCAATTGGTTATATCTAAACCATCATCTGAACCTACTGCTTCTAATAATTCTCAATTACAAACTGATCCTGTGAAAGAATTGAAACAACAATTTACTTGGCTCTTGCAATAATATAATAAAGGAAAAGGTAAACTGATTCCAGAAGATCAACTTGCAAATATCACTTGTTCTTCATTGGTAATGTAAATGACTGGATTGTAGATATAGGGGCAAGTACTGATCATATGTGTTCTAACTTGAATCTTTTTCATACTCTTCATGATATATACCCAGTCTTTGTGTAATGATGTTAAACTTAAAGTACAACAAGTAGGTTATGTCACTACCACAAGCCAGAAAATAATATTTAAGAACCACAAAATCCAACAACCATCAGAAACAGCCTATCACATTACCATAAGCCAGAAATCAATCTTCCCGAACCACCAAAATCCAACCACCATCATTTTAGTCATGCTAACAATAAGTAGAGAACTAACAGATTTTAGAATTAACTATAAACAACGTATCTTACCTTACTTGGAGCAAAATCACTTTGACTGGATAATGGATTACTATTTCGAGGCAGCTGATTTGGAGCACTAAGAGCATCCCTAGGAGATTGAGCTAATGAAAATAATGAACCAAGATTGTCATTATTAATGTTAAGACCATAGTTGGCTTGTCGTAAATACATGATAAATTGGGAAAACATATTTTGTTGCATCAATTGTAACTTTTTATCCATTTATTTTTCCATTGCAGCCTTCTCAATTGCTAACTTTTGTTGCATTTCTTCTTCCAAAGATTGTTTTATGGATTCAATACAATCTCCCGGGACAATAAATAATGGCTTTGATGAGGCTCCTTTATCTCTTAAATCAGATTTTTTAACACCTCTTCCATATAGCCGAACACGACCTTTTACTGACACTCCCAAATCTCCCACAATCTCATTTAACAATTGGCTTTTATCACCATTACATTCTTTAGCTTGAATCTTTTTGATGCGAGCCTGAAACAATAGAGTTGTTTGACTAAAGTGATTAAAACTTCTCACAAGACAAATAAAACTTCTAAGAATTTATAAAACGCATAAAAGTTGAACCACATACAATTTTTTCGCTAACTTCATCTGGCTGCTTGTATAATTTCCCAACCTTTCTCTTTCTCGTTGCCACAAACATTTCAGCAATGGAAAGTGGTTCATCATTTACTTTTTCCTTGTGCTATATATAAGTATGGGAGTATAATATGCAACTGATTATATAAGTAAACAATCTTTTTAGTATGAGATTATAATATGGGATTAAAATACTTACAATTTGATTATATAGTAGTGCAAAACTTTTCAGGCCAACTGTGTGAGGATTCTTTTGTACTTCGCGATTTCCCCTATTCACTTCAGCCATTTTCTGTATAGATGCAAGTTACAACAATATGGGTGGGTTACGATAAACGTTAAACATCAAGTATAAGATTGCACCTAAATGTAAGTATTTAACCTTCACATTATCGTCACTCCAATATGCTAAGAGATCAGTGAATATATCTTCTGTGATAAAGTCTGGGCAGGTGTTGCCATCTTTCCTCATCAGTTTTGTACTTAGTATAATAATTCTCTTTCATTCGGTGTTTGAAAGTCCGCCAAGATTCTCCAACGCTCTTGAGAACCCAACTCTTACCCTCTTCAGGAACTACAAATACAGTTTGTAATACAATAAACAAATATTAGAATAAAATTATATTAAAAACTTATAGGAAGATAGGTTTCTCACAAACTTACATTAACAAATTCCCATATTTGATCTTTGGTTGGCATTTCTCTCCAATTCACATAGTTTAGTGGTGCAAGGTTAGGTTTCCTTGCTATCATGCCCAAGAATCCACTAAAACTAATCAAAGTTTTTTTATTAGGACCAACCGGCTGATGTTTTTCATTTAAGATGATTGGCTGGCGTTCACTCCTTTGTCGTGTTTGCAAATTTTTCAACATTGTTAGTCCTCTAGTTTTTTTCTTCTTTGAGGCTTGCAAATCAGAAGTTGTGTTAGCTTCATTCTCAACCAAAATAGCTGTGTTTCCACCTACAATGCCTATATTGTTCTCATGTAATTGGCCACAACTATTGCTACCAATGGTTTTCCTTCGGGTTGCCCTGCATTCATCCCACTCTTCTGTGGTTGTTGAAGTTGATGTGTTTGTTTGGAAGCTAAATAAGCCGACACCGAACCATTGGATGCAGATTTAGCATGGTGGGAGCTTTACGCTTGCTCACGTCGAACTTCATCGCCATGACCTTTGTCTACATTCGTTGAATTTTTCTGGTATTTAATTCTTTCTTGCTTCATTTTCTTCAATCTCAGGTAATCTGTAACTGAACCCGTTGAAGTGAATGTTTCCTTCTCTTGTCCATGTTGTTCTACTTGGACTCTAACTCCCTGATTATAAATAAACAATCATGACATCATAGTCCAATAGGGAAAAACAAGAATGAAGCTAATACAAACCAAGAAAAAAGAGTCCACTCAAAATAAATTTAAACATTTTAACATCAAATTTCTCTTATCCATGTTCAGTTTTACCATTACCATAGTTCGCTCGGTTCCTTGATGTTGTCGTTCTGATTGAGATTCATGAGCTTCATCCTCCTCATCTTGAAGGATCTACAGCTGCCTTTCTTGTCTTTACTTTAGTTGTTTTTCTTTGAAAGAAGAAGCAATTGTTCTCGGTGGACATAATCGTGCTTCTTGTTTCGATGCTTTCGAATTAGGTACCTTAGCTTTGAGCTTCTTCATTTCAATTACCTAAAATGAAAATATGAGAGAACTGATCAAAGTGATAACAATCAAGAAACCTAAATGCAGCAGGAGACACTTTTTTTTCCTTGTAAAAAGAATAAGCATAGGAAAATATTACAGTGAATTTTCTTAGTTGAGTCGTCTTCTTTTGTTCATTTCTTTCATGCTTGTGAATTTTGATAATCTGTTATGTTCATTTATTTTGTTTCGTTATGTAATGATTTTCCTTGACATCCCATGATATTGACGATCAAATTAATAATAACATGTGAAATTAAGACATATTTAAGATCAAGAAAATTAGGAACACCTAATTTTTTATTTTCGAGGATTTACTAAAGAAATTCTTCAATTAATTTATTAGAACCACAAGGTTACAAATTGGCTGTTTGGTACCAAACATACGCTACAATATAATTGTAAATCCACTTTACTGGTTCAAATTTTAGAAATTACCGCAAACTCCCAACCTTAGAGCTAAGCATCTTAACCTGATCAAATTTCGAGTAACATGAGTCTCATTCTTTGCTAATTAATAATGAATAATTAATTTGTGTTCGGAATTTTCATCTACTTTCCACCTAGAAGCTCCACAAACATCACGTGACTTGGCTTCCTCATTGTTTCCCCAAAATAACATGCAATCATTAGGACAAGCATGAATTTTCTCATAGTCAAGGCCCAAATCCTTAATAATATTCTTGGCCGCATTAAAGGAAAAAAGGATATTCGCATCTGGGAAGGCTTCTCTTAGTAACTCTAATAGGGAAGTAAATGCAACATTACTTATTCCATAGGTGCACTTAAAAAGATACAATCGAATGATGAAAGAGAGTTTTGAGAATTTTTTGCACCCAGGATATAGCTCTTGTTGACCTTCTTCCACTAACTTAAAGAATTTTTTAGCCTCCATATTTGGTTCTTCTCTAATTTCTTCCGGTATACTTTGCAGTTCTTCATTAACATCTCTGAAGGTGTTATGCAACAATGCATTTATATCATCCTTGCAATCAACATCATTTCATTCAGCGGTGTTAATTGGCTTCGGATGTAAATCTTCTCCATGAAAATGTCAATTGAGATATCCTGGAGTAAATCCATCTCTAATCAAATGATCATACACAATATTTCTCTGATACCAATAATGAAAACAACATTTCTTACATGGACAAGAAATCTCATTTCCTTTAGATGATCTAGCGAAGGCCTTATCGAGAAAGTCATCTGCACCATGCAAAAACTCTTCTGTCGATCTAGGAAGGCTCATCCATTTCTTGTCAGAAAAATCCATGTTGTTGTCCAGTTAAGTCAAACCAAAAAAATGAGAGAAATAACAAGATTGTAGCCGATTTGTAGTATATCAGGTGGCTGGAAATTTCAACAAATTGAAGGTAAAAGAAGAAGCTGTACTAGTAGCAGAACTAAAGCTGAACAGCAGGAAAATTCCTCGAACTACAGGCACAATAAACAAAAGCAGAACTGAAGCTAAACTAGCAACAGAACAGTAGGAAACTGAAGCTAAACTAAACCTTTCTTCCTCAGACCAGAGGGATAGTAAACTGAAGCTAAACTAGCAGCCGAACATTAGGAAAATTCACAAGAACGAAGCTAAACTAGTAGCAAAACTTAGAAGAATTGAAGCTGAACAGAAGTCACAATAGAAAAACCTGAAAATACTAAAAGTTAAAGTGGTGTTTCAAGCTAATTGAAATAAAAGTTAATTGAACCTAAACTAGTATAAAAACTAAAGTGATGCTGGAATTGCACCGTCATTGGATTATAGAGCAAAAAATAAAAGTCAAACACTCAATTGCATATCCATATAATGTATTATCCAAATACATATATCATCTAAAATCTATCCAACCAAAATCACAACCCAAAAAAGATAAAAACGAGTATTCACATTCAAAGAGATTGGGGAAATAAAGAAGTTACGGCCACATACCTAAGTAAGAGAGGTGGATGGCGCCCAGTACTAAAGATTACAACAAATCTGGTCACCTTTTGTGGCTACGGGTTATGACCTTCTGAGCCACAATAAACCTCCAACGCTATCGTTCTTACAGAGGCAGCCCTACTGCCAATAAAGTGCAAAAAAGAATTAACTAAATTATTTATTTAATTAAACATTTCCTTAATTAAAAAATGATTCGAAAGATCAAATCCATGTTGGCAGAATCTGTGGATTTGCTCAAAAGAGTGAAGAATTGGATATCCAAAGCTTGTGGGTTTACAATTCAATTAAAAGACAAACTAATGGAAAACCATCAGTTTAACAACTATTTGTTATTAAAAATAGGCAAAAAATTTTAACTTTTAACAGTTGCTGCTCTGAGAGCAACCCATTTGCTGCCCTGCAAGCAGCCCCTTGCTGCCCTGTCAGCAGCCTTTGGCAAAACACATAGATTACAAGAGTAGGAAAATCACACAAAAGAACACACATACTGAACTACTCATTCAGATCACGAAAGGCAGCGAACAGGAGAGAAAAAGAAAACAAAAAAATGAAGATCACGAAAAGGCAGAAGAAGAGACTCAAAGAAGACATACCTTTCTTGGCCAGCAGTGTCCCAAATCTGAGCTTTGATGACCTTGCCATCGACGTTCAAGCTGCAAGTAGCGAACTCTACAACAATAGTGGAATAAGACTCCAAGCTGAACTCATTGCGAGTGAACCTGGAGAGTAAATTGGACTTGCCGACACCAGAATCACCGATCAGAAAGGGAACTCATAGAATTCCTCCTCTATTTGACGGCAACAGCAAGGACACTTCAAATAATTCAACAAAGGGCCATTATTTTCCTAAGAAATTTCAATCAATCACAAACCCATTACTAAATTGCAGTCTACTGCAAAACCCAGAAAGCAAAAATAGTTCCAAAGGTCAACCTAGAGCTAAAAGGAAGAAAAAGGGAAATCACAAAATTCCTCCTCTGTTCGGTGATAAAAGCAAGGCCAACAACAATCAAATCAAGCACAAAACCCAAGTCTGAGAGCGTAACAGAAGAAGACGATCAAGACGAAACTCCGTCGGGGCTGAAGGTTCTGGTGGCGGCGCGAATTTAGATCCAAATCGGTTCATGTAGCGGAGGTTTCAATTCGGGGCTGAGTTTTGGAAACGCAAGGCAGAAATAGAGAGCGAGGGAAAATGGGTGAGTGTACCAAAATAAAAGGAGGGAAACAAATAATTATTTATGAAATTATTTACTTATTAAATGTTATTTTTTGCAACGGTTATAAACCGTAACATTTGTATATTTTATGCCACATATTTTATAGGTCGTTGCATTTAGAGTATATTTATGCCACGCTTTTTGTAAAACCATTGCATATTAATAGAATATGCAATGACTACTTTAAACTGTAGCATTATTGGTAGAAAAATACCACACTTTTTCACATCGTTGCATTAGGGTCATTTTATGCCACGCTTTATAAGACCGTTGTAAAAAAAGCGTTGCAAAAAGTGACTTATACAGTAGTGTACTTATCCCAACTCCCTTTGAAGTCTAGAACACAGAGTCTCAATAGATCTTCAAGAGTTTGAATAGTCCTTTCCGTCCATTTGAGGATGATATGCCGAACTGAATCGTAAATTCGTGCCCATAGCTTTCTGCAAACTGACCCAAAATCATGAAGTGAATCTTGGGTCACGATCCAAAACTATGGATACTGGCATGCCATGCAATCTCATAATCTCATTCACGTACATACGAGCAAGACGTTCAAGGGAATAAGTCTCCCGTATCGGTAAGAAATGAGCAGACTTGGTTAATCTATCAACAATAACCCAAATCGCATCTATGCCTTGAGAAATCTTGGGAAGACCCGTAACGAAATCCATGATAATGTGTTCCCACTTCCATTTCGGAATCTCAAGTGATTGCAATGGACCCTTTGGCACTTGATACTCCGCCTTAACACGTTGACACGTTAAACACCTCGAGATAAACCCCACGATCTCTCTCTTCATATTGCTCCACCAAAATGTATGTCGAAGATCACGATACATTTTGGAACTCCCAGGATGGATTGCAAACGGTGTGTTGTGTGCCTCCATCATGATTCTATACTTCAAATCAGAATCGTTAGGAACACAAAGTCTGGAGTTGACTCAAAGTATTCCTTCTTCATCGATTCTTGCTTCTGGAACCGCACCTTCTTACCTTCTTCTTCATCTTCATCAGCTCCGGGTCTGTAGCTTGAGCAGCTTTAACTTTATCAATCAAAGCTGGTTCTACGCGTATACTTGACATCATCATGTGGGTCCCCGGAGTCTTAAACTCTATCTCCATCTTTTGTAAATCACACAGAATAGGCCTTTGTGTTGACAGCATCGCACTCGTTCCCGCATATAATCTTCTACTCAACGCGTCAACTACCACGTTCGCATTACCAGGATGGTATTGGTGGTATGGTCATAATCATTCAATAGCTCAAGCCAACATCGTTGTCGCATGTTGAGTTCCTTTTGAGTGAAGAAATATTTAAGGCTCTTATGATCCGTATAAATCTTCACTTTCACTCCATACAAGTAGTGTCTCCAGATCTTCAACGCGAAAATGACTGCTGCCAACTCTAGATCATTAGTAGGATAATTCCTCTCATATTCTTTGAGTTATTGCGAGACATAGGCTATAACTTTCCCATGTTGCATGAGAACACATCCTAACCCTTTGCCCGAAGCATCGTTGTAGATAACAAATCCATCCGAACCAGATGGTATTGTCAGAACAGGTGCCGAGATAAGTCTCCTCTTGAACTCTTGGAAGCTCTTCTCGCATTCCTCGCTCCATACGAATTTAATCTCTTTCCGAGTCATCTGAGTTAACAGAGTAGCGATTCGAGAAAATCTTTCCACGAATCTCTGATAATAACCAGCTAAGCCTAGAAAGCTACTTACCTCGGTAACCGACTTCCAACTTTGTATTGCTTCAATCTTCACCTGGTCAACAGATACTCCATGTTTTGATACCACGTGCCCAAGGAATGCTACCTCCTCAAACCAGAACTCGCATTTCCTTAACTTGACATATAGCTTGTTATCACAAAGCCTTTGAAGTACCAGCTTCAAGTGGTGCTCATGATCTTCACGACTTTTAAAATAGATGAGGATGTCATCAATAAAAACAACCACGAACTGATCCAAATATTCCTTGAATACACGGTTCATCATATCCATGAAAGCAGCACGAGCATTAGTTAATCCAAAAGACATGATCAAGAATTCATAATGCCTGTATCGAGTTCTGAAGGCGGTCTTCGGAATATCCTCAGTTTTAATCTTCAGCTGATGATATCCAGAACGAAGATCGATCTTTGAAAAGAATTGTGCTCCTTGCAATTGGTCGAACAGGTCATCAATGCGAGGTAGCGGATACCTAATCTTGATGGTGACATGGTTCAACTCCCGATAGTCAATACAAGTCGCATACTCCCGTCTTTCTTCTTTACGAATAAAACAGGAGCACCCCAAGGAGATGTACTAGGACGAATAAAACCGATGTCTAACAACTCCTATAGTTGGATCTTTAACTCTTGAAGTTCAATAGGAGCCATTCGATATGGGGTTTTAGAAATGGGTTTTGTACCGGGTTCAAGGTCAATAAAGAATTCAACTTCACGTTCTGGGGGTAGACCGGGAAGTCCTTCAGGAAATACATCAGGAAACTCATTAACAACAGAAATATCATTCAAACCTGACGTATTCTGGTTTAGATCAGTGACATGGGCGAAGAAAGCTTGACATCCATTTTTCAATAAACGAATAGCTTTATGACTTGAAATAACATTGATTGATTTTAGTGGTTTGGTTGTTTGGATTCGCACAACAGGTTGGTTAGGAATATGAAAACTAACAACCTTACGAAAATAATCAATTTTGGCATGATAAGTGGTTAACCAATCAATTCCTAAAATCACGTCAAATGCAAGTATTTTCAAAGATATAAGATCAACAGGTAGGGTAACGGTACCAATTTGAACCAAGCAAGATTTGTAAACTGTAGATGTAACGAAGGTTTCACCCAACGGAGTTTCAACAGATAAGTCAAAGTCTAATTTCTAAGGAGTCAAATTCAAACGTTAAGCACAAGTAGGTGAAATAAAAGAATGGGTAGCACCGGTATCTAATAAGGCATAGACTTCGCAAGAGTTTATGATTAGCTTACCCGTGATCACCTCGTTTGGGTTCCTCACTTTTTAGGCAGTCACGACAAATGCTCTTCTAGGAACCACCAACTTCGACTTGTCCGGGACAACCTTTGGAATCACCACCCTCGCTGGACTTGGTTTCGCTACAGGACAATCTCGAGCTATATGACCTTCCTTTCCACAGTTATAACACACCTTGAATTATTGTGGGCAGTTTGGACTGATGTGTCCCTCTTGCCCGCATTTATAGCATATGACCGGTGGTCGTTCTCCTTCCCTAGAAACAGTTAATGCTGGTGCTGCTGTCGACGTCTTCACGTTCTCATTGTTGTACCTTCTCTTCTTGAAATATCCCCCCGACTCACTTCTTCTATTATCATGGCCACGATTACCACCGGAGTGGTTACCGCTTCTGTCATGATACTTTCCTCCCCGCTGGTTGTTATTACTCTGATGACTGCTGCCACCGATACGACCCTGGTTGTGGTCCCTTGGTTGAACAGACTCATTATCTCGCTCTAATAATTGAGCCCTATTCACAACATCTAAATATAGAGAAAATTTGTGAGAAATGAGGTATTGACGAATTTCGGGCTTCAAACCTCTTAGAAATATCCGCATTATACGCTCCTCATTATCCACCAAATGAGACGCAAACCGGGATGACTATGCGAACTTAACCTCGTACTGGGACACAGTCATGTTATTCTGTAAAAGTCGGATAAACTCTACCTCTTTCATATAACGAATACTTTCAGGAAAGTACTTATCATTGAACAGTTTCTAGAACGCTTCCCAAGACATATTGAGTGCGATAGGCTGGGTACGCTTCACAGATTCCCACCAGTAATCTGCCTCTCCACGGAACATAAAGGTGGCGAATGGAACCTTCTGTTCCTTCATGCATCCCAAGACATCAAATATCTTGGTAATTTGCTTAACCCACGTCTCCGCCTTGATCGGATCTGGCTTTCCCAAAAACTCTGGTGGTCCCAACTCTTTGAACTGCTTGGCAGTGACAAGCTGCGAGTTGCTTTTATATCCACCCGTATTTTGCACATGAGTCTCCCTCATCTGGTTTTGCATGAACTGCAAAAAGCTTCTAAACATCCCATCATTCATCGTCTGATCAGTGGTGTTGTTTACATGAGGAATATTGCCTTCATGTTGCACGTTCTCCTGGTTGGTGATTAAAGGTGTCTCAACGGTCTCATTAACTCCATTGTTAACATTTTCAGTTGCCATTCTTAAATATTTCCACAAAACAAGGGTTAATTAAATAAATTAACATATCACATATTAACCCTATGCTCCGACTGACCAATTAAATACCAGATAAGCTTAAGTAGGACACACTAGTGAAGGATTTACTCGTCTCTCCCCTCCTAGTTCTATTCCCCGATCTCCGCCATAGACCATATCCCTAAGCTCTGATACCAACTGTGACGCCCCCAGAATAGGTCTAATCAACCCAATCCATTCTGAGTCGCCAAACACATGGTACAGAATCCAAATACAAACTTTTATATCAAAAGGTCGTGAGCAGGATGACCATACAAGCTGTGATTGTCAATACAAATTATATATAATACGAAATATAAACACTCAAATTCAGTCCTCAATAGTTACAATTATTTTCACACTATTACACAAAAATAGTGAGGACTACTACTGCTCTTAACTCTGACCATCACTCGGTTCCCCGACTAGTCCCTGCAACATTCTCATTTCCTGAAGAGGACAATAGAATAAAAGGGTGAGCTCAACTAGCCCAGTAAAGAATATTATGACTAAGATAATAAAGAATTATTTATCGTTAGTCTTCAATAAATCAGATAAAATATTATGGACAACAAGTTTTAGATCAACAACTGTCGCAGGAATTAACAATGCATCAGAAGAGTTAAGTAGGAAATAATGTCTACTATCTTCTATGATTTAAAAGTCCATAATCAATATTTTATACATGTAACATCAATCAATATATATCTTGAATCAAATATCCATCTTTGCACTTCGGGCCAAAGATATTCATTTGTATCACCAGTAGTCATGTTCATCTCAACACCTGTCCATCTTTGCACTACGGGCCAAGGATATTCATCAGGTAATCATTTATCTTTGCACTACAGACCAAAGATATTCATTTGTATCACCATTTAGGACTGAGGATGATGAAAAACAATATAAATAACGAATCCAATGAGATAAAAGACAAAGATTAAGGATTCGTAATTTAGTTTATCCAAGTTTAAGAATACTCCATAATAATCAATTGTGGAGCAAAATTCAAGAATGAAGTTCAAAAGTTAGATCCAATCAAAGATAGGAACCATAATAGCCAACTTGGACAAAGAAAAGAAAATTTAATTTTTTTGTGAATAGTACCGTATGCGTGAATAGTGCCGTATACGTGAATAGTGTCGTACATGTGAATAGTATCCCAATATGAAAAGGTAAAAATTTCATAATACAATTCATACCAATATTTTGGTGTCATGATATTGAAAGAAGTAACATCATTTTTTTAAAAAAAATAACATCCCTTACCTCAAAACACAAGTACTTCAGACTGAAATATAGGATATAATGCTGAAGAAAACTTGCACTGCTTATCAACTCTCAAAGTATCTAAATACTCACAAAAATACGCTCGATATTATAGAGAGAGAAAACTTCTGATTTTGGTGTGTTTTTAAATTCTAACTAAGCACCCTATTTATAGAAAAATGCTTAGGATGCCAAAGCAGAAAATTTAATAAAATATTACTATATTTATTTATTTTTTCAACAGATGCCAACCAGCAAAATTTTCTAGCAATTAGCCAACCACAAGTGGGATCCACCCACACAAAACATGTTTTAATTACCTTTTGTAACAAAAATAATTCAGACCCAATATTTCGAAACTTCAATAATTCATAATAAATAGCCCTTTTAACAAAAAAATACGAATCTTATGTCCATTCCATAGGAAATTTAATTCTCTACAACTTTATAGAAGAAAATTTTTTCAATTTTCGAATGAAAAATGACCCAAATTTACATACGGATGAACTTGCATACTATAATCAAACTTTAGTCAAAAACGGGGCCCACCAACATATTTAACATATTTTTTATAACAAAAATACTCCGGATCCAATCTGCTCTCTTTCTCCTCATATCGTGAATTTATTGTAAAAATATCACCATTATTATATTATTACATCATACACTTATAATGTAATATTACAAGAATATATTTGAATGAATTATTTTATCGAAGAAGTTAAAATATCAACTCTCAATAATTGTCTCTATAAAAATTCCTCCATTAAATAAATATTTCCTTATCATTTTTATTAATAATTAATTATTCACAAATAATATTACAGAATCACAATAATAACAACCAGGTAGTTCCTAGGAAAGAGGGGGCCTTCCGATAAGAATTTTTCCTTACTAGAGCGCAATTACCTAACCCCTTTCCTATACAGAACTTCCTTAGACATTGCCGATAATGTTGTCTAATAATATTATTCAAATAATATGAATTATTGATTTGATAAAGTAAAATATTGTGCAATGACAATTATTGAAATAACAATAATATAAAATACTGTGTAATACCGTGTGCTACTGTGCAATAACGCGTATTACTTTATTTTAACCACCAGGTATTTCAACAGTATTAACGGTAACCGTTACGCCGTTATTTATAGAAAACTTATTATTGTCGTTTTCTTCATCCGACAGTTTTCTGTTATGGGGCCCACAAATGGCTGCGCTGTCGTACGAATATTCCCCGACAACAAGAATATTTCACGACCAAACGAATATTCCCCGACAACAATGAATATTTTATAACCACTTGCTTATTTTGAAATATTTGCGCATTTTACCCATAACTTACCATATTTATCAAATCAACCCCTTACTATTCAAAATAATATAGAGAGAAATTTCAATTTTATTAATAAAAAGTTGGGGTCTTACAAATGTCTAGAAAGTTCTTTCAAGGAAAGGGGTTAGGTTATATAATTGCGCGCCAATGAGGAGAAATTCTTATCGGAAAGCCTCTCTTTCATGGAAACGATCTGGTTGTCAATATTATAAATCTGTAATATTAATTACGAATAATAACTGATGAATAAAATAATTTTTTTGATAAATATGATAAGTAAATATTTGATCAATTTTGATATAAATTGAGAAATTTTTAGCATGAGATGTTTGTTGAAAGGTAGCATTTTATCTTCTCCGATAAAATAATTCAATTCAAATATATTATTATAATAGTATAATGTGATAATATAATAGTATAATTTTATAATTTTAAATGATAATATTATTATAATAAATTTATAGCATAAGAATAAAATGAGGTGGAAAATAGCAAATTGAATTTGAATTCTTTTTAATAATTATAAATGTTTTAACACACACACACACACACACACACACACACACACACACACACACACATATATATATATATATATATATATATATATATATATATAAACATGTGAAAGTGGGGTGGAGAACTTGGAGTTTTGTTCCTTTTATGTGTGCTGAAGATTATTCAAAAGTGTGGTGCTGAAAAATCATCCGTGAGTATAGTTTGTCAATCCTGGTGTGCTGCCATATTCTTATAAATAGGTTGCTTAGTTAAGAAATGAAAATCACACCAGAATCAGAAAATTATTTCTCTATAATATTAAGCGTATTTCTTGTGAGTATAAGGATATTTTGAGTGCTGATAACAGTGCAAGATTTCTTCAACATAATCTTCGTTATTCTGGTCAGAACTATTTTTCTATTAAGGTAAAGGATATTATTTTTCTTGTAAAGGATGTTTACGTTCAATATTTGTATGGAATATTATTTTCTTCCACTCTATAGTATGTAAGTGATAATATTTCATTTCATATTCCTAAATTTAAACTTACTATAGTAAGTATTGCTTCTATAATTCCTGAAATGATTAGAAATTCCTTAAGGTTTGCGCTTCATCTAATATCATTTCACTAGAATATTGGTCTGAACTTTCTTATAAAATTTTTATCTTTTCATGTTGGGATACTATTCATACGGTACTATTCATACATACGATACTATTCATACATATGGTACTATTCATGAGTACTATTTACAACGAAAATAAATTTTCTTTTCTTTGTCCAAGTTATCTTTTATGGATCTTATTCTTAAAATTGGATCCATGTTTTGATCTTCATTCTTGAACTCTTGATAAATTGAATTATAAATCTCTAATATTTGTTCTTAATCTCACTGGATTCATTCTTTATATCATTGTCATAATCCTCAAACTTAAATTGTGATGAAAGTTATCTTTGACCAGAAGTGCAAAGTGATAGTAGTGTGCATACAAGCCAATCATGTATGATGATAAAGCACATACTTTGTAAATAATCTTATTTATTTATTAAAGGCATTTAATTATCTACATGGTGCTGTTTTTATAATATGTAAATAACCCATAGTTTTAAGCAATGCTTTTAGAATCATGATGTTGATCATGCTAATGAGATCTAAATTCTTAGAAAGCTTTAAAACTAAAATAGTTCCCAATCGTGCGATTACTAAAAAGGGGATTAGTAAATCCGGATAGATTGGTACATATGTTGCTTGCTCATTGGATGAGGATGACTGATCTCATGGTTATTTGTGTGGAGACACTAAAGCAAGTATGTAGGTGCTTATTGGAGAATAAGTTCACTGAACGTGACTCGCTATGGAATACCTAATGGAGTTTTACTCGCCTGTCAATAGGAATTCCTAATGTGATAGTAGTACATGTGATCCTTGGACTTGAGATCATCATAGTATCTTGTATGTAACAAATTATACTTTGACTAATTCCTTAAGGCCTTTTAAGGCATATATAGGGTATGCTTGGGTGCAATGAGTTACATATGGAGATAATGAATGATCAATAAAGAATCTACCACCTCTAGTAAAAGAGGAGATATGTCCTATGTGATTCGTTAAATGACAACCCAGGAATCCTTGGCCAAGGTAGAATGAAATTAGAAAGAGGTTTCTAATTTGCATTATTTGGAGTTGTGCATTTTCTAATCGAAATACATATGATTAAATAAATTAAGACTTGACAGTAAATCCATGTCTTATATTTAATTGGGACATTGTATGGTGGAAGGATTGAATTGTACGGTAACTATTAACTCACAGGTTCTTTTATGATTAATGTTGAAATCTATATTATCTGGAAAGTCGTTGATCGCTAGGGAGGCTTATCCCTATTGTAGAATAAATGTTATTTATTTAAATAGATTATTAGTTTAATTTATTTATTTAAATAAGATTAGAATTGTTCTAATTGATTTATTCACAACCGGTTTAATATGGAGAACCTAAAGGGTCACACCATAAAAGAAAGAAGAATTATTTAAGAAGAAAATGGCATGATAGTAATAATGCATTAAGTATAATTAATTTAATCTATGATGATAGAATAAATTAAATAGCTTAATGTTTATTATTTAATATTTTAGAAATATTAAATATAAATTAATAAGAGGAGTCTTATTAATATTATTATTATTATTATTTTAATTCTAAAGGAGTTTAGGAATTAATATAATATCAGTACTCTCTCTCAATCCTAATAAAGATTAGGATATAAATTAATTAAATAAAACCCTATTCTAATTGGATTAGGAGGGTTAACCTAATATCTATATAAGAGAGTCTTATATCAGAAATAAGGGACGTGAAATTTTCCAAGAGTTGGGAGTACACATATTCTATAGAGATAGAAACAAGGGTTAAGCCAATAACCCATCTTCTTGAGTTCTTCATCTTCCTTGGTGGATCACCGTTAGAGGCCAAACATTTGGGTGGCTGACATTGATCAAGGGAAGGAGCCACTATCAGAGGAATCAAAGGAGTAGAACTTGTACTTGAGGAAGCTTAGATCTTCAAAGGTATAATTTCATGTTCTCTCTTTTCTGTTATTGATAACAAGCACAAAGCATGATCATGGTTATGTGTTTGTATAAATTTTGAAAACCTAGTTTTTACGCTTCCGCCCTATTTATGTGATTTGATTGCATGATTGCGTTACATACAAACCCAACACAAAGATGAACTGTTGATTGATAAATATCTTTGGCCCATAGTGCAAAGATGAGCTGTTGATTGATGAATATCTTTGGCCCGTAGTGCAAAAATAGACATGTGTTTGCCATGATCATGACCACTGGTGATACAAATAAATATCTTTGGCCCGTAGTGCAAAGATAAATTATTAATTGGAAATATTTATTGATTGATGTTACAAGATAAAATATTGATGATGGACTTTAAAATCATAGAGGATAGTAGACATCATTCTCTACTTGACTCTTCTAATGGATTGTTATTTCCGCTACAGTTGTTGATCTAAAACTTGTTGTCCATTATATTTTATATGATTTATTAAAGGCTAACGATAATTTATTTTTCATTATCTTAGTTATAATATTCTTTACTGGGCTAGTTGAGCTCATCTTTTTCTTCCATTGTTCTCTTCAGGAGATAAGAATATCACGGGGACTAGTCGGGGAATAGAGTGATGGTCCGAGATACAGCTATAGTAGTCCTCAATTTGAGAATGGCATCTAAAAATCTAAGCAATGGAGCATATGAGATCATTGAGACATCGCTAATCACCAACTAGGATAATGTGCATCAGGAAGGCAATAATCCTCCTGTAAACAACACCACCGATTAAACGATGAACGATGGGATATTTAGAAGCTTTCTACATTTCATCCAAAAACAGACGAGAGAGACTCTTGTTCAAAATGCAGGTGGAAACAATGACAACTCGCGGCTTGTCACTGCCAAGCAATTCAAGGAGTTGGGACCACCAGAGTTTTTGAGAAAGCCAGATCCACTCAAGGCAGAAGCTTGGGTTAAGTAAATCACCAAAATATTTGATGTCCTGGGATGCACAGAGGAGAAAAAGGTTCCCTTCGCCATCTTTATGTTTCGTGGAGAGGAAGATTACTGGTGGGAATCTGTGAAGCGTAATCTTTCCGCACTCAAGATGTCTTGGGAGAAGTTCCAGGAATTTTTCAATGACAAATACTTTCTAGAAAATATTCGTCATATGAAGGAGGTATAATTCATCAAACTGGAACAGAACAATATGACGGTATCACAATACGAGGCTAAGTTTGCAGAATTATCTTGGTTTGCATCTCATTTAGTGGATAATGAGGAACGAATGACACGAATGTTTTTGAGAGGTTTGAAACCTGAAATTCGTCAATACCTCATTTTCACAAACTTTGTTTGTATTCAGATGTTGTGAATAGGGCTCAATTATTGGAGCGAGATAATGAGACTATTCAACCAAAGGACAACAACCATAGTCGTACCGGTGGCAACAGTCATCGGAACAATGATAACCAGCGAGGAGGAAATTATCATGCCAGAAATGGTAACCACTTCGGTGGTGATTATGGCCAAGATAATAGAAGAAGTGAGTCAGGTAGAAATTTTAAGAAGAGAAGATTCAATGACGACGGAAAGACATCGGCAGCAGCACCAGCACCAGCAACCGTTTCTAGGGGAGGGGAATGAACACCGGTCGTATATTATAAATGCGGACAAGAGGGACACATCAGTCCAAACTACACACAACAATCCAAGGTGTGCTACAATTGCGGAAAGGAAGGTCACATAGCTCGAGTGTGCCCTAAAGCAAAGTCAAGTCCAGCTGGGATGGTGACTCCAAAGGCTGTCCCGGACAAGTCAAAGTCGGTGGTTCAAGGGAGAGCTTTTGTCATGACTACCCAAAAAGCGAGGAACCCGAACGAAGTTATCACGGGTAAGCTAATCATAAACTCTTGCGAAGTCTATACCTTATTAGATACCGGTTCTACCCATTCTTTTATTTCACCTAATTGTGCTCAACGTTTGAGCTTAACCCATGACAAGTTAAACTTTGATTTATCTGTTGAAACTCCATTTAGAGAAACCTTCGTTACATCCACAGTTTACAAATCTTGTTTGATTCAAATTGGCACCCTCACATTACCTGTTGATCTCATCTCTTTGAAAATACTTGCATTTGATGTGATTTTAGGAATCGACTGGTTAACCACTCATCATGCTAAAATTGATTATTTTCGTAAGGTTGTTAGCTTTCACATTCCTAACCAACCTGTTATACGAATTCAAACAACCAAACCACTAAAATTAATCACTGTCATTTCAAGTCATAAAGTTGTTCGTTTATTGAAAAACGGATGCCAAGGTTTCGTAGCCCATGCCACCTATTGAAACAAGAATACGTCAGATTTAAATGATATTTCTATTGTTAATAAATTCCCTGATGTATTTTCCGAAGAACTTCCTGGTCTACCCCCGGAACGTGAAGTCGATTTTTTTATTAACCTTGAACTCGGTACAAAATCCATTTCCAAAACCCCATATCGAATGGCTCCTATTGAACTTCAGGAGTTAAAGGTCCAACTACAGAAGTTTTTAGACATCGGCTTTATTCTTCCTAGTACATCGCCTTGGGGTGCTCCTGTTTTATTCGTAAAGAAGAAAGACGAGAGTATGCGACTTTGTATTGAATATCGGGAGTTGAACCATGTCACCATCAAAAATAGGTATCTGTTACCTCACATTGATGACTTGTTCGACCAGGTGCGTAATTCTTTTCAAAGATCGATCTTCATTCTGGATATCATCAGTTAAAGATTAAAACTGATAACATTCTAAAGACTGCCTTCAGAACCCGATACGGGCATTATGAATTCTTAGTCATGTCTTTTAGAATGACTAATGCTCCTGCTATTTTCATGGATATGATGAACCGGATATTCAAGGAATATTTGGATCATTTTATCGTTGTCTTTATTGATGACATCTTTAATTACTCCAAAAGCCGTGAAGATCATGAGCAACACTTGAATCTGATACTCCAAAGGCTTCGTGAAAACAAACTATATGCTAAGTTAAAAAAATACGATGTTCTGGCTTGAGTAAGTAACATTCCTTGAGCACGTAGTATCGAAACATGTAATATCGGTTGACCCGGCGAAGATTGAAGCAATACAAAGTTGGGAGCAACCTAAGTCAGTAACCAAAATACGTAGCTTTCTGGGCTTAGCTGGTTATTATCGGAGATTCGTGGAAGGATTTTCTCGAATCGCTACTCCATTAACTCAACTGACTCGAAAAGATACAAAATTCGGATGGAGCGAGGAATGTGAGAAGAGTTTCCAGGAACTCAAGAGGAGACTCATTTCGGCACCTGTTCTGACAATACCATCTAGTTCGGATGGATTTGTCATCTACAGTGATGCGTCAGGCAAATGGTTAGGATGTGTTCTTATGCAATATGGGAAAGTCATAGCCTATGCCTCACGATAACTCAAAGAATATGAGAAGAATTCTCTTACTCATGATCTAGAGTTGGCAGCTGTCATTTTCGCATTAAAGATCTGGAGACACTACCTGTATGGGGAGAAAGTGGAGATCTATACGAATCATAAGAGCCTTAAATATTTCTTCACTCAAAAGGAACTCAGCATGAGGAAACGACATTGGCTTGAGCTGTTGAAAGATTACGACCATACCATCCAATACCATCCTGAAAAAGCGAACGTGGTAGCGGACGCATTGAGTAGAGGATCATATGCAGGAACGAGTGCGATGCTGTCAACATAAAGGCTCATTTTTTATGACTTACAAAGGATGGAGATAGAGTTAAAGACTCCAGGGACCCACGTGAAGATGACAAATATACGCGTAGAACCAACTTTAATTGATAAAGTTAAAGTTGCTCAAGCTACAGACCCGGAGCTGATGAATATGAAGAAGAAGGTGCAAGAAGGTGTTATTCCAGAAGCAAGAATCAACGAAGAGGGAATACTTCGAGTCAACTCCAGACTTTGTGTTCCTAACGACTCTGATTTGAAGTATTAAATCATGATGGAGGCATACAACACAATATTTGCAATCCATCCTGGAAGTACCAAAATGTATCGTGATCTTCAACATACATTTTGGTGGAGCAACATGAAGAGAGAGATCGCGGAGTTTATCTCGAGGTGTTTAACTTGTAATCGTGTCAAGGCGGAGCATCAAGTGCCAAAAGGTCCATTGCAACCACTTCAAATTCTAAAATGGAAGTGGGAACACATCAACATGGATTTCGTTATGGGTCTTCCTAAGGTTTCTCAAGGCATAGCTGTAATTTGGGTTATTATCTATAGATTAACCAAGTCTGCTCATTTCTTGCCTATACGAGAGACTTATTCACTTGAACGTCTTGCTCGTATGTGCATAAATGAGATTGTGAGACTGCATGGTACTAGTATCTATAGTTTTTGATCGAGACCCAAGATTCACTTCACTATTTTGGGTCAGCTTGTAGAAAGATATGGGCACCGATTTATGATTCAGTTTTGCATATCATCCTCAAACGGACTGGAAATCAGAAAGAAATATTCAAACTCTTGACGATCTATTGAGACTCTACATTCTAGACTTCAAAGGAAGTTGGGACAAGTACTTACCATTGGTGGAATTCTCCTATAACAATAGCTATCAGGAAAGTATAGGCATGACTCCATTCAAGGCGTTGTATGGATGAAAGTGTCGTTCTCCAGTATGCTAGTACGAGGTGGGTGAAGCAACTTTGTTGGGACCAGAGTTAGTACGTATGACTACGGAAAAGATTCAAATGATCCGACAACGTATACAAACTGCATAAGACCAACAAAAAAGTTATGCTGATTTTCATCGAAGAGACGTGGAATTTAATGTCGGAGACCATGTATTGTTACGTGTTACTCCATGGAAAGGAGTTACGAGATTCAAAAAGAGAGAAAAGCTCAACCAACGATTTATTGGTACATTTGAAATCCTCGACCGAGTAGGAACTGTGGCCTATAGACTCGCCTTACCTCCAAGCATGTCTCGTGTTCATAACGTTTTTCACATATTCATGCTTCGTAAATATGTAAAAGACCCAAACCACATTATTGAATTAGAACCAGACGAGATAGCCAAAGATTTAACGTATGATGAGGTACCTATCAAGATCTTGGATAAGAAGGAACATGTTCTACGCTCAAAGGTTATATCTCAAGTTAAAGTTTTATAGAGAAACTATGATATTGAGAAAGTGACTTGAGAGTTAGAATCTGAAATGAAAGCAAGGTATCCTCACCTCTTCCAAATACCAGGTATGTACGTCAATTTCGAGGACGAAATTTCATAAGGAGGACTTTTTATGAATAAGATTTAATTTCCTCTATATATTATTTTAAATAGTAAAGTGTTGATTTGATAAATGTGATAAGTTATGGGTGATATGTGCAAATTTTATAAAAGTAAGCAAGTGGTCATAAAATATTCGTTGTGTCGGGAAATATTCGTTTGGTCGGGGAATATTCTTTTTGTCGGGGAATATTCGTACGACAACGCAATCATTGGTGGACCCCATAACAGAAAACTGTCGGATGAAGAAAACGACAAGATTAAATTTTCTAAAAATAACGACAAAACTTTTACCGTTAAACTGTTGAAATACCCGGTGGTTAAAGTACAGTAATACGCGTTGTTGCACAGTAGCACACTGTATTTGTGACAACTCGAATTTTTTAGAATTAATAAATGAGAATTTAATAAATAAAATTCTTATTATGAGGTGTTTCGAATGTGAGTATGTGTATATGTGTTATATATTGTGAAATATGTGATTTGGTGTGAAGAGAATTTTATATATTAATTTTAATATTTATTGAATTAAATAAATATTTTTATTTATTTATTTATTGAGTTAAATAAATAAATAATGTAATTGTTGTGAAGTAATTTAATTAAGTGTAATATATTAATTAAGTAAATATTTAATATTTAATTTAATTAATATGTAATAATTTTATGGTATAGTTCTAATTTAATTGGGATAATTAAATTAGATGAAGTTATGTGATAATTGTTACATGAAATTATAATTAGCGAGTAATTATAATTGTTATGTGATAATTTTTATGTGATTAATTGATGTTAACTTTTAATTAATTAAATTAGAATGTTAATATTTAATTAATTAAAGTATAACATTAAAAATATGTGTTAAAGGATTTATTAAAAGAATTAAAAGAGTTTTTAAAACTGTTTTCCCAAACAGGGCTCTTGCACCGTTTTAAATTCGTTTTGCCAAACAGGGCCTTAACTACAAAAAACTTATTTTTAAAAATAATGTTGTTTTGCCAAACAAGCCTTAGGGCTTTTAAAATTTAAATTGTAACTTATATATATTAATTGCAATTATGGTATTAATTGGGTGGTTTAAATACTTGGAAGTTATATATATATTATATAATTATACATATAATATATATCATATTAGTTATATGTTAAAATTACGTTAGTTAAAATTAGCTAAGTGTTAGTCAGTTAGAAAAGAAGAACAAAACAGAGAAAAAAATACAGAGAAAGAAAAGAGAAGTGAGAGAGAAAAGAAGAGAGAAGAAGAAGAGGAAAGGAGGAAGGCTTTGAGAGAAAGTCCTTGTTAAACCTCATCATCATCTTCCTCACTAAGCAACAAGGGTAGAATCTCAATTCCTTGTTTTTAAATATGTTTTTATGTTCTTCATGAGTATTAGTTCTCTGTGTATATGAATTAATGAAAAATTTATATAAACATGATGTATATGTATGAATTGTGTCAATATATGCTGATAATTAAATTGTATGCATAATTGAGTTGTCTAATTCATGAAGACATGATGAATATGAAGAATTCATGTTCATCAAAAGTTACAGTGATATATTTTGAAATATATATATATATAGTTTTCTTTAAAATCAAAATAATTCATGTTTGATTGTTAATTGTTGTTTAAATTAAGTATAGATAGTGATAACATGTTTAGAAGCTAATTGATTATACTTTGAATTGTGTATTTTGAATTAGAAAACAAATTACAGTGTTCAATTTCATCAAGAACACTTATCAATGAATTTTCTTTAAAAATCATGAAATTGGTTGTTTTAAATTGTGTGTTTTGATGATTAAATGTGTTAAAACATGATAGAAGCTTTAAATTTTGGTTCTGTAAAGTTTGATATGCAAATTGTTGGCTGAATTCAGAACTGATGTGGAGAAATAAGCCAATTTAACTTTTTCTCTGCACTGTTCGCGAACCTGTCTGCGGTCGTTGCAGGGGTCCCGCCCCGGCGGGCCTTGCAATGCCAAATAGCGAGACGCGCCCCGGCGCAAATTCTGCATATAAAGCGCGCCCCAGCGCGAATTGCAGAAAGTAAATAATAATTATAAATTATTATATGTTTAATTATAATTTAATAAATGCATGATATAGTTTGATTAATTATGAATTATAATTTGTTTAATTATAATTCAATTAAAATAAGATGTAATTATAATTTGATTATTATAATTATAGTAATAACTTAAATTATAATTTAATATGTAATTATAATTTGAATAATTATAAGTAAGGCAAATGTGTAAATTAAATTATAATTTATTTAATGAGTGCATGAATTGAAATTGATTAATTATAATCTAAGTAATTATTTAATTTAAATTATAATTGTTTTAATATAAATGCATAAATTAGGTTTGATTAATTTTAATCAACATAAATGTTTAATTTAAATTTTAATTTGTTTAGTTATAATTTAATTAATATAAAATGCAATTATAATTTGATTAATTATAATTGAGGAGAATGTATAATTTAAATTATAATTTGTTTAAATTATAATTAATATGAGTATGTAATTATTAGTTGATTAATTATGTGAAAATATAATATGATTATTGTGATGTGATTAATTATGTGATAATTCATTATTAACTTAATAATTAAAGAAGATTGAGTTAACCTAAATGGGTTAACTAATTATGAGAATTAGATATGTGATAATTAATTTATATTATTAATTATACATATAATTTGACAGTGTGTGTTAAACAAATAAATGGGAGAGAATTATAAAATATAAAGTAGAATTTCCTTAAACGATTGCTAAACGTTACTATATGACTAATAGTTGATGTGTATGGTAATACGTCGTGTAGGATTCATGAAGCAGATTATTATAAGCTATTTTTTGTTAATTGGTAATCTACGAGCCAGACAAGTCTTTCAGTTCATATTTTCTATGTGAACTTGATGATGAACTATTTTAAATTATATTGCAAAGAGCATGATATGTTATATATGTTGCAAGCATGAAATGTTAAAGTCAATTTCTGACTACATTGATTGATTAAAGATTGTTGATTGAGTAAGGAACTCAATCTTTATACTTGTTATGTGAATTAAAGCATGTATGATATGTTACTCTAATGATTATGAGATGTATATTGAGCATGTTACTATTTGCTACGTGATGCATGAAAGCTGTTAGATCTTGCTGAGCTGTCGAGCTCACTCTTGCAAATAGCCACTTTTGTAGGTCAAGGATGCAAGGTAATGATACGTGCTAGTTGAATGTTAAAATCACTAGCGATGCAAGAAATTATTTATTCTAGATGAATAATGTATTTGTTTCCTTAATTGTAACATAAATTGTAAGACCCCGAATTTTATAAATAAAGATTTAATTTTCTTTATATATTATTTCAAAATGGTAAGGTCTTGATTTGATAAATGTGAAAAATTATGGGTGAAATGTGCAAATATTTCAAAATAAGCAAGTGATTATAAAATATTCATTGTTGTCGGAGAATATTCGTTTGGTCGTGGAATATTCTTGTTGTCGGAGAATATTAGTACGACGGCGCATCTATTTGTGGGCCCCACAACGGAATAACTGTCAGATATAGAAAGCGACAGAAATAACCTTTTTATAAAATAACGGCGTAGTTGTTACCGTTAGTACTGTTGAAATACCCGGTGGTTAAAATACAGTAATACGCGGTGTTGCACAGTAGCACACGGTATTGCACAGTATTTTTAATTATTGATTCTTACGTAAGAAGGCACTTACTCAATTATTGTTACAGTAATTACTGTTCAATATTTTATATTATTGATTTAATAATTGCATGATATTTTATTGATTCAATAATTGCTACGTTGATAGTTTATATTAATAATTGCTACGTTGCTATTTTATATGATTGATTCAATAATTGCTACCGTTGATATTTTGTATTATTGATTCAATAATTGTCACTGCACAGTATTTCACATTATCAACTCAATAATTTATATTATTTGAATAATATTATTAGATAGCATTATTGACAATGTCTAAAGAAGTTCTGTCTAGGAGGGGTTATTTAATTGCGCGCCAGTAAGGAGAAGTTCTTATCGGAAGACCCCCTCTTTCCTGGGAACAACCTGATTGTTAATATTGTAGTTCTGTAATATTATTTGTGAATAATTAATTATTGATTTATATGATAAGAAAATATTTATTTTGTGGATATAAAAGAAGGAATTAGTGCTGATGTGTTTTTATCAGTATTTTGGTGTGAAAAATCATCCGTTTATGAAATTCGGATAATTTATGTTTGGAATTTAGAAAAACTTCCTTCTACAAAGTTATAGAGAATTAAATTTCCTATGAAAAGGACATAGAATTTGTATTTTCCTGACAAAAGGGCTATTTATTATGAATTATTGAAGTTTCAGGAAAATAAATATTTTTTTAATGGGAGGTGGGCCCCACTGGTGGCTGATGGCTTTTGAGGCGGCTGGAATTTTTTTTTTTAAAAAATATTATTTTATTAAAAAGTCTACTTTGGCATCCTAAGTTTTTCCTATAAATAGGGTGCTTAGGTTAAAATTGAAAATCACTCCAAAATCAGAAGTTTTCTCTCTCTATAATATCGAGCGTATTTTTGTGAGTATTTAAATATTTTGAGTGTTGCTATTCAGTGCAAGTTTTCTTCAGCCTTATATCCGATATTTCAGTCAGAAGTACTATTCTTTTGAGGTAAGGGATGTTATTTTCTTTCGTAAATGATGTTATTCTTTTCAATATCATTATACCAAAATATTGTCATGAATTTTATTATGAAATTCTTACTTTTTTTCGTCGGGATTACTATTCACGTGTACGACACTATTCACAGAAAAAATAAATTTTCTTCTATTTGTCCAAGTTGCTTGTTAAGGTTCCTATCTTTGATTGGATCCAAGTTTTTATCTTTATTCTTGAATTTTGCTCCACAAAGTATTATTATAAAATATTCTTAAACTTGAATAAACTAAATTACGAATATCTAATCTTTGTCTAATCTCACTAGATTCGTTATTTATATTATTTTCACCATCCTCAATACTAAATGGTGATATAACTGAATATCGTTGGCCTGTAGAGCAAAGATGAATGATTACCTGATGAATATCTTTGGCCTGTAGAGCAAAGATGAATGATTACCTGATGAATATCTTTGGCCGTAGTGCAAAGATGGACAGGTGTTGAGATGAACATGACCACTGGTGATACAAATGAATATCTTTGGCCGTAGTGCAAAGATGAATATTTGATTTGAGATGTATATTGATTGATGTTACAGGGATGAAATATTGATGATGAACTTTTAAATCATAGAAGATAGTAGACTTCATTCTCTACTTAACTCTTCTAATGAATTGTTATTTTCCGCTGCGAATATTGATCTAAAACTTGTTGTCCATAATATTTTATCTGAATTGTTGAAGACTAACGATAATTTATTTTCCATTATCTTAGTCATAATATTCTTTACTAGGCTAGTTGAGCTCACCCTTTTCATCTATTGTCCTCTTCAAAAAATGAGAATGTCGCAGGAACTATTCGAGGGACAGAGTGATGGTCCGAGTTAGAGCAGTAGTAGTCCTCACTATTTCTAATAAATAGTGTGAGAATAATTGTAATGAGGACTTAGTTTGAATGTTAATATTTTTTACATATTTGTATTGACACTCACAGTTGTGTGGTCTTATTTTGCACGACCGTGTGATATAAAGTTTGTATTTGAATTATGTACCATGTATTTGGCGACTCAGAATGGGTTGGGTTGACTAGACCTATTCTGGGGGGGCATCACATAAATGTTTAGTTGTAAGTTGAGCTATCTGATGTATAGTGGATATTACTTTGAGATGTAAGACTTTGTATAGTAACTTCGATGAAGCGATTCATGTAATAAATTTGAATCAAAGATATGTAATGATAAAGATTGAGATTCAGGGCAATAAAGAAAGATTATATAAAAGTTCTAAATATTCCGCATTTTTAGTGATTGTATCATCTAATAATGATGTAAAGTTAGAATAAAGTTGTATTATTAACGATCGAGAATAGTAATTATATTGTATGAATTTTGGGGTCGTTACAGTTGGTATCAAAGCTGATAGGTTATACACCTTAGGTAAGAGTACCTTAGGTTATGACCTTAGGTTATAAGAAGTTAAGTTTAAGTTACGAATGTTAAAAAGGTGATTCTTTTCACATACGTAGAAGTATAGGATGAGTTAAGTCCTAGAAATGTTATAAGAAGAAGATGAGAATGACGAGAAGTAAACTCGAATAAAATATTGAGTAACATGAATGAAATTAGAAATTCTTAAAGGAAAATTTGTTAAATGAACAAGAAGATGAATCTTGGAGAGAGATAAAGATAAGAATAAGGAGTTGCCTAACTTCAATAATAAAGATGACGAATAACGATGAATAGATAAGGTCTATAAGATTAAAAGCATAATGAAATCATGATATAACATGATGAGAGGTAAAGATAAGAAGATTGTAAAACAAAACGATAATGAGATAAGAAAAGAATCATAAGGGAGATGATTATAGAATAAAGATCACAACGTGATCTTTTTAAAATTGAAAGACAGATGGCCTATAATGATTGAATAGTTTGAGACTATAACGAGAATGTCCTATGATATAGTACGAGATTAACTCACGAAGAGTTACAAATGATGAGATACAGAAGTTTGTATCGAGTATAGAGCGAGAAGTTATAAGTAAGATAGTGTTAAGTGGGATTTCAACTGAGGACTCATGTGGTGGCTGAGTTGTACAAACCTTTGTATGTGCAAGGGTTTTGTGCTTACACTTGGTTTATCATATTGATAATCATTTAAATGTTGGTGTCCGCGCTATCGATATATATATATATGGTGAGAAGGTGATACTTGTCCCATGTTTATATTTGATAGTTAGAGACAATTAAGATTAGATTAGATGATATTAAGATTAGGTACGAGTTCTTAAAACTCATACTTTTGGTATGTTCGTGACTCATAATCATATGTATGTTTTTGAACCCCTAAGCATATGGACAGTCTCTGATCAGTTCTTTGACTACGTATTGCTAGGACAAGTTCTTAAACTCATATTATTGTGTTAAGTTCCTGAACTTCCAAAGTGTGGTAAGTTTGATGAACTATACTGGGTATAGAAAGGTTATGGTATAGAAAGCATTGATGTTGTTGAAGATTGATAGAATGTTTAAGTAATGAAACGGTGGAGTAAAGATTTAAATTGATGGAGAAAATTTTTATATTCTAAATCTTCTAGCTTTGCTAGATTTTTGAAATTTATTGACTTCGTGCTGATGTTGCACTTCTGTTTTTTTGAAAAATATTAGATCAAATGATGGAACCAATAAATTTTTAAAATAGTGCTATTATTCACATGTCTATGCTAATTACTTCCGCTAGACAAAAATGATTTGAAAATTTTAAAATGTATTTTATATATTCTATGCATAATTTGATATGATGTAAGAATAATAATCGAGGAAGTTATCAATGCGGTTAAATCTAGTGTTGGATGTGATCGTAGGATCGTCAGCCCACTATGGTATGATGTAGTATGACGACGTCATGTAATGACGAAATCCTCAACGTACCATTACTACGTTACGGTATCAGGATATTATAAAAAGATTTATTTATTTTTAGTTTCCTTAAACTATATAATTTTTTTTATTGAGTTGGTTAAAGATATATATATATATATATATATATATATATTTCGATTGATGTCCGAATTATTGTTAGAAGTCTATGCTACTTGATTCAGCTAGACAAGTATTAAAAGATGTTTATGAAATTCGAGCGTTCTTGGTCAAACTACGCCAAACCAAATTATTTTGGTGTGGATTCAGATGTTAAGAAGCTGAGGTGAACAACCCTATTAAAGGGGACATGTTATCGGAGACAATAGTTTCGAGTGTAACGCATATAGTCGTTATGATGTACTACGTTTGTGCACGACGTATGGTGCGATAGTCTGATCACCTAGAGCACCGATGTAGGATGTTTACAGTCTGTGTGATTGTTAAACATTTTGTTAGAGCGGTTTATAGTGTGAAGTACCGGGGGTGAGACACTATTAAACCTAGAGATGAGTTCAAGGTCTTATGACCCCCCAGCATAATTTAGAATCTTTTAAATTCCTGATTAATTTATATCGCTTCCCAAATATTAAACAATTGTGGAAGATTCTTATTATTTTGAAGAAGAATATGGCAAGAATGATATTCCTTAGAAAGAAGTAGTTGTGGAACGCAACATTTCAGTGAATAAAGATTAAAGTGAAATCTATTTTGATAGATTGATATAATAAAAATTTTGAGGACGAAATTCTTAGGAGAAATGGTGAATGTGATAACCCGAATACTTACGAGATAATGAATTATGAAGTATATGAATTCGACGAATAAAGCATGTGGTAAAGATCCTTAGAAAGAAAATGAACGGGTTAAATAATATATAATATTTGATATAATTGTGTTTAATTGAAGGTTATGTAATAAAACCTAAAACTTGTTGAATAAATGAATGGAGTAGTATATATATAAAACTTTTGTTGAGATAATGTGTTGAAGTTATTCAACAATAAAATTTTGAAAGAGATTTTGTGGAAAACCAAGTACTAGGTTTCATTGATTCTGAGGACGGAATCCTTATAAGGAGGGAAGGATGTGACAACCCGGATTTTTTAAAATTAATAAATGAGAATTTAATAAATAAAATTCTTATTATGAGGTGTTTCGAATTTGAGTATGTGTATATGTGTTATATATTATGAAATATGTGATTTGGTGTGAAGAGAATTTATATATTAATTTTAATATTTATTGAATTAAATAAATATTTTAATTGATTTATTTATTGAGTTAAATAAATAAATAATGTAATTGTTGTGAAGTAATTTAATTAAGTGTAATATATTAATTAAGTAAATATTTAATATTTAATTTAATTAATATGTAATAATTTTATGGTATAGTTCTAATTTAATTGGGATAATTAAATTAGATGAAGTTATGTGGTAATTGTTACATGAAATTATAATTAGCGAGTAATTATAATTGTTATGTGATAATTTTTATGTGATTAATTGATGTTAACTTTTAATTAATTAAATTAGAATGTTAATATTTAATTAATTAAAGTATAACATTAAAAATATGTGTTAAAGGATTTATTAAAAGAATTAAAAGAGTTTTTAAAACTGTTTTCCCAAACAGGGCTCTTGCACCGTTTTAAATTCGTTTTGCCAAACAGGGCCTTAACTACAAAAAACTTATTTTTAAAAATAATATTGTTTTGCCAAACAAGCCTTAGGGCTTTTAAAAATCGAATTGTAACTTATATATATTAATTGTAATTATGGTATTAATTGGGTGGTTTAAAAACTTAGGAGTTATATATATTATATAATTATACATATAATATATATCATATTAGTTATATGTTAAAGCTACGTTAGTTAGAATTAGCTAAGCGTTAGTCAGTTAGAAAAGAAGAACAAAATAGAGAAAGAAAAGAGAAGTGAGAGCGAAAAGAAGAGAGAAGAAGAAGAGGAAAGGAGGAACGCTTTGAGAGAAAGTCCTTGTTAAACCTTATCATCATCTTCATCACTAAGCAACAAGGGTATAATCTCAATTCCTTGTTTTTAAATATGTTTTTATGTTCTTCATGAGTATTAGTTCTCTGTGTATATGAATTAACGAAAAATTTATATAAACATGATGTATATGTATGAATTGTGTCAATATATGCTTATAATTGAATTGTATGCATAATTGAGTTGTCTAATTCATAAAGACATGATGAACATGAAGAATTCATGTTCATCAAAAGTTACAGTGATATATTTAAAATATATATATATATATATATAGTTTTCTTTAAAATAAAAAGAATTCATGTTTGATTGTTAATTGTTGTTTAAATTAAGTATAGATAGTGATAACATGTTTAGAAGCTAATTGATTATACTTTGAATTGTGTATTTTGAATTAGAAAATAAATTACAGTGTTCAATTTCATCAAGAACACTTATCAATGACTTTTCTTTAAAAATCATGAAATTAATTATTTTAAATTGTGTGTTTTGATTATTCAATGTGTTAAACATAATAGAAGCTTTAAATTTTGGTTATGTAAAGTTTGATATACAAATTATTGGCTGAATTCAGAACTCGATGTGGAGAAATAAGTCAATTTGACTTTTTCTCTGCACTGTACGTGAACCTGTCTACGGCCATTGCAGGGGTTCCGCCTCGACGGGCCTTGCAAGGCCAAATAGCAAGCCCCGGCGAGACGCGCCCCGGCGCAGATTCTGCATGTAAAGCGCGCCCCGGGGCGAATTGCAGAAAATAAATATTAATTATTAATTATAATATGTTTAATTATGATTTAATAAATGCATGATATAGTTTGATTAATTATGAATTATAATTTGTTTAATTATAATTTAATTAAAATAAGATATAATTATAATTTGATTATTATAATTAAAGTAAATGTTTAACTTAAATTATAATTTATTTAATTATAATTAATATGTAATTATAATTTGAATAATTATATGTAAGGCAAATGTGTAAATTAAATTATAATTTATTTAATGAGTGCATGAATTGAAATTGATTAATTATAATCTAAATAATTGTTTAATTTAAATTATAATTGATTTAATATAAATGCATAAATTAGGTTTGATTAATTTTAATCAACATAAATGTTTAATTTATATTATAATTTGTTTAATTATAATTTAATTAATATAAAATGCAATTATAATTTGATTAATTATAATTGAGGAGAATGTGTAATTTAAATTATAATTTATTTAAATTATAATTAATATGAGTACGTAATTATTAGTTGATTAATTATTTGAAAATGTAATATGATTATTGTGATGTGATTTATTATGTGATAATTAATTATTAACTTAATAATTAAAGAAGATTGAGTTAACCTAAATGGGTTAACTAATTATAAGAATTAGATATGTGATAATTAATTTATATTATTAATTATACATATAATTTGACAGTGTGTGTTAAACAAATAAATGGGAGAGAATTATGAAATGTAAAGTAGAATTTACTTAAACGATTGCTAAGCGTTGCTATATGACTAATAGTTGATGTGTATGGTAATATGTTGTGTAGAATTCATGAAGCAGATTATTATAAGCTGTTTTTCGTTAATTGGTAATCTACGAGCCAGGCAAGTCTTTCAGTTCATATTTTCTATGTGAACTTGATGATGAAGTGTTTTAAATTGTATTGCAAAGAGTATGATATGTTATATATGTTGCAAGCATGAAATATTAATGTTAATTTTGACTACATTGATTGATTAAAAATTGTTGATTGAGTAAGGAACTCAATCTTTATACTTGTTATGTGAATTAAAGCATGTATGATATGTTACTCTAATGATTATGAGATGTATATTGAGCATGTTATTATTTGCTACGTGATGCATGAAAGCTGTTAGATCTTGCTGAGCTGTCGAGCTCACTCTTGCAAATAACCACTTTTTGCAGGTCAAGGATGCAAGGTAATGATACGTGCTAGTTGAATGTTTAGATCAACAGCGATGCAAGAAATTATTTATTCTAGATGAATAATGTATTTGTTTCCTTACCTGTAACATAATTGTTGAGTTGTAAGTTGAGCTATCTGATGTATAGTGGATATTACTTTGAGATGTAAGACTTTGTATAGTAACTTCGATGAAGCGATTCATGTAATAAATTTGAATCAAAGATATGTAATGGTAAAGGTTGAGATTTATGGCAATAAAGAAAGATTATATAAAAGTTCTAAATATTCTGCATTTTTAATGATTGTATCATCTAATAATGATGTAAAGTTAGAATAAAGTTGTATTGTTAACGATCGATAATAGTAATTATATTGTATGAATTTTGGGGTCGTTACAGTATTGCACAGTATTCCTAATTATTGATTCTTACATTAGAAGTCACTCATTCAATAATTGTCACCGTAATTACTGTTCAGTATCTTATATTATTGATTCAATAATTGCTACATTGATAATTGCATATTATTTTATATTATTAATTCATTAATTGTCACAGTAACCACTACATAATATTTTATATTATTAAATCAATAACTTATATTATTTAAATAATATTATTAGATAGCATTATTGACAATGTCTAGAAAGTTCTGTCGAGAAAAGGGGTTAGGTTATATAATTACACGCCAATGAGAAAATTTTTTTATCGGAAAGCCCTCTCTTTCCTAGGAACGATCTAGTTGTCAATATTGTGAATCTGTAATATTAATTGTGAATAATAACTGATGAATAAAATAAATTGTTTTGATAAATATGATAAGTAAATATTTGATCAATTTTGATATAAATGGAGGAATTTTTAGCATAAGACGTTTGTTGAAAGTTGACATTTTATCTTCTCCGATAAAATAATTCATTCAAATATATTATTATAATATTACATTATAATAGTATAATGTGATAATATAATAGTATAATTTTAAATGATAATATTGTTATAATAAATTTATGGCATAAAAATAAAAAGAGGTGGAAGAGAGCAAATTGAATTTGAATTCTTTTTAATAATTATAAATGTTTAAATATATATATATATATATAAACATGTGAAAGTGGGGTGGAGAACTTGAAGTTTTGTTCCTTTTACGTGTGTTGAAGATTATTCAAAAGTGTGGTGCTAAAAAATCATCCGTGAGTATAGTTTGTTAATCCTGGTGTATTGACATTTTCCTATAAATAGGTTACTTAGTTAAGAAATGAAATCACACCAGAATCAGAAAATTATTTCTCTATAATATTGAGCGTATTTCTTGTGAGTATAAGGATATTTTGAGTGTTGATAACAGTGCAAGATTTCTTCAATATAATCTTCGTTATTCCGGTCAGAGCTACTTTCCTATTAAGGTAAAGGATATTATTTTTCTCGTAAAGGATGTTATTTTCGTTCAATATTCGTAACAAATATTATTTTCTTCCATACTCTATAGTATGTAAGTGATAATATTTCATTTCATATTCCTAAATTTAAACTTACTATGGTAAGTATTGCTTCTATAATTCCTGAAATGATTAGAAATTCCTTAAGGTTTGCGCTTCATCTAATATCATTTCATTAGAATATTGGTCTTAACTTTCTTCTAAAATTTTTATCTTTTTATGTCGGAGTACTATTCATACGGTACTATTCATAAATACGATACTATTCATGAGTACTATTCACAACGAAATTAATTTTTTTTTCTTTGTCCAAGTTATCTTTTATGGATCTTATTCTTGAAATTAGATCCATGTTTTGATCTTCATTCTTGAACTCTGGATAAATTGAATTATAAATCTCTAATATCTGTCCTTGATATCACTGGATTCATTCTTTATATCATTGTCATAATCCTCAAACTTAAATTATGATGAAAGTTATCTTTGGCCCGTAGTGCAAAGATGAACTGTTGATTGATGAATATATTTGGGCCGTAGTGCAAAGATGAGTTGTTGATTGATGAATCTCTTTGGCCCGTAGTGCAAAGATGGACATGTTGTAAGATCCCAACTTTTATGAAATAAAAATCTAATTTAATGTATGATTATTATTCTAAAACTATAAATTGTTAAATTGATAAATGATCAAATGAACAATTAATTGGATAAGTGAATAATTAAGAGGGGAATTAAATCTTCTAGAAGCGTGGGCCATTGGGATGTGGCTAAGAGGCTGATAATTGAGTGGGAAATGTTGGGAAGTATTTTCCCTAATACTCCAAACCTTTCCCTAAATTATGCACCAAACATTTCTTCTATTGGTCCATTTGTTTTGTGGGGCAATGATGTTGGCCATTCATTTTGGCTAAGTAAGTCAAATTTTCAGCACTTTTCTTCTCATTTTCACTCCCTCCCGTAGCCCAATTTTCAGCAAAAGAAATTCTTTAAAGGTAATGAATAAAACTTTGGTTAATCTTTGATTTTCATATAGGGATGTTAAGTTTTTATGAATTGTATATGGATAGAACATGTTTATAGTTGTTTTTGATGGATTAAACTTGTATAAACAAGAATTAAACAAGAGAAATCAAGAAATCAAAAGAATAACAAAATATGAAAATTTTCAGAAAAAATAGTTTACTACTTGATTTTGTAAAATCCATAACTCTTTGTATATAATGAGTTAAGAGATGAGCCTTATATAAAAAGAAAGCCCTGGAAGTAAGCTAAACACAGAAATTGGAATCACGCAAAAATTCCTTGTGAATTTTTGTGGTGACTGTTTGAATGAAACTGGTCCGAAGGACTTATAATCCGAAAAATCAATTTTCTTAAGCTCTATTGCGTGAGTTATAATTTTTAATCCGACCGTTGGATCGTTGTAATTTTTGGATATGTTATACATATATAAGTTGAGTATGTGTCCACAAATTGTGAACTGTTAAAGATTAATGTATGATTTGTTATGAATTTTGTGAGGTGGCTGGTTTGGAATTTTTTAAAATAGAATTTTCAGCATCAAGTTCTAAGTTTCAAAAATGTATAACTTAATAATTTAAATCCGATTTGGGTAATTTTTGAGGCTAAATTGAAGTATTTGAAATCTAGTTGCTGTTAAAATTAATTATCTTGAAAAATAAGTTTTAATTAATGGTGGTAATACCATAATAGTGGACTGACGTTTTAAAAATTAATTGTCATATATGAGTTTTTTAAGTTTTGTTATTAAATTGTAAGTTTTGGTATATTAATTATGAAAATTGGTGAAAAATCCTATATTATTATTTCAAAATTACTAAAAATTTTTGGAGAACTATTAAAGAACAGAAGTATTTATTGAATTTTTAAGTTATTTAAAGTTAGTTTAGGAGTTAGTGAAAATTCATAGAAAATTCTATGAATGGTGGAAAATCATGAAGTTTACAGGAAAATCTTATAATAATATAAGATTAATAATGATTGTGAATAATTGTTGAAAGATTAAAAATGTGTAAGTAATTGATGAATAAAAGGTGTTGATTAAAGATAAGTATGATAAACGATGTTTATTCAATTATTTTCTTTTTACAAAAGTAAGTTTGGCAGGACTTGCCAACACTCTATTTTTTCTAAAGTAGTATGGACCACAACTCTATTATTGAATAAATTTTGTTAAAACGTGTACACGTTGGTTTAATTTCCTTTGTGGGACCATAAATTCCACTACCAGTATTCTTATATAGCTCATTGGGTTATTTTGTCAAAACGTGTGTGCTAGTTGTCTCCTCAATTTTTAGTATAAATAGATTACTTTGGTTGAGTAACAAAACACACACCATGACTACACCAAAAGTATAAAAAAAATTTATTACAATATTGTGAGTATATATTTTGAGTATAAGATTACTCCAAGTGTTGATAAAGGTGCAAACATTGTTCAGGTTGAACGCTTTCATAGAAAGCAACATCTAGTCGCGTGCTAAGGTAAGGGATATCATTTTTTCATAATATGGTAAAGGGATATCATCTTCTTTTATACTCCATATTATCGTAAGAGATTATTATTCGTTCTTTAGCTTATCATTAAATGGTGAAAAGTCCTAAAATGATTAGAATATCCTTAATGGTTTGTTATTCGTCTAATATCTAGACCTGAATTTTTTTATTCAGTTTTAAGTTATTATATTTGACTTGATAACTTTACATTTACTTGAACTTTATATTCTATTAAGAATTCTGATCGATTTTTTGGCTATCGTGTTGGTAATTTGGACACCGGTAATTAAGTTGAAAATCACTAAGATCTATTTTATCTTATTATTCTGATTATATATCATTGTTATAATCATTGTGGTAAAATTTCTCTTTGGCCCGTAGTGCAAAGATGAAATGTTGATTGGTATAATTATGACCATTGGTTTTACAGTTGTATGTCTTTGGCCCGTAGTGCAAAGATGGACTGTTGATTGACATGACTATTGATTTTAAAGTTGTATGTTTTTGGCCCGTAGTGCAAAGATGGACTGTTGATTGGCATGACTATTGGTTTTACAGTTGTATGTCTTTAGCCCGTAGTGCAAAGATGGACTGTTGATTGACATGACCATTGGTTTTATATTTGTATGTCTTTGGCCCGTAGTGCAAAGATAAATTGTTGATTGGCATAACCATTGGTGTTACAGTTTAATATCTTTGGCCCGGAGTGCAAAGATGAATTTATTAACATGATTATGAACAGGAACTTTGAATTTGTATAACCATGATCTTTGGTGTTTCAGGTAAAGACAGATGATGAAAGTTCTCTTTGTCTTGGGTACAACGAAGAACTGTTGATTGGTGTTACAGGAATAAAATATTGATGATGGACTTTTAATTTGAAGAAGATAGTGGACATTGTGTTCTACTTGACTTTCCTAATGGATTGTTGATTCCACTGCAATTATGGTTGAAAACTTTTATCATCTACCATATGTTCTAAATATCTGATTTATTACTGATGAATGCTATTGATAATTTAATTATCTTAGTCATGATATTCTTCGCTAGGCTATTTTTGCTCACCCCTTTTGCTTCACAATTCCTTTCAGGAAATAAAAGGATAGCTGGGGCTAGCAGAGAGAACATGGGTATAAAGTGGTGTTTCGAATTAGTTGCGATCCTCATCAAGTTATAAAACAGGGTGGCATAATCACTGTATTGAGAACTTAAAAATGTGTGTCGTATTTTATACGTCATTTAACAGTTGATTTTGGTGAATTAAATAGGGTGATGTGAACCTGAATTTGGAAGCTTAAAAAATGCACCCCATTAGAATGATGAGAGCAAAAATCTTCTCGGGTTCCTTTGAGGACTTGAAATATTTGATGCTTTATTTGATACGACATCATAATAATTTGGGTGCGAATACTGTCGTACTATATACGACATGGTAATAGTTGTAAATAAGAAGATTTGTATTTGAATTTTGTTGAGTGTATTTTTGGCGACTTAGAATGGGTTGTGTGGACCTATTTTGGGGGCGTCACACATGTGTTTGGCATGATCATGACCACTGGTGATACAAATGAATATCTTTGGCCCGTAGTGCAAAGATAAATTATTGATTAAAAATATTTATTGATTGGTGTTACAGGAATAAAATATTGATGATGGACTTTTAAATAATAGAGGATAGTAGACATCATTCTCTACTTGACTCTTCTAATGGATTGTTATTTCCGCTGCTGTTGTTGATCTATAATTTGTTGTCCATCATATTTTATCTGATTTATTGAATACTAACGATAATTTATTCTTCATTATCTTAGTCATAATATTCTTTACTGGGCTAGTTGAGCTCACTATTTTTTTCCATTGTTCTATTCAGGAGATGAGAATATCGCAGGGACTAATCGGGGAATGGAGTGATTGTCCGAGATAGAGCTGTTTTGAGTGTTGATATTTTCGTATTATATACGACATAATATCTGTATTGAAGCTCACAGTCTGTGTGGTCATATTTTGCAAAATGACAATTTAATGTAATAAGATTTGTATTTGAATTTTGTACCATGTATTTTGCGACTTAGAATGAGTTGTGTACTGGACCTATTTTGGGGGCGTCACAGTTCTTTTTGAGAAAGAGTTAGAACTATTTAATTTTGGTTCGTAGAGTATACTTTTTGTAGTGCTGCTAAAATATACGTTGTCATTGTATTCTGGGAGAAGTGCTATTAACTCTGAGCACTACAAATTCATTTTGAGATAAATTAATATATATAGTTTTCATTCTGTTTTCCTAACAGAGAGGAGGATGAAAATCTCTCCATTGTTTCAAGCAATGAGAGAGAAAAAAAGGAGAGAAATGAGAGGGAAAAAGAGAGGAGAGGAAAAAAGAGGAGAGAAATGAAAAGAAGAGAAAAAAGGGATTTTGCTATAGGAGTAATGATCAGAAATGCCTTGTTTGTTTAGGCTCGAGGAAAAGGTTAATATTCCATGCATGAAACTACACCTGCATGCTTTGTATGATGCCAAATAAACACCAAGCTGGTATCTTTTCTCCTTTCTGCCAATTGAAAGCCACCTCTTATCTCTCTCATTATCTCCCCCGGAATACTGACAAAACTAAACTCAAACTCTCTTGTCTTGTCCTTTACACTTTTGTTTTTTCAACTCGAATTGGCTTTCCATCCATCTGCTGATCTGCATTCAACTACTTCGGCACCATTCAATATGGTGATTGAGGAGTTTAAATTGTCTGATAACTTGAAGAAATATATTTATAATTCACACTAAAAAAGAATAACTCAATAGACAATATGATCATATATATATAATAATTCTTTCCATGGGAAATTTAATAATAATAAGCTAATAATTATTATAATGAGATCCGTCAACATAATACGTTTTTATAGATTATATCTTTTGATGCAATGCTTTTAAATTATGATTGATAAATTTAACAAATTACGACTCTCCGTTTTCAAAAGGATGCCTTCAAGTATAATAAAATAGTCAACCAAAAAATGTCTAAAAGTACATAAATTTATATTCCTTCTATTCAAGTTTACATGTCCTAGTTTTGTTTTGTTATGTCCAAATTCTCTACTTTAATACTCTCTCTGATCCAAGATAAAAGTCCGTATTCTCCTTCTCGGATGGTTCTGCCTCCATTTGCTGTGATATTCTTGACCTCCATCCCCGAATTCTAGGTAAGAAGATTCGTATTCTAGCTTGGAATTTCATTCCTTTAAAATCTGGAGGTGGCTTTTTGGAAATTATTCAGTGGGGTTTTCAATATTCTTCAAGTGCATGGATTCCCTGTTCTTCAAATTCAGTCATTTCTTTTGATTCCAGCTTCTTTAATTGGTAAAAAGGACAATTGTAATGCTCCTTATTTTGTTTACGGTGTGTTAGAGTCGGTTAGCCCTGTCACGATTGTTCCCTGTAGTACTGGGGTTAAGAGTGATAATGGGTCAAGCTTACTTTATGGATTCCTCTCGCAAATTTTAGTTTTGAGTGTAAATTGTGTAGTTTCAGAGACTCGGTTAAGGCACTGTATGATATATGTGATGGACAGATCGAATGGACATGGTTTCAAAAAATTTGTGATTGTTTATTACAAGGCCAATTACAAAAAAGAAGAATATTCTTGTCTGTCGTACAAGGCCAATTACAAAAAAATAAGAATGGTCATGGTTTTAAAAAATCTGTGATTGTTTCCTACCAACTCTCATGTGTATTACGTATATGCACAGTACAGGGGCCTTTCTCTTGAAAAATCTAAAAACAAAAACAAGCTAGGAAATAAAACAGAGAGAAAAGAGCCTTAATCTCTAATATTGTTTCCTTGTCCAAAGTAGAAGCCTCGTAATAAAGAATGAGGAACTCATCTCTATTATTTGACATCCACAGTTTAATACTATAGAACCTAAGAAATTAAATAAAAATTTGAATTTGGCCAATACGACATCGTTTTTCAATTGGTCACTCATACTTGGCGTCCGCAGTTTTAATATTGCGGACAACCTTCATTTAAAAACGATGTCGTTTTTCAATTGGCCTAATTGGTCATACTTAGCATCCGCAGTTTAATACTGCGGACGAGAGACTTTTACAAAGAGGGGCATTTAGGACATTTGTCCCGACCGCAGTATTAAACTGCGGAAAACTGAAAATTAAACTGCGAACGAGAGTAATATAAGTCGTTAGATATTCAGATGAACGATCGGGATTTGTTGTAAGGACAGACACTTTTTTACAACGTTGTAAATAGATCATCCCCCATATATATATATATATATATATATATATGAGGAACAATAATGACAGTGATTGTAACTTTTTGACTTGTACGAATAATGTATATCAAATCAATAATCTTAGTACGTACAATAAAATAAAAATTATAATGTTTAATAGAATACAACAAAATGAAAATTATAATAAAAATTAGGGTAAATGAGCAAAAATACCTCTGTGGTTTTACCCGAAATCACACTTAATCCCTAAACTTTTTTTCCCAAAAGTATACTCCTGATGTTAGAAATTTTAGGTCAACTGTGCCTCTGCCCTTAACAAACCTGCCACCTAGACTAACTTCGCTAACGCGTGGACATATTTTGCTGACTAAGCTCTTTCTCTCTCTTGCACCTTTGCCCAAAAAACTCCAATGAATACTAGAAAAGAAACCCTAATAAAGAGAGACAAACTAAGTTCTTCAAGGATGAAGAAGGAATTCAAGGGACAAAAATAAGATCAATTTCTTAAACTTCTAGATGAACTTGTGATTACAATATTCACCACACTAAGCAAAACCCACTTCAAATTCCTTTGTCAAAGTGTCCCACTCTGTTAGTTCTAGGAGGCACAAAAGTTATCTATAAGGGGGGTTGAATAGATATTTTTAAAACTTTTTCTTTTCAAAAATAACTTATCAGATTTATTAATTAATAAATTAATTAATCACAGCGGAATATGTTTTGTTTGTTTCCCTTTAAGATAAAACAAGTTTAGTTCGATTAGCAGCTATAACAGTTATGACAGATAGTGAATATAAATGACACAGTGATTTTATGTGGCTCAGAGCAATCAAGACTCATAGTGCACGATTCTACTCCATGAGTAGGAAATCCACCAATGATATCTTTACAACTTTGAATCACTGAGATTCCTTCAAGACCAGCAGTCTTGGAACTTCTAGTTCACTAAGAACTCTTCAAGTCCAGCAGACTTGACACTTCTAGTTCATTGAGAACTCTTCAAGTCCAGCAGACTTTGAAAACACTGTAATGAGAGTTTAGATTTCTTTAAAAGCAATCCAAACTATATTGTTGTGGTACAGACTCGTGATGTAAGACTGAGATGAACAAACTTTATTGTCGTAAATCGACCTATGCGCTATTATTGAGTATTATGCATAATATAGGGTACAAAGGAGTTGGCCGCTCCAAGTACTTGCAGAGGAGTATAATTTAGTTTTCATAACTAACTTATATTCGTGTGGTAATTTAGTTTTAATAACTAATGAATCCTCTATTAGTTCATGATCCTTTTGTGATCACTCAGTATGAAATCTGGGTATATCCCACTTTATTGAATATTGTTGCAGTATTGTTAATTCTTCTTATTCAATTGAATATTATTGAATCTTTGAAAGAATTTTATACTTTCATCCCTGATATGTTATTCAGTATGAAATTTGAGAAAATCTTATTATTGAGATTGAATTATTATTCAGCTACTTCGAAATTCTTTGATTATTGTTGAAGTTCTATAGAAGCTAGACTCTGCTATTCATGATATATATCATTTATTGTATACTTTAACTTGGTGAGCAAACTCGTTGCTCACCCTTGCTTAAATAAAATATTTCAGCTAATGCCGAGGTAGCAGAAGGTTCTAACAGGGATAAAGGCAAAGGCAAGGCTCAAGAGTAGTTAGTAGCAACTTTTAATAGTTATGTTTTATTATGTAAATTAATTATGTAAACCTTTTGGATATATAAGGGTATGTAAGTTATGTCAAGGTTAGTTAACCTAGGATATTGTTATAAGTTGTATTAAGTAATAGTATGAATGATATTTTTCATTAATGAATGGGTAGTTAGATGTGATATATATGATGGATCGTGAGCACTAAACCCGAGGTTAGGGAACCCGAATTTGGGGGCGTCACACAATCTAAGTCCTTGTACATATGTTCTCATAAGGACTTTACAATATTGGAAAGTATATGCACATTTATTTACATTCAACATCAAATTTGAATATGCAATTTCCAACACACTCGTCTCAAAACGCTTTGCGTTCCTCATCCTTCGCATCCCCGTGATTTTCATTTCTATCCATCCTCCATTCATCGAATGAATTCAAACCCCTAAATGAATTATCCACAAAAGGAATAACACTAGTTACTAGATTAAGATTTAGCGTTGGAGCAGCATAAACCATATTTGAAGCAGAAACATAGTAATCATTAACTGATTATGCCATTTCCTACTTCAGATTTTCCCCTGATTTTAGATCATATGAATCACCCTCGCCGTAATTAAATCACAGAAAGGGTTAATTGCATATTAAACCCTGAAGTATACACCCTTTTACCATTCGTACCCCGATATTTAAACGTTCTCATCCCACTACCCAAAGTATAGTTAAGTAAGCATAACTGACCTTCTTGTAATTTTCGGCCAAAAAGTGATCGGAACTGCCATGTGTTCTAGTAGAGGGAGTATAAGTATGGTTTAACAGTATATTTTTACATTTCACCATATAAAATTAACTTAAAAATAATTATATATTAATCTTATTCAATAATACGCACTAATCATCTTCAAATACCCAAAAATAATGTAATTTCTTTTTTCTCTTCTTCATCACCTTCCCCATCTACCATTAAACTCAAAAATTTCAAAATCCAAAGTACTCAAATCATTCATAAAATCCAAATCTAAAACACAAATTGGGGAAGAAATCTAAATTTGAAGCATGTTCTCTCTCTAAAACATGAAACCCAAATCTGAAACACAAATTGGGGAAGAAATCTAAATCTAAAGCATGTTCTCTTTCTAAAACTTGAAACCCAAATTTGAAAATTATGTTCTATCAAAACTCCCAAAACCCAACAATTTTCTATTCAATCCCTACAAACTCATAAATCTCTGATTCTCTATAATTTTTTCTGGGTATTCACTCATTCATTCAAAATCAAATCAAAAAACCTAAATCTATTTATTTTTAATAGCATATAATCATGGGTTTGAAATCTCTATTTAACCGAAAAAAGAAACGGAGCATTCCGACTCTGAATCCAACGCCAATGTCACGAAACCCTTCCCTAAA
This sequence comes from Panax stipuleanatus, assembly GCA_020205555.1. Lineage (NCBI taxonomy): Eukaryota > Viridiplantae > Streptophyta > Magnoliopsida > Apiales > Araliaceae > Panax > Panax stipuleanatus. The sequence goes on from CM035124.1 coordinate 106,833,113, forward strand.
CTCACCCGCCCAAATCCCGGAAGAACTAGAACAGGTCTTCAAGAAATTCGACATTAATAGCGACGACAAGATCCCTGTCGCTGAGTTAGGGTCCATAATGGGCAGCCTCGGTCACTCCGCCACCGAGGAGGAGCTATAGAGCATGATCAAAAAGGTGGATTTTGATGGCGATGGGTTCGTCGACCTCCGCGAATTTATCAAATTGAACAGGAAAGACATCGGTTACGACGAGAAAATAGAGAATTTGAGGGATGCTTTTAAGGTGTTTGATATTGACAAGAACGAGTAGATTTCGACAGAGGAATTGTAGAACGTAATGGGGAATTTGGGAGAGGAGAGTTCAATGACAGAATGTAAGAAGATGATTAGTGGGGTGGATTCTGTAAGAAACAAAAGTTAATTACTTTATTTTGATTAATTAGTAGAATTAATTATTTACTTTTGATTAATGAGTAAAATTAATTATTTAATTATTCTTAATCAATAGGTTAATTGTTTATTTGAGATAATTGGGTTAATTAATTGAATAAATAATTTGGGTTAGATATATATACATTTATACAAATTTAAAACACCAAATATGAGTCAAGTATGATATTTATATGATAAACAATATTTAAATATAAAATTGCGACACGTGGCCATTTTTCGACTAACAAATTGACCTGATTGTTCCATTAAGGTCCATCGTGGTTACTTAACGGTACTTTGGGTAGTAGGATGAGAGCGTTTAAATATCGGGGTACGAATGGCAAAAAGATGTATACTTTGGGTCCAATATGCAATTAACCCTCACGGAAATATCAACTTATGATTCAAAGATTCTCCATTTGTATAATTACTTCCATCAATACCATCATTAAGTAGACTAGCAAAGAAAGAACTCGACCTCGATCGGTATTGCTCCAAATTAGATTTCTGTCGCTGTCGCTGTCGCAGCAGCTATTGCGGTGGCGGCGACGACTGCTGCTAATGTTGGCTATGATTATAATCATAAATAACTGAATGCATCATTTCTTTGCTTTTTGCGAACTCGATTTGTGATGGGTACTTGAAATTTGAAGAAAATAATAGATTATCCATATCTCTTGGAATTGCTTCTGACCCACCAACGGTATACATATTTTTAACACAAAAAGTTAAATTCCTCGTTACCCAAATTGAATGACGAATTGAAGAACAAAAAAAATTAAATCAATTTCAACATAAATTGATCTTAGATCCCACTGTCCAAAAAAACTTCAAAATATTAAATTTAACTTCATTAAATCTCTTCATGCACTAAAATCAAGGTCAAAAGAGTAAGAAGGATATACCGTTCTTATTTTTGGGAAAATATTTAGGGAGAGGAAGGAGAGAGAGGGTAGAAAATGGATCTGATTTTTTTAGGTTAGATATTACAGAGAGAGAAGAAAATGATAGTGGAGAGAGAAAGACAAAAACAAATAATAATGAAGAGAGAGAGAGAGAGAGAGAAAGAAAGAACTTAGTCAGCAAAATATGTTCGCATGTCAGTGAAGCTAGTCTAGGTGGCAGGTCCATTAAGGGCAGGGGCACAACTAACCTAAAATTTCTAATGTCAAGGGTATTTTTGGAAAAAAAAGAGTTAATGGACTAAGTGGGATTTCGGGTAAAACCACATGAGCATTTTTGCACCATTGCTCATAAAAATTATAATATCTGTTTGATATAGTAACAAAATAAATATGGCAAAACTAAGGAAAATCTCACTGTAGTTGACATGTTTTACTTATTACACCATTAAACTTTTAAAAATCTAAATTACCCCATTGAAATAATTAAAATTTTAAATTACACTATTCCGTTAATAAGATTGGACGTCCGTCAAATTGGCTTAGATTCTTTCAAACAAATCTAAGGAAACCCTACTATAGGTTACACGTTTCACTTATTACACCATTAAACTTTTAAAAATTGAAATTACCCCATTTAACTAATTAATATTTTAAAATTACACCATTCCGTTAATAAGATTAACGCCTGTCAAATTGACTCAGATTTTTAGACATGGCTAGTGAAAACAGAAACAAAAATGACATATATCATTCCTACGTGGATTAGGCAGTAAAATCGACTCATCTCCCAAGCACGTCTCCAAAGCCTAAATAAAATACGCAGAGAGAGAAAACCTACCAAGTGTAGAAGAAGGCGGTGGCACAAGGTGAGGCAACGGTGGAGGCTGTGACACCCCCAAATCCAGGTTCTCTAACCCCCGATTCGGTCGTCACGATACAATACAAATATCCACCTCTAAACAACATACAATAACTAAATGCAGAAAATAATAAACGTATGTCGTTCATTCAAAAGGTGTTACTAGTCCCAAGATTCGATAACCTTAATACAACATACAAACATACCCTAGAATAATCATTAGGGTTCATATTATATAACAGTAATTAAACTAATCATAAAGCAAAGTCTGCTCCTTGCAAACTATTCCTACATCTTTCCTTTACCCTTGTCCTTCCCTGAAGTCTCGGGCTTAACTGCAATAGACGTCATGATATAGCAAGAATGAGCAACAAGTTTGCTCAGCAAGTTTAAATACAACAATAAAGGATATATCATGATGAATAGAAAATATCTGACAATGAATTCAACAATATGAATATCGGAAGCAAGAATAATGATTGCTTTTAGAATAACTGATAGTCAAGTAGACTTCGAACTATAAAACTCCAATGAAATCAATAGTTGATTGACCCTTTGGTTACTGGCTACAGAATAAGTGCTTGAGGGGATCAGCCTCGCGTACGCAATGTATATGCATAACATTCAACTCTGCTGTTTGTATCTTTATACTAGATACCTGGGGTACTCCCCTATATATAAGGGGTGTTATTTTCAGTCTACCATCAATTGGTCTGGATAGCTTTTATAAAACTTCATACAATTGTCTGACCGAACAGGGGTTCAGACTCTATCTGACGCAGTTCAAGAATTATAGAACTTTAAATAAGGTACAAGTCCAAGATTGTACGAACTCAAGTGCACCAAGTGCGAATATCAATAAGATCGATGTGGAATAATTGTAAAGAAATTAAACCACCTAATGCATGCTTGGAAATAAAGTTCAAGCTTAAATAAACAACTTTCAATTCAACAATAATCTTGCTCAAGACAATATGAGAAGGATATGAAACTTGCACAATAAAGAGTTTGTGTAAGTTATAGAACTTGCAAATAATAATACAAGAACGAGTTCAAAAGAACTTGCTAACAAGATTTATCGAATAAAGTAATGCAAGTTTTAGAATACTTGCAACACAATAAAAGTAGGGTACGAATACTTGCCTGATTGCTTAGCTACAAATAAGTTCTAGCTTTAATTAAACTGCGTTAAAATGACGACCTAACATTAATAAGTCGGTCTCCCAATTAGTATGTGTAAACTAATATGAGTCTACACTTAACAAACATCTACTTATCATATAAGTCTATCACATAAGATCACGTAAGTCAATCGCTTTGACTGGGCCTGAAAGTGTCCCGGCGTAACTCTAGCATGAAACTACTGACATTAAACCAATACACATACTTATCAAGTTATAATTTCTCATTCAAAACTAGCATGCTTTTTTTATATTCAATTCGAAGTCGTGTTTTCATGCCGGTAATTCACATGCTTTAACTAATACATGTTCATGCTTTAAGATCGGTTACTAAGGTCATGTTATCACATAACAAGGCTAAACAATACATAACATGCATGCTCATGCGTATGCTATACATGTATACTTTAATCCACCTATTTTATGCCTTAGAAATTCATTTCCTATGAATACGTGCATATGTGAAATCCATGCTTTAACCAAACGAGGTCCATGTTAATATACTTATAGGCATAACGAACTCTAATGTACATGCTTGTATGATCAATACGTAATCCACATGGTATTTGATGTCATTATCCTTCACATTCTACGTTTTCATCAAAAGTTGCACCAAATCAACATGGGTAACATAATACAAGTAAAGCGTCTCATAGTCATGACTCACATGTATTAGAATGCATATCTAAACCACATGAAAGCTCTCATATGGTCAGAAATCACAAGACAAAGTGCTTGGTCAAGTTTTCTTTTCAAAGTTCTTAAGTTTCTTATTTCGAAATCGTCCGAATCTTGCAATCACGTATGCTAGTGTGTGAACACACTTTAGACTCGCATTTCATGTCAATATAAACCACACTATTATGTATAAAATGTCAGAACATATACATGCCCCGTATGTGTCTAAATTCATAATTGAATCTATAAGTTTCATTACAAATCACAAGTTTTCCTTTCATGGTGTACATACTAACATGGTTAACATTATGCATGTAGTATCAAGAAGCTTATAATAAGGGTTAATATCAGTTTCCATGTTTGCCTTAAATCATATTACTCAAGTTAACATGAGCAGTTGCTTAGCAAAAAACAAAAACAAATCTCCAGGCCCTGCGCAGCTGCGCTGCTACCAGGCATAAACCCGGCGCAGCTGCGCCGGTGCCTGGCTCAACCAGAGACTTCAAGCAGTTCGGGAGCCTCACAACCCATATCAGATAATTAATACGAAAATCATCTTATTTATGCTATGGTACAATGCTAACATGATTTTAAACTAGTATAGCAATTAACAAACATATTTTAAACACTCAATTCATCAATCATGATCAATTCAAGAATCAAGAATTAGAAGTTTTATAGAAAATGAGAATGGGAAGTGATATACCTCTATTAAAGGAACTTGTTGATATCTCTCACCCTCTCAATTCATAGACTCTCACTATAAAGTATACTCACTCTAGCTTGCTTGGTAGAATTCTCAGTAATTGCAATATAGAAGAAGAGAAGGCTCAATTTATAGGCAATTCAATAACTAGGCAATGCCATTATCTTCCAAATTAAACCAACGGATGTCAAGAATGCATAATGGATTACAAGAAGTTGGTGAGAAGTAGTTGAATTCACTTATGAATCCCACTCCCCATCTAAGCATTAGCTAGCATTGGTGAATTTGAGAAGAAGATAGACTAGTGTAGCATGTGGGTTTACATGTGAAGGAGAAAAGGAATGGACTCTAATATTGGGACAAGCCAAGCTCAGCATTAATAAATACCACACTTCGGTTATATTATATAATACACACCTTAGTTATATAATATATACAATCCATTTCATATAACATAGGTTATAAAAAATTAAAGGTCATACAGTGTAATTCCCAATTACAAGTATCAAGTAGTGTACTTATCTATAATCCATGTACATTTTCTATTAACACCAAATATAATACAATTGTGTATTTATTCATTACCATAACTATTATTATTGTAATAATAACTTAATAAAATCATTATCAATTACTAATGTTTATTGATATAAGGTAATAGGGTATACATATTAATGTCTATCCATACATTGTCACATGCTCTTATGTACGTATTTTTATCAATATTACATAATACAAGTAAGGTTACTATATAGTCTATATATAATATATATAGCCATATTCAAGGTCACCTTGTATAATATATAATATATAGTTAACTACCATATATTAAAGGTTTAATTATTGTATGTTTGTATAAAACAATTAACTAAGTAAATATAATATTATTATATCTATTAATCTCTTATTCATTAATTATTATTTATTCATAACAATTATTAATCAACACATTATCAATTAATTACTCATAATTGCAATTAATCAATATGTTCAAATCTTGTCACTATATTCAAATAAATTGAATATTCAATTATTAATAATCCTATCAATTCTTTGATATCAAAGTCTTTGGGTTAGTCCACTAATTTAAATAAACCATTAGTGACTCTCTTAATCATTTCACAAATTCACATAACCACATAAGGTTTAAATAAACTCACAAAACTAACTCGTTAAAAATTAAATCACATATTTAATTAATAAAGAGTTTAAAATTCATTGTCTAATACAGAGGCTCCATGTGGCGGCAGCGGCAGCGGCAGCGATGACAGTGGAGACTCATTGTGGTGGTGGCGACGTTGGAGGCTCCTTATGGTTGTGGTATCTTCTTTGGTGTTGAAGCTTTTAGCGACGGTGCTGGGTGCGCTGCTAGCTGGTTCACTTCTTCTCCACTTTTTTTTTGATCTAGGCTATATGGATTGATATTGCAACGGGGTTGGTGCTAGTAATTAGGCAAATAAAGGCTGATTTGGGATGTTGGGGGACTGATAATGGGGCTATATTTTGGTAAATAGAATTGAGGTTTCGATAGAGGCGACTAAGGTTGAACAAGTTGTGATTGCAAAAAGTAGGCAAAGGAGGATCGAGAAGAGAAAAATTATAAAATGGAGAAGAAAACATACTTATAATAATAATTAGGATTCTAAACCCCTCCTCTGATTTGTTTATAAAAATGGTGGTGTATATACGTTCAAATTTTATAAAATCTATCAAATTAATGATGTAATTTGAACAAATTGAATATCAAGAAAAAGAATCAAATTTGAGTATATTTAATTTTGCCAAATAACATCATTAATTTCATCAATTTGATAAATTTGAAGTAGAAATCTATGGGGTAATTCCGGTTGGTTTGTAAATTTGAAGCCGCGTTTGAAAAAATCTGAGTCAATTAGACGCTCATCCAATCTTATTAACGGAATGGTATAATTTCAAATTTTTAATTAGTCCAATGGGGTAATTTTAATTTTTAAAAGTTTAATGGTGTAATAAGTAAAATATGCCTACTATAATGGGGTTTTCCTTAGTTTTGGCTGAAAGAATCTGAGCCAATTTGACGGAAGTCAAATCTTATTAACGGAATGGTGAAATTTAAAATTTTAATTAGTTCAATTGGGTAATTTGAATTTTTAAAAGTTTAATAGTGTAATAAGTAAAACATGTCAACTACAGTGGAATTTTCCTTGGTTTTGCCAAATAAAAATTATAATGTTTGTTTGACATAGAGCAACAAAATGAAGATTTAATATTTGATATTAAATCTCATACAAAGTGTGTTTGAGATTATATGGGATATATAACAATTTTATTATTTAATTTTTACATCAAAATGTAGATTCATGGATACTTTTGTTTTCATTACTAAATCTTAAAACAGTTATTATTGCAATGGAAACGGGAAGAAATGTTGAATACTGAAAATTATAAGGATTATATATCTCTGCTACACTTTGGAAAAATAAATTTGAGATTTACTTAAATACAATTTATAATTACCATTTGTTGTGAACTAAGCTAAGTAAGAGGAGAATCTCTTCAGTTCAAAGAAGAAGAAAAGAGAATCTCTTTATAAAATTGTGTTTAATATCAGTAAGTTTCAATTAAAGTCATCACTATGTTGGATGTATGCAAATGTTTGCGGATCTACCATTAAAAGTTTTAAGGAATTGATATTTTCACGTGAAAAAAAATATATATTTTCATATGATTTTTCTTGCATAATGATATAAATAAGAGGGTGAATAGCACTTAAGTATCTCAAAATTTTACAAGTATTATAATTGGGCAACTAATGTACCAAATCTCTCGATTTGGACCCCTGTGTATTGTTAGGTCAGAACAATGGGCCAAAACTGGTAATGCACTGAGTTTTAATCAATAAATGATGTCGTGACACAACTCTTTCAGGTAAAAATTTGGTAGTAATATCGGATTTGCGTATGTATTTGTTACTTAAAAATACTTGGGGGTCCATATCGAGAGTATTGGTGCTTTAGGGATTCAATTATATGAATGATGGAACTTCGAGGGATCGGACTAAAATGCTATTAGTGTAAGACCCCAACTTTTATGAACAAATTGAATTTCCTTTATATATTATTTTGAAATAGTAAGGTGTTGATTTGATAAATGTGATAAGTTATGGGTGAGATGTGCAAATTTTTTAAAGTTAGCAAGTGGTAATAAAATATTCATTGTGTCGGGGAATATTCGTTTGGTCGGAAAATATTCTTTTTGCCGGGAAATATTCGTACGACGACTCAATCATTGGTGGGCCCCACAACAGAATAACTGTCAGATGAAGAAAACGACAAGAATGAGTTTTCTAAAAATAACGGTGTGGTTGTTACCGTTAAAACTGTTGAAATACCCGGTGGTTAAAATACAGTAAACGCGGTGTTGCACAGTAGCACACGGTATTGCACAGTAATTCTAATTATTGATTCTTACGTAAGAAGTCACTACTCAATAATTGTTATAGTAGTTACTGTTCAATATTTTATACTATTGATTCAATAATTGCTACATTGATAATTGCATAATATTTTATTAATTCAATAATTGTCATTGCACAGTATTTCAAATTATCAAATCAATAATTTGAATAATATTATTAGATAGCATTATTGGCAATGACTAAGGAAGTTCTGTCTAGGAGGGGTTATTTAATTGCGCGCCAGTAAGGAGAAATCATTATCGGAAAGCTCCCTCTTTCCTGGGAACGACCTGGTTGTCAATATTGTAGTTCTATAATATTATTTGTGAATAATTAATTGTTGATTTATATGATAAGAAAATATTTATTTTTGTGGATATAAAAGAAGGAATTAGTGCTGAGGTATTTTTTTATCAGTATTGGTTGTTAAAATTGCGAGTTATAATAATGATGAATATATAAATGTTGTTAAAAATATTGAGGGAATTTTTATGAAGTATTTGTTGTAAATTTTGCTTATTTTATGGACCCCCATTTACCCATTTTTCAAAATAATCGGTATATATATATGTGTGTGTGTGTGTGAAAGTGACATGTGGGGTGGGACCACATGTGGGATGAAAATGAAAATGGGGTGGGGGTGGGGGTGGGGGGGGGGGAGGAAACGTGTTTGGGATGGAGTATTTGTATTATATATATATATATATTAAATGTGTGTGTGTATGATTATGTGTGTGCAGGTGGGTGATATATATATATATATATATATATATATATTATAAAGTTTTGTTTTATTAGATTATAAATAGAATATATTATATTTTATTTAAAGTTTTTTTTATTGGAATATTTTATCATAGTAATGAATAGTAAAAATCAGAAAAATCAGTTTTTTCCATCGGTTCGCGCCCGTGAACTTCGTTTGAATTTTTCCTGTGCAATCCGTGATTTTACCTAAATAGTATCTTTCCATTCACCTATAAATAGGATGCGTAGTTTAAAAATGAAAATCACACCAGAATCAGAGAATTCTTCTTCTATAATATGCGTATTTCTTTAGAGTTTAAGGAAGCTTTGAGTGTAGAAAATAGTGCAAGTTTTTGTCGACATAATATCCGATATACTAGTCAGAAATACTCTCCTGTTAAGGTAAGGGATGTTAGTTTTCTTTCGTAAATGATGTTATTCTTTTCAATATCATTATACCAAAATATTGGCATGGATTTTATTATGAAATTCTTACTTTTTCTATTGGGGTTACTATTCACGTATACGACACTATTTACGAAAAAAATTAAATTTTCTTCTATTTGTCCAAGTTGGCTATTATGGGTCCTATCTTTGATTGGATCCAAGTTTTAATCTTTATTCTTGAATTTTGCTCCACAAAGTATCATTATGGAGTATTCTCAAAACTTGGATAAACTAAATTACGAATACTTAATATTTGTCCTTTATCTCACTGGATTCGTTATTTATTTTATTTTTCATCATCCTCAGTTCTGAATGGTGATATAACTGAATATCTTTGGCCTGTAGAGCAAAGATGAATTATTACTTGATGAATATCTTTGGCCGTAGTGCGAAGATAGACATGTGTTGAGATGAACATGACCAACTGGTGATACAAATGAATATCTTTGGCCCGTAGTGCAAAGATGAATATTTGATTTGAGATGTATATTGATTGATGTTGCAGGGATAAAATATTGATGATGGACTTTTAAATCATAGAAGATAGTAGACTTTATTCTCTATTTAACTCTTCTAATGAATTGTTAATTCTGCTGCGAATATTGATCTAAAACTTGTTGTCCATAATTATTTATCTGATTTAGTGAAGGCTAACGATAATTTATTTTTCATTATCTTAGTCATAATATTCTTTACTGGGCTAGTTGAGCTCATCCTTTTCATATATTGTCCTCTTCAAGGAATAAGAATGTTGCAAAAATTAGTCGGAGAACAGTGTGATGGTCAGAGTTAGATCTGTAGAAGTCCTCACTATTCTATAAAATAGTGGGATAATAATTGTAATGAATAAGGAATGAATTTGAATGTTTATATTTCGTATTATATACGATTTGCATTGAAATTCACAGTTGTATGGTCGTATTTCTCATGACGTTTTGTTATAAAAGTTTTGTATTTGAAATTCTGTACCATGTATTTGGCGACTCAGAATGGGTTGGTATTGAACCTATTTTGGGGGCGTCACAGTTGGTATCAGAGCTTAGGGATATGATCTCTGGCAGAGATCGAGGAATAGAACTAGGATGGGAGAGACGAGTAAATCCTTCGCTAGTGTATCCTACCTAAGCTTATCTGGTATTTAATTGGTCAGTCGGAGCATAGGGTTAATATGTGATATGTTAATTTGTTTAATTAACCCTTGTTTTGTGGCAGTATTTGAGAATGGCAGCTAAAAATTTAAGCAATGGAGTGAATGCGACCGTTGAGATACCTTTAATCATCAATCAGGAGAACGTGCAACAGGAAGACAATACCACTGATTAGACGATGAACGATGGAATGTTTAGAAGCTTTTTGCAGTTCATGCAAAATCAGACGAGGGAGACTCGTGCGCAAAATACAGGTGGAAATAATAACAACTAGCGGCTTGTCACTGCCAAGCAGTTCAAAGAGTTGGGACCACCAGAGTTTTAGGGAAAGCCAGATTCGATCAAGGTAGAGACGTGGGTTAAACAAATTACCAAGATATTTGATGTCTTGGGATGCACGGAGGAACAGAAGGTTCCATTCGCCACGTTTATGTTCCGTGGAGAGGCAGATTACTGGTGGGAATCTGTGAAACGTACCCAGCCTGCTGCACTCAAGATGTCGTGGGAGGAGTTCCAGAAACTGTTCAATGACAAGTACTTTCCAAAAAGTATTCGTCAAATAAAAGAGGTAGAGTTTATCAGACTGGAACAGAACAACATGACGGTGTCCTAGTACGAGGCTAAGTTCGCGGATTTATCCCGGTTTACACCTCATTTGGTGGAGAATGAGGAACGTATGACGCGGATGTTTCTGAGAGGTTTGAAACCAGAAATTCGTCAATGCCTCATTTTTCACAAATTTTCTCTATATTCAGATGTGGTAAATAGGGCTCAATTGTTAGAACGTGATAATAATTATGTTCAACCAAGGGACAACAACCAAGGTCGTATAGGTGGCAATAGTCATCAGAACAATGATAACCATCGGGGAGGAAAGTATCATAACAGAAGTGGTAACCACTCCGGTGGTAATCGTAGCCATGATAATAGAAGAAGTGAGTCGGGGGGAGATTTTAAGAAGAGAAGGTACAACAATGAGAACGTGAAGACGTCGACAGCAGCACCAGCATTAACTGTTTCTAGGGAAGGAGAACGACCACTGGTCATATGCTATAAATGCGGGCAAGAGGGACACATCAGTCCAAACTGCCCACAATAATTCAAGGTGTGTTATAACTGTGGAAAGGAAGGTCATATAGCTCGAGATTGTCCTGTAGCGAAACCAAGTCCAGCGGGGGTGGTGATTCCAAAGGCTGTCCCGGACAAGTTGAAGTTGGTGGTTCCTGGAAGAGCATTTGTCGTGACTGCCTAAAACGTGAGGAACCCAAACGAGGTGATCACGGGTAAGCTAATCATAAACTCTTGCGAAGTCTATGCCTTATTAGATACCGGTGCTACCCATTCTTTTATTTCACCTACTTGTGCTCAACGTTTGAATTTGACTCCTGAGAAATTAGACTTTGACCTATCTGTTGAAACTCCGTTAGGAGAAACCTTCGTTACATCCACGGTTCACAAATCTTATTTGATTCAAATTGGTACCCTCACCCTACCTATTGATCTTATATCTTTGAAAATACTTGCATTTGATGTGATTTTAGGAATTGACTGGTTAACCACTTATCATGCCAAAATTGATTATTTTCGTAGGGTTGTTAGTTTTCATATTCCTAACCAACCTGTTGTGCGAATTCAAACAACCAAACCCCTAAAATCAATCAATGTCATTTCAAGTTATAAAGCTATTCATTTATTAAAAAACTGGATGTCAAGCTTTCTTAGCCCATGTCAGTGATCTAAACCAGAATACGTTAGGTTTGAATGATATTTCTATTGTTAATGAGTTTCATGATGTATTTCCTGAAGAACTTCCCGGTCTACCCCCAGAACGTGAAGTTGAATTCTTTATTGACCTTGAACCCAGTACAAAACCCATTTCTAAAACCCCATATCGAATGGCTCCCATTGAACTTCAGGAGTTAAAGGTCCAACTACAGGAGTTGTTAGACATTGATTTTATTCGTCCTAGTACATCTCCTTGGGGTGCTCCTGTTTTATTCGTAAAGAAGAAAGACGGGAGTATGCGACTTTGTATTGACTATCGGGAGTTGAACTATGTCACCATCAAGAATAGGTATCCGCTACCTCGTATTGATGACCTGTTCGACCAGTTGCAAGGTGCAAAATTCTTTTCAAAGATCGATCTTCGTTCTGGATATCATCAGTTAAAGATTAAAACTGAGGATATTCCAAAGACTGCTTTCAGAACTCGATACGGGCATTATAAATTCTTAGTCATGTCTTTTGGATTGACTAACGCTCCTGCTACTTTTATGGATATGATGAACCGGGTATTCATGGAATATTTGGATCAGGTCGTGGTTATCTTTATTGATGACATCCTCATCTATTCCAAAAGCCGTGAAGATCATGAGCACCACTTGAAGCTGGTACTTCAAAGGCTTCGTGAAAATAAGCTATATGCCAAGCTGAAAAAATACGAGTTCTGGCTTGAGGAGGTAGCATTCTTTGGGCACGTGGTATCAAAATGTGGAGTATCTGTTGACCCGACGAAGATTAAAGCAATACAAAGTTGGGAGCAACCGAAGTCAGTGGCCGAAGTACGTAGCTTTCTGGATTTAGCTGGTTATTATCGGAGATTCGTGGAAGGCTTTTCTCGAATCGTTACTCCATTAACTCAGCTGACTCGGAAAGATACAAAATTCGTATGGAATGAGGAATGCGAGAAGAGCTTCCAAGAGCTCAAGAGGAGACTCATTTCAGCACCTGTTCTGACAATACCATCTGGTTCGGATGGATTTGTTATCTACAGCGATGCTTCGGGCAAAGGGTTAGGATGTGTTCTCATACAACATGAAAAAGTCATAGCCTATGTCTCACGGCAACTCAAAGAATATGAGAGGAATTATCCTACTCATGATCTAGAGTTGGCAGCAGTCATTTTCGCATTGAAGATCTGGAGACACTACCTGTATGGAGAGAAAGTGGAGATTTATACGGATCATAAGAGCCTTAAATATTTCTTCACTCAAAAGGAACTCAGCATGCGACAACGACGTTGGCTTGAGCTGTTGAAAGATTACGACCATACCATTCAATACCATCCCGAAAAAGCGAATGTGGTAGCTGACGAGTTGAGTAGAAGATCATATGCGAGAACGAGTGCAATGATGTCAAGTATACGTGTAGAACCAGCTTTAATTGATAAAGTTAAAGCTGCTCAAGCTACAGACCCGGAGCTGATGAAGATGAAGAAGAAGGTGAAAGAAGGTGCTATTCCAGAAGCAAGAATCGATGAAAAAGGAATACTTCGAGTCAACTCCAGACTTTGTGTTCCTAACGATTCTGATTTGAAGTATAGAATCATGATGGAGGCACACAACACACAGTTTGCAATCCATCCTGGGAGTACCAAAATGTATCATGATCTTCGACATACATTTTGGTGGAGCAATATGAAGAGAGAGATCGCGGAGTTTATCTCGAGGTGTTTAACGTGTCAACGTGTCAAGGCAGAGCATCAAGTGCCAAAGGGTCCATTACAACCACTTGAGATTCCAAAATGGAAGTGGGAACATGTAATACCCGAGAATTTTCTAATATTATTAAATAAATACATTAATGGAAATGAGAAGTTATTTGAATATAAACAATTTTATGTTATGAGATGAATTAATTCAATTATATAAAATTGAATAATTATAATAATTGAGAAATTTATGGAGTTTGCGATAAACTCGTTGGGAGCCTTGTGTGGCACAGTGACGTAATATAAGAATGATTATATTAATTTAAGCGAACAATTAATCTATATTAATTGTTAATTGTAGAATATTAATAAATTGTTATCGTAGAATACTAATTAATTGATGTGAAATATTAACTGTAATTGATTAATAATACGTGATTATTATTATTGCAAATAATATAATAATAATACGCAACATGTTTATAATATAATAATAATAAACCACTTGTTTATAAATATGCTGGGAATTATATTTGTTAATGTGATAATTAATCCAATGATTATTAATTAAGTGTTATTAATAATCGATGAGGAATGGATTAATTAATATTATTGTTAATTAATCAATAAGATGAATAATTTATTTATTTGACATTATGAATAATAAAGCAAATAAGTAAGTTATTAATATAATAAGATTATATTGATTGTTATATACAAGCATGCAATAATTAATAATATAAAGTTTATGGAATACAACCATAGTATATAATGTAGAGAAACACTTAGGTGTGACCATACAAGTATACATAAACTATGTTATATAATGCAATGTGAATATATTACACATATGGACCATGTATTAAGATTAATTAAACTATGTGAGCTACATGATTAATACATATATGACAATATGTATGTAAGTATACATTAAAATGATATATCATGAATATATTATAATCACTTGTTGATTAATACAATTTAATAATAAAGGAGACAGTATAGTGTGATAATATCTGAAAAGACTATACCAGTATGATAAAAGTGTACATGGAGTATATGTGTACAAGTCACACTTACTACATTATGTGAATTATAGTGTGATATTTCAATTAAAGACATATGTATAAAATATATATATGTGTAGATAGTCTAAGTATTTAATACATATATGTATAATAATTTAAGTATAGCATGTGGTCCATTTACAATATTAGAGTTTCCTTTCTTGTCCCATTTTGAGTGTCCATTACTTCCCTATTTCTCATTCACGTGAAAGGCCAAAGGCCTAAGCTACTCCCTCATATAACCTTCCTAGCTAGCCAATGATGCTCATGATGAAGAAGGATGTGGGTGATGGGGGTGGTTGGCAACTATTTCACCTAATGCTTGTTGCCCATCATCTCTTCTCCTTCTCCAATGGTTTGATTTCATGGACAATGGCTTGGCATGGTTATTAATTTCCCTATAAATTGAGCACTCCCCTTCTCAATTCATTTTGCTAGACTAATTACTAAGTGTTCTAGAGAGAGTAAGGATATTTCTTAGGGAGAATTCTGAGATTAAGAAGCAAGTCTTGTGCAATTTGAAGCTAAAGAGGTATAATCTCTAAACCCATTTAAAATTCAATTCATAGGAATTAGCAAGTTTAGTTAGAATTGGTTATATGAAATGATGATTAACATGCTAGGACAGTATATAGATGTGTTATATGTGCAATGTAATAGTTAGCAAGCAAGTTTCATGAGGAAATGTGAAGATTGGTTGGAACTCTGCAAATGCAGAGAAGTTTCTGGTCTGAAACGGGAGCCGCGCGGCCGCGCGTCTCCCTAGTACAATTTGGGCGCGACCGCGCGCCACTGCAGAATTTGTTGATGATTTCTTTTATATCTTCTGATGTATTAAACATGTTGTACTAGTAGAGTATGCTTATAACACACATTAACATATGGAATAAGGTTACTAGGTTATAGCAATCCCTGCTAGTTGTTTTAGTTGAGTATTTCAAAGAAAACTTAAAGTTATGAAAAGAGGAACTTTGATATATAAATACCATAATAGTATTCTGACTTTTGAGACACGTTTGTATGACCTAGAAACACATGGAATGCATATTGACTTAAGTATATATGTATCATGATATAATATGAACATGTGAACCCAACTAGTGCACCTTTCTAACAAAAATACAAGTTTTGAAGGTTGATATTGACATGTAAAGACCATATATATATTCTGACTTTTAGAGCATGTTTATAGGGCCTTTAAATGCATGAAAAGCATGTCGACTTGCCTATATATGTTTCATAATATGACATGAGCATGTGGGCTTCAATTGTGAACTTTACTAAGTGAAAGTGTAAGTTCAAAACGTAAATCTTGACATATTATATCGAAGCCTAAATTCTAAAAATTTTGGACATGTTTGGTAGTGCTCATAACCTCATTAAAATGTCATTAAACATACACATGCCATGTTTGATGCCATGAGAACTAGTTAGGCACAAGTGAAGCATGAATTAAGTTGTAACGGTGCTAGTTATACGTGTATAATATAGATTCTTGCAAGCATGCTTAAAACAAGTTATGTGATCACCTCGTATAACAAAGCACGATAGGCTTTGTGAATTCCATGACCTTGAATGACCGTAAGTTATTGAAAGGGTTAACTTAGAAGCTATATCACATATGTTTGGAATGAGAGAAGGTTATACAAACATAAAAGTATCCTTTAAACATGTGTACATGCTACGTGATATTATATGATGTTACTTGAACCCGATTTTGACGGTTAACTTATGAGAATGCCATAACTTGCTAAAATGAAATACATGTAGTATTAATTGTGGTCTTATGTGATATTAATAATATGAGAGCATGTTTACTAATTGTTGCGATCTTATATGATATGAGAATGTGTTTAAACTCAAAAAGAGGAACGTTAAAGATAGACATTATATTCTATATAATTGTGTAGCTAGGTTAAGACTTCGCTTGTGTGTTGATCGTATATTCGAAGATATTATGTGAAGTTAAATTATATGACTAATGAATATCATATATATACGTAACTGTATTACGATAGGAATTCGAAAGTGTTAAATTGCTTTTCGTGGATAAACTACGCTAAAGGCAAGTTCTCTAACTTACACTCTTTTAAAAGTGCAAGTTTCCTAACTTACACTCTTTTACGGTGCAAGTATCTAAACCTTATCTCTTTGGATGCAAGTATCCTAACATTTACCTTATGCAAGTATTCTATTCTTGTATATTGCGAACTAGTTTCATTACTTAATCGTTTGAATTAAATTAGCATACTTGAACTCTTATTTCATTAAAGCTATTATTCATGTGGAACTTGGTATTGTTCTTGAATATTGTGAAAGCGTCTATGCCATTTGATTCGGCTAGACTTATATTATTGAAAAGCGACCCAAACTAATTGATTGGTGCGGGATCTTGTATTTGACTGAGAAGAACAACCTTCTTTGAAGGGAATATATAATTGTCGGAGAACCGACGTGCACACTTGAGTATGATTGATTGTTATGCATAACGATGGTGCTTTAGGCTGATCACCTGTTGTATCTGTTTTTGTTCAATTTTTAGTTTATTACTGTTAATTCTAGTAGAAGTTCATAGTCCTTAGCGACTGCTCAGTATTTAGTCATCTTGAAATCTTGAATTGATTTGTTATTAAGTCACATTGATATCATTCTATCCTTAGCGACTATTATTGAAAACTGTTGATATTCTTGTTATCCTTGAACTATCAAACTTTGTTATACCCTTTCGAGA
This sequence comes from Panax stipuleanatus, assembly GCA_020205555.1. Lineage (NCBI taxonomy): Eukaryota > Viridiplantae > Streptophyta > Magnoliopsida > Apiales > Araliaceae > Panax > Panax stipuleanatus. The sequence goes on from CM035124.1 coordinate 106,850,859, forward strand.
ATTAAGAATTATATCACTTACCCTTATTGTATATTACTTGCTGAGCAATTTGTGCTCATTCTTGCTTTCCCTAAAACATTTCAGTTAAGGCAGAGCAGGGCGAACCTTTGGGCGTTGATAAGGGCAAGGGCAAGGCTACCAACTAGCTTGTCTCTTTTATGTTTTAAATATTTTAATATTGTATTAAGATGATGTAGTAAGACTGGATTTGATTATGTTTAAGCTTAAGTTAGATTATGTAATAAGTCGTTAATTGATATTATTATGTAATCTATTAAGTACTGTAGGTTGCGAGACTTGGGGGAATAAATATAATAAACCATTTTATAGTATTCTAAATTAGATATTCCGTTGTGGATGTGTGATTTTAGTTATTATTGTATTACCATAAGCACGTGACGAACCGAATTCGAGAGACCAAGTGGCAGTACCGGATTTGGGGGCGTCACAGGTTGGTATCAAAGCCGTAGTTATAAACCTTAGGAACGAGTGTCCTTAGACTATAACTTAGGCGAACTTAGAAGTTAGGAAGAAGATAAAACTCATGTAGAGTTTTCCTTGAGAGACTTAGTTTGTTATGAAATGTAACTTCATTTTATACAATGAACTGATGTTTTTTTTAACATTCAAATGGAGTTGCTGTTTCTTGTCTTGTGTTTGTGATTGTAGGATGACAGACACAGGTGTACCTAGTAGAGTGGCAGAGGAGGAGCCCATGGATATACATGTAGTATACGAGGCATCTCTAGAGGCTACACCAGTGCAGGCTGTTGCACCGTTCGAGTCTGACGACGAGGACGAGATTGAGATAGAGTCTGATCCAGAGGAGGAGCCGATGGAGGACGAGCCGGTGGGGGATGAGCCAGTAGAGGACTCTGATGAGGCTACTGTAGAGGAGCAGATGTTAGGCGAGTATGAGGAACGAATCCTAGAGTTAGACTGCAGAGTACAAGAGCTAGAGGAAGAGGCCAAAGAGAGAGAGTCTGAGTTCCAGAAGCTGAGGGACGAAGACCACCAGAGGAAGATGGCCATGCAGGAGTTAGAGGTGGAGATTGCCTATCGTAGGGAGGCAGGGAGGCAGGGATCCAGATGGGGACTCTATTCCATAGGTCGGTGGCAAGAAATGTAGATCTGGCAGGGAAGCTGGAAGAAGTAGAACAGAGAGAATTGAGTGAGAAGACTGAGAAAGAGGCAATCCTTACTCAACTACAATTGGAGGTGATGGATAGGATACACTTCGAGGAGAAGTGGGAAGCGTCCAATGAGAGAGCTGACGACCTAGAGGACGAGGTCAGGTGCAAGAAGAGAAAGATGAACAAGATGGGGTATGTGTTCCGTTCAGCTTTTGAGAGGGTGATTGATGGTGTGTACCACTACCCGGCAGATCAGGGACAGACTCTACATACTTTGAGTCGAGAGCTAGTTGCGTATATAGCACAGATGGAGTACAAGAGCGCAGTGGAGCGCGGGATGATGTGATGAAATTTCCTTAGATGATCTAGTGGTAGTTTAGTAGAATTTATCTTTATGTGTTGTACATACTAGGTTATAATCCCGATCTTTTGTGTAAGATGTGGGATAATGATGTAAACCCCGAGTTAGCTTTTGTTATAGGGGTAGTATGGTAGTAAGTTGGTATATTCCCCGTCTTTCGTGATATTAGGGGATATATGTGATAACATTTATAGCAGTATGCTAGGGAAATCATGTAATGAAACGATTTGGCATATGAATATAAATGGAGTTTATTTCTGAAATGTGATATAAATTTATTCCTTTAGTATTAAAAGAAATACTTAAGTAATATACTTGAATAATAATAAAATGAAAATTTGTGATGCAAATAATGCCGCCCAGACGTAGATTGACTGCACCTGAGGAGTCAGTGAACAATGAGAGGGAACAAGTAGACCCGATCCAGAAACTGGTAGACTTGTTAGGAGAAGCCTTAAGGGGAAGGAACAATGAACCCATTCACCCAAACCCTCAGGTTGTGCCAGTAACAACCTTTAAAGGCTTTAAGAGTGAGTTCGAGGGAACTACCGACCCAATCGTGGCACAAACGTGGATCAAGGAGATCGAAAAAGCTTTCACTATAGCTAGCGTAGGCGAAGATCAGAAGACGGTGTTTGCCACGTACATGATGAGGGGAGAAGCGAACTACTGGTGGGAGGCTAATCAACAAAGAGCTGGAGAAGGGATAATAGCTTGGGATAAGTTTAAGACGCTGTTTTTCAGAAATTACTTCCCGAAAAGCATGAAGAATAGGATGGAGGTGAAATTCCTAAAGTTAAAACAAGGTGAGATGATGGTGGCGCAATACGCGGCTAGGTTTAACGAACTAGCGCGATTTGCGGAGCACCAAGTTGGGGATGAAGAGAGAAAGGCTAGACGCTTCGAACAAGGGTTGAAGCCGTGGCTGTTCAATAAGGTGTCAGTTCTTCAAATTGATTCCTTTGCAACATTACTGGAGAAGGCAATCATTGTGGAAGGTGGCAGTGAGGCCTTAAGTCTGTATAACAAAGAGAAGAAAGGAAAGAATGCTGGAGGAAAGAATCGTACTGGAGGAAGCAGCAGTGGAGGAAGTAATTTGGGAAAGAGAAAATGGGCGAATAACAACAACAACAACAAAAATAACAATAATCAATCAGGGAATTTACGTGGAGGTTTCAAGAAGAGGGCTGAAGGATACCCAAAGTGTGGGAAAAATCACCAGGGCGGGTGCTGGAAGGGACGTGGCACTTGCTACAACTGCGGACAGGAAGGGCACATCTCGCCCAACTGTCCGAAACCAAAGAAAATCTAAAGGGTGTTTTGCTTGCTGCTCAACTAAGCACCGTATTAAGGATTGCCCAAAGAAGGGAAGTGGTGGGGGTAGCAATCAGCAAGGAGACAACAAGCTGATGATCAGCGGGCCGGCACAATCCAACCGCCCAACTGTCAGAACTTTTAATATGACCTTCCAGGACGCCATGGCTGCGAAGGACGTGGTGTCAGGTATAATCCCAATCAATGATATAAATGCTTATGCATTTTTTGATTCAGGTGCCACCTGTTCTTTTATATCTGAAGAATTTTCTAGTAAACTTAGTACACCCCGAGAACGATTAGAAAATCCTTTGATCATAGAAGTTGCTAATAAGGAAGTGATCCCTGTAGAATACGTTTATCGAGATTGTCGCGCAAATATTAGAGAACATGAACTGAGAGTAGACTTGATTCCTATTAGACTGGGAGAATTTGACGTAATACTGGGGATGGATTGGTTGTATAACCATGCTGCGATAATTGACTGTCAGAATAAATGTGTGAACCTTCAGACTCCAAACAAGTCTAAGGTAGTGTTTTATGGTAGCTCATCGCTTAAGCAATCGTGTTGCGTTACGATGATGCAGGCCAAGAAATTGTTAAGGAAAGGATGTGTAGGTTATCTAGCTTACATCGTTGATACTCGAAAAAAGGGAGTAGAAATTAAAGATATATCCGTAGTTAATGAATTTCAAGATGTATTTTCGGACGATCTGCCTGGTCTTCCGCCAGACAGAGAAATCGAATTCGTAATAGACTTAGCACCGGGAACGGCATCGATTTCGAAAGTTCCATATCGTATGGCGCCAGTAGAAATAAAGGAATTGATGATACAATTGCAAGAGTTGTTGGATAAGGGTTACATTCAACCGAGTGTTTCTCCTTGGGGAGCACCAGTGCTATTCGTTAATTAGAAGGACGGATCGATGTGACTCTGTATCGATTATCGAGAATTGAACAGAGTAACGATCAAGAACCGATATCCGCTACCGAGGATAGACGACCTTTTTGATCAACTGAAGGGAGCAAAGTGTTTCTCAAAAATTGACCTACGAACAGGATATCCATCAACTGAAAGTGAGGGATGAGGACATATCGAAGACTGCGTTTTGAACCCATTATGGACACTACGAGTTTTTGGTAATGTCATTTGGATTGACTAATGCTCCGGCAGCATTTATGGACTTGATGAACCGAGTTTTCAAGCCATACTTGGATAAATTTGTAGTAGTTTTTATCGACGACATCTTGATCTACTCGAAGACAGAGGAAGAACACGCCGAACATCTGAAGATTGTCTTGGAGGCACTAAGGAAGGAAAAGATGTATGCAAAATTTTCAAAGTGCGAATTTTGGATGGAGAAGGTTCAATTCTTAGGCCACGTGGTGGATAAGAATGGAATCTCTGTAGACCCTGCGAAGGTAGAAGCAGTAAGTAATTGGGAACAACCAAGAACACCGACGGAGGTAAGAAGTTTTTTAGGGTTAGCTGGGTACTATCGAAGATTCATCCAAGATTTTTCTAAGATAGCAACCCCGTTGACCAATTTGACTAGAAAGAAGGTGAAATTTGTATGGACCGACAAATGCGAAGAAAGTTTTCAGGAACTGAAAAGGAGGTTGAGCGAAGCACCTGTGTTATCATTACCAGATGATGAGGGAAATTTTGTGGTGTATAGTGATGCATCGCATAAGGGACTTGGCTGTGTGCTTATGCAGCACGGCAAAGTCATTGCGTGTGCATCATGACAATTGAAGGATTACGAAAAACGATACCCTACTCACGACTTAGAGTTGGCGGCAGTAGTTTTTGCGTTAAAGATATGGAGGCATTATTTGTACGGGGGAAAATGTGAGATATACACGGACCACAAAAGTCTGAAATATATCTTCACACAGAAGGAGTTGAACATGCGGCAGAGAAGGTGGTTAGAATTGATCAAGGATTATGACTGTGATATTCTTTATCACCCGGGAAAGGCAAACGTGGTTGCCGACGCTCTGAGCAGAAAAGGAAGGGAAAAGTTGTTTAATTTAACGACTCAGGAAGAGTTGATAAGAGAGATGGAGAAATTGGAGACAGAAGTGAAAGGACCAGAAAAGTCTGGTGAGAAGTTAATTGTAATGGAAGCGTGTCCGACGTTGTTGGATAGAGTGAAGGAAGCCCAGGAAAAGGATGAAGAGTGTGAGAAAATTTGAAAGAGGATCACAAAGAATGAGGAAGAGAAATTTCGAATGAATAAAGATGGTATCTTAAGATTCAAAGGAAGAGTGTGGGTACCAGAAGTAACCAAGTTAAGGGAAGAGATTTTGCATGAGGCACACAATACGATGTATTCCATTCATCCTGAGGCACTAAGATGTACCAAGATTTGAAGCAACATTTTTGGTGGCCCAATTTGAAACGGGAAGTCGCAGAGTGCGTCAGTAGATGTTTGACTTGCTAACGCGTTAAAGCAGAGCATCAACGGCCGAGTGGTTTACTACAACCGTTAGAAATACCAGGTGGAAATGGGAGCATATTACCATGGACTTCGTGGTAGGACTTCCAGTTACACAGAAAGGTTATGATGCCATTTGGGTTATCGTGGATCGACAAACGAAGACCGCACATTTTCTACCAATCAAGATCTGCTACAGTTTGAATCAGTTAGCGAGCCTATACGTAAAAGAAATTGTCTCACGACATGGAGTGCCGGTGTCAATTGTCTCTGATCGAGATCCGCACTTCACGTCCAATTTTTGGAAGAGTTTGCAAGAGAGAATGGGAACGCAGTTGAGGTTGAGTACCGCCTATCATCCTCAGATAGATGGACAGAGTGACCGAACTATATAAACGCTGGAGGACATGTTTAGGACTTGCGTGACGGATTTTAAGGGAAGTTGGGACGACCACCTACCCTTACTCGAATTTGCGTATAATAATAGTTACCATGCGAGTATCGGCATGCCACCGTACGAAGCTCTTTACGAAAGAAAGTGCAGAACGCCATTATATTGGGACGAAGTCGGGGAGCGACGAATACTCGGACCAGAGCTAGTACAACAAACCGCAGACGTGGTGACAGTGATAAGAGCCAGACTAGTAGCAGCTCAAGATCGCCAGAAGAAATACGCAGACTTGCATCGACAGGACCGAGACTATAAAGTCGGCAGTTTCGTATTTTTAAAGGTATCTCCATGGAAGGGAAAAATCTGTTTCGGGAAGAAAGGAAAATTGAGTCCAAGATTCATAGGACCAGTTCGAGATACTGAAGCGAGTGGGCGAAGTGGCATACAAAGTTGCGTTACCACCCGAGTTGGAGCACATCCACAACGTGTTCCACATTTCCGTGTTGCGACCGTACAAGGCCGACTACAAGCACGTGATTTCTTAGGAGCCCATTCAAGTGGAGAAGAACTTGGCGTATGAAGAAATTCCTGTCCAAAGACTAGATAAGAAAGAGCAAACTTTGAGAAATAAAATTATATCTTCTGTAAAAGTACTTTGGCGTAACCACGATGTCGAGGAGGCAACGTGGTAGTTAGAAGATAGGATAATGAGGGATTATCCCCATTTATTTGTGTAACCTTGTAGCAATTCAGGGACAGAATTTTTATAAGGGGGGGAGGATGTAATACCCGAGAATTTTCTAATATTATTAAATAAATACATTAATGGAAATGAGAAGTTATTTGAATATAAATAATTTTGTGTTATGAGATGAATTAATTCAATTATATAAAATTGAATAATTATAATAATTGAGAAATTTATGGAGTTTGCGATAAACTCGTTGGGAGCCTTGTGTGGCACAGTGACGTAATATAAGAATGATTATATTAATTTAAGCGAACAATTAATCTATATTAATTGTTAATTGTAGAATATTAATAAATTGATATCGTAGAATACTAATTAATTGATGTGAAATATTAACTGTGATTGATTAATAATACGTGATTATTATTATTGCAAATAATATAATAATAATACGCAACGTGTTTATAATATAATAATAATAAACCACTTGTTTATAAATATGCTGGGAATTATATTTGTTAATGTGATAATTAATCCAATGATTATTAATTAAGTGTTATTAATAATCGATGAGGAATGGATTAATTAATATTATTGTTAATTAATCAATAAGATGAATAATTTATTTATTTGACATTATGAATAATAAAGCAAATAAGTAAGTTATTAATATAATAAGAATATATTGATTGTTATATACAAGCATGCAATAATTAATAATATAAAGTTTATGGAATAAAACCATAGTATATAATGTAGAGAAACACTTAGGTGTGACCATACAAGTATACATAAACTATGTTATATAATGCAATGTGAATATATTACACATATGGACCATGTATTAAGATTAATTAAACTATGTGAGCTACATGATTAATACGTATATGACAATATGTATGTAAGTATACATTAAAATGATATATCATGAATATATTATAATCACTTGTTGATTAATATAATTTAATAATAAAGGAGACAGTATAGTGTGATAATATCTGAAAAGACTATACCAATATGATAAAAGTGTACATGGAGTATATGTGTACAAGTCACACTTACTACATTATGTGAATTATAGTGTGATATTTCAATTAAAGACATATGTATAAAATATATATATGTGTAGATAGTCTAAGTATTTAATACATATATGTATAATAATTTAAGTATAGCATGTGGTCCATTTACAATATCATAGTTTCCTTTCTTGTCCCATTTTGAGTGTCCATTCCTTCTCTATTTCTCATTCACGTGAAAGGCCAAAGGCCTAAGCTACTCCCTCATATCAACTTCCTAGCTAGCCAATGATGCTCATGATGAAGAAGGATGTGGGTGATGGGGGTGGTTGGCAACTATTTCACCTAATACTTGTTGCCCGTCATCTCTTCTCCTTCTCCAATGGTTTGATTTCATGGACAATGGCTTGGCATGGTTATTCACTTCCCTATAAATTGAGCACTCCCCTTCTCAATTCATTTTGCTAGACTAATTACTAAGTGTTCTAGAGAGAGTAAGGATATTTCTTAGGGAGAATTCTGAGATTAAGAAGCAAGTCTTGTGCAATTTGAAGCTAAAGAGGTATAATCTCTAAACCCATTTAAAATTCAATTCATAGGAATTAGCAAGTTTAGTTAGAATTGGTTATATGAAATGATGATTAACATACTAGGACAGTATATAGATGTGTTATATGTGCAATGTAATAGTTAGCAAGCAAGTTTCATGAGGAAATGTGAAGATTGGTTGGAACTCTGCAAAAGCAGAGAAGTTTCTGGTCTGAAACGGGAGCCGCGCGGCCGCGCGTCTCCCTAGTACAATTTGGGCGCGACCGCGCGCCACTGCAGAATTTGTTGATGATTTCTTTTATATTTACTGATGTATTAAACATGTTGTACTAGTAGAGTATGCTTATAACACACATTAACATATGGAATAAGGTTACTAGGTTATAGCAATCCATGCTAGTTGTTTTAGTTGAGTATTTCAAAGAAAACTTAAAGTTATGAAAAGAGGAACTTTGATATATAAATACCATAATAGTATTCTGACTTTTGAGACACGTTTGTATGACCTAGAAACACATGGAATGCATATTGACTTAAGTATATATGTATCGTGATATAATATGAACATGTGAACCCAACTAGTGCACCTTTCTAACAAAAATACAAGTTTTGAAGGTTGATATTGACATGTAAAGACCATATATACATTCTGAATTTTAGAGCATGTTTATAGGGCCTTTAAATGCATGAAAAACATGTTGACTTGCCTATATATGTTTCATAATATGGCATGAGCATGTGGGCTTCAATTGTGAACTTTACTAAGTGAAAGTGTAAGTTCAAAACGTAAATCTTGACATATTATATCGAAGCCTAAATTCTGAAAATTTTGGACATGTTTGGTAGTGCTCATAAACTCCTTAAAATGTCATAAACATACACATGCCATGTTTGATGCCATGAGAACTAGTTAGGCACAAGTGAAGCATGAATTAAGTTGTAACGGTGCTAGTTATAGGTGTATAATATAGATTCTTGCAAGCATGCTTAAAACAAGTTATGTGATCACCTCGTATAACAAAGCACGATAGGCTTTGTGAATTCCATGACCTTGAATGACCGTAAGTTATTGAAAGGGTTAACTTAGAAGCTATATCACATATGTTTGGAACGAGGGAAGGTTATACAAACATAAAAGTATCCTTTAAACATGTGTACATGCTACGTGATATTATATGATGTTACTTGAACCCGATTTTGACGGTTAACTTATGAGAATGCCATAACTTGCTAAAATGAAATACATGTAGTATTAATTGTGGTCTTATGTGATATTAATAATATGAGAGCATGTTTACTAATTGTTGCGATCTTATATGATATGAGAATGTGTTTAAACTCAAAAGGAGGAACGTTAAGGATAGACATTATATTCTATATAACTGTGTAGCTAGGTTAAGACTTAGCTTGTGTGTTGATCGTATATTCGAAGATATTATGTGAAGTTAAATTATATGACTAATGAATATCATATATATACGTAACTGTATTACGATAGGAATTCGAAAGTGTTGAATTGCTTTTCGTGGATAAACTACGCTAAAGGCAAGTTCTCTAACTTACACTCTTTTAAAAGTGCAAGTTTCCTAACTTACACTCTTTTACGGTGCAAGTATCTAAACCTTATCTCTTTGGATGCAAGTATCCTAACATTTACCTTATGCAAGTATTCTATTCTTGTATATTGCGAACTAGTTTCATTACTTAATCGTTTGAATTGAATTAGCATACTTGAACTCTTATTTCATTAAAGCTATTATTCATGTGGAACTTGGTATTGTTCTTGAATATTGTGAAAGTGTCTATGCCATTTGATTCGGCTAGACTTATATTATTGAAAAGTGAACCAAACTAATTGATTGGTGCGGGATCTTGTATTTGACTGAGAAGAACAACCTTCTTTGAAGGGAATATATAATTGTCGGAGAACCGACGTGCACACTTGAGTATGATTGATTGTTATGCATAACGATGGTGCTTTAGGCTGATCACCTGTTGTACCTATTTTTGTTGAATTTTCAGTTTATTACTGTTAATTCTAGTAGAAGTTCATAGTCCTTAGCGACTGCTCAGTATTTAGTCATTTTAAAATCTTGAATTGATTTGTTATTGAATCACATTGATATCATTATGTCCTTAACGACTATTATTGAAAACTGTTGATATTCTTGTTATCCTTGAACTATAAACTTTGTTATACCCTTTCGAGAATTAAGAATTATATCACTTACCCTTATTGTATATTACTTGCTGTGCAATTTGTGCTCATTCTTGCTTTCCCTAAAACATTTCAGTTAAGGCAGAGCAGGGCGAACCTTCGGGCGTAATAAGGGCAAGGGCAAGGCTACCAACTAGCTTGTCTCTTTTATGTTTTAAATATTTTAATATTGTATTAAGATGATGTAGTAAGACTGGATTTGATTATGTTTAAGCTTAAGTTAAATTATGTAATAAGTCGTTAATTGATATTATTATGTAATCTATTAAGTACTGTAGGTTGCGAGACTTGGGAGAATAATTAGAATAAACCATTGTATATTATTCTAAATTAGATATTCTGCTGTGGATGTGTGATTTTAGTTGTTATTGTATTACCATGAGCACGTGACGAACCGAATTCGAGAGACCAAGTGGCGGTACCGGATTTGGGGGCGTCACAAAACACATTACCATGGATTTCGTTACGGGTCTTCCCAAGGTTTCTCAAGGCATAGATGCGATTTGGGTTATTGTCGATAGATTAACCAAGTCTGCTCATTTCTTGCCTATACGAGAGACTTATTCATTGGAACGTCTTGCTCGTATATACATAAATGAGATTCTGAGATTTCATGGCATGCCAGTATCCATAGTTTTGGATCGTGACCCAAGATTCACTTCACGATTTTGGGTTAGTTTGCAGAAAGCTATGGGCACGGATTTACGATTCAGTTTGGCTTATCATCCTCAAACGGACGAACAATCGGAAAGGACTATTCAAACTCTTGAAGATCTATTGAGACTCTGTGTTCTAGACTTCAAAGAGAGTTGGGATAAGTACCTACCATTGGTGGAATTCTCATACAACAACAGTTATCAGGCAAGTATAGGCATGGCTCCATTCGAGGCTTTGTATGGGAGAAAGTGTCGTTCTCCAGTATGCTGGGAAGAGGTGGGTGAAGCAACATTGTTGGGATCGGAGTTAGTACGTATGATTACGGAAAAGATCCAAATGATCCGACAACGTATACAAACGGCGCAGGATCGACAAAAGAGTTATGCGGATCTTCATCGAAAGGACGTGGAATTTAATGTTGGGGACCATGTGTTATTACGTGTTGCTCCATGGAAGGGAGTTATAAGATTCGGGAAGAGAAGAAAGCTCAATCCACGATTTATTGGTCCATTTGAGATTCTTGACCGAGTAGAAAATGTGGCATATACACTTGCTTTACCTCCAAGTATATCTCATGTTCATAACGTTTTTCACATATCCGTGCTACGTAAATATGTGAAAGACCCAAAACACATTATTGAGTTAGAACCAGATGAGATAGCCGAAGATTTAACGTACGAGGTGGTACCTGTCAAGATCTTGGATAAGAAGGAACATGTTCTACGCTCAAAGGTTATACCTCAAGTTAAAATTTTGTGGAGGAACCATGCTATTGGGAAAATGACCTGGGAGTTGGAATCGAAAATGAAAGCGAAGTATCCTCACCTTTTCGAAACACTAGGTACGGACGTCAATTTTAAGGACGAAATTTCATAAGGAGAGGAGGTTGTAAGACCCCAACTTTTATGAATAAATTGAATTTCTTTTATATATTATTTTGAAATAGTAAGGTGTTGATTTGATAAATGTGATAAGTTATGGGTGAGATGTGCAAATTTTTCAAAGTTAGCAAGTGGTAATAAAATATTCATTGTGTCGGGAAATATTCGTTTGGTTGAAAAATATTTTTTTTTGCCGGAGAATATTCGTACAACGGCGTAATCATTGGTGGGGCCCACAATAGAATAACTGTCGGATGAAAAAAATGACAAGAATGAGTTTTCGAAAAAAAGCGGCGTGGTTATTACCATTAAAACTGTTGAAATACCCGGTGGTTAAAATATAGTAAACGCGGTGTTGCACAGTAGCACACGGTATTGCACAGTAATTTTAATTATTGATTCTTACGTAAGAAGTCACTATTCAATAATTGTTACAGTAGTTACTGTTCAATATTTTATATTATTGATTTAATAATTGCTACATTGATAATTGCATAATATTTTATTGATTCAATAATTGTCATTGTACAGTCTTTCAAATTATCAAATCAATAATTTGAATAATATTATTAGATAGCATTATTGGCAATGACTAAGGAAGTTCCGTCTAGGAGGGGTTATTTAATTGTGCGTCAGTAAGGAGAAATCCTTATCGGAAAGCCCCCTCTTTCCTAGGAGCGACCTGGTTGTCAATATTGTAGTTCTGTAATATTATTTGTGAATAATTAATTGTTGATTTATATGATAAGAAAATATTTATTTTTGTGGATATAAAAGAAAAAATTAGTGCTGATGTGTTTTTTATCAGTATTGGTTGTTAATATTGCTAGTTATAATAATGATGAATATATAAATGTTGTTAAAAATATTGAGGGGATTTTTATGAAGTATTTATTATAAATTTTGCTTATTTTATGGACCCCCCATTTACCCATTTTTCAAAATAATCGGTATATATATATATATATATATATATATATATGTGTGTGTGTGTGTGTGTGTGTGTGTGTGTGTGTGTGTGTGTGTGTGTGTGTGTGTGAAAGTGACATGTGGGGTGGGGCCCACATGTGGGATGAAAATGAAAATGGGGTGGAGGGGAGGAAACGTGTTTAGGAGGGAGTATTAGTATTATATATATATATATATATATATATATATTATATAAAGTTTTATTTTATTAGATTATAAATAGAATATATAATATTTTATTTAAAGTTTTTGTTTTATTAGAATATTTTATTGCACAGTAATGAATAGTAAAAATTAGAAAAATCAGTTTACTCCTTCGGTGCGCGCCCGTGAACTTCGTCCGAATTTTTCCTGTGCAATCCGTGATTTTTCCTAAATAGTATTCTTCCATTCTCCTATAAATAAGATGCTTAGTTTAGAAATGAAAATCACACCAGAATCAGAGAATTCTTTTTCTATAATATGCGTATTTCTTTAGAGTTTAAGGAAGTTTTGAGTGTAGAAAATAGTGTAAATTTTTGTCCACATAATATCCGATATACCAGTCAAAAATACTCTTCTGTTAAGGTAAGGGATGTTATTTTCTTTCGTAAATGATATTATTCTTTTTAATATCATTATACCAAAATATTGGCATGGATTTTATTATGAAATTCTTACTTTTTCCGTCGGGATTACTATTCACGTATACGGTACTATTTACGTATACAACACTATTCACGAAAAAATTAAATTTTCTTCTATTTGTCCAAGTTTGCTATTATGGGTCCTATTTTTGATTGTATCCAAGTTTTGATCTTTATTCTTGAATTTTGCTCCATAAAGTATCATTATGGAGTATTCTTAAACTTGGATAAACTAAATTACGAATCCATAATATTTATTTCTTATCTCACTGAATTTATTATTTTTTTTGTTTTTTCATCATCCTCAGTTCTGAATGGTGATATAAATGAATATCTTTGGCCTGTAGAGTAAAGATGAATGATTACTTGATGAATATCTTTGGCCGTAGTGCGAAGATAGACAGGTGTTTGAGATGAGCATGATCAACTGGTGATACAAATGAATATCTTTGGCCCGTAGTGCAAAGATGAATATTTGATTTGAGATGTATATTGATTGATGTTTCAGGAATAAAATATTGATGATGTATTTTTAAATCATAGAAGATAGTAGACTTTATTTTCTACTTAACTCTTTTAATGAATTATTATTTTCGCTACGAATATTGATCTAAAACTTGTTGTCCGTAATATTTTATCTGATTTAGTGAAGGCTAACGATAATTTATTTTTCATTATCTTAGTCATAATATTCTTTACTGGGCTAGTTGAGCTCATCTATTGTCCTCTTCAGGGAATGAGAATGTTGCGAGAACTAGTCGGAGAACAGTGTGATGGTCAGAGTTAGATCTGTAGAAGTCCTCACTATTCTATAAAATAGTGGGATAATAATTGTAATGAATAAGGAATGAATTTAAATGTTTATATTTCGTACTATATACGATTTGCATTAAATTCACAGTTGTATGGTCGTATTTCTCACGACCTTTTGTTATAAAAGTTTTGTATTTGAAATTTTGTACCATGTATTTGGCGATTCAGAATGGGTTGGTATTGAACCTATTTTGGAGGCGTCACAATTAGCCCTAAACAATAAATAGTTTCACATTCATGTGAGAGAAACTAATGTGATAATATCTACCCTCCTCTTGTCCCAAAAAATGACTAAATATACAAATATTTTTATTCCGAAAAAATGAGATAAAATCGGGGAGTATTTTAAAAGTTTTATCCTTAAAGCAGAGCCTAATTAGTTAAGCAAATCAATTAAAAATACTAGTTAGTCTTTGAGCTATAACAAAACTGATCTCTCTCTCCCCCTCCCTAACTATTTATAGCAAATGTGGGCCATATATATACAATCTTAACTAATAACTAGCAACCAAATCTTTCCACGTAAGATTTAACAATCAGTTTTTTTTTTTAAAAAGATATGACATTCGGCAACATTTTGTTTCGGCCAACTTAAGTACTGCAAGTCTGCAACACAGTTCTACAGAAGGAAAAAAAAAATACATTTTTGTGTTAATAGCTAGAAAGGCAAATTTCTTACTGCAATATATTATTGTTGTAATTAAGCTGGTCCGCAATACTGTTTTGCAAAGTTTTTTATTTTTTTACCGTTAAATCTTGAAATACACTTATTGTTCATATTTCTATTTATATATTTTTGTTTCTCAATGTTTTATATCATAATTAAAATTTATTTTTTATAATATTTCTCAGCGTTTGATAGAGCATGAACCCTCAAAATAATGTGATATAGAGCTATTATGACATTAATTAATTAGCTATTTTGAATTTTGTTTGTTTTATTTTATTATTTGTCTTGCAGTTATCAATATGAGTTGACATTTATGCCCATCAAAAATAGCATATTCTTAGTACGTAGTACGTACATCAAAACTTGAGTCGAAGTCAACGTCATGATTCAATTCAATGGCCATTTGAAGGACTTAATTGAGATTTTAACTACTTAATTAACCAAAATGAAAATTGGGTGAAACTTAGAGAGACACTTTTGCAATTTGTTTTTTAAAATTAGTATTAAAGTGAATTTTTACTATTATCAATATTATTAGTCTCCATATAATTTTATTCCGTTTCCTTTGTGTTGTCTATAATTATGTTTGTTGTCTTTTTAGTGTCTCTCTCCTTGTCTTTTCATAATTGTTTTTTAAAAATTTATTATTATTATTATTATTATTATTATTATTATTATTATTATTATTATTATTATTATTATTATTTTGTATATTCAAACACACTCATATAGCAAAAATTGACAAAACATAATTACCTTATTGATCGAAAAATAATTGAACTTTTGTCAAACTATCAAAAAAACATATAAACTCTATTTTGTTTGCATTTGTCATTGGACTTTCAATTAATTCTCGAAAA
Source organism: Panax stipuleanatus (assembly GCA_020205555.1). Lineage (NCBI taxonomy): Eukaryota > Viridiplantae > Streptophyta > Magnoliopsida > Apiales > Araliaceae > Panax > Panax stipuleanatus. The sequence goes on from CM035124.1 coordinate 106,866,452, forward strand.
TGCCCCATAATTTGACCATATGATTAGCTGACGTATCTAGTTAGCATACATATGAGCTTGTCAAATTTTACGCATTTTTTTGACAAATATTAGAAACTTTAATAATTTTAATACAAAAAATAATTAATATTATTTTCGTTCCAAATTAAATGCCCAATTTTGACTATTTTGGGTCAAGTTGACCCTGTTTGAAACTAATTTTTCTATTATTTTTGCGAAAATATAAGTTAAGATATTACAACCAAAAGAAATTATATAAGATTTACTACTTGTTAACGCCACAATCTCGTCACGCGCCTTAATCACGAAAAGCACTCTTTGTCCTGCACAATGGACACGTCAGCACCGGATCTCGACGATTTTGGGCCGTCGGGAATCGCTCCGGTGTGAGAATAAATATAGAACCGAGAGAAAAATGGTTTAACAATGGAGGTTGTGTCTTTTAATGTTTTTTTTTTGCGAGAAAAATATATTTCTTACCTCCCCTTGTGTAGTGCCTTTTTTCCTTTATATTGTCTCATCACCTTTGCATGTTTTCCCCCGATATTTTTTCCTGCCCGTTGACTGCATGCCGACTTTTTCATACTTGTTCTTCACTCAGTCAATATTATGTCAACTCTCCATTAATGAAGGAGGCTACAGACGGCTGAGCCCATCACTTCAATCAGCCGCCTGTTAATCCCATATATTAGAGATAACTTTAATCTATAAGTTGCCACCTGCCACCCACTACCAGATCCAGCCCAAAGCTTATCTAAATAATCATTTGGACAATAGTCCAATACTTCAAGGGTAAAAATGGGCTTGACCCGGAAAGCCCATAATGAATAAAAATTGACCGGCCCAAGATATTTACGGCCCAACATTGCCCCCTAGTTTTTTATCAAACGAAATGTTTGATAAAAGAGTATAAGAACCTGGGCCAGTTATCAAGAAGAATCCGTACAGACTTATCAAAGCCCAATTGATAAAAGGCCCATGTTTACATGCAGACCCCTTCAAATTAAAATCGGATACCCACTTTTCGAGCTTCAAAAACAAATGATAGCTTACTCAATTCCAAGAGCAGACGCCAACTTTGCACCTCCATTATGATATTCATTGAATGCGCAGCCTTTGGGCTTCGTGTACCTCCGAAAAGACAACTCTATAAATCTTTGAAATCTCTAATTCGAACAGTTTTACTTGTTTATTTGAAATTCGAAATACTTTAGCTTTCTTCTTCTTCTTGTTCCGGTTTTCTTCTTAATTTGCCTGTCAGCAATGGCTTCCCAAAACACCGATAACACCAACCCAACTGCGAAACCCAAATCGAAACCATCCTCCATCAAGACCGTTCCCACCGATTCAGTCAAAGACGTTCCTTCAGAGACGCCTTTCAATTTTACCGACTATAAAAAATTCGCCCATGCCAATACCCCTTCCTCAGCTGTCGATTCTGATATATTAGTCATCCGAGATCGGTATCAGATCCCCCCCAATTATCAACTACGAGCCCCCTTGCCCACTGAACGTATGTATCAACGCCCAGAGGGTTTTGTTGCTATGCCCCTCACTCTTTTGGAGAAGGGCCTCCGGTTCCCTCTTCACGCTTTTGTTTTGAACATGCTATGATTTCTAGGGGTTGGGTTGGCCCAACTAGTCCCCAATTCTTACATTTACATACTCGCGTTTGCCGCGTGGTGCTTCGAGCAAGGTATCCCCCCATCTATTGATTTCTTCTTTTCTCTCTTTGTGGTGGGCCAATCTAGGGAGAAAGGATTCAAAGGGCTAAGCAAACCGTCCAACGTCAAGATTGAACGAAGATCTTTAATAGACACCCCTTCAAGCAACAGAGGATGGCATAAGGATTGGATCTTTATCAATGGACCGGATATTTCCTCCATCCCTGACTGGACCACTATCCCTATTCTTTCTCCAGACTTTGGCGATCTCACGCAGGAACGGGGGAATGAAATGGTGAAGCTGTTGAATAAACTCCCTCTGAAAGAATGGAGCTTCGGACTCCTCAGCAAACAAGCGTGGTTATATGACCATAAGCGTAAGTTCTGAAATCATCCTCTGTGCAAATTTATTCAAATTTTTCTCAATAATTGTTCTAAAGTATTACTTTCTGTTCTTTCGTAGTATCTTTGATTAAGCCTACTTCCACTGATCGGATGGATTTGAAAAAATTCCTTTCTGCCAAATCGGTCTCGGCTTCTACCGAAGCCGAGGATACGGAGGCTCAAACCTCTGAAGCCCAACATGTAGATCCTCCTGTTGTAGAAACACAAAATGCAGAAGCTTCAATAGAAGAGATTCCAACTACTATTCCTCTAACAGACGAGCCAATCCTTCCTGAAGAGACAAGCCGACCCCGAATGAAGAAACATGCCGCCAAGAAGCAAAAATTCACTCCTGATCCCGCCCTTACTGAAAGCCTCCTGGATATGCCCATTGAGCAGCGTACCAAAATTCTTTATACCAAGAAGCGAAAGGCCAAAGTCAAGATTATTCCCCTCACCACCGAAGAGTTGAGAATGCCCGCTTCCTCTTCCAGTCGACCTCTTCCTAATTCAGCCGATACTGATGAATTTTAGGCTGAACAAAGTTCCCCCCTCGTCCGAAAAAGAAGAACCGTTTCCCATGATCAACCACCTTCATCCCCTATTAGACAACCAACGCCTTCGCCAAGACAAGAAGTGTCTTCTTCGCCTCCCTTATCATCTTTTTATGGTCCTAAGCCGGGAGTTCCCCGTTCACCCAGCTTATGGCCGGATCAAAGGGAAGATTTTCCTTTACATCTTTATGGATCATTTGTTTTGGATATTGATAACCACCGTTTTGGCAACAACTCTGTTTCTGACTTGCTCGAAGAGGGCATGATCAATCAGGCTAGAGTGAGTACATATTCTATCTGCAGGCAAATGGAATTTTCGGGCGTCTTCATCAAAAATATAAAGAAGCCGAAGCTAACGAAGAAGCGGCCCGAAAAGAAAACGCCATTTTAAAGTCTGCCTTGGCGAAGGAGAGGAGTGAACACGAGAACCTCCGCTTCAACTGTAAAGGTCTTCAAAATGATCTCGCCAAAATGAAAGAAAATCTAGCTGCGGCCGAAGTTCTTCAACAAGAGACTAATGATCAGAATGAAGGGTTGTGACGGTCCAACGAGCAACTAATTCGGAACAACCGAAGTCTGGCCGAAGCGGTTGCCGAAGCCAAAGCTTCTGAAGAACGACATCTTCATCTACGAGGTAAGGCCGAAGCAGAACTTCGCGGTCTCAAATTGGCCGGCCCTCCTCTCACTGATGAGCTTCGCCATGAAATTCAAAATGAATATCGCAAGTCTCCGGTGCTGACCAAAGAAATATTGAAAATGTATACTGAAGGCTATGAGGTGGCTCGAGGCAAAGACAGGGCTAAGTTGACTGTCGCTTCACTCGACCCAACTCTCCTTAATTCCTCCGAAGATGAAGATGGAGATGAAGAGTAGTATTAAAGACCGCCTGTCTTCTTATTTTCATGTTTAATATGTATGAACTTGGTGAAAAATTTTCGCTTTAATATTGTACCATTAGTTTCCCTCTTTAGTAATATATATATTTTATCCCTTATTGCTCCTTTTTCAAGTCGAAACTGTATTGTTATTTAAACGATATATAATTTAAGCTCAATACTTCGAGTAAAATTAAACAACAATGTAAGACGAAACTTACTCACTATCGGAGGATACCATACATCATTGTTAGGATAAACGATCCACCAATTTTTTAGTAGGAATATTAGTTCCGAAGAACTTATAATGTTATTCAGCTTTATAATAATTTGGATAACTTCATCCTTCTTCGAGAGCCGAATAAGTTCAACACAGGAAATATCTCGCTTCGCTATAAAGAGTTGGAAGGATTCAACCTTATACCTGGTGACCACGTTCTCTCCGAGAGCCGAACGGGTTGGACCATCAATAGTTCACTTCGCTACGAGGAGACGAAGGAATCCATATTTATACCAAGCTGGCAACCTCGTTCTCTCCGAGAGCCGAACAGGTTCAACCCAAAAGATATCCCGCTTCGCTGCGAGGAGTCGAAGGGATCCAACCTTATATCTGGTGACCACGTTCTCTCCGAGAGCCGAACGGGTTGGACCATCAATAGTTCACTTCGCTACGAGGAGACGAAGGAATCCATCCTTATACCAAGATGGCAACCTCGTTCTCTCCGAGAGCCGAATAGGTTCAACCCAAAAGATATCCTGCTTCGCTGCGAGGAGTCGAAGGGATCCAACCTTATATCTGGTGACCACGTTCTCTCCGAGAGCCGAACGGGTTGGACCATCAATATTTCACTTCGCTACGAGGAGACGAAGGAATCTATCCTTATACCAAGCTGGCAACCTCGTTCTCTCCGAGAGCCGAACAGGTTCAACCCAAAAGATATTCCGCTTCGCTACGAGGAGTCGAAGGGATCCAACCTTATTTCTGGTGAATAAAAACCTCTATTGGAGAGACAAAGAGAGCCATCTTTATTAATAATTGTCGTTGTAGTTACAGACTTCCATATTTTGATATTAGCCTTACTGAAAATACTTGCGGAGCCTTCCGGCATGCCAAGTATTCTTGATTTTAGACCCATCTAAAGTTCTTAACCGGTAAGTTCCGGGCTTGGATACGCTGATGACTTCATAAGGGCCTTCCCAATTTGGCATGAGTTTACCCATATTTTGAGGGGTAGAAGCTTCTACTTCCCGAAGAACTAAATCTCCAACTTCGAATCTCCGAAGCTTTACACCTTTGTTGTAGTATTTAGCCACACGACGTTGGTATGTGGCCAACCTTATCAAGGCTGCCTCTCGGACTTCTTCGATCAGATCTAAGTTAGCTTTAAGTCCCTCATCATTGTATAATTCTTTAAATTGACTGACCCGAAAACTTGTAGATCCAATTTCTATCGGAATTAAAGCATCAGTACCGTATGCTAGTCTAAATGGGGAATCTCCCGTCGTAGTCCTTGGTGTAGTTCGGTAAGCCCATAGCACGCTAAGTAATTCTTCGGGCCATCTTCCTTTGGCGTCGTCCAGCCTTTTCTTGATCCCATTCAGGAGTATTCTGTTAGTTACCTCAACTTGTCCGTTGGATTGTGGATGGGCAACCGAAGTCCTTCGATGCTGAATCCCCAGCTCCTTCAAGAACGCCTCAAATTTCGATCCCACGAACTGGCATCCATTATCTGAAATTATTACCATAGGAATTCCAAATCGGAATACTACCGACTCTTTGAGAAACTTCAAACATTCTTGTTCCGTTATCAGCCGAAGAGGTTTCGCCTCTACCCATTTAGTCATATAATCAATTGCTACTATAACAAAACTGAGTTGACCTTTTGCTTTTGGAAGGGGACCCAGTATATCTACCCCCCAGACAGCGAAGGGTATAGGAGATAAAACCAAGTATAGCTCTTCTGGTGGCTGGTGTGGGATCGAACTATTTAGCTGGCATTTTGGGCATTTTTTCACATAGTCTGTAGCCTCTTTGAAAATTGTTGGCCAATAAAAACCTTGACGAAGCAGTTTATACGCTAATGACTTCGCTGCCATATGATCACCGCAGATACCTTCATGAACCTCCCGAAGGGCATATTCAGCTTCAGATGGGATCAGATACTTCAGTAATGGGGAGGAATAAGCTCTTCGATACAGATCTCCATCAATAAGTATGAAGTTTGCACTTTTATATTTCACCTTTTTAGCCAACATCTGGTCTGAAGGTAATGCGCCATCTGCTAAATAGTTTATGTATGGAGTCATCCAACAATTAGACCGCTTTACGCACCTCACCTCTTCATTCTGAATACTGGCTTGTTTCAGGGTTTCCAGGTAAACTGTTCCTTCGAAGGCGTTTGATTCAGTAGTAGCTAGTTTCGACAACGCATCAGCATTGGAATTATCAGTTCGACCAACACCCTTAAATTCACATAAGCTGAAGTGTTGAAGTCGATCTTTCAATTCTGCAAGATATCTAACCATTTTAGAGCCTCGAGCTTCGTATTCCCCCGAAACTTGCTTGATGACCAGTTGAGAATCACTGTAAATGGTCAGCTTCTGAACTTCCAGACTATGAGCCAGACGCAATCCTGCTAATACCGCCTCGTATTCAGCCTCATTATTTGTTGCCTTGAATTCGAATCTAATGGCTTGCTGTATTTTGAACCCCTCCGGGCTTGTCAGAATTATCTCGGCACCACCAAGGTCTGAAGTAGAAGACCCATCCACATATAAAGTCCAAGAATCATGTACCTGCTGAAGCATAGCTACCGTTTCTGTTGATCCCTCTACTTCGATCATGCTGCCATCGGTTTCCGAAAACGAGCATTCTATCACAAAATCAGCCAAGGCTTGGCCTTTGATAGCTGTCCGGGGATAGTATTCTATGAAGAACTGAGACAATTCCATCGTCCATGCAGCAAGCCTCCCGGAAACTTCTGGCTTCCCCAGCACCTTCTTCAATGGCTGGTCTGTGTACACCACTATTATTCGACCTTGAAAGTATTGTCGAAGCTTTCTACTTGCAACAACCAAAGCAAAAGCAAATTTCTCAAGGTTTGGATACCTTGTTTCTGCATCCCTAAGGGCATGGTTTACATAGTAAACCAGGTGCTGCTTACCCCCAACTTCCCGTACCAAAACGGCTCCTACGGCCGATGAGCTTGCAGCCAGATACAAATACAAAGGTTCAGTAAGAGCCGGCTTCACCAACAGAGGTGCCGAAGACAAGTACCTTTTGATTCCTTGGAAAGCTTCCTCGCACTCCGAAGTCCATTGGAAGGTCTTCGCATTCTTCGGCCCTTTCAACGTGTTAAAGAACGGCAAGCACCTTTCTGCTGATTTAGACATGAATCGTCGCAACGATGCTATTCGACCAGTTAAACGTTGAACATCCTTGTATGACTGGGGTGATTTCATGTCTAAGATAGCCTGGATCTTCTCTGGATTGGCTTCGATACCTCTCTTACTGACCAAATATCCCAAGAATTTGCCTACCCCCAGTCCGAAAGTGCACTTAGTAGGATTCAGCTTCAATTCATAACGGCGCACCGTCTGAAAACATTCTTCTAGATCATCGAGATGACCACGAACCGACATGCTTTTAACAATCATATCATCAACGTAAACCTCCATATTCTTGCCTAGCTGCTTCTCGAAGATATGGTTCATCATTCTTTGATATGTAGCTCCCGCATTGATCAATCCGAAAGTCATTTTTTTGTAGGCGTACACAGATCGATGGGTAATGAAAGCTGTCTTCGGTATATCTTCTTTACACATAGAAATTTGATGATAACCTGAAAAAGCATCCATAAAACTAAGCAAAGCATACCCCGAAGTCGCATCAATGAGCTGGTCGATATGAGGTAGAGGATAGAAATCCTTCGGGCAGGCTTTATTCAGATCGGTGTAATCTATACAAACTCGCCACTTGCCATTATGTTTCTACACCAGAACCACGTTGGCCATCCACTCTGGATAATCGATCTCGAAGATGAAATCTGCATCCAGCAACTTAGTGATCTCTTCATCAATTATCTTCTGTCTCTCCACTGCGAAGAGTCTTCTCTTTTGTCTAACTGGCTTTTTAGTTAGATCCACTTGCAATCTGTGTTCCGCTACTTTTCGACTTACTCCCGGCATGTCACTGGGGATCCAAACAAAGATATCAGCATAGCATCGAAGCAACTTCAGCAGACTTGTTCGAAAAGGTTCTGGAAGTTTTGAACCGATTTTCACTGTTTTCTCTTTCTTTCCAGAAATCAGCTCGATCTCTTCAGTGTCCTCCACGGGCATGACTAAGGGTTCAGTTCCACTTTCTGTAAATGGTTCCACTTCAATGGCCATTGTATGCTTCTGTTTACTGATTCCTATCCCCGAAGTGATCAGAGTATTCCGATAGCACCTCCTTGCCAAGTCCAGATCCCCTGCAACTTCACCAATTCCGTGGGACGTGGGAAATTTAATTTTAAAGTGGGGGATTGAAGTAACCGCCTGTAGAGCTGTCAAAGTAGGTCTCCCCAAAATAGCGTTGTAAGCCGAATCAACATGTACAACATAAAATTTACAAATAATTTGAACCTGCTGGGGGGCCGTCCCAAAGACAACTGGCAGCTCGATGGTCCCTGCTACCTTGACGGGATCGTTGCTGAAACCATACAGAGGGGACTCCTGCCCAATTTCCATCTTCTGACCATCTACAGGCATTCGGTGATAAGCATGAGCATATAATATATCCACCGAAGAGCCATTGTCGATCATCATCCTCTTCATATCCACTGAACCAACTTGTGCAGTGATTACCAAGGCTCCTTCATGTGGTTCGATAGGTTCCGAAGGAAAATCTTCATCTGTAAAAGATATTATGGAACCCGGATATGCCCTTTCGGCCTTCATAGGCTTGTCTTCCAGAGACATCACCGAGTTCAGATACCCTCGTCTCTTCTTACCTGCAACCTTTCCCATATTCCCCCCGGATATTACATCTACAACATGCCGCATCGCCTGGTTCGGCACTGGTTGAACAGGCTGGGCGACTTGAGTTATCTCCCTATTTCCCGACTGATTCCTTTGTTGTTCTCGTCCAGCTACATACTGTATCAAAGTACTATTTTGAACTTTTCTCTCAATGAATTCCTTCAAACTCCAGCAGGAATTCGTATCATGTCCGACCGTCCGGTGGTAATTACAATATAAGGCAGGATCTCCGGACCCTGGTCGAGGGTTGTTTTTGGGTGGTTCGAAGTACGGTTGGTTTTTAATTTGTTCCAAAATGGTGGCCCTATCCGTGTTAAGTTGCGTGTACACCTTGTTCATCTTCTGGGTCGGCATGGGTGGACGATCTCCCCTGGGCATCCAATTACTATTGTACCTTTTCTGATTCCCTTCGGACCGATCATTGCCGATATTAATCTTTCTCTGATTAATGTCAGGCTTCTCCCTGTCCTTCTCCTTTACTTTTTCCGAAGAGCTTTGTTTCAAGCTAGCCATTGCCTCCTCCACCACGATGAAACCTTCCACCTTTTCAAATGCTTCGGCCAGACTCTTTGGATGTTTGAACATTAGCTTTCTTACTAATTTTTCCGATTTCACCAGATCTAAGCCATTCTGGAATAATCCTACTGCCTGAAGATCGTTAAGATCTGAAACCTGCCCTACAGCTTCTCGGAATCTCTTTACATATTGCCCCAGAGTCTCACACGAATGTTGCCTTACTTGGGCTAACGATCCCGTGGGTCTTCCTCTTCTTTTATTACTCCCGAAGCGAGCATGGAACTTGTCGCACAAATCCGCCCATGACGCAATCGAATCCTAAGTCAAAGCCCCCATCCATTGCCTTGTGTCTTTTCTTAACGTCAATCCGAATGTCTGACATTTGGCTGCATCTGAATAGTCGTAATAATCCATCAATATGTCAAACGCTTGGCTATGGTCGAATGGATCCCCGGAACCGTCATAACTTTCCATGTGGGGTAGCTTTTTGCTGGGATCTGCTTTCTCCTTGAGAATTTTCGATGAGAAGGGAGACGTTTTTTTGTCCGAAGTCTTCCTCCCTTGTTGAACCTCTGTTAGCTGCTTCCGAAGCTCTTTCATTTCTTTCGCTAGGTCTTCCACCATCCCGGGTGAAGAAACAACCTCCTTCCCTGGAGAATTCGTCTTATTGGGTTTAATCTGATTTCTTCCATTCGAGTTAAACGATGTCGAAGGACTTCGTCTTATACTTCGGCCAGAGCGAGAATTCCCTGTATGGTGTACCATCTTCGAACTTTTGGGAGAATGACTTCTCGACCGGCTTCGTCGCCCATCTCTTCTACTGCCTCCATGATACTCAATACGAGGCGTCCTTTTCGAAATCTCGAGAGAATATTCTTGTGACATACTTCGTCTCTCATCAGGAGAATGACTACAAGACTCACTATCATCTCGCTTGGAATATTCATTCCTCCTTGCTCTTCGACCACGTGATTTACCCCGTCTTCCCGGTCGAGTGTAACCGAAAGCTTCGTCTTTTTTCTCAGCCACAAGAACCATCTGTTTAGAGATCTCCTCCCTCTGCTGCAGAAGTGCTTTCAAAGCTGTGTCGGTCTCTTGTGCCTTCTTTGCCAAGGTAGAAATTTTGTCCGTAAGGCCTTCTCGGTGCTGGATCTTAGGTGGCATGTCCACCACCCTTTTCCGATCGTTGTCAGGACCCTTGCTAGCAGTAGAAAATAACTTCCTCTTGGTGTCCCCATGATCTCTAGCCTGAGAATCTCCTAGTACCCTCTGTGACCCAAGTCTATCATGAATACTTTTTGAGGGTCCTAGTCTGTCTTTCACCGAAATCCTTTGCAAAGAAGAGCTAGCATCCGTCGGCTGTCCCTCAGCCGTGATCGTTTTACTTTTTACCATAGCTTCCGATGTAAGATGTTCAGTACGTTGTAATTGAAAACCAGAAACACTAAAAGCCCTCCTTCTAGCGCCAATGTTAACGCCACAATCTCGTCACGCGCCTCAATCACGAAAAGCACTCTTTGTCCTGCACAATGGACACGTCAGCACCGGATCTCGACGGTTTTGGGCCGTCGGGAATCGCTCTGGTGTGAGAATAAGTATAGAACCGAGAGAAAAATGGTTTAACAATGGAGGTTGTGTCTTTTAATGTTTTTTTTTTTTGCGAGAAAAATATATTTCTTACCTCCCCTTGTGTAGTGCCTTTTTTCCTTTATATTGTCTCATCACCTTTGCATGTTTTCCCCCGATATTTTTTCCTGCCCGTTGACTGCATGCCGGCTTTTTCATACTTGTTCTTCACTCAGTCAATATTATGTCAACTCTCCATTAATGAAGGAGGCTACAGACGGCTGAGCCCATCACTTCAATCAGCCGCCTGTTAATCCCATAGATTAGAGATAACTTTAATCTATAAGTTGCCACCTGTCACCCACTACCAGATCCAGCCCAAAGCTTATCTAAATAATCATTTGGACAATAGTCCAATACTTCAAAGGTAAAAATGGGCTTGACCCGGAAAGCCCATAATGAATAAAAATTGACCGGCCCAAGATATTTACGGCCCAACACTACTAAATCCAATTTTTATAATTTAAAAATGTATTTATACATGCTCAACCGAATCACAAAATTATTCCTCTAAGTTACCACCCAATTCCGATATGGCCCCTAAACTTTTAAAAGTATCAATGTCGCCCAAAATAGGTTAATTCAGGTTCATTTCAGTCTTCCGATTAAATTGGAGCTTTTTTAAGGGTTAAATAATAATGTCACCTAAATATTGTCATTTTAAGTAATATAATAAAACAACTAAAAATCAAAATAAGTAAACTCACAATTCATTAATTAACTAATATAATAACTCATATATGGAAAAACAAAAAATAATAATAATAACTAAAAAAGTAACCTGAATTGTGGGTTATAGATTGAATCAATAACTCTGATTCGTGGGTCTTAATCAACAACTTTGATCTGGAGGATATTGCTTCTGATGGATTTGGGCAATTGAATCAAATCAGCTCCTTCTCTGTTGTAAGAGTAAGTGTGAGTAAGGGGTATATGTGACATTAGACAAACTCAAGCAGAGATATTCTTGTAAATCATCAGTGAGTTAGTTGCCAGTGTTTAAGAGCAGAATAATGGTGTAATTGGAGAATTCATTGAAGTAATAACAGTTTCCTTTCTTATCTCTAGACTCTTCTTTTCTGTCTCTATTCTTCTCTTAATATTTGGTATCAGAGCGGTACCCTTCCTGGAGGCCATTAATGGCGGAGGGAACTCGTTTGGCACAGATGAAAAAATCTCACAAAATTGTCAATTAAAAGTTGCAGGATTTGGGTCGAGGACATGACAGTTTGGAAGCTACTGTTACAACTATGGGGGAACAATTGGTGGGATTTAATGATAAATTGAAAGTTATGGGACTTGGTGTGGATGAACTTAAAGGGGAAATGCAGAGGAATTTCCAAACAATCATGCTTGCCATCAACAATGTTACTAAGGAAACTGTTATTACTTCAATGAATTCTGCAGTTACGCCATTATTCTCATCTTGTAACACTGGCAACTAACTCATTGATGATTTACAAGAATATCCCTACTTGAGTTTGTCTAATGTCACATATACCCCTTACTCACACTTACTGTTACAATAGTACCTCCCTCTTATGAGATCCTTGTTCTTAAGGATAAAATGTAATTACAACATAAGTACATTCAACAACCACTGAACTGGAACTAAAGAAACAACTATCTTGCAACTACATTTAATGTCAACAACAACTAAACTGAAAGGGAAATTGAAACTTTAAAACTGAAAAGTTGGAACCTTCTTTTCAATCTCAGTGATATCCTCCCACGTAGAATCTTCCGGAGCTGAAGAAATCCTTTGCACCAATACCTGTACCACAGCTTTGTTACCTCTCTTAACTATTCTTGTTTCTAGGATTTTCTCAGGTTCAATTCTCAATTGTCTTTCCTTACCAGTTGGTGGTAAAATAGTTTGAGGAACTACGGTGTTTCCCAATATCTTTTTCAATAAGGAAACATGGAACATAGGGAGAGTTTTGGAAGTAGGAGGTAGCTCTAGTTTATAGGCTACTGAACTAATATTTTCAACAATTGGAAAAGGTACGTAAAATCTGGGTGCAAGCTTCTGTGACTTCCTCATTACTACTGAAGATTGTCTGTAGGGTTGTAGCCTCAGATATACCCAGTCTCCCACTTGAAAAACTCTTTCTGACCTCTTTTTATCTACATTCTGTTTCATCCTGTGCTGAGCAATGTGCAGATTTTCTTTGAGTAGTTTCAACATATCCTCATGAGTTTTTAAGAAAGCATCTACTGCTGCAACATTAGACGTTTGACTATGGTATCTCAGAAACTGAGGAGAATAACCATAGAGTGCTTGGAATGGTGTCAGTTTAATATTATAGCTAGTGTTAAACCAGAATTCGGCAGTCGAAAGCCATTTAACCCATTAGTTGAGCTTTTGTCCAACCATACACTGAAGATACTGCTCCAAACATTTATTCAATCACTCACTTTGTCCATCACTTTGAGGGTGATAAGATGTGTTGTAACACAACTTTGTTCCCAACATTTTAAATAACTCTTTCCAAAAATTACTCAATAAAATTTTGTTTCTATCGGTCACAATAGAAGCTAGGCACCCATGAAATGACAAGATTTTGACAATCTATCAATAACCACCAAAATAGTCTTTACCCTCTGATTTAAGCAACTCATCAATGAAATCCATAGCTATATCAGTCCATACTTGAGTTGGAATTTGCAAAGGTTGTAACAACCCTAGGGAAGCAACTGATTCAGTCATCATCTGTTGACAAATATGACATTGCTTAACATACTCCTTGACTTGTGCCGTCATATTTGGCCAATAAAACAATTGCTGCAATTTCTTAAAAGTTACATTGATTCCTGAATGTCCTCCATTGACTGAAGTATGAACCTCAGTAATTAGTCTTTTCTGTAATCCACCATTTTCTCCCACATAAAGAACCCCATTACACCTCAATACCCCCTTATTATAACTGTTGATCTTGTTTCCTGGATCCAAAAAATATAGTGTTATCAACTGCTGAGCTTTAACATCTCCATCATAACTGTTTGACAGGTCCACCATCCATATAGGAATAGAAACTGAAATCATAAAACAATTTGCATCATCCATACCAACTCTTGAGAGTGCATCTGCTGCAACGTTTTCATTGCCCCTTCTATATTCAATAACAATCCAATCCCAAGAGTTTGAAGTTCAGTGGTTGTTGAATGTACTTATGTTGTAATTATATTTTTAATCCTTAAGAACAAGGATCTCATAAGAGGGAGTCAATGTTGTAACAGTAAGTGTGAGTAAGGGGTATATGTGACATTAGACAAACTCAAGCAGAGATATTCTTGTAAATCATCAATGAGTTAGTTGTCAGTATTATAAAAGGAGAATAATGGTGTAACTGGGAAATTCATTGAAGTAATAACAGTTTTTTTTCTTTTCTCTAGACTCTTCTTTTCACTCTATTCTTCTCTTAATATTCTCCTGCTCCTAATTCCGCCTCTGTGGTATCAACTATGTTGTCCCGTCATAGCGACATTCTCTTTAAAAACGATCTGTTTGAAGGGGATTGTTAGTAATTGAAAATCGATGGGGAGGAAAATGATTGACAGGAGTTGTTATTGCTGGTGCCATCAACCACATCGGCATATCACAGAGAAGAAGTTGGTCTATACTCATATGATTAACATTTGAAATCCAAAAACCGACCATGAAGAAGGAGAAGATGGGTTCATATGAAACCCATTATGCGATACAATGATTCTAGGCGAAGATTGGGGAAATGGGTTGGGTCTGTCACTTCAGATTCACCCACTCTTGAATCAAGTAAAGTCATTTTATTCTAGGTTATTTTTCGTTTTCTTCCTTTGATTTTTTTTATGCGTTGTTTTTATTTTTCATCATTTGATTTTATTCTGGGTTAGTTTTCTTTTTCTTGAATTGATTTTTTTTTTTGGGTTATTTTCTTTTTCTTCATTTGGTTTTATTCTAGGATATTGTTCTATTTGGTAATTGTAGAGACAAGTATGATGATAAATTGAATAACTGTCCCAAAGTGAAAGATACAATCGATTCAGCTATCAAATTAAACCTACGAGGTTTCAATCCAATAAGTTTTACATCTAGAGGCGATAATGTGTAAATTTTTAGTGTTAGTGTGTTTGAAAATGATGAGGAGAGATGAATTTGTTCTTGACATGTGTAAGTTTTTGGTGTGTTAGTTGTTTTAGTGTGTGTTTGAATTTCATGGGTGCGTTTTCTTAGTGTATTAGTGTGTGTTTTAAGTATTTTGATTTTTAGTTATTTTGTTATATTACTTAAAATGATAGTATTTCAACGAGATTATTATTTTGCCCTTAAAAAAACCCTTACTAAATCGGAGGGTTGAAATTAGCCTGAGTTAATCGATTTTAGGTCACATTGAGACTTTTAAAAGTTTAAGGGTCATATTGAAATTGAGTGTTAACTTGAAAGGATATTTTTGCAATTCAGCTATTTTAAAAATAGTCAATTTGACCAAAAAAGATTAAAATTGAGTACTTAATTTGGGACGGAGGAAGTGATTTTTTCTAGTTCAACGATATTTTCAATCATTCATTCAACTTAGTTTGATGATTTTGTTGTCTTTAGTAGTGTAATTGTTGCATTCTCTGAGAGAATGATGTTTATTAATTTCACTAAACAAAGATGATTATGGTGGTTTTCAATCCACTACTTGCACTGAATGCATAGAGATAGATAAAGAGTGAATGAATATTGTTGTATGAATCAATTATTAATTATCTTTATCATATATAAAGATTAAGAAAAAAGATAATTAAGGTGCAACAATTTAAAAGGGGCAGAATGTGTAATTTTTTTTAGATCCCCTTTTCAACGGCTAGATATGCACTAACTAAAATAGTGACTGGTTCGAGTAAAATTAAACCACCAATGACTAAGCGTCACGTGTTGTTTCTAAGACCTTATTAATAAATGTTTAAATAATAATTTGATTTAATTGAGTGTTCTACAAGAATATTCAATTAAATACTGACTAAAATTTCATGAATGTTTAATCAACTAAGGATTGACAACCTAGTAGGTCTCTAAGTCAAAGTAGGACTCTTATTCCTAACTCCTGAAGGATGGACTATAATGTTATAAATAAGGGATGCTCCAGCACATTCAACGTACTCAATTCCTCACAGAATAATCCCCTGTCCTCATATCAGCATTCTTACTTAAGCATCGAAAAGTCCTCTCAGAGCCCCCAACTTCGGTGGATATTTTGCAATTTTTTTGGTAAATTTAAGGAGGTCAAGCGGCGGTCAAAGTAAAGGTCCATGCGTTGATGATAAGTACAAGATATTCATTGCTTTTTGATAAATTTAGTTTGATGATTTTGTTGTCTTCGGTAGTGTAATTGTTGTGTTCTCTGAGAGAATGATGTTTATTAATTTCACTAAACAAAGACGATTATGGTGGTTTTCAATCCACTACTTGCGCTAAATGCATAGAGATAGATAAAGAGTGAATGAATATTGTTGTATGAATCAATTATTAATTATCTTTATCATATATAAAGATTAAGAAAAAAGATAATTAAGGTTTAACAAATTAAAATTAAGGGGTAGAATGTGTAATTTTTTTCTTTAGATCCCCTTTTCAACGGCTAGATATGCACTATCAGAAATAGTGACTGATGCGAGTAAAATTAAACCACCAATGACTAAACGTCACGTGTTGTTTCTAAAACCTTATTAATAAATGGTAATATAATAATTTGATTTAATTGAGTGTTCTACAAGAATATTCAATTAAATACTGACTTAAATTCTCTGAATGTTTAATCAGCTAACGATTGACAACCTAGTAGGTCTCTAAGTCAAAGTAGGACTCTTATTCCTAACTCCTGAAGGAAGGACTCTAATGCTATGAATAAGGGATGCTCTAGCACATTCAATGTATATAATTCCTCCCAGAATAATCCCCTATCCTCATATCAGTGTTCTTACTTATGTATCGAAAAGTCCTCCCGGAGCCCCCAATTTCGGTGGATCTTTTGCAGGTTTTTTGGTAAATTTAAGGAGGTCAAGCGGCGGTCAAAGTCAAGGTTCATGGGTTGATGATAAGTACAAGATATTCATTGATTTCGATTCCTTTACGTTTGGTTTTATTGCATGTTTCATGTGTATATGAGCTTATTAGGGTGTTTATTGATTTCAGGAGGAATTGAAGCTAAAAAGATGAAAAAGGAGGAATTGGCCCCAACCAACTCTAAAGTCGCCCCGGACCACTCCTCTCTGGACAAGCTCTCCCGGCGAGCTCAACATGGCAAACAAACTCGCCTCGGTGAGTTCAGCGGGAAATCTCAGATTTTTGGAAAGTTCAGAGCAGATTTTGACAGACTTCTACTTGGATTTGGATTGCGATTTATTAGAGGATTAAGACTTTATTTCAGTACTATAAAAATACATGTAATTAGGGAGACAATATAGCATCATCTATCATCTTCTACACTGGATTGCAATCCTAGTTTTGGAGAATTTAAGGCATGTAAGGCAAGTTTTCTTATATTCAGTTCTAAAGGGATGTGGAACCTTGTTTAAAATTAATTGATTAACTGAGTTATATTATTTATTCCTTCTTGCATGAAGCTTATTCTGCTAATCTTTCTTAACTCTTTGTATGCTAATTGATCTATTTGATTTGATATGACCAATTGAATTAGTTTGATCTTTAACATTTGCTAGATTGAAGAGTGGTATTACGTGTAATTGATATCGTTCTTTATCATAAGTAGCAAATTAGTAATATTGATTGTGGTTAAGCTTTGATGTATTGCTAAGATTATCAAAAGCAAGTTAAACAAATCGAGCTTATGTATTTGTTGTTTAGATTAGCCTAATTCTTTATTTTTTAATACTTTTGTAATATTAAATCTAGAGAGCTTATTCTAAGTTGTATAACTTAGAATCTGGTGGAGAGCTTATTTCATTCAGTGACGATCTAAGGATAATTTCAGATAACATAGCTTATTGTTGTCTAGGGCTAATAGTTTCATTGAAGGGTAAATAGTGATAACTTGGTTATTTAATTGTTGTGAACTGGTGAAATTGAACTGCAGAACTGAAGTCGTTAAATATTTTGTTAATCTTATTAATTCAATTACGTTTTCTTAGTTTAAGAACAAATTCACCCCCCCCCCCATCTTTACTTTCTGTTAAAACTAATACAATAAATTTAAAACAAAAATACTCTATGTGGGATCGATTCTTGCTTGCTACTGTGCTAATTGTTTAGATTCTTATAGTGAAAGTAAAGTTAATTTAGGAGTGTAAATGACAGCTTCCAAATTTTGGTGCCATCGTCGGGGAGTAATTGTGTTTTTTTATTCTTTGTTTTTTTTATTTATAACTCGATCTTCTCAAGTTGCTACACTAGATTTTTGACCCATAGATTGAGAAAACTGCAAGGAGGCTAAGGAAGCCAAATCGTAAAGCTCAACAGTCTACTGCAGATACAGACGGTGCTTTTGTACCATCACCAGGCCTCAATATAGCATTATAATTATTGTCAGACAAATCATCCACCGAATCAGAAGAAAATGAAATGACGGTGCCAAACAACAACAAGACGTTGAAATAATTAGCCACTCCTAATCTTAATCAAACAACCTTTGTTCATTAAATATCATACTTTAAATGCTACATTTGAACTTAAATCCGGATTAATTCATTGTTTGCCTATTTTCCGTGGTCTTACAAGTGAAGATCCATATAAGCATCTAAAGAAGTTTCATGTGGTATGTTCCACCATGAAGCCGCATGGGATAACTGAAGAGCAGATAAAGCTTCGAGCTTTTCCATTCTCGCTAGCGGATCTTGTGACGCCCCCAAAATAGGTTCAATACACAACCCATTCTAAGTCGCCAAATACATGGTACAGAATCTAAATACAAATCTTTTATATATAACGGTTGTGTAAAATACGACCACACAACTTATGAGCTTTAATACAGATCATATATAATACGAAATATAAACGCTCAAATTCAGTCCTCATTAAATACAATTATTATCATACTATTTTCTAAAATAGTGAGGACTACTATTGCTCCAACTCGGACCATCACTCCGTTTCCCGACTAGACCCTGTAACATTCTCATTTCCTGAAGAGAACAATGGAAGAAAAGGGTGAGTTCTACTAGCCCAGTAAAGAATATTATAACTAAGATAATGAAGAATAAATTATCGTTAGTCTTCAATAAATCAGATACAATATTATGGACAACAAGTTTTAGATCAACAACTGCAGCGAAAATAACAATTCATTAGAAGAGTTAAGTAGAGAATGATGTCTACTATCTTCTATGATTTAAAAGTCCATCATCAATATTTTATTCCTGTAACATCAATCAATATATTTCAAATCAAATATTCATCTTTGCACTACAGGCCAAAGATATTCATTTGTATTACCAGTGGTCATGATCATACCAACACCTGTCCATCTTTGCACTACGGGCCAAAGATATTCATTAATTAATAATTCATCTTTGCACTACAGGACAAAGATATTCATCAACCAACAGTTCATCTTTGCACTACGGGCCAAAGATAACTTTCACCACAATTTTAAGACTGAGGATGATGAAAAATAATATAAAGAACGAATCAAGTGAAATAAAAGATAAATATTAGAGATTTATAATTTAATTTATTCAAGTTCAAGAATGTTCAATAATAATCAATTGTGGAGTAAAATTCAAGAAGGAAGATCAAAACATGGATCCAATCAAAGATAAGAAACATAACAAATAACTTGGACAAAGAATTTAATTTTTCTGTGAATAGTGATGTACGTATGAATAGTACCGTATGGATGACTAGTAATCCCGACATGAAAAGGTAAAAACTTTATAAGAAAGTTCATACCAATATTCTGATAAAATGATATTAAATGAAACGCAAAACTCAAGAATTTTTAATCATTTCAAGAATTATAGAAGCAATACTTATCGTAGTAAGTTTAAATTTAGGAATATGAAAAGAAATATTATCACTTTCATAATATGAAATATGAAAGAAAATAATATTCTTTACGAATATTGAAAGAAAATAACGTCATTTATGAGAAAAATAATATCATTTACTTCAGTAGAATATTAGATCTGTCTTGATTATCGGATATTATGCTGAAGAATTCTTGCACTGTTATCAACACTCAAAATTTCTAAATACTCACAAGAAATACGCTCAATAGTATAGAGAAAGAAATTTTTGATTCTGATGTGATTTTTATTTCTAACTAAGCACCTTATTTATAGGAAAATACCATAACACCAGGTTTGACAAAATAAATAACGGATGAAATTTTCTGCAGGATACTTATTTTGAAAAAGGAGCATCAACCCTCCTTTGTTGGAAATTCCTCCAGCAAAACACATTTTACACAATTTTCTTCCTTAAAACATTTATAGCAACAAAAATAATTCAGATCCAATTTGCTCTCTTCCTCCTCATTTTATTCTTATACCATGAATTTATTGTCAAAGTGTTACCATCAAAATTATAAAATTATACTATTATATTATCACATTATACTATTATAATGTAATATTATAATAATATATTTTAATGAATTATTATTTTATCAAAAAAGATAAAATGTCCACTTTCAACAAATGTCTCTTTTGCTAAATATTTCTCCATTTATATCAAAATTAAATAAATATTTACTCATCATTTTAATTAATAATTAATTATTATTCACAAATAATATTACAGAATCAGAATATTAACAACTAGAGCATTCACAGGAAAAAGGGGGCTTTCCGATAAGGATTTCTCCTTACTAGCGTGCAATTAGATGACCTAACCCCTTTTTCTCGACAGAATTTTCTAGACATTGCCAATAATGTTATCTAATAATATTATTCAAATAATATGAATTATTAATTTGATAATGTGAAATACTGTGTAGTGGTTATTGTGACAATTATTGAATCAATAATATAAAATATCAACGTAGCAATTATTGAATCAATAATATAAAATATTGAACATTAATTACTGTAATAATTATTGAGTAAGTGACTTCTTATGTAAAATCAATAATTTAAAATACTGTGTAATACCTTGTGCTACTGTGCAACAACGCGTATTACTGCTCTTTTACCACCGAGTATTTTAATAGTTTAACGGTAATAGTTTTGCCGTTATTTTTAGAAAACTTATTCTTGTCGTTTTCTTCATCTGACAGTTTTCTGTTATGGGGCCCACAAATGACTACGCCGTCGTACGAATATTCCCCGACAACAAGAATATTCCCCGACCAAACAAATATTCTCTGACACAATGAATATTTTATGACCACTTGCTTACTTTGTAAAATTTGCACATATCTCCCATAACTTATTACAGTTATCAAGTTAACACCTTACTGTTTAAAAATAATATATAAAGAAAATCAAATCATTTTTCATAAAAAGTTGGGGCTTACAACCAACCCTTCTTATGAAATTTCGTCCTCGAAATTGACATACGTACCTGGTATTTCAAAAAAGTAAGGATACCTCGCTTTCATTTCCGATTCTAACTCCCAGGTCATTTCCTCGATATCATGCTTCCTCCACAAAACTTTGACTTGAGGTATAATCTTTTAGCGTAGGGCATGCTCCTTCTTATCCAAGATCTTAACATGTACCTCCTCGTACGTTAAATCTTTGGCTATCCGTCTGGTTCTAACTCAATAATATGTTTTGGGTCTTTCACATATTTACGAAGCATGGATATGTGAAAAACGTTATGAACACGAGATATGCTTGGAGGTAAGGCGAGTCTATATGCCACAGTTCCTACTCGGTCAAGGATCTCAAATGGACCAATAAATCGTGGGTTGAGCTTTCCTCTCTTTTCGAATCTCGTAACTCCTTTCCATGGAGCAACACGTAATAATACATGATCTCCGACATTAAATTCCACGTCCCTTCGATGAAAATTCGCATAACTCTTTTGTCGATCTTGTGCCATTTGTATACGTTGCCAGATCATTTGAATCTTTTTCGTAGTCATACGTACTAACTCCGGTCCCAACAATGTTGCTTCACCCACCTCATCTCGGCATACTGGAGAACGACACTTTCGTCCATACAATGCCTCGAATGGAGCCATGCCTATACTTGCCTGATAATTGTTATTGTAGGAGAATTCCACCAATAGTAAGTACTTGTTCCAACTCCCTTTGAAGTCTAGAACACAGAGTCTTAATAGATCTTCAAGAGTTTGAATAGTCCTTTCCGATTGCCCGTCCGTTTGAGGATGATATGCCGAACTGAATCGTAAATCCGTGCCCCCAAAATCGTGAAGTGAATCTTGGGTCTCGATCCGAAATACTGGCATGCCATACAATCTTACAATCTCATTTATGTACATACGAGCAAGACGCTCAAGTGAATAGGTCTCTCATATGAGAAAGAAATGAGAAGACTTAGTTAATCTATCGATAATAACCCAAATTGCATCTATGCCTTGAGAAACCTTGGGAAGACCCATAACGAAATCCATGTTGATGTGTTCCCACTTTCATTTTGGAATCTCAAGTGGTTTCAATTGACCCTTTGACACTTGATGCTCTGCCTTGACACGTTAGACACCTTGAGATAAAATCCGCGATCTCTCTCTTCATATTGCTCCACCAAAATATATGTCGAAGATCACGATACATTTTGGTACTTCCAAGATGGATTGCAAACGGTGTGTTGTGTGTTTCCATCATGATTTTATACTTCAAATCGGAATCGTTAGAAATACAAAGTCTGGAGTTGACTCGAAGTATTCCTTCTTCATCGATTATTGCTTTTGGAATAACACCTTCTTTCACCTTCTTTATATTCATCAGCTCCGGGTCTGTGGCTTGAGCAGCTTTAACTTTATCAATTAAAGCTGGTTCTACGCGTATATTTAACATCATCATGTGGGTCCCTAGAGTCTTGAATTCTATCTTCATTTTTTGTAAGTCATATAAAATGGGCCTTTGTGTTGACAGCATCGCACTCGTTCTCGCATATGATCTTCTACTCAACGCGTCAGCTACCACGTTCGTTTTTTCAGGATGGTATTGGATGGTATGGTCATAATCTTTCAACAGCTCAAGCCAACGTCGTTGCCGCATGTTAAGTTCCTTTTGGTTGAAGAAATATTTAAGTCTTTTATGATCCGTATAGATCTCCATTTTCTCCCCATACAGGTAGTGTCTCCAGATCTTCAACGCGAAAACGACAACTGCCAACTCTAGATCATGAGTAGGATAATTCCTCTCATATTCTTTGAGTCGTCGAGAGGCATAGGCTATGACTTTCCCATATTGCATGAAAACACATCCTAACCTTTTGCCCGAAAGCAAATCTGTAGATGACAAATCCATCCAAACCAGATGGTATTGTCAGAACAGGTGTCGAGATGAGTCTCCTCTTGAGTTCTTGGAAGCCCTTCTCGCATTCCTCGTTCCATCTGAATTTTGTATCTTTTTGAGTCAGTTGAGTTAATGGAGTAGCGATTCGAGAAAATTCTTCCACGAATCTCCGATAATAACCAGCTAAGCCCAGAAAGCTACGTACTTCAGTTACCGACTTAAGTTGCTCCCAACTTTGTATTGCTTCAATCTTTGCTGGGTCAACTGATATTCTATGTTTCGATACCACGTGCCCAAGGAATGCTAATTTCTCAACCCAGAACTCGCATTTCTTTAACTTGGCATATAGCTTGTTTTCACGAAGCTTTTGAAGTATCAGTCTCAAGTGTTGTTCATGATCTTCACAGCTTTTGGAATAAATGAGGATGTCATCAATAAAGACAACCATAAAATGATCCAAATATTCCTTGAATACAAGGTTCATCATATCTATGAAAGCAGCAGGAGCATTAGTCAATACAAAAGACATGACTAAGAATTCATAATGCTCGTATCGAGTTCTGAAGGCAATCTTCGGAATGTCATCAGTTTTAATCTTTAACTGATGATATCCAGAACGAAGATTGATCTTTGAGAAGAATTATGCACCTTGCAACTGGTCGAACATGTCATCAATGCTAGGTATCGGATACCTATTCTTGGTGGTGACATGGTTCAACTCCCTGATAATCAATACAAAGTCGCATACTCCCGTTTTTCTTCTTTACGAATAAAACAGGAGCACCCCAAGGCGATGCACTAGGACGAATGAAACCAATGTCTAATAATTCTTGTAGTTGGACCTTTAACTCCTGAAGTTTAATAGGAGCAATTCGATATGGGGTTTTAGAAATGGGTTTTGTACCGGGTTCAAGGTAAATAAAGAATTCAACTTCACGTTCTGGGGGTAAACCAGGAAGTTCTTCGGGAAATACATCAGGGAATTTATTAACAACAGAAATATTATTCAAATCTGACGTATTCTGATTTAAATCAGTGACATGAGCTAAGAAAGCTTGACATCCATTTTTCAATAAACGAATAGCTTTATGACTTGAAATGACATTGATTGATTTTAGTGGTTTGGTTGTTTGAATTCGCACAACAAGTTGGTTAGGAATATGAAAACTAACAACCTTACAAAAACAATCAATTTTGGCATGATGAGTGGTTAACCAGTCGATTCAAAAAAATTACATCAAATGTGTAAGACCCCAACTTTTATGAATAAAGATTTAATTTTCTTTATATATTATTTCGAACAGTAAGGTGTTGTTTTGATAAATATAAAAAGTTATGGGTGAAATGTGCAAATATTTTAAAATAAGCAAGTGGTTATAAAATATTCTTGTTGTCGGGGAATATTCGTTTGGCCGTGGAATATTCTTATTGTCGGAGAATATTCGTACGACGGCGCCGCTATTTGTGGGCCCTACAACGGAATAACTGTCGAATATAGAAAGCGACAGAAATAACCTTTTTATAAATAACGGCGTAGTTGTTACCGTTAGTACTGTTGAAATACCCGGTGGTTAAAATACAGTAATACGCGGTGTTGCACAGTAGCACACGGTATTGCACAGTATTTTGAATTATTGATTCTTACGTGAGAAGGCACTTACTCAATTATTGTTACAGTAATTACTGTTCAATATTTTATATTATTGATTAAATAATTGCAAGATATTTTATTGATTCAATAATTGCTACGTTGATATTTTATTGACTCAATAATTGCTACGTTGCTATTTTATATGATTGATTCAATAATGGCTACAATTGATATTTTGTATTATTGATTCAATAATTGTCACTGCACAGTATTTCACATTATCAACTCAATAATTCATATTATTTGAATAATATTATTAGATAGCATTATTGACAATGTCTAAGGAAGTTTTGTCTAGGAGGGGTTATTTAATTACGCGCCAGTAAGGAGAAGTCCTTATCGGAAGGCCCCCTCTTTCCTGGGAATGACCTGGTTGTCAATATTGTAGTTCTGTAATATTATTTGTGAATAATTAATTATTGATTTATATGATAAGGAAATATTTATTTTGTGGTTATAAAAGAAGGAATTAGTGCTGATGTGTTTTTATCAGTATTTTGATGGGGAAAATCATCCGTTTATGAATTTTGGATAATTTATGTTTGGAATTTGGAAAAACTTCCTTCTACAAAGTTGTAGAGAATTAAATTTTCTATAGAAAGACATAGAATTTGTATTTTTCTGACAAAGGGGCTATTTATTATGAATTATTGAAGTTTCGAAAAATAAATATTTTTTTAATAAGAGGTGGGTCCCACTTGTGGTGGCTGATGGCTTTTGAAATTTCAGCCAGGCGGTGGAATTTTTTTTTTTAAAAAATATTATTTTATTAATTTAGTCAACTTTGGCTTCCTAAGTTTTTCCTATAAATAGGGTGCTTAGGTTAGAATTGAAAATCACACCAGAATCAGAAGTTTTCTCTCTCTATAATATCGAGCGTATTTTTGTGAGTATTTAGATACTTTGAGTATTATTATTCAGTACAAGCTTCCGTCGGTATTATATCCGATATTCCAGTCAGAAGTACTATTCTTTTGAGGTAAGGGATGTTATTTTCTTTCGTAAATGATGTTATTCTTTTCAATATCATTATACCGAAATATTGGAATGGATTTTTTTATAAAATTCTTATTTTTTTTCCGTCGGGGTTACTATTCACGTATACGGCACTATTCACGGGAAAACTAAATTTTTTTCTATTTGTCCAAATTGTCTGTTATAGTTACTATCTTTGATGGGATCTAAGTTTTGAGCTTTATTCTTGAATTTTGCTCCACAAAGTGTTATTATGGAGTATTCTTGAACTTGGATAAATTAGATTGCGAATCCTTAATCCTATCCTTTATTTCACTGGATTTGTTATTTATATGGTTCTTCATCATCCTCAGTCCTAAAAGGTGATATAACTGAATATTTTTGGCCTGTAGAGCAAAGATGAATGATTACCTGATGAATATCTTTGGCCGTAGTGCAAAGATGACAGGTGTTGAGATGAACATGACCACTGATGATACAAATGAATATCTTTGGCCTGTAGTGCAAAGATGAATATTTGATTTGAGATGTATATTGATTGATGTTTACAGGGATAAAATATTGATGATGAACGGTTATTTCCGCTGCGAATATTGATCTAAAACTTGTTGTTAATAATATTTTATCTGAATTGTTAAAGACTAACGATAATTTATTTTTCATTATCTTAGTCATAATATTCTTTACTGGGCTAGTTGAGCTCACCCCTTTTCATCTGTTGTCCTCTTCAGGAATGAGAATGTTGCGGGAACTAGTCGGGGGACAGAGTGATGGTCCGAGTTAGAGCAGTAGTAGTCCTCACTATTTTTAATAAATAGTGTGATAATAATTGTAATGAGAACTTAGTTTGAATATTAATATTTTCTACATATTTGTATTGACACTCACAGTTGTGTGGTCATATTTTTCACGACCGTGTGATATATAAGTTTGTATTTGAATTCTGTACCATGTATTTGGCGACTCAGAATGGGTTGGGTTGACTGGACCTATTCTGGGAGCGTCACAGTTGGTATCAGAGCTTAAGGATATGATCTCTGGCGGAGATCGGGGAATAGAACTAGGAGGGGAGAGACAAGTAAATCCTTCACTAGTATATCCTACCTAAGCTTATGTGATATTTAATTGGTCAGTCGGAGCATAGGGTTAATATGTGAGATGTTATTTGTTTAATTAACTCTTGTTTTATGGCAGTATTTGAGAATGGCAGCTGAGAATGTTAACAACGAAGTGAATGAGACCGTGGAGACACCTTTAATCACTAACCAGGAGAACGTGCAACAAGAAGGCAATGTTCATCCTGAAAACAACGCTGGTCAGACGATAAACGATGAGATGTTTAGAAGTTTTTTGCAGTTCATGCAAAACCAGACGAGGGAGACTCGTGTGCAAAATACAGGTGGAGATAATAACAACACGTGAATTGTCATCGCCAAGCAGTTCAAAGAATTGGGACCACCAGAGTTTCTGGGAAAGCCGGATCCGATCAATGCGGAGACGTGGGTTAAACAAATTACCAAGATATTTGATGTCTTGGGATGCACGGAGGAACGGAAGGTTCCATTTGCCATGTTTATGTTCCGTGGAGAATCAGATTACTGGTGGGAATCTGTGAAGGGTACCCAGCCTGCCGCACTCAAGATGTCTTGGGAAGCATTCCAGAAACTGTTCAATGACAAGTACTTTCCTGAAAGTATTCGTCATATGAAGGAGGTAGAGTTTATCAGACTCGAGCAAAACAACATGACTATATCCCAGTACGAGGCTAAGTTCGCGGAGCTGTCCAGGTTTTCACCTCATTTGGTGGAGAATGAGGAACGTATGACGCGGATGTTTCTATGAGGTTTGAAACCCCAAATACGTCAATACCTCATTTCTCATAAATTTTCTCTATATTCGGATGTAGTGAACAGGGCCCAGTTGTTAGAATGAGATAATGATTATGTTCAACCAAGGGACAACAACCAAGGTCATACCGGTGGCAACAGTCATCGGAGCAATGACAACCAGCGAGGAGGAAAGTATGACAGAAACGGTAACCACTACAGTGGTAATCGTGGCCATGATAGTAGGAAAAGCGAATCGGGAGAAGATTTCAAGAAGAGAAAATACAACAATTAGAACGTGAAGATGTCAACATCAACACCAGCATCAACTGTTTCTAGGGGAGGAGAACGACCACCGGTCATATGCTATAAATGCGGGAAAGAGGGACACATCAGCCCAAACTGCCCACAACAATTCAAAGCATGCTATAACTGTGGAAAAGAAGGACATATAGCTCGAGATTGTCCTATTGCGAAACCAAATCCAGCGGGGGTGGTAATTCCAAAGGCGGTTTCGGACAAGTCAAAGTCGGTGATTCCTGGAAGAGCGTTTGTCGTGACAGCCCAAAACGCGAGGAACCCACACTGAGGTGATTACGGGTAAGCTAATCATAAACTCTTGCGAAGTTTACACCTTGTTAGATACCGGTGCTACCCATTCTTTTATTTCACCTGCTTGTGCTTAACGTTTGAACTTGACTTCTGATAAATTAGACTTTGACTTATCTGTTGAAACTCCAGTTGGGAGAAAGTGGAAATTTATACGGATCATAAGAGCTTTAAATATTTCTTCACTCAAAAGGAACTCAACATGCGGCAACGACGTTGGCTTGAGCTGTTGAAAGATTACGATCATACCATCCAATACCATCCTAGAAAAGCGAACGTGGTAGCTGACGCGTTGAGTAGAAGATCATATGTGGGAACGAGTGCGATGATGTCAACTATACGCATAGAACCAGCTTTGATTGATAAAGTTAAAGCTGCTCAAGCTACGGATGCGGAGCTAATGAGGATGAAGAAGAAGGTGCAAGAAGGTGCAATTCCAGAAACAAGAATCGATGAAGAGGGAATACTTCAAGTCAACTCCAGACTTTGTGTTCCTAACGATTCTGACTTAAAGTATAGAATCATAATGGAGGCACACACACCGTTTGCAATCCATCCTAGAAGTACTAAAATGTATCGTGATCTTCGATATACATTTTGGTGGAGCAATATGAAGAGAGAGATCGCAGAGTTTATTTCGAGATGTTTGACTTGTCAACGTGTAAAGGCGGAGCATCAAGTACCGAAGGGTCCATTGCAACCACTGGAAATTCCAAAATGGAAGTGGGCACATATTACAATGGATTTCGTTACGGGTCTTCCCAAGGTTTCTCAAGGCATAGATGCGATTTGGGTTATTGTTGATAGATTAACCAAGTCTGCTCATTTCTTGCCGATACGAGAGACTTATTCCCTTGAACGTCTTGCTCATATGTACGTGAATAAGATTGTGAGATTGCATGGCATGCCAGTATCCATAGTTTCGGATCGTGATCCCAGATTTACTTCACGATTTTGGATCAGTTTGCAGAAAGCTACGGCACGGATTTACGATTCAGCTCGGCTTATCATCCTCAAACGGGCGGACAATCGGAAAGGACTATTCAAACTCTTGAAGATCTATTGAGACTTTGTATTCTAGACTTCAGAGGGAGTTGGGATAAGTACTTACCATTGGTGGAATTCTCCTACAACAACAGTTATCAGGCAAGTATAGGCGTGGCTCCATTCGAGGCATTGTATGGGAGAAAGTGTCGCTCTCCAGTATGTTGGAAAGAGGTGGGTGAAACAACATTATTGGGACCGGAGTTAGTACGTATGACTACAGAAAAGATCTAAATGATTAGACAACGTATACAAACAGCACAAGATCGACAAAAGAGTTATGCGAATCTTCATCGAAAGGACGTGGAATTTAATGTTGGGACCATGTGTTGTTACGTATTGCTCCGTGGAAAGGAGTTACGAGATTCGGGAAGAGAGGAAAGCTCAATCCATGATTCATTGGTCCATTTGAGATCCTTGACCGAGTAGGAAATGTGGCTTATAGACTTGCTTTACCTCCAAGCATGTCTCGTGTTCATAACGTATTTCACATATCCGTGTTACGTAAATATGTGAAGGATCCAAACCACATTATTGAGTTAGAACCAGACGAGATAGTTGAAGATTTAACGTACGAGGAGGTACCTGTCAAGATCTTGGATAGGAAGGAGCATGTCCTACGCTCAAAAATTATACCTCAAGTTAAAGTTTTGTGGAAAAACCATGCAATTGAGGAAATGACCTGGGAGTTGGAATCGAAAATGAAAGCGAGGTATCCTCACCTTTTCGACATACCAGGTACGTACGTCAATTTCGAGGATGAAATTTCATAAGGAGGGGAGGTTGTAAGACCCCAACTTTTATGAATAAAGATTTAATTTTCTTTATATATTATTTCGAAACAGTAAGGTGTTGTTTTGATAAATATGAAAAGTTATGGGTGAAATGTACAAATATTTTAAAATAAGCAAGTGGTTATAAAATATTCTTGTTGTCGGGGAATATTCGTTTGGTCATGGAATATTCTTGTTGTCGGGGAATATTCGTACGACGGCGCCGCTATTTGTGGGCCTCACAACGAAATAACTGTCGGATATAGAAAGCGACGTAAATAACCTTTTTATATATAACGGCGTAGTTGTTACCGTTAGTACTGTTGAAATACCCGGTGGCTAAAATACAGTAATACGCGGTGTTGCACAGTAGCACACGGTATTGCACAGTATTTTGAATTATTGATTCTTACATGAGAAGGCACTTACTCAATTATTGTTACAGTAATTACTGTTCAATATTTTATATTATTGATTAAATAATTGCATGATATTTTATTGATTCAATAATTGCTACGTTGATATTTTATTGACTCAATAATTGCTACGTTGCTATTTTATATGATTGATTCAATAATGGCTACAGTTGATATTTTGTATTATTAATTCAATAATTGTCACTGCACAGTATTTCACATTATCAACTCAATAATTCATATTATTTGAATAATATTATTAGATAGC
Organism: Panax stipuleanatus; assembly: GCA_020205555.1. Lineage (NCBI taxonomy): Eukaryota > Viridiplantae > Streptophyta > Magnoliopsida > Apiales > Araliaceae > Panax > Panax stipuleanatus. The sequence continues at coordinate 106,897,002 of CM035124.1, forward strand.
ATTATTGACAATGTCTAAGGAAGTTCTGTCTAGGAGGGGTTATTTAATTGCGCGCCAGTAAGGAGAAGTCCTTATCGGAAGGCCCCCTCTTTCCTGGGAATGACCTGGTTGTCAATATTGTAGTTCTGTAATATTATTTGTGAATAATTAATTATTGGTTTATATGATAAGAAAATATTTATTTTGTGGTTATAAAAGAAGAAATTAGTGCTGATGTATTTTTATCAGTATTTTAATGGGGAAAATCATCCGTTTATGAATTTCGGATAATTTATGTTTTGAATTTGGAAAAACTTCCTTCTACAAAGTTGTAGAGAATTAAATTTCCTATAGAAAGACATAGAATTTGTATTTTTCTGACAAAGGTGCTATTTATTATGAATTATTGAAGTTTCGGCAAATAAATATTTTTTTAATAGGAGGTGGGTCCCACTTGTGGTGGCTGATGGCTTTTGAAATTTCAGACAGGCGGCGGAATTTTTTTTTTTTTAAAAATATTATTTTATTAATTTAGTCTACTTTGGCATCCTAAGTTTTTCCTATAAATAGGGTGCTTAGGTTAGAATTGAAAATCACACCAGAATCAGAAGTTTTCTCTCTCTATAATATCGAGCGTATATTTGTGAGTATTTAGATACTTTGAGTATTATTATTCAGTACGAGCTTCCGTCGGTATTATATCCGATATTCCTGCCAGAAGTACTATTCTTTTGAGGTAAGGGATGTTATTTTCTTTCGTAAATGATGTTATTCTTTTCAATATCATTATACCGAAATATTGGCATGGATTTTTTTATAAAATTCTTATTTTTTTTCCGTCGGGGTTACTATTCACTTATACGGCACTATTCACGTGAAAACTAAATTTTCTTCTATTTGTCCAAATTGTCTGTTATAGTTACTATCTTTGATGGGATCTAAGTTTTGAGCTTTATTCTTGAATTTTGCTCCACAAAGTATTATTATGGAGTATTCTTGAACTTGTATAAATTAGATTGCGAATCCTTAATCCTATCCTTTATTTCACTGGATTTGTTATTTATATGATTTTTCATCATCCTCAGTCCTAAAAGGTGATATAACTGAATATCTTTGGCCTGTAGAGCAAAGATGAATGATTACCTGATGAATATCTTTGGCCGTAGTGCAAAGATGACAGGTGTTGAGATGAACATGACCACTGATGATACAAATGAATATCTTTGGCCTGTAGTGCAAAGATGAATATTTGATTTGAGATGTATATTGATTGATGTTACAGGGATAAAATATTGATGATGAACGGTTATTTCCGCTACGAATATTGATCTAAAACTTGTTGTTAATAATATTTTATCTGAATTGTTAAAGACTAACGATAATTTATTTTTCATTATCTTAGTCATAATATTCTTTACTGGGCTAGTTGAGCTCACCCCTTTTCATCTGTTGTCCTCTTCAGGAATGAGAATGTTGCGGGAACTAGTCGGGGGACAGAGTGATGGTCCGAGTTAGAGCAGTAGTAGTCCTCACTATTTTTAATAAATAGTGTGATAATAATTGTAATGAGGACTTAGTTTGAATATTAATATTTTCTACATATTTGTATTAACACTCACAGTTGTGTGGTCGTATTTTGCACGACCGTGTGATATATAAGTTTGTATTTGAATTCTGTACCATGTATTTGGCGACTCAGAATGGGTTGGGTTGACTGGACCTATTCTGGGGGCGTCACAAAATGCAAGTATTTTCAAAGAGATAAGATCAACAGGAAATGTGAGGGTGCCAATTTGAATCAAACAAGATTTGTAAACTGTGGATGTAACGAAAGTTTCTCCTAACGGAGTTTCAACAGATAAGTCAATGTCTAATTTGTCAGGGGTCAAGTTCAAACGTCAAGCACAAGCAGGTAAAATAAAAGAATGGGTAGAACCGGTATCTAATAAGGTATAGACTTCGCAAGAGTTTATGATTAGCTTACCCATGATAACCTTGTTCGGGTTCCTCGCTTGTTGGGTAGTCACGACAAACGCTCTCCTTGGAACCACCTATTTAGACTTGTCTGGGACAGCCTTTGGTGCCACCGTCCCAGTTGGACTTGGTTTCGCTATAGGACACACTCAAGCTATGTGATAGTTATAGCACACCTTGGATTGCTGTGTGCAGTTTGGACTGATGTGTCCCTCTTGTCCGCATTTATAACATACGACCAGTAGTCGTTCTCCTTCCCTAGAAACAGTTGTTGGTGCTGCTACCGACGTCTTTACGTTGTCATTGTTGTACTTTCTCTTCTTAAAATTTCCTCCCGACTCATTTCTTCTATTATCATGGCCATGATTACCACCGGCGTGGTTACCGCTTCTGGCCTGATAATTACCTCCACGCTGGTTATCATTGTTCCGATGACTGCTGCCACCGGTACGACTATGGTTGTTATCCTTTGACTGAACAAACTCATTATCCCGTTCCAACAATTGAGCCCTGTACATCTGAATACAAACAAAGTTTGTGAGAAATGAGGTATTGACCAATTTCAGGTTTTAAACCTCTCAGAAACATTCTTATCATTCGTTCCTCATTATCGACCAAATGAGATGCAAACCGGGATAACTCCGCAAACTTAGCCTCGTATTGGGACACAGTCATGTTGTTTTGCTCCAGTTTGATAAACTCTACCTCTTTCATATGACGAATACTTTCTGAAAAGTACTTGTCATTGAACAATTTCTAGAATTCTTCCTAAGACATCTTGAGTGCGGAAGGCTGAGTACGCTTCATTGATTCCCACCAGTAATCTGCCTCTCCACGGAACATAAAGGTGGCGAATGGAACCTTTTTTCTCCTCCGTGCATCCCAAGACATCAAATATCTTGGTGATTTGCTTAACCCAAGTTTCTGCCTTAATTGGATCTGGCTTTTCCAAAAACTCTAGTGGTCCCAACTCTTTGAATTGCTTGGCAGTGACAAGCCGCGAGTTACCATTATTTCCACCTGTATTTTGAACACGAGTCTCCCTCGTTAGGTTTTGCATGAACTACAAAAAGCTTCTAAACATCCCATCGTTCATCGTTTGATCGGTGGTGTTGTTTACAGGAGGATTATTGCCTTCCTATTGCACATTATCCTCGTTGGTGATTAGAGATGTCTCAGTAGTCTCATATGCTCCATTGTTTAGATTTTCAACTGCCATTCTCAAATACTGCCATAACACAAGGGATAATTAAATAAATTGACATATCACATATTAACCCTATGTTCTGACCGACCAATTAAATAACAAATAAGCTTAGGTAGGACACACTAGCGAAGGATTTACTCGTCTCTCCCCTCCTAGTTCTATTCTCAGATCTTCGCCAGAGATCATATCCCTAAGCTCTGATACCAACTGTGACGCCCCCAAAATAGGTTCAATACACAACCCATTCTGAGTCGCCAAATACATGGTACAAAATCTAAATACAAATCTTTTATATCAAACAGTCGTGCAAAATACGACCACACAACCTATGAGCTTTAATACAGATTGTATATAATACGAAATATAAATGCTCAAATTCAGTCCTTATTAATTACAATTATTATCACACTATTTTACAAAATAGTGAGGACTACTATTGCTCTAACTCAGACCATCACTCCGTTTCCCGACTTGTCCCTGCGACATTCTCATTTCCTGAAGAGAACAATGGAAGCAAAGGGTGAGCTCAACTAGCCCAGTAAATAATATTATGACTAAGATAATGAAGAATAAATTATCGTTAGTCTTCAATAAATCAGATAAAATATTATGGACAACAAGTTTTAGATTAACAACTGCAGCGGAAATAACAATTCATTAGAAGAGTTAAGTAGAGAATGATGTCTACTGTCTACTATCTTCTATGATTTAAAAGTCCATAATCAATATTTTATCCCTGTAACATCAATCAATATATTTCAAATCAAATATTCATCTTTGCATTACGGGCCAAAAATATTCATTTGTATCACCAGTGGTCATGATCATACCAACACTTGTCCATCTTTGCACTACGGGCCAAAGATATTCATTAATTAATCATTTATCTTCTGCACTACAGGCCAAAGATATTCATCAACCAACAGTTCATCTTTGCACTACGGGCTAAAGATAACTTTCACCACAATTTTAAGATTGGGAATGATGAAAAATAATATAAAAAACGAATCAAGTGAAATAAAAGTTAAATATTAGAGATTCGTAATTTAATCTAATCAAGTTCAATAATGTTCAATAATAATCAATTGTGGAGCAAAATTCAAGAATAAAGATCAAAATATGGATCCAATCAAAGATAAGAACCATAACAGATAACTTGGACAAAAAAAAGAAAATTTAATTTTTTGTGAATAGTAATCGTGAATAGTGCCGTACGTATGAATAGTACCGTATTTATGAATAGTACCGTATGGATGAATAGTAATCCCGACATAAAAAGGTAAAAACTTTATAAGAAAGTTCATACCAATATTCTGATAAAATGATATTAAATGAAGCGCAAAACTCAAGAATTTCTGATCATTTCAAGAATTATAGAAGCAATACTTATCGTAGTAAGTTTAAATTTAGGAATATGAAAAGAAATATTATCACTTTTATAATATGAAATATGAAAGAAAATAATATTCTTTACGAATATTGAAAGAAAATAACGTCATTTATTAGAAAAATAATATCATTTACCTCAGTAGAATACTAGATCTGTCTGGATTATTGGATATTATGCTGAAGAATTCTTGCACTGTTATCAACACTCAAAATTTCTAAATACTCACAAGAAATACGCTCAATAGTATAGAGAAAGAAATTTTTGATTCTGATGTGATTTTTATTTCTAACTAAGCACCTTATTTATAGGAAAATACCAGAACATCAGGTTTGACAAAATAAATAACGGATGAAATTTTCTACAGGATACTTATTTTGAAAAAGGACCATCAGCCCTCCTTTGTTGGAAATTCCTCCACCAAAACACATTTTACACAATTTTCTTTCTTAAAACATTTATAGCAACAAAAATAATTCAGATCCAATTCGCTCTCTTCCTCCTCATTTTTTTTCTTATACCATGATTTTATTGTAAAAATATTACCATTTAAATTTTAAAATTATACTATTATATTATCACATTATACTATTATAATGTAATATTATACTAATATATTTGAATGAATTATTTTATCAAAAAAGATAAAATGTCCACTTTCAATAAATGTCTCTTTTGCTAAAAATTCCTCTATTTATATCAAAATTGAATAAATATTTACTCATCATTTTTATCAATAATCAATTATTATTTACAAATAATATTACAAAATCACAATATTAACAACCAGATCATTCACAGGAAAGAGGGGGCTTTCCGATAAGGATTTCTCCTTATTGGCGCGCAATTAGATGACCTAACCCCTTTCCTCGATAGAATTTTCTAGACGTTGTCAATAATGCTATCTAATAATATTATTTAAATAATATGAATTATTGATTTGGTAATGTAAAGTACTGTGTAGTGGTTATTGTGACAATTATTGAATCAATAATATAAAATATCAACGTAGCAATTATTAAATCAATAATATAAAATATTAAACAGTAATTACTATAATAATTATTGAGTAAGTGACTTCTTACGTAAAAATTAATAATTTAAGATAATGTACAATACCGTGTGTTACTGTGCAACAACGCGTATTACTGATCTTTGACCACCGGGTATTTCAACAGTTTAACGGTAACAGTTTTGCCGTTATTTTTAAAAAGCTTATTCTTGTCGTTTTTTACATCCGACAGTTTTCTGTTATGGGGCCCACAAATGACTGCGCCGTTGTACGAATATTCCCCGATAACAAGAATATTCCCCGACCAAATGAATATTCTCCAACACAATGAATATTTTATGACCACTTGCTTACTTTGTAAAATTTGCACATATCACCCGTAACTTATCACAATTATCAAGTCAAAACCTTACTGTTTAAAAATAATATATAAAGAAAATCAAATCTTTATTCATAAAAAGTTGGGGTCTTACAGATCTAGCTAAAGACTGGTTGTACTATCTTCCTTCGGAATCAATCCAATCATGGAATGATATGAAGAAGTTGTTCTTGGAAAAGTACTTCCCTGCTTTAAGAGTAGCCAACATAAGGAAGGAGATTTGTGGAATTAGGCAGTTCAGTGGAGAGACATTGTACGAATATTGGGAAAGGTTCAAGAAACTGTGCGCTGGTTGTCCACCTCACCAGATATATGATCAACACTTGATTCAATACTTCTATGAAGGGCTGGTACCAATGGATAGCAGTATGATTGATGCTGCTAGTGGAGGTACGTTAGTTGACAAAACTTCAGATGTCGTAAGAAACTTAATTAAAAACATGGCAGCCATGCACAACTGTATGGGACGAGGAATGATCATGCACCACATAGGGTAATTGAGGTAAGCCCGAGCAATTTGGAGCAACAAATTTTTGATTTAACTGTTGTTGTTAGACGATTAGCTGCAGGAAACATACCGGTTGCAAAGGCTTGTGGGATTTATTTACAAGAAAATCACAGCACAGATGCTTGTCCCACATTACAAGATGAGGAAACCGTACAACAAGCCAATACTATAGGAAACTACCAGGCACAACCCCAAAAGAAGTATGGTCCATACTCAAACACCTATAATTCAGGGTGGAGGGATCATCTGAACTTAAGCTACGGAGGAAATAGGCCATCAGCACAAGGAGTTTTGCCACCTAGATAGCAAGGTTTCCAACCAACTCAACCTCAGTACCAACCTAGACAAGCAGCTCCTGCAAATAATAGAAAATCCTTGGAGGATATGTTCAAAGCATTCATGGGTCAATCACAACAGTTCATGACCCAGACACAACAATTTATGTAGGAAACAAACACTTTCGTTCAAGATCTGAGGAACCAAATGGATCAGCTTGCTACCACAGTGGGAATTTTGGAATCTAAAAGCTCAAGAAAGTTACCCTCCCAGACAGTTGTTAACCCTAGGGAAAATGCTAGTGCAATTACATTAAGGAATGGAAAAGAGTTGGAAGTGCCCAAAGTAGTTGCTGATTTTGAGGAGGAAAAAGCTAAGGAAGATATTGAGACACCAAAGGTGAAATCCAACCCATCTTCTCAAGTTATGACTAAGACCTTGCCTTTTCTACCCAGGAATCACAAAACTTTCAAAAAGGATGAATAAGAGAAGGAAATTCTGGAAACTTTCAGGAAAGTGGATGTAACCATCCCTCTTTTGGATGCCATAATTGATTTATGTTATCTACTAAGCTTCTTAATGTGTAATGTGTATAGATATTACCGCTTTGAGGAAGGGCAGAAAGCCCATGGCATGACTTTTCTACAGAAGTATCTTGAGATGAATTGGCACAAGTGGGTCTACGACTGGAAGAAGAAGGCCCAAACCATGATGGCTGATGGGCTGAAACTTAAAGATGTCCAGCCAGATTTCATTGGTGTTGCGGTGTGGGACCAGATGTGCAGTATTTGGGAGGGCGAGGCGTTCAAGAAGATGTCGACACAGCGTACAGCTGCCCGACAGTAGATTCGTCTCCCACACTGCACGGGGGTCTCAGTCGTACGACCTCTACAGGGAGAGACTGGAGGTGAGTCTAAAGCACCCACCTTTCTGCTTAGAGTTTTGGTGGCACGCTCACCAGAAGAAAGGTGAAGGTGGTTATATCTCACCTGAGGCAGAGCGCATTGCTATAAGTAATTTAATTCTTTTATTTAGTATGTATTTAAAATCTTATAATTCTTTTGTATTTTTTTATTCTATTCTTTGTTTTTCATCTATTTATGTGTATTTTTTAGCGACGGTTCGAGGACCTTTCTGTGCTCCGGAGAATCCAGAGAGGTGACACTCAAGTAGATGATTCTACGCGTGCGGATGAGGAGATGGAGGACTGACTGCAGGCTACAAGGGGACCAAAGAAGGGTAGAGTTGTGGGTATTCCTCGGGTCCCAGCCTACACTTTAGTCCCTACTGCGAGATCTCGGCGTCGCCCACCCACCGGAGGTAGTGGTGCGAGTGTATCGGGCGTCGACCTTTCATTATCTAATGATTTCTTCAGGTGGATCATAGAGGGGTGCATGACGAGAAGTGTTGTGCAGTTAGGCGCACCATCACACGAGCGAATCTACCAGCTTGCTCAGGAGGTTGTTCACGGCTCCATAGATCATACAGCTGCTGCTGACGACCTCATGGATGTAGTCTGGCAGGAGGCCATCCGTGTATGTGCGGTTGTCTTGGACAACATCTATCCTCCACATATTCGACAAGTAAAAATAATTATTGATGTATTTCCTTATTTGTAATTATATTACTTATATAAACTGTCAAACAAATAGTTAACCAACTTATTGTCAACTTATTGCTTAACATAGCACCGCATAGGTATTAGGCACGCGTTACAACTGACGGGACTCGATTTTGATATACGGAGGTCGAGTTATCAGCCTGTCTGCCTAGCTTACGCAAACATAGAATAATAGTCAAAAAAGAGACCAAAACCCACCTTGGGCTTTAAAATGACACGCAAACACAGACATAGCACCGCATAGGTATTAGGCACGCGTTATAACTGACAGGACTCGATTCCGATATATAGAGGCCGAGTTATTAGCCTGTCTGCTTAACTTACGCAAACCTAGAATAATAGTCGAAAAAGAGACCAAAACCCGCCTCGGGAGTCAAAACAACAAACAAACACAGACAAAGCACCGTATAGGTATTAGACACATGTTATAACTGACGGGACTCGATTCCGATGTACGGAGGCCGAGTTATCAACCCGTCTGCCTAACTTACGTAAACTTAGAACAATAGTCAAAAAAGAGACAAAAACATGCCTATGGCGTCGAAACGACACGTAAACACAGAACATGGCACCGCATAGGTATTAGGCACGCCTCACAACTGACGGGACTCGATTCTAATATTCGGAGGCCGGGTTATCAACTCGTCTGCCTACCTTACGCAAACTTAGAATAATAGTCGAAAAGAGACCAAAACCTGCCTCGGGAGTCGAAATGATACGCAAACATAGACATAGCACCGCATAGGTATTAATCATGCGTTACAACTGACGGGATTCGATTCCGATATACGGAGGCGAGTTATCAGCCAGTCTGCCTAACTTACGCAAACTTAAAATAATAGTCGAAAAAGAGACCAAAACCCGCATCGGGCGTCGAAACGACACGCAAACACAGACATAGCATCGCATAGATATTAGACACGCGTTACAACTGACGAGACTCAATTCCGATATACGGAGGCTATAACGGGACGAATTTAAACGAATTTAATTGAACCGTGATTCTGGGGACAGAATCCTTTTAAGGGGGAAAGATGTGACGAACGAGAATTTTATAATTTAATTTAAATATTTATTGAATTAAATAAATATTTTTGATAATTTATTTATTGAGTTAAATAATTAATTGATGAAATTGTGGTAGATTAATTTAATTATATGTGTTACATTGGTTAAATTAATGTGGAGAATTTTATTATTAAAATTATGTATTTAATTGAGTTTGTTCGATTAAATAAATTATTTAATAAGCACAACATTATTCTAATTAATTTAATAATTAATTAGAGATTTCGTAATTTGAAATAATTAATAAAGGAGAATTTTAATTATGTGATAATGTGATTTAATGTGGATTTATAATATTTTATTTAATTAAATTTAAAAAAGATTATCTGATTAATTAAGTGTGATATTAAACTATTGTTAAATACTTTAATTAAAATAATGGAAAATGAGTATATAAGAGGGCAACCAAACATGGCCTTAATGGGAGTTGAAGCAGTTAATCCTTAGTGGGGATTAACTGACCCTTACATCGTCAGTTATATACATATTATATTATATACGTATTATAACTTATATCATATATCAGTTCATATCATATCAGTTAAGTAAAGTTAGAGAGAAAATACAGATATAATAGTTCAGAGAAATTGAGAGAATAGATTGAAGGAGAATTAAGGAGTTTAAGTCTCTATCATCATCAAGCAAGTAGCAAGGGGTAATCCATCATCTTAATTTCCAAATTCACGTTCTTATGATTTCTCCATGAAAACTATTTTAAAATTATCTGTAATTAAAGTATTGATGAATTATTGTATATATGATGATATATATGTTAATATATGTTCATAATATGTTTTCTATGACTTATATATGTTTTAAAACAATCAATTTCATGTAATTATGCCTTAATTGGATTTTCATGATCTACAGAGTATGAAAAATATGAAGAACACGAATATGGCTTTATGTACAAACTTGCATGCTTTAAATGATTAGTTAACATGAAATTGACAGTGGATTATGATTATACATGTTTAAACGAACAAAACAAAATTTAAACGGATAGATTCGGAGTTATAACGAATCTGTAACGTTGAATTTCATGTTTTTCCTCAAAACTTTATAAAACATCAAAAACAGTAAATTATATGTTTTAAGTTGAGTAATTACGTGATCTAAAGTGTTAAAAGTATATATGTTAGAATCATTATGTGATGTTCCGGTGAAATTTATACTTCATGGGAATCACCGTATTAGTTTAATTTAGATTTATTTGGGCTACGAACTATAAAATTCGCGAATTGCTGTTTCTCATCGAGGTACACCCGCCCCGGCGAGCCCTTTTGCCTTGGAACACCCGCCCCAACAGGCCCCCTATCAAGCACCTACCCGCCCCTACAGGGGGTGGGGGTTGCAGAAAAAAAATTTGTTGCTCTCTTTTGCAAGTTGATCCATAACATGACAAGATAGTTTAACATACTGAACCTAATGAACGTAATAGCATGATAAACATGTAATTCAGTGCTATAAAGTATGGTTGACATATATAAGATAATTTAAAGTTTCATATTAACAAGTTATATGTGAACTTGGATTGTTGTTGTAAAGTACGATTATGATTGTTTAAAAGATTATACATGTGTGATATACATGCTATGAGTTCATATTCATGTTATGTGGTTAGTCAAGAAGTTAACACTATGAACCAAATTGTTAAGTTGAACTTAAGTGAGAAATTGAACAGTTAAACATAGTAGTTATGAAAACTAATCGATGTTGTATACATAATGTAATGTGTAGGACGTTGAGGAATTGAAGTGTAATTATAATTGTAGCTTGTGCACGAGGCAAGTTTTCTTATCTATACTCTTTAAATTGAGCAAGTGTTCTATCCCTAACTTTTTATTGTTTAGAAAGTTTCCTAATCTTTACTTTCATTGAGCAAGCTTTCTAAATTCAAAATTTTTCATTGAGCAAGTTCTATACTTATGATTCTATATCAATCAAGTTCTTATTCTTGTTTATTAAAGTTAAGATTTCGTATAAGATATTATAACCATTGTTAAGTATTACTTCAGTATACAATTCTTATTTAATTGCATACCCTCAAGATTTATATTTCAATTCGATTATCAATTATTGTTGAACCTTGTAAGACTAGCAAACCCTTATTGATTCGACTAGTCCATAGTTGATGAACGTTCTAAATTCTAGAACTGTTATTGAGCTTATCTAAACCAAACTTTCTTTGGTGCGGACTCTGATGTCAAACTGAGATGAACAACCCTGTTATAGGGGATTACTTACGCTTTAGCGTTGAGATATTGTGCACAGTATAGTACTAAGGGTTGATCCCCCTAAGTACGAGTAGTAGAGTCCATATAGTCTAACGATTATTAAAGGTTTAAAGTAGAAATACTTAACAACCTGGGACATAGTTCAAGGTCTTATGACCCTCAGACATACTTTTGATTCTTGTTATTCATTCATGATTCAAAAGTCGAGTTTTCTATTATTCAGACTTCTTTGACTTGTTCGCATGTTATTATATTGTTATATTTGTATACTTGCGGGCAATTGTGCTCACTCTTGCATAATAACATTGCAGTTAAGAACGAAACGTCCGACGAGCCTTCCACTAGCAAAGGCAAAGGCAAAGTTAACAAGTGATGAAAATTTGTTATTTTATTTGAGAATATCTGTTAAGACTTATGTTATGATGTTTAAGACTTATTTGTTTACGTTTTTGCATTTGAGATTTAAGGTTAGTATGACCTGGGATTTAATTATGTACTTATATTTCAGATGTTGTGACCCCATAAGGGGTGATGATGGAGATGTTTTTATCTATTTCATGGTTTGCATTTATTATGGGTAGATAGATATATGATATTTATACAGTGAACACCAAATTCCGTGGAAATTGAAGTACCCGGATTTGGTGGTGTCACAGAGGCCAAGTTATCAACATGTCTGCCTAACTTATACAAACTTAGAACAATAGTCGAAAAAGAGACCAAAACCAGCCTCGGGTGTCAAAACGACACGCAAACACATATAGATCACCGCATAGGTAGTAGGCACGCGTTATGTAATGCTCGAGAAAATCGAGCGTTTATATAAATGAATTTTATTGGATTTATTGAATAAAATTTGCTTATTTGTTTATTAAACTAAGTAAGTTAATTGAAGGTCATTCTATGACCTAGAGAATGAAGAAATGGGGAGGATTTTGGCTACGTGCTAGAAATAATTGATATGAATTTATAGAACGAAAATAAAGGATTTCCGAGAATAAAAATATTTCGGAGAAAAGATGAAATAGGCACTATTCATATATGAAACCCTAAGGGTTAAGGTTTGACCCTAAAAGTTAGGGTTTGCGACCCTAAGCTATTTTGGGAGTTCAAAATTTCAGAATGACGTTCTGTCAAAAAATTTGACAGTAATATACCGTGAAAAGTTAAGTTAGTCGAGAAAAGTTCTCTCGGGACGAAATCACTATTTATCCGTTTTTGCTCGGGAATTATTATTGAATTTTTGAGAAACGCGTAATGATAGGCTTTCAAGATGAGGTGGAATATGTAATAATATTTCACTTATGGCTCACGAAGTTTTAGCGTGAGGACTTAAAATCCTAATTGTTAGGGAAAGTAAAAATCAATGATTAATTGTTTACGTATAATAATAAATGATTATTATATGAAATGAATACACGTATAATACGAGACATTGTACGAGTATAATACGAAAAAGATACGAGAATTAATACGACGTATAATATGAATTTTATACGAAGTAAACATATTTAAATTGAATTAAATTATTAACTAAACCCGTGGGTCGAACAGTTGGGTAAACGGGTGGGTTAAACCCATGGGCACATGGGGGACATGTGAGGCATGTGGAGTGGCATATGCTAGCACATGCTAGCACATGGCAAGACATAGGAAAGACAAGGGCTTGAGGAGGTTTGGTCCAATGACCAAACTACCTCAAGTCTTGTGATTTCTATAAATAGGAAGGCTTTTGCTAGCCATTTGCTTGTTTGCTTATTTTCACCAACAAAGAGAGAGAATAGAGAGACTAGAACTTGTGCTTTTATAAGCCATTCAATCAACTAAGGAGCAAGGAGGTCATTGAGTATTCATACTCAAGTAAACAAAGAACGTCAAAGGTATTAACATAAGAAATTGTGTAAAATCTCTTTTTCTTTCAATACTAGAATTGATAGAGAAGTGTTTGGGGAAAGCATGTTCACTAAGAAGTTATAAGGATGGCTTAATAATGAACTAAGAACCCTAACAAGCAATGCATAATGAAATAATAACGAGTGATTAAAGAACTGATGAAGAATTTATTCAATTCAAGAGAATTAGAATGATGAACATATGAAACCATGAAAACATAGATCTTTAGAATGGTTAGAATCATTAATAATCAACCAATGGATTGATTCCAATTGATTTGAAGTAAAAATAACGAAGAACGAAGATTCGGCGAAAGTTACGCGATTAGACGATAATCGTCGAAATAGTAAATTTCCAGGAATAGAAGTTAAAAGTTGCCATGTGATTCAGAAACGATGGTTTTCGATTGCAACACATGTAATTAAGTAAATAAGACTAGCGGGAACAAGAACGAACTAATTCAAACTTAAAACGAAGAATTGAGCGTCGGACGATCACGAATGTTTAACGAAAACTTAAAAATGGACGAAACGGTTAATTTTCCGCCAACGGATTCTGAAATGAATTTCGATTGGATGGAATCATAGAACGTAAGATATGTGAACTTTTGGCTTTAAAACGAGCCAATTTTGAGTTATAACGATCCCGTTATGGGCTCGGGAATCTCAGAATTTGAAAACTTAGGAAAAAAATTCAAGGTTGCAGGGCTGGCGCCGCAGCGCGGCCCAAACCTTGCAAGCTGGCGCTGCATCACCAGAACAGGGGATCCGGGTTCTGCAGGCTGGCGCCGAAACGCCAAGTTTAAGCCTGTGCTGGTGCTATAGATCAAAAAGAAGCTAATCTTAACAGTCAAAAAGAAGCTAATCTTGAGCAAAAAAATTGTATCAGTCACCAACTAGCTACAATTTCAACATTAAAACTCCATACAGTCATACAGATGCTAATCTTGAGTACAAATAATTCAATCTAAATTTAACATCCACTAGAACCACTACAAAGTTCGATCCACATAAATTAAAAACAAACAACACACAAGCCACAAGGCACAATTCTCTCAACCTGCTGAAAATCTACTGCTGAAAATCACCTACTGAAAATTGCACAATTACATATCCAAGATTGATGCATCTAAATCGCCTGCTGAAAATTCTGCAATTTTTAAAAGACAAATGTGAGCAAATCATAATTTATTAAGAAGAATCTAAACTACATTACAAAAAATATATAAACAATACAAAGTGTTATAGTGTTACCTTTTTCAATTTCTTCAAGGGATTCCAACTTTTCTTTGATATCAATTGGTTCATTGCTTCGGTGAAGCCAATCTTGAGCACAAATAATTCCTTGCACCATCCTAGGAGTTAAAGAGCTCCTAAAGGAATCAAAGATGCGTCCTCCTGTGCTAAATGCCGATTCGGAAGCCACGGTAGAAATGGGAATCACTAAAACATCTCTAGCTATTAATGAAAGAACGGGAAATCTATGAGTGTTGGATCTCCACCAAGCTAAAAGGTTATATTTTTCATCCTTTCTTTCAACTCGATCCTTTAAATACATTTCTGACTCAGTTTGAACTTCCCCACCTTGAACATCCTTAACATGTTGTTCAAACAAGCTGTCAATTTTTCTTTTTTTTCTTGACATACTTTCTATTAATGATGAACCACCACTTTGAGTTAAGCTTCCACTCCCACTTGGAGTTTGAGATGAATGACCTTGGGACGATAAATGATTGAGATTATAATAATTGAACACCTCAAATAATACATCTTTAGCCCCTCTGGTCATTTTGATTGCCAAATCACTTTCTATACCATACATGTGATTAAATACAAACTTAATGAAAGTGAATTTGTGTCTTGGATCAAGAACCACGACAATGTATAACAACTTGTTCATTTTATCAACATCCCCCCAATATTTCATTAACTTTGATCTCAACCTTATAGCCATTTCTCTCATTTGATAATCATCATCTTCCATTTCTTACAAAAGACCATCAACTTCGACAAACTCATGAACAAATCCATTGGATGTAATATATAATGAGCGGAGATTCTAAGTTTTAATTCATAGAAGTGTTTAAAAAACAAAACCCCAATCCTCCATCGTTGGCCACCCTTCATCTAAGATCATTTCTTGTTTAAACAAAGGATCCCTACTCCCAAACCTATTAAAAGCACGTTCAAAATGTTGAGCAACATTCAACATTGAATAAAGTGGAGTTCCATCTAGTAGCAACATCTAGGATTAATGAAGATTTATTTTTAATTTTTTCAAAGTCAACACATTCCTTGAACTTTCTAATCCTAGATGGAGATTGCCTTACCCACCTAATCAATGCCCGAACACGAGTTACCGAAATATTAACATCTTTCAGCCCATCAACTACGACCAAGTTTAAAATATGAGCAACACATAGAACATGAATGAATTTATTCTCACAAACACTATGTCCCCATACTGGCAATTGATTTTTTAAATAAGATATTGCAACATCATTTGAACTGGCATTATCAACAGTTATAGTAAAAACTCTCTTAATCCCCCAATCTATCAAACAATTCTCAATTGTCATTCCAATGGCCTCACCCTTGTGACTCAAAATTGGAACAAAGTTTATAATTTTTTTTCTTAATCTCCATTTCTCATCAATGTAATGAGCTGTCATAACCATATAATTAAGTCTATGCATTGATGTCCATGTATCAGTTGTAATACATATCCTTTGAGAAGATGAGTTAAAAGTAGATTTTAACTTCTTTTTCTCTTCCATATATATTTTAAAACAATCTCTTGTAATTGTGTAACGTGAAGGAACATTGAACCAAGGTCATGCAATGGACACAAAATGTCGAAATCCTTCATTTTCCACAAATTTAAAAGGAAGTTCATCAACTAGAATCATATATGCTATAGCAGCCCGAGTTAGATCCACATCAAACTTCCAAAGACAATTATTTGTTGACTCCCCTTCCATGGTCTCATCATCATTATTAGCACTAACAGATTTAAAGTTTAAGATTACTTGATTTCTTAACGCCACATTTGGGGGGTAAATTTTACATCTCCTATTGTGAGAACTAAGACCACTAGTCCCATTATTTTTTGGATCAGCACTTAAAATAGCTCCACAATATTTGCATTTAGCTTTAATTTGACCATTTTGCTTAAATCTTGTTTAATGAACCTAAATTTTAGCACGAGTCTTACCGGCATCAAGTTGCTCAATTTCACCTTCATTCAAATCCTCTTCATCAATATGAATTGGATTTTCAGCATTCGAGTCCACGTTAATGGGTGCCTCAGACTGCTCCTCAACCATTATAACCTACACATTCTCAAAATAATTAGCCTTAATTTTTTCACAAAATAATGAACTATGATAACATACTTACATGGAACTTTCTAGATCTATTCTTTTGCATAAACCCAACAAACCTCTTTGTGTTTATTTTATGAGTGTTTCAATTTAAACAACAATCTTCACATTATACAATTATTTGTTATTGAAGGCCAACTTGAGGTTATCCTCAAGCTCTCGGCCATCTCATCACAGAATTTATAAGTTCCTGAAGATTTTTTTTGGGTTTTAACAAAACATATCATCCTGTCAAAATCAACATGGCTAGCATCACACAACATAGCAATTCATTACGATATATCACTATCTCAGCTATTAAATCATTTTTTTAGCCCTTCAATCATCCTTCCAGTAAAAAGCAAGCGTTTTCATAACTAAGACAAGCCATTTTGCTCAAAACATTAAAAAATATAGCTGACTAAACTCGAAAAGATTCAAGTACGAGTAAGCAAGCATAAAATGTACAAAATGCTTACAAAAAGAAGAGGAAGAAAATATTATGCATATCATGAAAATATGTAAACCAAAATAAAGTTACCAACCCAATGCTGTTAATGAACTTAAAAAGGAAAAACTCTGAACCACAAATTCCAGAAATTAACGGTATTAATCAAAATACTAATAACAATTTACATGGAAAACTATCCATTAACGGTATTAATCACAATACTAATGACAATTTTGAACAAAGCTTTGCTAAAATCAGAGGCACCAGTGTAAGTAAAATCAAATCTGGTCATCTGGGTGCAGAAATTATATTTGTACTAGTGTAACTGTGTAAGTATAATGTATATGATGTGTACAAAAATCAGAAAGCAGTATAGTGTATATGAATATGATGTGTACAGATCTCACGACTTACCGTCGGGCGTCGGCGTCTACCGATGAACAGATCTCAGATCTGGGTGTAGAAAATTTGTTGTCGTGCTGGACTTACTATTAGTCGGAGACGGTGGTCGGTGGGTGCGTGCTGACTCTGTAGCTAAGAGTCAGAGATGCTTAGATTTGAAAGAGAGGCAGGGTAAGTTGTTTGTGAAGAGTGAAGTCAGAACTCAAAAGTGTGTAGAAGAGTGAAAAGTGAAGTAGTCTGAACTGAAGTTTGTAGAATTGAAAGAGAGAGAGAGTAAATAAAGTACTTAACTATTAATTAGTAAATTTTGGTTTTTTTTTTTCTTTTCAGTATTTTGTTTTTTTTCGAATTTAAAATTTCATTACCGCTATTGGTACCGAAAAGTATAAAAAACCAAAAAACCTGTACCGAAAAAATAGGCACCGAAAAAAGCCGGTACTGCCAGTACCGGTATCAACCGGTTCAAAAAAAAACAAACCTGAATTTTTTGAGCACCCTAGCTGCAGCGCCCTTAAGTAAAAAAAATTCGATGTGAACTTTTCTAAACCTAGCTTTCTGCATTGTAATTATGGGGCAACTATATAATGAATATTCATGAAGAAAAATCAACTAAACAACATGTTTAAGATTGATTTTATGAATTAAACGTCGACGAAACGTATTTAAATTTAAAATTCGAAAATCGATAATGTGAACTATGAATCGTAATCGAGTTGGGAGCGTGCCTTAAGGTTATATAACATGTAATAAGGGTACGTGATGTATGATTGACATCAATTGAAGTTAAAACTCATATAAATTCTATACGGAGTTCGATATTGGATATACGACGGGAATGAAGTTGACCTAGCGAACCGTTTAGGGTTTCGTCCGTTATTGTACTTCATGATGATAGACGAGAGTCGGTTTATGACATAGGGATATTAATAAGCCATGATAAATGTTAAATAACTTGAACGAATGTTATTAGCTTAACAATTCGATTAAGTTATACAAGAAGGAGAAGTTAGGTTATACATTATGTATCCGTTGTGGATTCTCATTGGTATGCTATTTGTTATACTTTATAGACGTTGTAAAGACTGAGTAGACTACATTAAAGGTGTAAGAGACACAAAGGCAAGTTTCTTAACTCTTACATTAACGTTGCGTTATGCAAGGTTTCTAAACTCTTGTCTATACGTTATGGTTGGACAAGATGTCATTGTGCATAATTGCTTATGCATGAAATGTTATTGAATAGTCGATGCTATTTGATTCGACTAGACTAGCACTTAGCATATTTTGGTAGGTTTTTCCACAAATCTTTCCAACATGTATACAATGTTGTGATCCTATGCTAATTGATTGGTACAGACTCTCAGGTAAACTTGAGTATGAGTAAAATAAATGTTTTTACGTCGTTAATTCGACAGGCACTTGAAGTTGCCACCAATTAAAGGTAAACACGTTTAATATTTGAGCGTTGATCAACATAGAGTACTACAAGCTGATCACCTGGATGTGCTCGCAAGCTATATCGAACTTATGGCCATCGTGCCGGGTTGTTCCTTTCATGAATGAGAACTAAAAGATGGTTCGTGGTTGTTGACCAATACAGATTCTGAAGAGGCTATAAAGTCCTTGGGAATGGTTTTGAAAGATATCAAACAGTTATTTGATTATTCTTAAGTACTTCATAACTATTGTACAGTTATGGAAGACCAAGAGATATGATTCTTGATTTTGTAGTTTAGATATGTTGCTAACGTGCTGAGCTATTTATGCTCATTCTTGCTTAAAACTAAATGATTTCAGCTAAGAGCGAACGGACCGAAGGATCCGGTAAAGACAAAGGCAAGTCTAGGATGGACAAGTAGTGATCCTTTGTAATAGTATAGTATTAGTATTATAATTACTGATATTATGACACAGAACAATGTAATGGTTATTAAGAACCTGGGAAGGGATTAATAGAATGTAATATTTAGTAAACTCATGCGTGTTATTGAAGTATGTCAATTGAAGGTATAAGTAGACAGTAGTACCGTGTAGCACCATATCCAGGGTTTGAAGGTACCTAGATTTGGGGGCGTCACAGGTTGGTATCAAAGTTTTAGGTTATAAAACTTAAGGGGTAAAAACCTTAGGCTATAACCTTGAGAAGAGAAGTAGAAGTTAGAAGTAAACAAACTAGGGTAAGTTTTAAAAGGAGAAAGTAACCTTAAACATATTAAATGTGATATATGTTGTTAATATTTTGATTTTGTATACTAATCCAGTTATTTGTGTCTTATTGTAGATATCAGGTAATATGGATGTGTATAAGGACGTACAGGAAGTTAGTGAGGACTCAGTTAATATGGTAGAGGTTGTACCGATGCCGATAGCAGAGGTACCGGCAGTTAGTCTGGAGGAGATAGATCCAGAGGAAGAGGATCCGTCCGAGTACTCTGACAACTTTGACTTTGCATCATTGTTCGATGGTATGCCAAAGGAAGAGGCGGAGACAGTGCCGATTAATACGGTACTGCCTACTGAGGAGGTGGAGGAAGTGTCTTCGACGGCGGAGTCCATGAAGGCTCTGTTCATGGCAATATTGGACAGGAACGTCCAATTGAGCAAGGAAGTTCGTGACCTCAAGCAGGAGGTTCATGACATACTTGAGGATAAGGAATACATGGAGGTCTTCTGGGAGGTGGAGCAAGACGAGAGGGTGTTGGCCAAAGACAAAGTTCGGGACCTAAAGTTAGAGGTCCAAGAACTGAAATCTGAGCTTCTGAACAAGAAGAAGAGAATAGGTCGGATGTCCTACATCCATAGGAGCTCGCACGAGGAATACCAACACCAGATTGTTGAGTATCCGGTCGAAGAGGGACAAACTCGGCATACGATTAGCCGGGAGATAGTGGCCACTATGGCATATGCAGATTATAAGAATGACGTGAGGCAGATGTAGTCCTATTATATGTATAGAGGAATTAGTTATGTAAATATTTGTGTGGCTAGTAATGACATAAAACCTTTTTTTTGTATAAACAAGGGTAGTCTTTTGTAAATCCCAACTTTTGAAAAGTAATTGCGGGATGGTATTGTAAATGGCTGAAGCCATGTAATGTACAGTGTAGTGTTATTCTACGAAGAAGTAGATTAATATAAAATTTTATGGAAATGCTTGGCAATATGATTGAGTTTTTATTTGATTGTTAAATAACAACCGAATGAAGAAATAAATAATAACGAAAATGTTTTTTCATTAACAAAAAAATACTGTCAAGAAGACGTCCAAGAAACCAAGAAGAAGAGTCTCGTAATGAGGAGGGACAAGGGAATAATAACCCGATGGAAGAATTTGTAAATCTGCTGGCTACGGCTCTCAATCAAATGAGAGATGTCGTACGCACTAATCTTGGGGTAGGTCATAAGACCTCCTTTAAGGAGTTCAAGATAATTGGTCCGCTTGAGTTTTATGGAACTACGGATCATATAGCTGCCCAGGGTTGGGTAAAAGAAATTGAGAAGGCATTTGTTATCGCAAATATCGGTGAGGCGCGAAAGACTTCTTTTGCGACTTACATGATGAAGGGGGAGGCCAACTATTGGTGGGAAGCCAACCAGGGTAGGGCCGGAACGGAGGTGGTTACGTGGTTCAAGAAGTTATTCTTCGAGAACTACTTTCCCATGAGAATGTAAGGGAGGATGGAGATTCAGTTCTAAGAATTGAAGCAGGGGGATATGACAGTTCCCCAGTACGCAGCCAAGTTCAATGAACTGACGAGGTTTGTTCCACACCAAGTGGACACGGAGTTCTGGAAGGCACGACGGTTCGAGCAGGGATTGAAACCCTGGCTCTATAATCGAATATCAATTTTCCAAAGTGTTACCTTCAGAGCGGTGTTAGAGAAGGCGATTATCGCCGAGGATGGTAGTGAGGCGTTGACCTTATACCACAAGGAGAAGAAGAATAAGGCTAAGACTGAGGTATCAGTCAAAATTGTGGGAGCCAGCGAAAGTGGCCATAAGAGAAAGGGTTTCAGCTTTGGGAATACTGGAGTAAAGCAGGAGTTTCCCAAGAGGAAGATGGTGTGACGAACAAGATTTTTATAATTTAATTTGAATATTTATTGAATTAAATAAATATTTTTCGATGATTTAATTATTGAGTTAAATAATTAATTGATGAAATTGTGGTAGATTAATTTAATTATATGTGTAACATTAGTTAAATTAATGTGGTGAATTTTTATATTCAAAGTATGTATTTAATTGAGCTTATTTGATTAATATATTAATTAATAAGCATAATGTTATTCTAATTAATTTAAGTAATTAATTAGAGATTTAATGATTTGGCATAATTAATGAATGAGAATTTTAATTACGTGACTATGTGATTTAATATGGATTTATGCTATTTTATTTAAGTGATTTAAATAACATTATTTGATTTAATTGGGTGTGACATTAAAACTATATTATAAAGCTTTAATTAAATTAATGGGAAAGGAGATTATAAGGGGCAAGCAAACAAGGCCTTAGTGGGGGTTGGAGCCAATTAAACCATTATGGGATTAACTGACGACCCATAACCCACGACTATTAACTATACGTATAATATATTCACTTATATATCTACATCAGTTCATATTATATCATATATCGTATACTTTAGAGAGAAAAAAACTCAAAGAAGGAAACACAGAGAATTGAGATATTGGAACTAGAATCCATATCATCTTCACAGAGTTTGCAAGGGGTAATTCCTTTGTCCGAGTTTTATTTCACGTACTATGTTTCCTTCATGAACATATATTCTGAGTTCTTTGTGTATGGGAAAAATTAGCAATTTTTGATTATATGCTTATATATGTGTTATTATATCATTATAACATGTTTTGTATTTGGTATGAATGAATTAAAATAATCAAATTCATGTAATTAGACCTTAATTGGGTTTTCAAAAATTTACAGAGTTTTTCCATTTACGTGCTTTAAAAATTCTCTATGAATGGAAAATTGATATTTGTTCATTATATGGCTATATGTGTGTTCATATGTGTTTATAACATATTATATGCCATATATGCATAACTTCAGTGATCAAACTGTCGAAATTTTGTTTATACTTGGGTTTTCAAAATTACAGAGTCGTATATATGGCCATACGGCCCTTACGTACAATTTATATGCCATGAATAGATGGTTTAACTTTAAATTGACGATTTAATATAATTATACATGTTTAAACGAACAAAATTGAAGTTAAACGAACGGATTCGGTGTTATAACGAATTCGTAACGTTGAATTTCTTGTTTTTCTTTCAAAACTTTATAATGTATGAAAAACAGTGAATTTGCTTGCTATAACTTGTGTAATTACGTGATTTAGAATGCTAAGATCATGCTAGAAATATTGTATAGTGTTTCTGTGAAGTCCATACTTCACGGGTAGCAATTAAATTGTTGTGGTAGCATTAAATGGTGAATTATGGGCCTGGTTCTCTGTTATTCGTGAACTGCACATTCTAAAATTGGCGTGTGGAGCTGCAGCGCTAACTTTAAGCCTAAGAGTGGGGCTGCAGCACCAGTGGAGCTGCAGCGCCAGCTTTAAGCCTAAGAGTGGGGCTGTAGCCCCAGTGGAGCTGCAGCGCCAAACTTAAGCTTAAAGTTCGAGCTGCAGCGCCAATGGGGCTGCAGCGCCATTTTTAGTTCAAATGGTGAAGCTGCAGCGCCACTTGGCAATTTTACTCATAAATGAGATTTTAATTGTTCAAGTCCAGTAAATGTAATTGGAACCTAATGTAATAAACATGAAGATATGATTAAACATATAATTAGAGGTTAATAACTTATATTACAAGAGTAATTAATAAGTTAATTACATGACTTGAATCGTTAATTGTATAGTCTAATAACATGCTCAAGACCGATGTGTGTGATTCGATACGTATATCGAGTTATTGATTAATGTGTATTGTGAACATATTGATATGTAGGATTTAATAAAGAATGTGAATTATAAATTGTAGCTTGTACAAGAGGCAAGTTTCCTATCCTTAAACTTGTTTAATATTTTGCAAGTTTCCTAAACTCAAACTTTACTTTTACATTGAGCAAGTATCCTATCTTTAACTTATTGTTATTAATCAAGTTCTTAACATTCTAAGTTATTCATTTATCAAGTCTTAGACTTGTGTTCTATGTCGAGCGAGCTCTTATTTTTAATTGTTCAAGTTCAAAGGTTTCATATTTGATGCTATAACTCTTTTAAGCATGATTCAGCTATACATATTTATTCGATTGTATACTCTTGAGATTTATCATTCAAGTTGAATATCGATGTTATTGTTGAACTTATAGGACTAGTGAACCCTTATTTATTCGACTAGTCCATAGTTGATGGACGTTCTAAATTCTAGAATACTTATTCAGCTTATCCAAATCAAACTTCCTTTGGTGCGGACTCTGATGACAAAACTGAGATGAACAACCCTGTAAAGGGGATTATTTACGCTTTAGCTTTGAGATATTGTGCACAGTATGGTACTAAGGGTTGATCCCCCTAAGTACGAGAAGTAGAGTCCATAGTCTTATAACTGTTAAAGGTTTAAAGCTTAAATACTTTACAACCTAGGACATAGTTCAAGGTCTTATGACCCTCAGATGTTCTTTTGATTCCTGTTATTTATCCTCGAGTCAAAAGTTGAGTTTCTTTATTCAGATGTCTTTGATTCACTCACATGTTATTATATTGTTGTCATATCATTATACTTGTGGGCAATCGTGCTCACTCTTGCGTAATAATAACATTGCAGTTAAGAACGAAAGGTCCGACGAGCCTTCTACTAGCAAAGGCAAGGGCAAGGTCAACAAGTGATGAAGGCTTGTTGTTTATTTTATGTGTTTATGTTTCTAACTTATATTAAAGTTGTGTAAGACTTATTTAATTGTTTATGTTACCGCATTTGAGATTTAAGGTTAAGTACGACCAGGGATTGATGTATTTATTTTCAGTTGTTGTAACCCCATAAGGGGAGGATTATTTCTATTTATTTCATGGTTTGCATTTATTATGGGTAGACAGATAGATGATATTTGTACAGTGAACACCAAGTCTCGTGGAAATTGAAGTACCCAGATTTGGGGGTGTCACAGGTTGGTATTAGAGCTGTAGGTTCTGAACCTTAGGTGGGGGAAAACCTTAGGATAGTAGCCTTTTAGAGATCGAGAACATAGTAATGATAACTCTTATCGAGTTCTAAGAAAGATAATAACTTATCTTATGTGCTATGTGCTTATACTTATATACTCGAGTATCGATTAGCATCACGTAATAACTAAGACTTAAATTTTTTTTTGTCAGGATGACGGATGCTGGAGAACCTAGTCAGTCCAGGGACCTTGTACCCCTAGAGGCTAGAGAGGAGGAGCCCCGAGATATCCACGTAGTCTGGGAGCAGTTAGTCCGACGAGAGCCATCACCCTTGATCACAGTCATTGGTCAGGAGCATGTGCCGGTGTCTGATTCAGAGGACTCTGAGGAAGACCCTGAGGAGATTGAGGTTTAGGCTGAGGCAGCCGAAGAGGAGGAGGAAGACCCTGAAGAGTTCCCACCGAGCTCTATCAGTGCCGAGATGTATGATGAGCTGTATGACCGTAACATAGAGTTACGTGATAGTGTTCAGGAGCTGAGGGAGACTGTTCAGGAGCTGAGGGAGCGGTCGGGTACTCAACAGTCTACCATCAAGCTGAGGGATGGAGAGGTTGAGGCTCTTCACACACGGTTGGGAAATGTAGAGTGGGATTTGGCTCACGAGTAGAGCCAAACCGAGCAGAAGTCAGAGGAAATGGAGGAATTGAAGAATGAACTAAAAGAGAAATCAGCAAGGCTGGCCATAGCAGAGGAAGCCTGGGTAAGGGAATCACGACGAGCAGATCTAGCAGAAGATAACTGTCGGGCGAAGAAGGCCAAGCTTGAGGAGACGTACTCTATGCTTCAGTATGCAATTAATGAGGCCTAGGATTGGGTTATGAGGTACCCAATTTAGTTCGAAGGACTACCGTCATATATGCTAGATCGCAAGACGATGTCCCGGATTATGGAAAAAGACCGTGGCAAAGCTGTTCGTTACCTTAATAGGTCGTGATAGGAACATTTGATTTTGTGAAACCTATCTGGTAGTTAATAATGTAAATTCCAATGTGTTTATAAAACAGAGGAATATTTTATGTTTTAAATCCTGTAGATTCTTTATCTCGGGATAGTTGATGTAAATAGCAGTGATGCTATCGTGTTATGTTAAAACTTTTGATTTAAAAAAATATCAAAGTTTATTTGAGATAATGTGTTGACTGATTGTATCAAAATGTTTAAGTTAAGCCTTAGATATTTAGAGAATTGAATAAAGATCTAATAAGGGCATTTCTTAACAGAAAAATGCCGCCAAGGAGACGACCTAACCGTCAATAGGCCCAAGAAGGGTCAACGAACAACAACAATGACGTCAATGCTAACCCCATTCAGCAGTTGGCGAACTTACTTGCTAGAGCGCTTAACAACTAACCTCAAGCTCCACTGAACACAAAGATCAAGGACTTTAAGACGGTGGGACCCCTAGAGTTTAATGGCACCATGAACCCAATAGAAGCTCAAACCTGGGTCGTGGAGATGGAAAAAGTTTTCGACGTCACCAGAGTCTGAGAAGAACAGAAAACCGCCTACGCAACATTCATGCTGAAATTCGAAGCTAGTTATTGGTGGCAAGCAAATAAGGTTCGGGGAGGAGAAGGTGTGATTACCTGGGAGAGGTTTAAAGAGATGTTCTTCGAGATGTACTTTCCGACCAGCTCGCAGAATCAAATGGAGGTCCAGTTCCTGGAACTGAAATAGGGGAATATGTCCGTACCAGAATATGCGGCGAAATTCAATGAGTTGGCTAGGTTTGCTATGTATCAAGTACACACCGATCAGGGGAAGGTAAGGAGGTTTGAACAGAGCCTGAAGTCCTGGTTGTATAGCAAAGTGTCTATGTTCCAATTGAACACTTTTGCTGGAGTGTTGGAGAAGGCCATTCTCGCTGAAGGCGGGAGTGACACTGTTACAAAGTATAACCAAGATCAGAAAAAGAAGAAGAGTGAAGGTAAAGGAGTTAACAAGGCTAGTGGTAGCAACACGGGAGGGAGTAATAATCAGAAGAGGAGGTGGAATGATAACTCATCAACTGGGAATCAGCAAGGAGGTCAGAAGAAGAGGATCCAAGCATGTCCAACCTGCCGGAAAGCTCACCTGGGGGTCTGTATGAAGGGAAAACGAGTATGCTACAATTGTGATCAGGAAGGCCACATAGCACCTAACTGTCCGAAACCCAAAGAAGGGCGCTTGCTTCACTTGCGGCTCAAAGGACCATCTGGCAAAGGACTGTCCCAAGAAGGGATCTGGAGGGGCAGCATCAGGAGGGAATAGGGGAAACAGTGGTGGAAGTGCTCTAACTATCACGGGACCAACCGCAACCAACCGACCAACCGCCATAACCTTCATCATGACCGTGCAGGATGCTGTATAGTCTCGCGATGTGGTGTCAGGTATCATTCTGATCAATAAAGTTAATGCTTATGTACTATTTGATTCGGGTGCTACTTGTTCATTTATATCCGATGACTTTGCTAAGAACTTAGAATTGCCTATGGACGAGTTAGAATACCCCATGAACATAGAGATTGCGAATAGAGAAGTGATCCCTGTTAAGTATGTACACAAGAACTGTAGGGTGGATATTAAGGGTAACATTATGAACGTAGATCTTATCCCGATTAGACTTGGGGAATTCGATGTTATTATGGGAATGGATTGGCTAGTCAATTATGGGGCTGTAATTGATTGCCAGAAGAAGTGTATCAACCTTATGACCCCTTCAAAGGTTGTGTTTTATGGCAGCAAATCGCCTAGACAAGCGAGTTGTCTGACGATGATGCAGGCCAGGAAGTTGTTAAGACAAGGCTGTGTAGGATATTTAGCCTATATAGTCGATAGTCGTAAGTAAAACCCGAAAGTGGAAGATATACCAGTCGTGAGAGACTTCATAGACGTATTTTCGGACGATCTGCCAGGACTTCCACCAGACAGAGAGGTTGAGTTTGTGATCGATTTGGCGCCAGGGACGGCCCCAATATCGAAGGCACCGTACCGGATGGCTCCAATAGAGATGAAAGAGTTGATGGTACAACTACAAGAGTTACTAGACAAGAAGTACATCCAACCGAGCATATCGCCATGGGGAGCGCCGATGTTGTTTGTGAAGAAGAAGGATGGGACGATGCGGCTTTGCATCGACTACAGAGAACTGAATAATGCACAATTAAGAATAGATATCCATTACCAAGGATCGACGATCTGTTTGACCAATTGAAGGGTGCAAGGTACTTTTTGAAGATAGACTTGAGGAGTGGTTATCATCAACTAAAGGTGAGGCCAGAGGATGTTTCGAAGACAGCATTTAGGACTCGATATGGTCACTAAAAATTTTTGGTGATGTCATTTGGTCTAACGAATGCTCCTGCAGCATTCATGGGCTTAATGAATGGAGTGTTCAAGCCATTTTTGGACAAATTCTTGGTGGTCTTTATCGACGACATTTTGGTATACTTGAAGACCAAGGAAGAACATGTAGAACATCTGAAGTTAACTTTAGAGGCGTTGAGAAGAGAGAAGTCTTATGCCAAATTTTGGAAATGTGAATTCTAGATTGAAAGAGTGCAATTTCTTGGACATGTGATCGACAAGGATGGAATTTTGGTAGATCCCTCTAAAGTTGAAGCGGTGATGAACTGGGATCATCCGAAAACACCGTCGAAAATAAGAAGTTTTCTTGAATTAGCGGGCTATTATAGAAGATTCATTCAGGACTTTTCCAAGATCGCAACTCCGCTGACGAATTTGACTAGGAAATCGGTGAAGTTCGTTTGGACGGAGAAGTGTGAGGAAAGCTTCCAAGAACTTAAGAAGAGGTTGAGTTCAGCACCTGTGTTATCTCTTCCGGACGACACAGGAAATTTTATGGTTTATAGTGATGCGTCGCACAAAGGACTTGGTTGTGTGCTCATGCAAAACGGCAGGGTCATTGCGTATGCGTCACGACAATTAAAAGATTATGAGAAGGGGTATCCGACCCATGACTTGGAGTTAGCTGCAGTGATATTTGCTTTGAAGATCTGGAGACACTATCTCTATGGGGAGAAGTGTGAAATATATACAGACCACAAGAGTCTGAAATATATTTTTACACAAAAGGACTTGAATATGGGCCAGAGGAGGTGGTTGGAGTTAATTAAAGACTATGACTGTGAAATTTTATACCATCTGGGTAAGGCTAATGTGGTTGTCGATGCCTTAAGCAGGAAGGGTCGGGAGAAATTGATGATGTTGACTACTCAGGAAGAGCTAATTTCAGCAATGGAAAAGCTGAAATTGGAAGTGAAGTATCCGATGGAGATTGATGAGAAGTTATTTCAGATGCAAGTTGGTACTATTGGATAAAGTTAAGGAAGTCCAACTTCAGGACGAAGAATGTGAGAAGGTAAAGAAAAAGATATCTGAAGGAACCGAACCGAGATTCAAGATAGACAGTGAGGGACTATTGAGATTTGAGAACAGAGTGTGGGTACCGTCAGTGCCAGAGATTAAGGATGACATTTTGAGCGAGGCTCATAGCTCACGGTATTCGATTCACCCCGGTAGTACCAAGATGTACCAGGATCTTCGACAGCACTTCTGGTGGCCGAATTTGACACGAGATGTTGCTGAGTGTGTTGCAAAGTGTCTAACCTGTCAGAAAGTGAAAGCAGAACATCAGAGACCGAGTGGTTTACTACAACCCCTGGAAATCCCATAATGGAAATGGGAACACATTATGATGGATTTCGTGGTTAGCCTTCCGACGACTCAGAAAGGCTACGACGCAGTATGGGTTATCGTTGACCGACTAATAAAATCCACACATTTCCTTCCGATCAAAATCAGATTCAACTTAGACCAGTTGGCAAGGTTATATGTGAAAGAGATTGTTTCGAGGCACGGAGTTCCAGTATCAATTATTTCAGACAGAGATCCGTGCTTCACATCGAACTTCTGGAAGGGACTACAGGAATGTATGGGGACACAGTTGAGAATGAGTACGGCTTATCACCCTCAGACAGACGGGCAGAGTGAAAGAACGATCCAGACATTGGAAGATATGTTGAGAGCATGCATTATGGATTTTAAAGGAAATTGGGATGATCACCTACCTCTTGTGAATTTGGTTACAACAACAGTTACCACGCTAATATTGGCATACCGCCTTACGAAGTGTTGTACGAAAGAAAATACAGAACTCCACTATACTGGGATGAAGTTGGCGAGAGACAATTGCTAGGTTTAGAGTTGGTACAACAGACAGCAGAGATAGTCAAAGTGATCTGGACAAGACTGGTAGCCGCTCAGGATAGGCAGAAGAAATACGTCGATCCACACCGTAAGAACGTTGAGTTTGAATCGGGTAGCTATGTGTTCTTGAAAGTCTCTCCCCGGAAGGGAAAGATCAGATTCGGTAAGAAGGGAAAATTGAGCCCGAGGTTCATTGGACCCTTTGAGGTACTGCGAAGGATTGGAGAAGTTACGTATGAGGTAGCCGTACCTCCGGCGCTGGAGAATGTCCACAATGTCTTCCATGTTTCAGTTTTACGACCCTACAAACCCGATTACAAATATGTAATTGAATATGAACCCCTGTATTTTGAGAAAGACTTATCCTATGAAGAAATTTCTGTTCAAATTGTTGACAGGAAAGAGCAAGTTCTCAGAAACAAGGTTATACCTTCGGTTAAGGTAATTTGGAGGAACCACAACGCTGAAGAAGCTGCGTGGGAACTCGAAGAGAATATGATGAAGAATTACCCATATTTATTTACTTAATTTATGTGTATGCAATTTTGGGGACAGAATCTTTGTAAGCGGGGGAGTACGTAACGGGACGAAATTTAATTGAACCGTGATTCTGGGTACAGAATCTTTTTAAGGGGGGAAAGATGTGACGAACAAGATTTTTATAATTTAATTTGAATATTTATTGAATTAAATAAATATTTTTTGATGATTTAATTATTGAGTTGAATAATTAATTGATGAAATTATGGTAGATTAATTTAATTATATGTGTCACATTAGTTAAATTAATGTGGTGAATTTTTATATTCAAAGTATGTATTTAATTGAGCTTATTTGATTAATATATTAATTAATAAGCATAATGTTATTCTAATTAATTTAAGTAATTAATTAGAGATTTAATGATTTGACATAATTAATGAATGAGAATTTTATTTATGTGACTATGTGATTTAATATGGATTTATGCTATTTTATTTAAGTGATTAAAATAACATTATTTGATTTAATTGGGTGTAACATTAAAACTATATTATAAAGCTTTAATTAAATTAATGGGAAAGGATATTATAAGGGGCAAGCAAACCAGGCCTTAGTTGGGGTTAGAGCCAATTAACCCATTATGGGATTAACTGACGACCCATAACCCACGACTATTAACTATACGTATAATATATTCACTTATATATCTACATCAGTTCATATTATATCATATATCGTATACTTTAGAGAGAAAAAAACTCAAAGAAGGAAACACAGAAAATTGAGAGATTGGAACTAGAATCCATATCATCTTCACAGAGTTTGCAAGGGGTAATTTCTTCGTCCGAGTTTTATTTCACGTACTATGTTTCCTTCATGAACATATATTTTGAGTTCTCTGTGTATGGGAAAAATTAGCAATTTTTGATTATATGCTTATATATGTGTTATTATATCATTATAACATGTTTTGTATTTGGTATGAATGAATTAAAATAATCGAATTCATGTAATTAGGCCTTAATTGGGTTTTCAAAAATTTACAGAGTTTTTCCATTTACATGCTTTAAAAATTCTCTATGAATGGGAAAATTGATATTTGTTCATTATATGGCTATATGTGTGTTCATATGTGTTTATAACATATTATATGCCATATATGCATAACTTTAGTGATCAAACCATCGAAATTTTGTTTATACTTGGGTTTTCAAAATTACAGAGTCGTATATATGGCCATACGGCCCTTACGTACAATTTTTATGCCATGAATCGATGGTTTAACTTTAAATTGATGATTTAATATAATTATACACGTTTAAACGAACAAAACGGATGTTAAACGAACGGATTCGGTGTTATAACGAATCCGTAACGTTGAATTTCTTATTTTTCTTTCAAAACTTTATAAAGTATGAAAAACAGTGAATTTGCTTGCTATAACTTGTGTAATTACGTGATTTAGAATGCTAAGATCATGCTAGAAATGTTGTATAGTGTTTCTGTGAAGTCCATACTTCATGGGTAGCAATTAAATTGTTGTAGTAGCATTAAATGGTGAATTATGGGCCTGATTCTCTGTTATTCGTGAACTGCATATTCTGAAACTGGCGTGTGGAGCTGCAGCGGCAACTTTAAGCCTAAAAGTGGGGCTGCAGCGCCAGTGGAGCTGCAGTGCCAGCTTTAAGCCTAAGAGTGGGGCTGCAGCGCCAGTGGAGCTGCAGCGCCAGCTTTAAGCCTAAGATTGGGGCTGCAGCGCCAGTGGAGCTGCAGCGCCAGACTTAAGCTTAAAGTCCGAGCTGTAGCGCTAGTGGAGCTGCAGCGCCATTTTTAGTTCAAATGGTGAAGCTGCAGCGCCACTTGGCAATTTTGCCCAGAAATGAGATTTTAATTGTTCATGTCCAGTAAATGTAATTGGAACCTAATGTAATAAACATGAAGACAAGATTAAACATATAATAAGAGGTTAATAACTTATATTACGTGAGTAATTAATAAGTTAATTACGTGACTTGAATCGTTAATTGTATTGTCCAATAATATGCTCAAGACCGATGTGTGTGATTCGATACGTATATTGAGTTATTGATTAATGTGTATTGTGAACATATTCATATGTAGGATTTAATAAAGAACGTGAATTATAAATTGTAGCTTGTGCAAGAGTCAAGTTTCCTATCCTTAAACTTGTTTAATATTTTGCAAGTTTCCTAAACTCAAACTTTACTTTTACATTGAACAAGTATCCTATCTTTAACTTATTGTTATTAAGCAAGTTCTTAACATTCTAAGTTATTCATTTATCAAGTCTTAGACTTGTGTTCTATGTCGAGCGAGCTCTTGTTTTTAATTGTTCAAGTTCAAAGGTTTCATATTTGATGCTATAACTCTTTTAAGCACGATTCAGCTATACAATACTTATTCAATTGTATACTCTTGAGATTTACCATTCAAGTTGAATATCGATGTTATTGTTGAACTTATAGGACTAGTGAACCCTTATTTATTCAACTAGTCCATAGTTGATGTACGTTCTAAATTCTAGAATACTTATTGAGCTTATCCAAACCAAACTTCCTTTGGTGCGGACTCTGATGACAAAACTGAGATGAACAACCCTGTAAAGGGGATTATTTACGCTTTAGCATTGAGATATTGTGCACAGTATGGTACTAAGCGTTGATCCCCCTAAGTACGAGAAGTAGAGTTCATAGTCTTATGACTGCTAAAGGTTTAAAGCTTAAATACTTTACAACCTAGGACATAGTTCGAGGTCATATGACCCTCAGATGTTCTTTTGATTCCTGTTATTTATCCTCGAGTCAAAAGTTGAGTTTCTTTATTCAGATGTCTTTGATTCACTCGCATGTTATTATATTGTTGTCACATTATTATACTTGTGGACAATCGTGCTCACTCTTGCTTAATAATAACATTGCAGTTAAGATTGAAAGGTCCGACGAGCCTTCTACTAGCAAAGGCAAGGCCATGTTCAACAAGTGATGAAGACTTGTTGTTTATTTTATGTGTTTATGTTTCAGACTTTTATTAAAGTTGTGTAAGACTTATTTAATTATTTATGTTTCCGCATTTGAGATTTAAGGTTAAGTACGACCTGGGATTGATGTATTTATTTTCAGTTGTTGTAACCCCATAAGGGGAGGATTATTTCTATTTATTTTATGGTTTGCATTTATTATGGGTAGATAGATAGATGATATTTGTACAGTGAACACCAAGTCCCGTGGAAATTGAAGTACCCAAATTTGGGGGTGTCACAGATGGAGGCGTGCAAGAAATGCGATAAGACTCATCTTGGAATCTGCCTCAAGGGAAAGGCGGTTTGCTATAATTGCGGACAGGAGGGGCATATTTCGCCTAACTGTCCCAGTCCGAAGAAGAGCCGCGGTTGTTTTGTGTGTGGATCTACTAACCACATGGCACGTAACTGTCCCAAAAAGGGTTCGGATGGTGGGAAAGGAGCTAGCAATTGATGGCTCTGCACCACCGGGTAGACCGACTGCATGCACGTTTAACATGACGGTCCAAGATGCGGTAGTATCGAGCGACGTCGTAGCAGGTATTATCCCGGTCAACGACATTAATGCGTATGTATTGTTTGATTCGGGTGCAACATGTTCGTTTATAGCATATGAGTTTGCTCAACGATTAGGATTACTCCCCGAAAAACTTGTAATACCCTTGAACATTAAGGTAGCTAACGATGAAGTGATTCCTGTTGATTCGATTTATAGGAGTTATTGTGTAGATATTAGAGGTAACAAATTGTCGATAGATCTGATACCGATAAAGTTGGGAGAATTCGATGTAATTCTCGGAATGGACTGGTTAGTTAACCAAGGGCCAATAATAGATTGCCAAAATAAAAGTGTGAACCTTCGGATTTCTAAGAAACCCACATGGCTGCTATGCTACTCTACTTCTTCTAAATTTCCTCACAAGCTAGCTCATGATTGTAAGAGATGTGGGATTCATGATTGAATCCACCAACTCTCACCAACTTCTTCTTATCCATTATACATTCTTGCAATCCTTTGAATTAATTTGGAAGGTAATTGAGTTGTCTGGATATCCATTTGCCTATATATATGACATTCTTCCTTCATTGTTAACATTGCTGAGATTTTTCCTTAAGTGAGAATTAAGAGCATATATATATACACATATCTGTGATAAGCATTCTTGAGTAGAGAAGGGGTTAATATAGCAGCAAGTTCAGTCCCTTTCTTTAACAGAGGTATAACTTCATTTTCATTTTTTTGTAAATTTTCTAAATTCTTTATTCTTAAAATTGATCATGGATTGATTGATTAAGTGATTGGAATATGTTTTTTAATTGCTATGCTAGCTTATAATCCCGTTAGAATTATACTATAGCATGACTAGAATTGAATTCGTAAGAATTTTCTGAGATGGGTTAGCAGAACTGCCAAAGCAGCCTGCGTCAGCCTTTGGCCAGAGTCCTGCGCAGCTGCGCCATTTTTGAACTGGCCAGCGGCGCAGCTGCGCCGGTACCAGTTCCAGACTTTTATTTTTTTGTTACAGAACTGTTATATGCTATCATGTAATATCTTATTTGGCAAGCATATGGGCATGGTTAATATTTATATTTTAGTACATGCATGTAGTATGAACAAGTATAACAATGTTAGTACACATGATTGACGCAACACTTATGTTTTTGAAATGAAACTTATAGTATCGATTGTGAACTTAGACACATACGTAACATGTGCACATTCTGATATTTTAAACATGATCGTATGGTTTGTATTGACAGGAAATGAATGTTTAAAGTGTTAATCATACACTAGCATACTTGATCGTAAGTTAAGACGTTTTCAAAAGAAAAACTTAAGACTTTCAAAGTAAACTTGACCAAGAATTTTGTCTTGAGATTTCTGACTGTATGAGAACGTTTATATGACTTAGTTATGTGTTCAAAGACATGTGAGTATGATCACGAGACACTTAACATGTACTACGATGCCTTTACTGACTTAGTGTGATTTTTTAACGAAAAGCTTAGAACGTGAAAGATTATATCATCGATCACCATGTGGATTACGTATTGATCATGCAAGTATGTATATTAGAGTTCATTATGCTTATAGACATATTAACATGGACCTCATTTGTTTATACATGGATTTCGCATGTGCACGCATATTCATAGAAAATAAATTTCTAAGGCATAACCTATGTGATTTAAGTATATGTGTGTAATATACGCACAATCATGCTTACTAAGTATGGTTAGTCCGTGATGTGATTATATGACTATGTAGTTAACCCTCGTAACATGAAATTGATTAACTTAAGGTATGTGAATTACAGGCATGAAGACATATGATTTTGAATTGAATAGGGTGAGCATGCTAGGATTCAAACTTGAAAGTATATTCTTGAAGCATGATTACTTGAAATGCTAAATGTTTAAACCTTTGTTGATGTATAGAAACTAGATATTCTAGCACTATTAAATCAAGGACAGAGTTAAATGTTTATAGACCCAGTCAAAGTGATTGACTTACGTGAATTACGCGATAAACTTATATGATAAGTAGATTCTTGTAAGTATAGACTTATATTGGTTTTCACAATACTAATTGAGAGACCGACTTGTTAATATTAGGTCATTTCAACGCAGTTTAATTAAAGGTAGAATTATTTGTAGCTGAGCAAACAGGCAAGTTTCTTGAACTCGTTCTCAAGTTATATTTGAGCAAGTTCTCGAACTTCACTCTTTGATTGTGCAAGTTCCCTATCTTACTAAAATTATATTTAAGCAAGTTCCTTATCTTACACAACTTTGAATATTGTGCAAGTTTATGAACTTCACTTTTTATTGTGCAAGTTTTCTATTCTTCTCATATTGTATTGAGCAGGTTATTATTGTATTGCTAGTTATTTATTGACGCCTGGACCTTATTTCCAAGTATGCTTTAGGTGGTTTAATTACTTTGCAATTATTCCACATCGATCTTATTGATATTCGCACTTGGTGCACTTGAGTTCGTACAGTCTTGGACTTGTACATTATTTAAAGTTCTATAATTCTTGAACTGCGTCCGATAGAGTCTGAACCCTTGTTCGGTCAGACAATTGTATGAAATTTTATAAAAGCTATCCAAACCAATTGATGGTAAGGATTCTTAGACTGAAAGAACACCCCTTATATAAATAGGGGAGTACCCCAGGTATCTAGTATAAAGATACAAACAGCAGAGTTGAATGTTATGCATATACATGGCGTACGCGAGGCTGATCCCCTCAAGTACTTATTCTGTAGCAAGTAACCAAAGGGTCAATCAGCTATTGAATCCATTGGAGTTTTATAGTTCGAAGTCTACTTGACTATCAGTTATTCTAAAAGTAATCATTATTCTTGCTTTCTATATTCATATTGTTGAATTCATTGTCAGATATTTTCTATTCATCATGATATATCCTTTATTGTTGTACTTAAACTTGCTGAGCAAACTTGTTGCTCATTCTTGCTATATCATGACTTATATTATAGTTAAGCCCGAGACTTCAGGGAAGGACAAGGGTAAAGAGAAGATGTAGGATTAGTTTGCAAGGAGCAGACTTTATCTTTATGTTTAATGAAAGTACTGTTATGTAATATGAACCCTAATGACTATTCTAGGGTATGTTTGTATGTATGTATTAAGGTTATCGAATCTTGGGACTAGTAACACCTTTTGAATGAATGACATACGTTTATTATATTCCGCATTTAGTTATTGTATGTTGTTTAGAGGTGGATATTTGTATTGTATCGTGACGATCAAATCTCGAATTTGGGGGTGTCACAACTATGATTCGCAAGTGAGTTGGGAGCGTGCCTTCAGGTTATATAACATGCAATAGGGGTACGTGATGCATGATTGACATCAATTGAAGTTAAAACTCATATAAATTCTATACGGAGTTCGATATTAGATATCCAACAGGAATGTGGTTAACCTAACGAACCGTTTAGGGTTTCGTCCGTCATTGTACTTCATGATGATCGACGGGAGTCGGTTTATGACATATGGATTTTAATAAGCCGTAATAAATGTTAAATAACTTGACCGAATGTTATTAGCTTAACAATTCGATTAAGTTATACAAGAAGGAGAAGTTAGGTTATACCTTATGTATCCATTATAGATTCTCATTGGTATGCTATGTGTTATGCATTGTAGACGTTGTAAAGACTGAGTAGACTATATTAAAGGTGTAAGAGACGCAAAGGCAAGTTTCCTAACTCTTGCATTAACGTTGCGTTATGCAAGGTTTCTAAACTCATGTCTATGCATTATGGTTGGACAAGATGCCATTGTGCATAATTGCTTATGCATGAACTGTTATTGTATAGTCGATGCCATTTGATTCTGCTAGACTGGGACTTAGCATATTTTGGTAGATTTTTCCATAAATCTTTCCAAAATGTATACAATGTTGTGATCCTATGCTAATTGATTGGTACGGACTCTCAGGTAAGCCTGAGTATGAATAAAACAAATATTTTTATGTCGTTAATTCGACAGGCACTTGAAGTTGCCCCCAATTAAACGTAAATATGTTTAATGTATGAGTGTTGATCAATATGGAGTAATACAGGCTGATCCCCTGGATGTGCTCGTAAGCTATATCGAACTTATAGCCTTCGGGTCGGGTTGTTCCTTTCATGAATGAGAACTAAAAGATGGTTCGTGGTTGTTGACCAATACGGATTCTGAAAAGGCTATAAAGTCCTTGGGAATGGTTTTGAGAGATATCAAACAGTTATTTTGATTATTCTTAAGTACTTCATAACTATTGTACAGTTATGGAAGACCAAGAGATATGATTCTTGATTTTGTGGTTTTAAGATATGTTGATAACTTGCTGAGCTATTTATGCTCATTCTTGCTTAAAACTAAATAATTTCAGCTAAGCGTGAACGGACCAAAGGATCCGGTAAAGACAAAGGCAAGTCCAAGATGGACAAGTAGTGATCCTTTGTAATAGTATTGTATTAGTATTGTAATTACTGATATTATGACACAGAACAATGTAATGGTTATTAAGAACCTAGGAAGGGATTAATAGAATGTAATATTTAGTAAACTCATGCGTGTTATTGAAGTATGTCAATTGAAGGTATGAGTAGACAGTAGTACCGTGTAGCACCATATCTAGGGTTTGAAGGTACCCGGATTTAGGGGGGTCACACGTTACAACTGACGGGACTCGATTTTGATATTCGGAGGCCGAGTTATCAACCCGTCTTCCTAACTTACGCAAACTTAGAATAATAGTCAAAAAGAAACCAAAACCCACCTCGGGCGTCGAAACGACATGCAAACACAGGCATAGCACCGCATATGTATTAGGTACGCGTTACAACTGACGAGACTCGATTCTGATATACGGAGGCCGAGTTATCAGCCCGTCTGTCTACTTTGTTAAAACTTGAAGAACACAAATAAATATGTTTTTATTTCAACTTTGTTATTAATACTTTATCTTTGTTGGGTCTTGTTGACGAGTCTCGTGGAGGTGGAGGTGGAGGCACATGCGATGACCGTGGAGGTGATGGTGATGACCGCCGAGTTGATAACGGGCTTAATCTAGTACAGGGTGGGATCGGCGGTGGGACTGGCAGTAGGACCGACAATGCAACCGGTGATGCGACCGACGATGATGATACTATCACTTCTGATTTGGGTTGTAGTTAGTTTATGTTTATATTTTGACTTTTATGTATATACTTGTACAGTTTTTGAGTTGTACAGACGGCCAGTTTTGTATCTACATATTTGATTTCGGTTACTATTTGAGTGTTATGATAATATCGTACGATATTTGATTGTTATTTGATGGTTTTTCATTAGTTTATAACAAGTACAAATATATATATATATATATATATATTTATAAATGAACAGGGGAATCTTGAAATTTTAAAAAAAAAATCAAAAAATCAATGTCATTGCCGACGGGGGTATTGGCTACAGAAACCCCGTCGCTAATGACATATAGCGACGGTTTTGGTGACAGACAATTGATTCTTTAAATAATACTATGATAAGTCATTACCGACGGGCAATAAGGCATTGGCGACGACTTAGCCGTAGCTAATGACATTCAAATAAATAATTTCTAAA
The DNA here is from genome assembly GCA_020205555.1 of Panax stipuleanatus. Taxonomy (NCBI): domain Eukaryota; kingdom Viridiplantae; phylum Streptophyta; class Magnoliopsida; order Apiales; family Araliaceae; genus Panax; species Panax stipuleanatus. The sequence continues at coordinate 106,936,804 of CM035124.1, forward strand.
GGTCAATGGCAACGGGCAGTCTGTCACCATTGGCGTTGCCAATGAGTCTGGGTCGACGGGCTGTCGTCGCCAATGCCCCCGTCGCCTATGACTATGTTGTCGACGGCGATCGACGGGGGCCAGGGGCGACAACATGTGGAGCGACGGGAGTGACGACGGTCAGTGTCGTCGCCAATGACCTCATAGCCATCGACAGTGTTGGGTTTGTACGAAATCGTGACGCAATCAAATTGCAAAAATTAGCAGAAGAATGGTATATCAGAGTTTAAAAATTTCTACAAAACCATTACCCGAATCATCTTTTATGCAAATTATAAATTTAAAACGATAAATAAGAAGTTATGGAATCATACCCTTGTAGAACGAAGCTTCCACAGGTACGAGTTCAACTCCTTGTTCTTCGTGATCTCCTTGAATTTCCGGGTTAGATTCCTTCCTTTGATCAACGTTAGCCACCCAAGTGTTTGGCCTCTAGAGGTGACCCACCAAGGAAGAGAAATTATCAAGAAGGAGGGTGGTTGGCTAAACTTTAGTTTTTTATCCTCTATAGAAAATGAGTACTATCCAACAATTAGAATTTCATCAACTGATATCTATTATAAGACTCCTCTTAAATAGATATTGGTCAACCTTTCTAATCCTATTAGACATGGGATTTTATTTAATTAATTAAACTCTTTTAATTAATTTAGGCTTCCCACCACATTGGGAATAATTAATTAAATTCATTTAATTAATTTGCCTCATAATCTTATTAGGAATAAATGAGAGTACTAATATTAAATTAATTACTAAACTACTTTAGAAATTAAAATAATAATAATAATTGTAATAATATTAATAAGATTCCTCTTATTAATTTATATTTAATATTTCCAAAATATTAAATAATAAACATTAAGCAATTTAATGTATTATATCACCATAGATTAAATTAATTACACTTAATGCATTATTACGATTATGTCATTACCTTCTTAAATAATTATTCTTCCTTTTATGGTGTGGCCCTTTAGGTTCTCCATATTAAACCGGTTGTGAATAAATCAATTAGAACAATTCTAATCTTATTTAAATAAATAAATTAAACTAATAATCTATTTAAATAAATAATATTTATTCTACAATAGGGATAAGCCTCAATAGCGATCAACGACTTTTCAGATAATATAGATTTCAACATTAATCATAAAAGAACATGTGAGTAAATAGTTACCGTACAATTCAATCCTTCCACCATACAATGTCCCAATTAAATATAAGACATAGATTTACTGTCAAGTCTTATTTTATTTAATTATATGTATTTTGATTAGAAAATGCACATCTCCGATTAATGCAAATTAGAAACCTCTTTCTAATTTCATTCCACCTTGGCCAAGGATTCTTAGGTTGTCATTTAACGAATCACATAGGACATATCTCCTCTTTTACTAGAGGTGGTAGATTCTTTATTGATCATTCATTATCTCTATATGTAACTCATTATACCCAAGCATACCCTATATATGCCTTAAAAGGTCTTAAGGAATAAGTCAAAATATAATTTGTTACATACAAGATACTATGATGATCTCAAGTCCAAGGATCACTTGTACTACTATCACATTAGGAATTCCTATTGACAGGCGAGTAAAACTCCATTAGGTATTCCATAGGGAGTCACGTTCAGTGAACTTATTCTCCAATAAGCACCTACATACTTGCTTTAGTGTCTCCACACAAATGATCATGAGATCAATCATCCTCATCCAATGAGCAAGCAACATATGTACCAATCTATCCGGATTTACTAATCCCCTTTTTAGTAATCCCACGATTGAGAACTATTTTAGTTTTAAGCTTTCTAAAAATTTAAATCTCATTAGCATGATCAACATCATGATTCTAAAAGCATTGCTTAAAACTATGGGTTATTTACATATTATAAAAACAGCATCATGTAGATAATTAAATGCCTTTAATAAATGAATATTTTTTATTAATAAATAAATAAGATTGTCTCAAAAGTATATGCTTTATCATCATACATGATTGGGTTGTATGCATACTACTTTCAGACAGTGTAGTCATAGGCGACAGCAGTGCCCGTCGGCAATGACCCTTTTTTGTAGTGGCATGCAAAATAGCAAATTAAAATTTTTCAGCAATCCATTGTGTAGCCTTATGTAAACTCATTAATTATGGAGGGATAAAGATATACCTTTGAAACGTGTAGCCTTCAATGAAGACTCCAAATTCTATTCTTTGATCCTTCATGATCTCTCCAATCCCCGAATCAACGTTCGTCACAAAGTATATGCAACGCCCAAGAGGTATCCACCAAGAGTAATTAATTGACGAACAAATTTAGACTCTACTAGATCTTAGATGGCTAATCCTAATTCTCACTTCCCTAACAACTTAGGATTTTAGAGAATGCTTGCAAGAGAGATGCAAGTTACAAAAGTTGCATTAGTCTTTCCTACAAAAAGACTCCTCTAATTTAAAGACTAACCCTAATTTGTAACACTTAAGGAATTGGGTTTTAATTTAATTCTCAATCTAATTAGGAACTAAATAATAATAATAATAATAATAATAATAATAATAATAATAATAAGACTCCTCTTATTAATTTACAATCTAGTATTTTTCCAAATACTTAATTATAAATATTAGATTTTTTCCCAAATACTATATTATTATTATTTAGTCAATTTTATAATATTAATAATAATAATAATAATAATAATAATAATAATAATAAGATGACTGGTCTTATTAATTTATAAAATTAGTATTTCTCCAAATACTTAATTATAATTCTTAAGCTTTTTAATTTATTCTACTAATAAATTAAATATACTAAATTTATTATTATTAGGTCAATCAATTCTAAAATCATATTGCTCCCTTTTGTGGTGTGACCCTCTAGGTTCAATATTAAGTCAATAGTGGAATAAATAAATTAGAACAATTCTAATATTATTTATAATGAATTAAACGCCTTTATTCAAATATAAATAAATAAAAATTATTCTACATCATAAGTGGCACCTTATAAATAATGTATCATGACTATCCGAATAATATAAATTCAACGTAAATCACAAAGATTATCACAAAGAACCTATTCTGTGAATAGTTACCGTATAATTCAATCCTTTTACCATACAATGTCTCAATGAAATATAAAACATGGAATTGCTGTCAAGTTTTATTTATTTGATTATACGTATTTCGATTCTAAAATACACAACTATAGTTAATGTAAATTAGAAACTCCTTTCTAATTTTCATTCAACCCTGGCCAGGGATTTCCATGTTATCACTTTATCGAATCACATAGGATGTTCTCTCCCTTTACTGAAGCGGTAGATCCTTTGTTGATCATTCACTTATCTCTATATATAATTTATTATATTCGAGCATACCCTACGGCATACTCAAGAGTATTAAGGAATATATTAAAACATAATTCAGTATATACAAGATACTATGATCATCTCAAGTCTAAGGATCACTTGTACAACTATCACTTTAGGAACTTCTATTGACAGGCAAATAAAACTCCATTAGGGTTCCTTTATTAGTCATGTTCAGTGAACTTATTCTCCAATAAGAACCTACATACTTGCTTTAGTGTCTCCACACAAATGATTATGAGATCAACCATACTCTTCAACAGAGCAAGCATAGTATGTACTAATCTATTCAGAATCAGTAATCCCACATTAGTGATTCAATGATTATGAACATTTTAGTTTTGAGCTATCGTAGAATTTAGATCTCATTAGCATGATCAACATCATGATTCTAAAAGCATTGCTCAATAACTATGGGTTTATCACATTTATTAATTCAACTAATTAACATGGATAAAGAATGCCTTTTAATATATAAACTTTTTTATTAATAAACAAATAAGATTACAAAGTAAATGCTTATTAAATCAAATGTAATTGGCTTGAGGGGATACTACTTTCAATCTCCCACTTACACTAAAGTCAATCGCCTTGGTATCTAATACCCATCTTTTCTAAGTGACGATCGAACTGCTGGTGAGTTAACGCTTTAGTAAATGGATCTGCAATGTTGTTCTGAGAGTCGACTCTCGCCAAGGTTGACATCTCCCCTTTCAACGATTTCCCTAATCAGATGAAAGCGCCGCAATACATGCTTGTATTTATGATGAGACCTGGGTTCCTTGGCTTGTGCAACAGCCCCGTTGTTGTCACAATATACAGGCACCGGTCCTTGTATGCTAGGAACTGCCCCAAGTTTAGCAATGAACTTCTTCATCCAAACAGTTTTCTTTGTAGCTTCACTAGCAGCTATGTACTCCGCTTCTATCACTAAATCAGCAATCGTTTGTTGCTTGGAACTCTTCCAACTCACTGCATCACCATTTAGGATAAAGACATAACCTGAGGTGGATTTGTTGTCATCTTAGTCAGTCTGAAAACTTGAGTCTATATACCCCTCTAGTTTCAAATCAAACCCACCACACACTAGAAACACATCATTAGTCCTTCTTAAGTACTTTAGAATGTTCTTTACTACTTTCCAGTATTCTTCTCCAGGATTTGACTGATATTTGCTTGTCATTCCCAGTGTATAAGCAACATTAGATCTCATACATATCATCCCATACATGATAGATCATATTGTCGAAGCATAAGGCATCTTACTCATGTGATCTCTCTCTTTAGGTGTCTTTGGGGATATTTTCTTGGAGAGATTCACTCCAAACCTCTTTAGCATCGTTTCAATGTACGTTCCTTGGGTCAAGCCAAACATCCTTTTAGATCTATATCTATAAATCTTTATCCCCAATATGTAAGATGTTTCTCCCAAGTCCTTCATGGAGAAGTGTTTAGACAACCATATCTTTACATATTGTAGCATAGGTATGTCATTCCCTATCATTAGTTTATCGTCAATATATAATACAAGGAATGTCACAACGCTGCCACTAACCTTTTTGTACACACAAGGTTCATCCTCATTTTTGATAAAAACAAACTCTTTGATTGTCTCATCAAAACGGATGTTCCATCTACGAGAAGCTTTCTTTAATCCATAAATGGATCGTTGTAGCTTAAAGACTTGGTTTGTTTCAACTTTTAAAACAAAACCCTCTGGTTTTATCATGCATACATCCTCTTCTAGTTTTCCATTGAGGAAGGTCGTTTTCAAGTCCATTTTCCAGATCTCGTAGTCGTAGTAAGCCGCAATCGCAAGCAAAATCCAAATAGACTTGAGCATAGAAACTGGTAAGAAGGTTTCATCATAGTCAACTCCTTGTCTTTGCTTGAAACCTTTTTCCACCAGTCTGGCCTTATAGGTCTCCACCTTTTCATCTGCTATAATCTTTCTTTTAAAGACCCATTTGCACCCTATAGGCACTATGCCTTCCGGTGGAGCAACCAAAGTCCACACTTGGTTCTCATACATGGATTCTATTTTAGATTTTATGGCAGTTTACCATTTTTCTGAGTTTTTATTACTTATTACTTCATCGTATATAACTAGATCATCATCATCTATAACACGTACCTCTCCATCATATTCTGTGATGAATCCATACCTATCAGGTATCTTCGGTACTCTTCCATATGGTACAGAAGGTATCTCTACTTGGACAGGTTCATATAGATGATCAGTAGTGGTTTGTGGTTCTTGAATTTCTTCAAGATCTATTTTCCTCCCACTAGCCCCTTCGAGGAAAAACTCCTTTTCCAAGAAGGTAGCGTTTTTGGCAACAAACACATTTTGCTCAGTAGGATTATAAAAATAGTATCCTAAAATTTCTTTAGGATAACACATAAATCTTCACTTATCAAATCTTGTCTTAAGCTTATCATTCTGAAACCTTTTCATATAAGCTGGACATCCCCAAATCTTAACATGCTTAAGACTAGGTTTCCTCCCAGTCCAAATCTCATATGGAGTTTTTGGAACGGATTTTGAGGGGACCTTATTTAGTAGATACGCAACCGTCTCTAGGGTATAGCCCAGAATGATATTGGAAGATCCGTGGAACTCATCATGGACCGCACCATGTCCAATAAGGTACGATTTCTCCTTTCAGATATTCCATTCAACTATGGTGTACCAGGAGGTGTCCATTGTGAGAGGATACCATTATCTTTGAGATGATTGAGAAACTCATTGCCTAAGTATTCACCTCCTCGATTCGATCGAAGAATATTAATATTTTTGCCAGCTTGTTTCTCAACTTCACTTCTGAATTCTTTGAACATTTCAAATGATTCAGATTTGTATTTCATCAAGTACACATATCCAAATCTCGAATGACCATCAGTGAAAGTAATGAAATACGAATACCCTCCTCGTGTATTTATTATCATTGGTCCACAATATATGTGTGTACCAACTCTAACAATCGTGTAACTCTCTCTCTCTCTCTATGATTACTAAATGAAGATTTAGTCATCTTTCCTATGAGACAAGATTCACAAGTTGCATATGATTCAAAATCAAATGGTTCTAAAGTCCATCTTTATGCAACCTGTTTAGTCTTATTTTATTGAGGTAACCGACAATGCCATACGAAGGTATGATTCACATCATCCCTTTTACTTTTAATTATTTGTTCAATTTTCAAAATATTTTCATGTAAGTCAAGCACATGCAATCCATCAATTAATCTACCAGTTCCATATAAAACATTCTCATTATAAATAGAGCAACAATTGTTCTTTATTATAATGTTAAAACCTTCATTGTCCAACAATGGAATAGAAATAATGTTTCTCACAAGAACTGAAACATAATAACAATTTATTAAATTAATTGATTTTCCTGATGGTAGTGCTAAACAATACGTCCTTACGGCTAATGCAGCAACCTTTGCTCCATTCCCCACGCACATGGTGACTTCTCCTTTGTTCAGCTTTCTACTTCTGCTTAGTCCCTGCACAGTATTACATATGTGAGAACCACAGCCGGTATCCAATACCCATGTAGAATTTTGACTTACAAAACGATTTATTTCAATCATTAATAAACATGTATCTGTAGCTGAAGTTGAAGCTTCTCCAAGCTTCTTTTGCTTCTGCTCAGCAAGATACTCCTTACAGTTTCTCTTTCAATGTCCCGACTTGCTGCAGTGCAAGCAAACCCCTTTGCTATCGGCATCAGTCTTTTTCCTGTCCTTTGGTTTGTCCTTTTTTTTTGCCTTCTTGGGATTTTTCTTCTTTCAGAAGATCCTTTGGCCCTCTTCTACTACTTACAAGAGTCATCTACAAGCAACAAATGGTCTTTCTTCATTAAAAAATGACTCTCAGTTGTTCTCAACATGTTAAGAAATTCAGGTAGACTGCCACCTAGCCTGTTCATGTGAAAGTTCACAACAAATTGTGAAGACGAGTCAGGAAATGATTACAATATCAAATTTTAACTCAACTCACCATCCATGATAAAACCCAATTGTCCTAATTATTCAATCAAATTGATCATCTTTAGGACATGTGATTGCACTCTAGTGCCATTGGTCATCCTAGATCGGAAGAGCTCTTTAGATATTTCATATCTAGCCGATCTACTTTGCTCACCATATAAATCCTTAAGGTGCAAAAGCATAGTCGGTGCATCCATTTTCTCATATTAATGTTGTAACTCGTTACTCATGAATGCTAACATGATGCACTAAGCCACTTGTGCATCATCCTGCCACTTTTTAAAAACAGCTATCTCTTCCTCGGTGGCTTCTTCTGCAACAGTTGCAGGTACAGGCGAGTTAAGGACATAAGCCAACTTTTCAGCTGTGAGAACAATTCTCAAGTTCCTTAACCAGTCTGAGTAATTTGGTCCGATTAATTTGTTTGCATCAAGTATGCTTCGCAGTGATAGTGAATTAGCCATTTGTAAAACTCTGCAAGTAAATTTAATTTAACAACATTAGCATGCATTCTTTTATTAATCACCAGATTAATTTAGGTCTTTATTAAAATGGTGTCTCCCACTATTTCTTCAAATTATATAACATTCTTTTATATAGTTTGGCAAATTTCTGTATTGCTGAATTTGTAAAATCTGCAAGTGAGAAAAGGATCTAATTACAATAAATATATAGCCTTGTGTGTGCACAACAAACTATATATTTATCAAGAGATATACAACTCTTGTTGATTACATGTCCATGAAATTCCTTTATTTATTTTGCCTCTTAGATCATGTGTGTGCACATCCAAACTAAAATGATCTAAGTTAAGTTAGACCCAATATTTCCATATAAGCGAATAGAAAAATCCAGTTCTTGTATGTGCACAACAAAACGGTATTGTTCAATTCCTTATAAACATCAAATGTAATAAAGCAACATCTAAAATATTTAATACTTTCCTTGTGTGTGCACAACAAACTCATATTAAATATTCGATGCTCTATTGCTTTACAATGCTAGAAGGCTACGTTCAACATTCTCTAATGTCTTTGAACGTACTCAACTTAATATATTATCTTTAAGGGTTTTGTTATTATTTGGTCTCATCTGATTAGCGCGCATGCAAATATATATATATATATATATATATATATATATATATATATATAGGAATACGCGTCATATTAAACATACATTCACATGTATAAAAATATATTTACTATATAATTAGCATGCATCTGTAGAATACTATATTCAACATGGGATGATTATTGACTTAATTCTAATTTGGTTGATTGGAGCCACAATGGATCAAAAGGTATAACCTAAGGTGCAAGAATTAAGCATTGAATAAAACTATTACATTCAACCCGGGCTTCGATTCAAATGGGCCTTCAACGCTTTTTGCTCTTCGTCTCTAATTTCTAGAACAATTCTATATAATTCTATTACATTCTATTTTTATAAAATAAAAATCTTGATCAGCAGTCAAGGAGAGGTACATAGAAGGGAGATTGAATTTACATCAGAAAAATTAGAGAGGCGAGGTACGTAGACCCCATTTATAAAAACCACACACGTTCAAGCTTCCATTAAAATTATATCCAATCACATTGGTCAAAGGTGCATAATCATCTTTTATATTATCATACATATCATCATATGCATCAATATAATAAACATTTAGTATATATGTTGATATCATTTAATGGGCAATAAACGTTTTCTAAAAAATCAATTTTTGAAACAAAACAAACTCCTTTCTTTTAATCAAAAACCAATTTAAAATAAATTCTTTTATTTTTAGCAACATGGAATTCAATTCCATTTTAAAATAAACATCTTTATTTTAATACCAAATTAATTTAAAAATAAACCTTTTATTTAATTGAAGTGTGTAGACACTCGAAATTTTTCTTGCCCCAATACTAACACTGTAGGAGGGCAAAATCGTCAATCAAAATCAACCCCGGTCCTGACACTGGGCTCTCAAGTCAAATCTGATCCCCAAATCGATACTCAGTCAAATTCGATCCCCAATATCAGTACCCAGCCAAATTCGATCCACAATATCGGTACTCTGTCAAATCCAATCCCCAATATCAGTACTTTATCAAATTCGATCCCCAATATCAGTAATCAGCCAAATACGATCCCCAATATCGGTACTCAACCAAATCTGATCACCAATATCGGTACTCTATCCAAATCTGATCACCAATATCGGTACTCTATCCAGCTCCAATCGTCAATCGGACCGACAATCTAGCCTTGATCGACAATCGGACCGTCAATCCCCAATATCGGTACTTTGCCAAATCCGATCCCCAATATCGGTACTCAGTGAAATTCGATCTCCAATATCGGTACCCAGCCAAATCCGATCCCCAATATCGGTACTCTGTCAAATCCGATCCCCAATATCGGTACTCAGCCAAATCTGATCCCCAATATCGGTACTCAGCCAAATTCAATCGCCAAGATCGATACTCTGCCAAATCCGATCTCCAATATCGATACTCAGTCAAATTCGATCCCCAATATCGGTACCCAGCTAAATCCGATCCCCAATATCGGTACTCAGGTAAATCCGACCCCAATATCGGTACTCAGGTAAATCTGATCCCTAATATCGGTACTCAGCCAAATCTAATCCCCAATATCAGTACTCCATCCAAATCTGATCACCAATACCGGTATTTTATCCAAATTCGATCACCAATATCGATACTCTATCCAGCTCAGATCGTCAATCGGACCGTCAATCCAGCTCCGATCGTCAATCAGACCGTTAATCCAGCTCCGATCGACAATCGGACCGATAATCCAGCTCCGATCGACAATCGGACCGTCAATTCAGCTCCGATCGACAATCAAACGGTCAATCCAATTTTGATCGTCAATCAGACCGTCAATCCAGCTCCGATCGTCAATCAAACCGTCAATCCAGCTCTGATCGTCAATCGGAATGTCAATCCAACTTCGATCGACAATCAGACCGTTAATCCAGCTCCGATCGATAATCGGACCGTCAATCCAGTTCTGATTGTCAATCAGACTGTCAATCCAGCTTCGATCGACAATCGAACCAATAATCCAGCTCTGATCGATAATCGAACCGCCAATCCAGCTCCGATCGACAATCAGACCGTCAATCCAGCTCCGATCGACAATCGAACAGTCAATCCAGCTCCGATCAACAATCAAACTGATAATCTAGCTCCGATCGATAATCGAACCGTCAATCCAGCTTTGATCATCAATCGGACCGTCAATCTAGCTTCGATCGACAATCGAACCGTCAATTCAACTTTGATCGACAATCAAACCGTCAAACCAGCTCCGATCGACAATTAGACCGTCAATCCAGCTCCGATTGATAATCGAACCATTAATCCAGCTCCGATCAACAATCAGACCGTTAATCCAGCTCCGATCGACAATCGGATAGTCAATCCAGCTTCGATCGTCAATCGGACAGTCAATCCAGCTATGATCAATAATCGGACAGTCAATCCAGCTCCAATCATTAATTGGACCATTAATCCAGCTCCGATCGATAATCAGATCGTCAATCCAGCTCTGATCGACAATCGGACTATCAATCCATCTCCGATCGACAATCAGACCGTCAATCCAGCTCCGATCGTCAATCGGACAATCAATCTAGCTCCGATCAACAATCGGACCGTCAATCTAACTCTGATCGTCAATCGAACCGTCGGATCAAACCCGATCGTCAATCGGACCGTCAACCCAACTCTGATATTTAATCAGACCGTCATTCCAACCTCTGATCGACAATCGGACCGTCAATCCAGCTCCAATTGATAATCGGATCTTCAATCCAGCTTCGATCGACAATCAGACCGTCAATTCAGCTCTGATCATCAATCGAACACTCAATCCAGCTCCGATCAACAATCGGACCATCAATCCAGCTCTGATCGTCAATCGGACAGTCAGATCAAACCCGATCATCAATCGGACCGTCAACCCAACTCCGATCATCAATCGGACCGTCAATCCAGCTCTGATCATCAACCGTACTATTAATACAGCTCCGATCGTCAATCGGACCATTAAACCAGCTCCGATCATCAATCGGACCGTAAATCCAGTTTCGATCGTCAATCGGACCATTAGATTAATCCAGATCTCCAATCGGACCATCAGTTCAAACCCCGATCTCAATATCGAGCCTTCAAATCAACCTCGACATCCACACAGGACATGTCAAGTCATCCTCGGTCTCAGCACGGGAAGTACAGATCAGCCCCGACATCAATCCTGGAAGTGCAGTTCAGCCCCAGAGATAACCCTAGAAAGCCAGATCCACCAAGGACCACCCCGGGAAGGGTAAAATAGTCATTTTATCAACTCTCAGTCAATTCGTTCAAATTCAAGCTGAATTGATGACACCAAGGTCAGAAGAAACCATAACGACGATCCCGAGTGCAAACAACGCAAGACAACTCAACGGACAAACTGCGGGGAATCAAAGACCTGGTTATGAACTCGTCTTCTTGGACCTGAAAAATGTTTTATCCCATGTCATTTCGACACTCTCGGCGAGGCCTTTCTGAAAAGGTATCGCACACCTCAAACGGACGCTCCGATCAAAAGTTAGAAAGTTTCGACTTCAAACTCGCGTTGCTCGGAGTGTACGTACTTCGAGACGACAGAACCGGGCATCGCGGGCCCCACCAGGGGAGCCGTACCTCTACCTGCTGTAGCAGCAGGTATAGTAGAGGCTCCCTGGTCTATAAATATGAGGCCACCCCCTCATTTCAAAAAAAGAAAAACGCAGCGAAGCTCTGCCAGTTCAATTTTCTAACCTTTACACCTCTTCCAAACCCAAATACTTTCACTCTAACATGTAGATATACCCATATACTACCACATATCAGAAAATAATAGATATATTTGGACGTATAGAGCCTATGATTTGAAAGTATTTTTAAATCACTTTTATACACTTGTATGTTTAGTTTCGTTTTCTAAAAATGCCCGGAACTTAGTTACGTGGCCGTTTTCGTCAAAATTTGGTACATTTTTGTACATAAACTCAATTTCTGGCATTTCTACAACTCGGATTGACGATCCGTCAATTCTAGCAGCTTCAATGCACTAGCACACATGTTTTGGCAACTTTGCCGGACTGGGTTATCTTCCCAGTCCGGGTTTGGCCCCTTTTTGTATATATTTAACTGTATATATACTAACATTTCAATTTCGTCAAGCCCGGATGTCAAATTTGAGGTAGTTTACTGCTTTTATATACCTCTACGTATATATAACGACTTTCACCACCACTGGGTTCTCTTCCCAATCTTGGTTGACTACATTTCTGTCAATATATATCTATTTATATATTTCAGTCCGGCCTGGATTATTTTGTGGCCTTTTTACTATTTTTGCACTCTTCGCCATACTAGGTGATCTCCCCAGTCACTGGTCGACTATTTTCCTGTACATTTACATTTCAGTACGGCCTGGATCATTTCATGGCCCTTTTACTGCTTTTGCACACTTCACTATACTGGGTGATCTCTCCAGTCACTGGTTGACTACTTTCATGTCAATTTCAAATTCAGTCCGGGCACAGACGTGAAAACCCATCGCCCTTTCTACTATTTTATGTATATATTTCATTTCTGTCAAGCCTGGATTATTTCGTGGCTATTTAAAGTTTTTTTTTATAAATATATATATTTTAATTCCAGTCCATACCTGCGAGTGAAAACCCATCGCCCTTTTATAGCTTTTGTATATATATAACTATATATATCGCTCTACTCAATTTATTCAATTGCTGCCTTTAACTATTCATTTTCATATGAATCGACACTGACATATCTGCGGGCAGACTAGATTTATCTAAATCTCGCCAATTCTAGCTTTCAAGTGGTTCAAACAGGTCCCGACGGAACCTAGAAGCTATAATGGCTGAGATTTCCTTAAATCTAGTTATTTTTATAGTTTCATCTTCAAAAGCAAACTCGCGGCCCTTAGATCGCTATCTAGTGGGAGTGAGGCGCTTGGCTACGCGCAGCCAGGATTTACTGATGAATCCTTGGTTTCATTGGGGCATGAGGATGTATATATCTATTTCTATACAAATTTGAGTTGTGCATGTTTATTGGCTACTCATATGTGAGCCTAGGAATCATGGGATTCACGATCAAATTGATCGAAATCTGATTCCCATGATGGACAAACTCCAGTTTACAAATGTATGTACCCTACCAGTTTTTTCTGTAAAATATACATGCAAAGACCTTAAAACGATTATCCGAATTTAAGGTCTCAACATAGTGAAATGTGGATTGCCGTGTCAGCGTCCCTCCGATGGTTCTCATGCCCATGAGGAGACCGACACTTGTATATATTTTGTGGTCGAGGATGATTCGCAGCCCGACAAATCACCATTCACATGCAGCCTTAAGGCTATAAAGATAAAAAAAATGGAAGTATCAATAGGCTTCAATTCCTATGTTAGCGTAAGGGTTTGATAAACAAGCTTTTAAAACATCATTTTCAAATTCAATCAAAAAGAAAAGCTTTTGCAAATCAAATCAAATACTTTTGCAAATCAAATCAAAGACTTTTTTCAAATCAAATCAAACCCTTCGTATATAGGTTCAACGAAGCAAAACACTACTTTCAATCAATCAAATCAATAGGCCCAATTTTCAAACAGCATTCACTCATGCATTCCAGTTTTAAAGGGAAATATTGAAAAGATGTGGTACCATGTTTACACAGGAGTCGTGGGGTGCCTAACACCTTCCCCACACTTAACCAAGCCCCCAAGCTCAAACTTTGTTTTCAACAATCAAGTTTCAACAGTGTCCAGCAATTGGGCCTCTTTCAAACAAACTCGGTTGAGTTGGTACAACCATTTCAGATCTACCAACTAACGACTCAGTAATATGTTCAAATCGTCGACATGATACATGTTGGCCTTTTTCCTAAATAAAAAGAATGAGGGTAGAGGGAACTTAGGAAAAGAGATTAAAAGACCCGGGTTGTGACCCGACCCGCGGATTTTTTAAAACCAACATCGACAGGTGGCGACTCTACTAGGGACAGTAGAGGGCTTAGGCCGCTTTCAAATCTTTTCAAACATTTCCTTTTCAAAACTATTGAATGCGTGAAAATTCCGCGTCTCCACAATCAATGAATGCGTGAATGCTGCATCTTCACATTAAATGAATACATGAATTCTGCGTCTTTACATTGAATGAATGCTTTCCTACTTTTTAGTGCTTCGCACCCATATTTAATGCTTCGCACCCATGTCATCATATGCACAATAGTGAGGCACGATGTATGTGAATGTATGCTGTGTGTCCCTCTCACAAGGAGGATAACCCGGTCGGTAATAAGTAATGTCTTTGGGGACGAATAAGTCTCTGGGGCTCATGAAAATGTACCACCCAGATTCGCTCCAGTTGAAAGATCGGATTAATTTCCCCTCGAGTAGATTGCGATGATCTGGGAACCTTCATGCCGAAACAAAGCCGCGAGAGTAACCTAAGATAGGTCAGCCTCTGATTAGCCAAATTCGAAGAGAAGCTTCTTCATGCCTTCCTCTTTCAATTCCATGTTAAGTCTCCAATTATTGAGGAGCGCAATGTAAATATCAATAAATGAAAGATTTACTTTCCTTGTTAAAATACCATGCCATCCTGTCATCAAAACGACTAACCTCGATTTTGCAGGATAAAATCTAAAAAACACATCATGCATCCTGTCCTTACCTACATCAAGAAATTGACACAACTACGTTTTGTTGTAGGTAAAAATCGGTCCTGTTACTAGGTCTAAATCTAAAGCATCCAGTCCATCCACGGACATGGCATCCAGTGTTCACCTATAATTCACCCCTGTCTCTAGGGAAGAGTTTGAAGGATTGAGAAATCAGATAGCCGAGTTAGCCGATTTCCTACAAGAACAAAGCAAGGCCCTTAAAGGGCAAACAATCTCAAGTTCACACAGAACCAGGAGCATCTGGTGGTAATGCTGGCGGTCAAGAGACTGAAAAGGTCGAGACTCAGATTCCTGGACCACAAAACCAAGACACGACCAATAAAACCCCTGAAATCACCCCTTCGTCAAAGAATAGGAAGCTGGTGACATTATGAAAAAAGTACAACAAATGGAAGAAACCCTTCGGTCTATCAAAGGGACTGGGGCATTTGGCAGTGTTAATTGCTCTGACCTCTGTATATTCCCCGGGGCTCGTTATCCCGAGAAGTTTTAAGTCCCCAATTTCGAGAAATATGACGGATTGGGGGATCCTTACACACACCTGAAAGTATTCATTGGAGAGCTCGGATTCTATATAGAGGATGAGAAGCTTCGAATGCAGCTATTCCAGAAGAGTCTAACCGAAGAGGCGAGAGCCTGGTATGCCCGTCTAGACAACTCCAAAATCCATAGTTGGGAAGAACTGGCCCATGCTTTCCTCAGCCAATACAGCTTTCAATCTCAGCTGGCTCCAGACTGATATCAAATTACCAAAATCAAGAAGAATAACACTGAATCATTCAGAGAATATGCCCAGCGATGGAGACGGGTCGCAGCACAAGTCACCCCAGCCATGACTGAATCTGAAATTGTCATGACCTTCATCGACATCCAAGAAGCACCTTATTATGAGAGGGTCCTAGCAGGCATAGGAAAACCATTCTTTGAAATCATCAAGCACGGTGAAATGGAAGAAATGGGGCTCAAGTCCTGGAAGAAAAAAGATCTAACCGCCCTCGAAGCTGTCGCTGAGCATATCCAGTCCAGAAATTACGGGAGTAATCCCCGAAGGGTCCATAAGAAGAAAGACTAAGAAGTCTCTTTAGTCTTACAAGGACAAAATCTAAGGGGCGAGTCAAACAGTATGCCCATTCAAAGGAGGAACTATACCCCTTTTCAAAATCCAGCACAGCCTTCAAATCCTCCATTTCAAAACAATATGGAGGTCAGGCGTCGAAGAACTTTCACCCCTCTAGGGGATTCACTCGAGAACGTATTCAAACTTCTGACAGCCCAGAAGAAGATTGTCCAACTCCTTCCACCAACCAACACTAATGGTCGAAATTTCGACCCAAGCAAGAAGTGTGCCTATCACTCTGGATCTCCATGCCATGACACCCAAGACTGTTGGTCTCTCAAGCACAAAATACAAGACTTGATTTATAGCTAAGAGATTGTGGCCACAAAGCCTGAACAACCCCATGTGCAGGACAATCCTCTTCCACAACATTAAGAGAAGAATGTCAACATGATCAACACCACAAATAGAGAAGGATCCAAGTACCACCGTTATGTGGGAGAATCAACTCCATCCATCCATAGCATCCCAGACAATTGGGAAATATCAAAAAGGCAGTTCCTGATAGAATAGGAGATCAAGTCTATCAAGGAGCAGATCGAACAATTGGCAGAACTGGTCTTCTATCAGCATCAGATCACCAGAATAATGATAAAACGGGCCAATCGGTCTGACATTGATTGTCCTCCCACACCTAAAATCAATTCCAAGAAATATCATAGCTGGTCTCACGAGCATGAATCATGGACTGACAAGGGGGTTGAAGAAGAAAGTGTCCAAACTAGTGGAAAATTCCTATTTTAGAGGAACTTCACCAACCTAAATCAATCAATGGAAGAAATCCTTTAAATGCTGATCAACGAAGGAATGGTTGCAGACTTGTTACCTCCGTTGAACCCTCTAGCCAGAAAATTCAAACCTGACCAAATATGTCAGTATCATTCCAATTCACCCGACCACGATACTGAAGATTGCTGGGCACTTCGTAACCTAATTCAAGACATGATTAAAATCAGGGAATTGATAAGGGGAAATCAAATTCTCGATCTTCCAGATAATGACTCTCTGGATCCCCACTGTATGGAACCAGAACACAATGGCTATCGTATCCTGCAATAGGGAGTCAACCTTCAAACCCTTAGTTTTACCATGGAAAGAGGTCAAAGAAATACCAAACCCTGTAAAGGTGGCAGCGCCTAAGCCTTTGATTTTGCCCTTCAGACCTCAATATCCAATTATCAGTATGAAGAGTGTCCCATGAAACTAAGAGAACAATGAAGGCTCCACTTCAAACAACATTACCATTGTGCCGAAGGACAATCCATTATACTTGCCACAGCGGGCGATCAAACCCACCATTCGAATCAAAGAAAAGGTGGCTGAAGAGAAAATCAAAGAGTTCCTCAACAAAATGGGACACAATGAAATCAAAGTAGTGCAAAGTTTGAAGGACGCACCTAAACAAGTGTCCATCCTCGACTTGGTCCTATCCTCAAAGGATCATCGCAACATTCTAGTGGAAGTACTAGAAGAAGCTCATCTGCCACATACAGTGGATATTGAGAAATTCAGTCACGTGATCGAATACATCTTCAACAACAATGTAATATCCTTCACTGACGATGATATCCTTGCAGAGGGAACGGGCCTCCACAAGTCCCTTCATATAGCTATAATGTCCTCCAGATATGTGATTAGAGGTGTGCTCATCGATGGAGGATCATCCCTAAACATTTGTCCATACGACACTTTAGAAAGAATGAAGATCAATCTGAACCAGATCAAAACCAGTCATGTGGTCATCCGGGCTTTTGACGGATCACGGCGCCAAGCTATGGGAGAAATAAAGCTACCTCTAGAGATTGGCCCACACACTTTTTACGTATCTTTCCAGGTGCTCAACATCGCCACTGGATACAACTTATTACTGGGCATACCCTGGATCCACATGGCAGGGGCAGTGCCATCCACCCTCCATCAACAACTCAAGTATATTATCAATGGCAGCCTCATCACAGTGAATACCAAACCAGAATACCCTGCTTACATACATGGGGACTTGCCAGTGATCAGCCTGGATGCGGGGATTGAACCTGTAAGTTTTCAAGCTCTAGAGGTGAGCGATACTCAGTACTTACCTATCGGGGCACCAACCTTAAAGCCTAAAGTCTCCACCGAAGTAATGACAGTGGGGCAAGAAATGGTATCTTTGGGTTTCCAACCTGGAGAAGGGTTGGGAAAGGATAAGCAAGGTATCAAAATGCCAATACAAATCCCAAGTTAGATTGGGAGAGCAGGATTGGGATATGCATCCGAGTCAAGCTACCAGAACCCACATAAACATCCCAAGGCTCATGCCTCCACAATTCTGCTGCAAAACCTCATAAATACAGGATTGGTGAAACCTACGAGGAAAATCCTGACTGCGGTATCAACCATGCTATTTCCTCCAATCATACATGTCCATGAAAAAAAAGCCCTCAAGCCTGAGGCAGACAGCGAAAAGGGAAAAGAAAAGATCCTGTACGAAGGACGAGACCCATTCGCTAACATGAGGGTCATTATCAACTACGAGGGCATGAATGACAAACTCTTAGACAGTGACGACGAAGATCATGCCCAAATTCCTTGCATCAAGAAGGGAAAAGGAAACAGTTCAAAGAAGAGCCCTAGCCCTATCCTAAAGGATGTCTCAGTTATCATCCAGGACGAGACAGATAATCACAAATCCTTGATCCTCCCGGTTAATGAGGATCTGACCTTAGATAACTGGAGCAGTGTCCCTTGCCTCGATCGAAAAGGGACTCAAGCATTGGATGTGTGTGTCTCTGCTGATGAGATGCCAACCTGTCAAAATGACTACAACTTTGATGTAGAACTAAACTTTGACTTGATGGATATTGATCAAGAGGAGGAAGATGACTATGAGGTGCCCGAGGAGATCAAAGAATGGGTCAAAGACAAACCTAAACCAAACCTCCACTATCAATATAGGAACCTCCGAAAACATCAAAGAAATCCAAATAAGTTTAGACCTTACACCCAATCGAAAAGCTGACCTGATCGATCTCCTAACACAGTACCAGGATGTATTTGCATGGACACATGAAGACATGATTGGCTTGTCCACTGACATTGTCGTTCATCGAATGCCCATCAAGGACGGGTTCAAGCCAGTCAAACAAAAGCTCAGGTGATTGAAACCTGAATGGAGTCTGAAAGTCAAAGAAGAAGTCGTTAAATAATTCAAAGCCGGAATCATCATGGTATCAACATACCCAGAGTGGCTGTCAAATATAGTTCCCGTACCTAAGCCCGAGGGGAAGGTACGAGTCTGCGTGGATTACCAGGATTTGAACAAAGCCTGCCTCAAGGACAATTTCCCGGTACCTTTCATCCACATCCTGGTTGACAATACTGCACAGTATAGCATGTATTTCTTCATGGATTGCTTTGCTGGTTACCATCAAATCATGGTTGCTGAAGAGGGCCAAGAGAAAATAGCTTTTATCACTCCCTAGGGAACCTTCTGCTATAGCCGACTATCTTTCGGCCTCATCAATGTCGGGGCTATATATCAGCGAGCCATGATGGCCCTCTTTTATGACATGATGCATAAAGAGATAGAGGTTTATATGGATGACATCATCATCAAATCCCGGAGGGAGGATGATCACATCGACCATCTCAGGAAGCTGTTCAACAGGTTGTGTAAGTACAACCTCAAGCTAAATCCCGCCAAATATGCTTTTGGCGTCAAAGCAAGCAAGCTGTTAGGATTCCTGGTCAGTAATCGGGGCATCGATCTAGACCCTGCCAAGATCAAAGCCATTACTAAAATATCCGTGCCTCGTACAGAGAAGGAGATACGTAGATTCCTGGGAAGAATTAACTCCATAAGTCGTTTCATTTCATAGCTCACAGCAACCTGTGAACCTATCTTCAAGCTGTTAAGGAAGAATTCCTCCATCAAATGGAATGAGGACTGTCAACAAGCCTTCCTTGCCATCAAGAAGCATCTGACTGAAGCACCGGTATTGGTACCCCCAAGAGATGGAGTTCCCTTATTCATGTACCTGTCTGTCAATGCCAATGCAATGGGCTGCATGTTAGGATAGAAGGATGATAGTAGCAAAGAAAGAGCTATCTACTACATCAGCAAAAGATTCAGCAGTGGTGAATAGAAGTACACCCTGATCAAGAAGACATGTTGTGCATTGGCATGGGCCGCCATGAGGTTGCAACACTATTTGCATGGGCACACGACATACCTCATATCCAGCATGGATCCACTCAAATATGTATTCAACAAACCAATGTTAAATTGCTGACTGTCTAAATGGCAGTTGATCCTACAACAGTTCGACATTATCTACATGACTCAGAAGTCAATCAAGGGTCAAGCATTGCAGATCAATTAGCTGAAGCACCTTCAGGAGGGTTCGAGCCTCTGGAGATATATTTCCCGGATGATGGGATCATGACAATTCAACAACTCCAGTCTGAGAATACAGTCCAACCATGGAAAATGTATTTAGATGGAGCGATAAACATGGAAGGTGCTGGAGCTGGGGCAGTCCTCATCTCTGGTGCAGGAAATCAGTATCCTGTGGCTACTAAACTTTAATTTGGCAACACCAACAACACGGCCGAGTACGAAGGCTGTATAATGGGGTTGAAATTAGCCCAATCCATGGGTATAAAACACCTACTCGTCTTCGGAGATTCCGAGCTGGTCATCAGACAAACCACCGGCGCGTATCTCACCAAAGAACTGCATTTACTGTCCTATCATCAGCAGGTCCTCAAAATATCTCGGGAATTCAAAGACATAACCTTCGTTCATATTCCTCGGGATCGAAATGACTTCACTGATGCATTGGCAATGTTGGCTTCATTAATCCGCATATCTGATAAGAGTGGATTTCCCAACATCAAGTTCACAATCCAAAAGGCCCCGACATATGGGAATTACATTGGCGAAATATCAGATGAAATACCTCCTGTCAAACAGCCTTGGTATCAAGACATTAAGGAATATCTCTGTGATGGATCCACACCCGCTGGGGCAAGTCAATATGCGCAAAAGCAGATTCACAAGATGGCTATGAAGTTCTATGTAAGCGGAGACGCCCTCTACAAAAGAGATGCTAGAATAGGCCTGTTAAGATGCCTTGATAAAGAACAGGCCCAGAGGCTGATGGATGAAATCCACGGTGAAGTCTGTGGTCCACACATGAGCGGTCATATGCTGGCCAAAAAGATAATAAGAACTGGTCATTATTGGATCTCTCTTAAGGCTAACTACAATGATCACGTTAAGAGATGTTTTCAATGCCAAATACATGGAAATGCCATCCACGCTCCTCCAAATGAGCTGCACAACATGAGTTCACCATGGCCTTTCTCCATGTGAGGAATGGATGTGATAGGTCCAGTGGAACCAAAAGCCAGCAATGGTCATCGATTCATTTTCACCATGATCGATTACTTCACCAAATGGGTTGAAGCAGCCTCCTTTCCCAAAGTTACAAAAGAGGTCATTATTAGTTTCATCATAAATAGTGTCGTCTGTCGATATGGACAACCGGAGGTGATCGTATCGGACAATGCCAAGAACCTGAACAATCAAATGATGAGGGAATTATGCAGTAAGTTCCACATCAAGCATCTCAACTCCGTCATCTATCGGCCCAAGATGAACGGTGCGGTCGAAGCAGCCAATAAAAACATCAAGAAGATTATGCAGAAAATGTTCGCCAATCACAAGGAATGGCCTGACTTGCTGCCTCTCACCCTGTTAGCATACAGGACGTCAATGCGCACCTCTACTGGGGCTACCCCCTATTCATTGGTCTATGGCATGGAAGCAGTCTTCCCCATAGAAGTAGAGATAGAGTCCTTGCGAGTGTTAATTGACGCTCAAATTGACAAAGATCAGTGGTTGCAAGACCGATACCATCAACTGTCTCTGATAGATGAAAAGAGGGCTACAGCCATTTTCCACAGACAGATATACCAGCAAAGGATCACCAGATCCTACAACAAAAAGGTCTGAATCCGGCAATTCAAAGAAAATGACTTGGTGCTAAAGAAAGTCCTGGCCAATCAGGATGAAGCCAAAGGAAAGTTCGCCCCAAATTGGGAAATCCCTTTCATTGTCAAGAAGGTGTTGACAGGGGGAGCTATCAGACTACAAGAAATGGATGGGAGCAAATTTCCCCAACTCATCAATTCAGACACCGTAAAAAGGTACTACGTCTAAGTCACATGCATACCCGCATTCGGGTCCTATGAATTAAATCAGGTTCAGTTTTTCACTATAAAGCAGGAACTACGAATGACCTGATCTCCCTACACCCGAGAATACGTAGGCAGCCATTTCTGGTGCGGTCAAGCCAAATGAAAAACTCAAAAACTCATCAAACCAAGCTCAAAAACCCAAGATAAATACTTTTCAAACCTCTCTCTAACCAAACAACCTGAACTACGAATGACCCGATCTCCCTCACCCCGGGAGTACGTAGGCAGCCACTTACGGTGAGGTTTGACCTTTGAAAAGAAAAAATCCAATAAAGACCAGTTCCAAGACACCAAAGACAAATAAAAGCTTAATCTTATCAAGCTATCCTGGTCAACAGGCTCATTTGAGATACTCTATAACATCTCAACTGTCAGTCCATCAAGGAGAAGCTCAAGATACATCTACAACTGCGAGTCATGAAAGAAGTGGTAATCACTCAGCAATGATAGTACATATCCAATCAGGAAAGTGAATCAAAACTATATTTCTCTGATATATAACACTATTTGATATACATATGATGCCCTGTACATGACAAAAATAACTGATCTAGTCTGTGCAGGAAAAATAAATCTAGTCTATGGACCCAAGGACAAGCGGGTCAGCAATGCCAGCATAACATCTCTCTCTGAAGGTGGGGGAGCAGTTGTAAGTACAGTCCACTCAGCCTCCATACGGCCCAGTACCTCCACGGCCATCTGCATTGTAGCACTATGGTCATCAATGTACGCACTCATCTCGGTGACCAAACTATAAGTGTAAGATTGAAGAGCAGTACTATCAGTAATATGGAAATCACGGGAAGCTATAGCCTCATCCCTCTCCACAAAAGCTGCGTCTCGAGAAATCAAAGTCTCCTCGATCTCAATATATGTTGCATCCCTGGATGAGTGGATCTCATCTCGCTCTACAACAGCTGTGTCTCTTGCAGATCGGAGCTTCTCTCCCTCAATCAATCCAGCATCTAGAGTGACCCTGAGTCCATCTTTCTCAGCAAAAGCTAAATCTCTGCCAGACAAGACGATCAACATCTGTGCTCTAGCCGAGTCTTGCTCAAAGGTCATCTTGAATAATGAGTCCACCAAAGCCGGATCCGTCCCTACAGGAATAACCGACGGATCACTCACTAGGGCCACTGTCAAACCCGTGAACAACTCATCCTCAGTAGGAGAATCCAGATCCTCCATAGGCTCCTCCTCGTCGAAGTCCACAATCGGAGATAAATGAGGCTCTACTGCTGCAACTGTTGTGTCTACCTCCAACCAGGCAGAATACTCCGGAGAACGGCCCGGATGGCTATCAAAGAAATCAGCCCTCTCTCGATGAGTCCAATACCCATATACTCTGACCAAGTCGGTGGATGACATAGAAGAAGCCGACACCCTTTGATCAGTAGTTCCCTCAAATCGGTGCAAACTCTGCAGCTGATTAAACTAACACATGACTGCCAAATGATGATAGGTAGTCACTCCCCTTAAACCCGCTAGGGGTAAATAATCCAGGCCGAAAGCATAGGTGATAAAGCTATATGGGGACGCTAGCCCTGAGCATGGCAAGATCAAGAACGGATGCTCAATATCCGGCAAAAATGCCAACCATGACTCTGCATCAATGCACTCCACAGGCTGAAAAGAGTAAACTGTGGATGTCTCGTGAGTGAATCGAAAACCCCGAGGCCTAAAGAATCTAATCGGTCGTATATGGGACATCAGCCATATATACAGCAAGACCGAGCTGCCCCTAAAAACTCCTCTGGATGGGTACTACAATGTGTGGCGGATCTAAATGTCTCAGCCATTATCATCGGGACGATGGTGTTACCCTGTCTAAGGGCCCGAACCACAACTACTAATCCCATGTCCAAATAATCTAAGCGAAGTGGCATATAGACGTATGCCACAATACACATCAGCAGAATGTCTACTCTGGCTAGATGCCATGGCTCTGCTAAAATCATAAAATCACCGACATGGCGATCATAGCTGTCAAGCTTGCCAAATAGATCGATCAAGAAATCAATAGAGATCACGTGCCCAGATACAATCTCGTCCCTAATCACGCTTTGACAGAGACCGGACATCCGGGTAAACGGCCTCCTCATATCACTAATAGCCGTCCGAGCACACGGCAAATCCAAAGCCAGCCCAGTAAATAGCTCATACTCCTCAAGAGTCGGCGTCAGCTCATGCCGCCCGAAGAGGAACACCTGTCTCTCAGGTATCCAAAAAGGTAAAATGCCATCAACATATCCAAATGGTACCCAAAAATCTGCGAGGGCCAACGAATGCCCCAACATGTGGTCCAATGTCCCTGTGACTGGGTAGGGCAGGCTCTCATACCACCACCTCAATGATGTGGCTACCTTAGACGGTGGTGAATGCTCAATACAGCTGACCGCAGATGACGTCATCTGTAGCACCGTACCACAAGACCATCCAGAGGTCAAATCGAGTCGCACCTGTCTAAATGCATACATATGACATAATATATGCATGATGACAAATATAAACATGATGCGATAGATAGAAACGATCATGAATATCTATAATAAGCTATCTACTGCAGGCATCATCCCTGTCTGATAATACAAAGCAGAAAGGAGAATACATAAAAATGGGGCACCACCACCCAACTAACACAGTGGTCTATCAAAATGATGGCACAACCGCCGAATAGCTAAAACAGTGGCTGACCAAAAAGTATATCTACAACAACTATCAAAGGAAGTTGATGACATCAGTGTCAAAATAATCGACCTGCTCCATCTCCTCGGTGGATACAAAACCGCTGCTATTAGGCATATCTGGGCGGTATAAGGGAGGATCTTCCCCTGTATAGCTGCTAAATGGATCTGAAGAGGGGCCTGCTCTAGAGCTGGATGGGTCAAAAGAAGATGCCTCTAACGGATCTCGGCCAAGGTGCCTGTGACGCCCCCAAATTCCAGGACCGCCACTTGGTCTCTCGAATTCGGTTCATCACGTGCTCATGGTAATACATCACAATAATAATAATTAAATATCATACGATCACAGCGAAAATCTATTCTAGAATAATTTACAATGATTTATTATAATTATTCCCCCAAGTCTCGCAACCTACAGTACTTAATAGATTACATAATAATATCAGTTAACGACTTATTACATAATCTAACTTAAGCTTAAACATAATCAAATCCAGTCTTACTACATCATCTTCATACAATATTAATATATTTAAAACATAACAGACATAAGCTAGTTGGTAGCTTTGCCCTTGCCCTTATCAACGCCCGAAGGTTCACCATGCTCTGCCTTAACTGAAATGTTTTAGGGAAAGCAAGAATGAGCACAAATTGCCCAGCAAGTAATATACAATAAGGGTGAGTAATAAGATTCTCAATTCTCGAAAGGGTATAACAAGATTTGATAGTTCAAGAATAACAAGAATATCAACAGTTCTCAATATCAGTCGCTAAGGACAGGATAATATCAATATGATTCAATAATAAGTCAATTCAAGATTTCAAATAATTGAATACTGAGTAGTCACTACGGACTATGAACTTCTACTAGAATTGACAGTAATAAACTGAAAATCCAACAAAAACAGGTACAACAGGTGATCAGCCTAAAGTACCCTTGTTATGCATAACAATCAACCATACTCAAGTGTGCACGTCGGTTCTCCGACAATTATATATTCCCTTCAAAGAAGGTTGTTCTTCTCAGTCAAATATAGGATCCCGCACCAATCAATTAGTTTTGGTTGCTTTTCTATAACATAAGTCCAGCCGAATCAAATGGCATAGACACTTTCACAATATTCAAGAACAATACTAAGTTCAACATGAATAATAGCTATAATGAAATAAGAGTTCAAGTATGCTAATTCTATTCAACCGATTAAATAGGAAACTAGTTCGCAATACACAAGATAGGATACTTGCATAGTAAAAGAGTATAAGTTAGGAAACTTTCACAATCATAGATTTCCTTGCATAAAGTAAATGCGTCGGTTAGGATACTTGCACTTTAAAAGAGTGTAAGTAAGAGAACTTGCCTTTAGCGTAGTTTATCCACGAAAAGAAATCAACACTTTCGAATTCCTATCGTAATACAGTTACGTATATATATGATATTCATTAGTCATATAATTTAACTTCACATTTTCTCTTTGAATATACGATCAACACATAAGCTAAGTTTTACCTAGCTACACAGTTATATAGAATATAACTTCTATCCTTAACGTTCCTTCTTTAGAGTTTAAACGCATTCTCATATTATATAAGATCTCAACAATTAGCAAACATGCTTGCATATTATTAATATCACATAAGACCACAATCAATACTAAATATATTTCATTTTAGCAAGTTACGGCATCCCCTTAAGTTAACCGTCAAAATCGGGTTCAAGTAACATCATATAATATCGCGTAGCATGTATTCATATTTAAAGGATACTTTCATGCTTGTATAACTTTTCCAAATCCAATCGTACATGGTATAGGTTCTTAAGTTAATACTTAAAGCCATTCAAGGACACGAACTCATATGGTCTAACATGATTGCTTTTAAACACATAAGATATTCATATAACTTGTATTAGTCATGCTCATGAGTACTCGTATTGCATATATGTAGCTAGCATTGTTATTATCTTGAAAACATGCTTTGTTCATGCTAAACTTTAATCACGGCAACTAATCATGGTATATATACACGCATGACACATGAATGAGTCTAAGAATACTATCACATGTGTCCATAAATGTCAAATTCTAATTCTCGTCATAACATACCAACGTTCACGTTCAAAGCTTATACTTTGTTAGTATAGTTCATTAATAAGGTCTATCATGTTCATGCTTCCTTATGACACCTACATATGTAAGTTAACATGCTTTTCATGTATTTCAAGGCCCTATAAACATGCTCGAAAAGTCAGAATGTATACATGCTTCATATATGTTAACGTCGTTTATGAAACTTTAAATTCGTTTCCAAACTATGTGTCGTTTGGTTAACCATGCATGCTAATATACTAAAACATGCTTACATTGCCTCATTAGGTTTATATATATGTATTAATCATGCTCCCATGCTTGTTTAAACAAAAATCAAACAATTGGTACATAACAGTTTTGTTGCAGAATGCAGAAAACTGAACACAGAGGCTGGCGCTGCGGCGCGGCAATAATGGCGCTGCGGCGCGAGTGGCCTTGCGTGCGGCGCTGCAGCGCGGGCTGCAGCGCGTGTGGCGCTGCGGCGCGGGCTGCGGCGTCGAGGCAGTTTTCTGGTTCAGACTGCAGCGAAAACCGACCCAAAACCTCCCATCTCATCGAATTTCAACATACCCAGACTTGTTTAACCTACTAACACATACATGTATGCTTATATAACAGTCAATAGCAATTATCAATTCCCTATTTCATGAACTCTAACTAATTTACGAATTTCATGTATTTACAGAAATTGAAGAGGAACAATGGAAATGAAAGACTATTCAGTGGTTCCATCATGTGGGTATGTTCATATAACAACAATATAAGGGGTCTACAAACCAATCATGAACCAATTTGGCATAATCAAGAATTTCAACAAAACTCAGAGAACAACAATGGAGTTCTTTTGACAGAAAATGAAAATGAAGACACGAAGAGGATTTATACCTCTGTTATGGAGTAAGCTTGCTGATATCTCACAATGCTATTATACTGATATATGTATATGCTCTCAACTTATCAACTCAAACAAAATCTCAGCAATGTGAAATGGGAAGAAAGGAAGCCATATTTATAGAGAAAACAAGATACAGACAATGCAATTGCCTACCATTTCAAACTAACAGAAATTTGATTTGCATGCTAGATAAGAGGAAGTTGGTAGATAGTTGTTGAAAGCCATCATTAGAGCCACTCCTCATATAATTATTTCTAGCTAAGCTTGGGAGAAGAATGGGAGAATAGGCCTTAGCCTTTTTGCCATACACGTGAAGGAGAAGGAGAGTGACTATTATATTGGGACAAGGCCATATATCAGCATTCTATAATTTGTATATATACACAACACTTATGCCAAAATATGTTACATGTATATATACTATATAATTAGGCCACAATTATAGTTACAATGTAATTCTAATGATACTAACATGGATTCACATAATGTAATAAGTGTGAATTGTGCACATATAATTCATGTACATTTTTATCATACTGGTATAATTTAATCGGATGTTATCACATTACATTATCTCATGTATTATTAAATTGTTCACCATATATTCATGATGTCTCACTTTATTAAAATTAATAGTTTACAATATGTTCATGATATATTATATAATGTATTCTCACATATTTATTGTCACATCAGTATTATCATGCATTCATAACATATAGTTTTAACATAATCACATTATGCTTCATGTAATATATGGTTTCTATGTGTAATATATTCGCATTGCATTATATAACATAGTTTATGTATATACATGCATGGTCACACTTAAGTGTCTCTCTACACTATATAATATAGTTGTATTCCATATACTTTATATATTCAAATATTGCACATTTGCACATATCAATTAATATAATCTTATTATATTTATAAACATGTTGCTCATTATTATTATGTTTCTTGCAATAATAATCACATATTATTAATAAATCCTCATTAGTATTTTATAACAGTTAATTAATATCCTTCGATTAACAATTAATATAGATTAATTGTTCGCTTAAATTAATATAATCATTCTTATATTACGTCATTGTGCCACACAAGGCAATCAACGAGTTTATCACAAACTCCACCAATTTCTCAATTATAATAATTATTCAATTATATATAATTGAATTAATTCATCTCATAACACAAAATCATTTATATTCAAATAAATTCTCATTTCCATTAATATATTTATTTAATAATATATGGAAATTCTCGGGTATTACAGTGCCTGATAAAGAAACGAGCTCTCTCTAAATCCCTGGTCAGATATACTATCTGGTCTGCATGAGTGGGCTCCCTAAGGCAAACTATCCAGTCCGTCATCATCACGGACCCTGGCACTATGTCTTCCATGAACTGGGTGGCACGGGTCTGAGCTCCAATAGGACAAGGACTCCACCAACTGCTAAATGCATCCTAGCTGTACGGGCCCCCTGATAAGGCGAAGCCATCTATGCCCTCCATAGGGATATCTGTCAATGGCATGGTCAATGGCCAACAATGCCAAGCTGGAGGGGAAATGGGAATGCGAATCTCCCTCGTAATGTTCCTAATAGCATGCTCTCCCAGATAGAGCTTCCATCCTCCCACCGTCAACAAAGGGACTTTGCGAGTCGACAACTCAAACTCCCTGCCAGTAGGGACACCTCCCTCGAATCCGACGATCAAAAACTTGGATGTATACGGCGTCCAGGTGATCGAACCAGTCGTCAAAAGCTCCAACTGTAGACCGGCATGAGTGAATCCCTCCGCAATATGGACCTGCGTCAAAGTGGAGTGATGCCATCTCCGTCCTCGAGGATAGGTCTCTAGACCTAAGGCAGAAGTGGGCCGTAGGCAAGGAAGCCTCTCAAATGCCCAAAGTTGATCGTGCAAATATCAAAAGTCCTTAGTGACCAAGACTGAAAAAAATGAATGCTGAAATCAAAAAGGTACAGAAAGATGTACTCACCAGCAGAAATGGGCAGAATCCTAACCAAGCCTCCGTCACACCCTCCGCAAGTATGCGCATGCCACTGAAGAAAATAGGCAAAGGTATAGTAGCCCCAATCATAGTCACTGAGGCGCTCTACATGTCGAGTGGCACTAATCAAGGCGAAGAATACAATAGACGAGTTGACCGCCATGAAACAACCTCTGATGATCGACAAAAATAATCGCCTCAGAATGCGATCTCTAGCTCTCTGATCATCAGGTGGGGGCTCCTGTAAAGTCCCATCCTGGGCATCTATACTCAAGGGACCAGATCGGACCGTCCGACCCTTGAACGGCGTCGTCGAAACTCCCAGGAAGGACCTAACTATAATGGGTATAATGTCAGCTATGACAGGCACTGGCTCGCCCTCAAACTCAATCCCGGTGATAAATCTCCAATCCATAGGAGTCATCATCACCTCGTAATCTAGCAGATGAAGGGACTGAGTCTGGTGGAACCAGCGCTCAGACAAAGCCCTCATATACCCCCATGGGCAACGGCGGGGCAGGATCGAGAAAAAGGCCTGAAAGCCCCAGCCATCTATGATATCCCTGTAATCTTCGTATAAAGTATGATACAGGGAATGCATGCTAAACTAGTTCCCTCGAGGCTGCGTAAAGCTGGGAACCTGCATCAAAAGCCAACCCATGTCAAAAACATGTGCCCCGAGAATGGCAAAAAGGAAAAAAAAATCCAGAGAGAAGAAAAACTTCAAGTCAACTCGTTGTCATGAAGATATCTCGAATGATGGCAACTCAAGTCACCCAGCAGCTCTTGAGTAGGCACAACAAGACCTGGGACCTCCGCACGTGGAGCCGGAGCTGGAGCAGGAGCAACAAAAGGAGCCTTCTCATCATCAATGTCAAGTGGCTGCTCGTTTTGTGCTGGACAAATCACCGCCTCCACCAATCTACGAGGCGTCCGAGCTGGATGAGGCTGAGGAACATTAGAAGCCCTCCTACATCTAAACCCGAGGATACCCTGCTGGAACTTCCGGGTCTATCGCGATCCATTGCATACACCAATACTCCAAATCACCTCAAAAAGGGTATGGTAAGCCTAAAACCTGTGGCTTATCATTTTCAATCAGTCCAGCATATATCTTTAGGTCCTAAGACATGCATGGGTCGGTTAAAAATACCCAGTAAAGTTAAAACTGCATGTTTTCAAAACCTAAAAGCTAAAAACCTGCACAGGTCTATCAAAAATCCCCAGTAGAGTCAAAAATGCATGTTTTTCAATGCCTAAAATTTTAGAAAAATTTTGCCAGAATCTCCTTTGTAAAATGGACTGTCCACATGCACGTAGGCATATCTAGGTGGGCATTCAATAGCACACCTACCCAAAAATAGGAACAGTTCATATTTACGAAAAAAATCAAAAGTCAGCCTCACATAGTAGCCAAATTACCATGGATATTTTTAGTTGAAAATCCAGGCTCATTGGCCTCAAAAAGGATGAGTAAACTGATCAACAAGAGCAAAATAGCACTGTCTCAGAAACTGAATTTTCTTACATCCAAACGTTCATTACAGTAAGATATGCATACATATGTAGTCAGAAAATTTTTAACAGGTCATATAGGCATATATTTTTTATACATTACGTCTAAAAGCACCCAAGTGGTTCGCATGCTTTTAACTGTCAAAATCTGCAAAAAAAAGATGTAAAACGTTACCTGTGCTGCGCTTAACGCGTAGGAACTGACGGATTAAGAAAATAGTTGTCCAAGATTCGTAGATCTGAAAAAGAAGATCGAAATACGTTTGAAACTCGAAATGAGACTTTCAAGAAATGAAATCCCGCTGCCCAATAAATAGCCCAGGTGGAAGTGGGCCCACCTGCGACTACCGCACGTCCACCTGCGGCTCCCCAGGGTGGGTCCTACTCCCCCGGGCTCGGTTCGATTCGGGTTTAAGCAGAGTTCCTATGTGCTGCAGAGTCAAATCTAAAGAAAAATTGCTACGCGATTGAGCGGTTTGTCTTGAAATCCTGCGTTTAAGCGGCGTAATCCTGACAGAAAAGGGATCTCTATGAAAACCCTTGGTATCCATCTCAGAGCAATGTCTGGGGCCCACGTATAAAGATTGTTGAAAAATTGCCAAAAAAAATGGCATCAAACTGCCAAAAAATCAATACTATCAAAGTTCGGGTACAAACTAAAGTCTAGTTCAACCGTTGGTTCCATTCCAACGAAGTTCGGGTATGGACCAAAATCCAGTTCAGCTGTTGGTTCCTTTCCAGCGAAGTTCGGGTACAGATCAAAGCTAAGTTCAACCGTTGGTTCCATTCCAACGAAGTTCGGGTACAGATCGAAGTCCAGTTCAACAGTTGGTTCCATTCCAGCGAAGTTCGGGTACAGACCCAAGCCAAGATCAACTGTTGGTTCCATTCCAGCAAAGTTCGAGTACAGACCGAAGTCCAGATCAATCGTTGGTTCAATTCCAACGAAGTTCGGGTACAGAGCAAAGCCAAAATTAACATTGTCAAAGTTGGGGTACAGACTGAAGTCCAGTTCAACCGTTGGTTCACTTCCAACGAAGTTCGGGTACTGACCGAAGTCCAGTTCAGTCGTAGGTTCCATTCCAGCGAAGTTTGGGTACAAACCGAAGCCAAATTCAACCGTTGGTTCTATTCCAACGAAGTTCGGGTACATACCAAAATCTAGTTCAACCGTTGGTTCCACTCCAGTAAAGTTTGGGTACAAACCGAAGTCAAGATCAACCGTTGGTTCCATTCCAGCGAAGTTCAGGTATAGACCGAAGTCAAGATCAACCGTTGGTTCCATTCCAACAAAGTTCGGGTACAGACCGAAGCCAAAATCAACACTTTCAAAGTTCGGGTACAGACCAAAGTCTAATTCAGCCGTTGGTTAACTTCCAACGAAGTTCAGGTACGGATCGAAGTCCAGTTCAGCCGTTGGTTCCATTCTAGCAAAGTTCGGGTACAGACCGAAGCCAAGATCAACCGTTGGTTCACTTCCAACAAAGTTCGGGTACAGACCGAAGCCAAGATCAACTGTTGGTTCCATTCCAGCAAAGTTCGGGTACAGACCGAAGCCAAGATCAACTGTTGGTTCCATTCCAGCAAAGTTCGGGTACAGACCGAAGTCAAGTTCAGCCGTTGGTTCACCTCTAGCGAAGTTTGGGTACAGACCGAAGTCCAGTTCAGTCGTTGGTTCACCTCCAACGAAGTTTGGGTACAGACCGAAGTCCAGTTCAGCCATTGGTTCACCTCCAGCGAAGTTCGGGTACAGAACAAAGTCCAGTTCAGCCGTTGGTTCACTTCCAATGAAGTTTGGGTACAAACCGAATCCAGTTTAACCGTTGGTTTAACCCCAGCGACATCTTAGCCTTAGCAACGCATCGGGAGTGATACGGTGACGGAAGCAATTTAGTAATCGATCACCAATGATGGAATCTGTTATACACATCCTCAAAGGGATCCCCAAGGTAGTATCAATAATGTCAACCTCATCAGAATCTGCGAAGCTATCGCATAGGATGTCATCCCCAACAGAGCAGGACGAGAATAACATGTGGTAGCTCATCTTTGACAAAGCATGTCAGTGATTCTCTTACCAATAATCATCTGACAATGTCAGCTCAAGGGTTATCATGAATAACGTTATCCCCAGCAGAAAATGACAAAAACATTCAAGGGTAACCCTAACCCCTCAAAGATATCCAACCTTCCTTACACATTGATCAATAGTTACATTTCAAGTGTCTAGCAATCTTTATCCTGCTCATTTCATTGCATTGCATGAGCGTGATAAAGAGGGGCATCTATAGACACTCGAAATTTTTCTTGCCCCAATACTAACACTGTAGGAGGGCAAAATCGTCAATCAAAATCAACCCCGGTCCTAACACTGGGCTCTCAAGTCAAATCTGATCCCCAATATCGGTACTCAGTCAAATACGATCCCCAATATCGGTACCCAGCCAAATTCGATCCCCAATATCGGTACTCTGTCAAATCTGATCCCCAATATCGGTAATCTATCAAATCTGATCCCCAATATCGGTACTCAGCCAAATTCGAACCCAATATCGGTACTCAGCCAAATTCGATCACCAATATTGGTACTCTATCCAAATTCGATCACCAATATCAGTACTCTATCGAGCTCCGGTCGTCAGTCAGACCGTCAATCCAGCTCCGATCGTCAATCAGACATTCAATCCAGCTTCGATCGACAATAAGACCGTCAATCCCCAATTTCGGTACTCTGCCAAATCTGATCCCCAATATCGGTACTCAGTTAAATCCGATCCCCAATAGCGGTACCCAGCCAAATTCGATCCCCAATATCGGTACTCTGTCAAATCCGATCCCCAATATCGGTACTCAACTAAATTCGATCCCCAATATCGGTATTCAGCCAAATTCGATCCCTAATATCAGTACTCTGCCAAATTCGATCATAAATATCGATACTCAGTCAAATTCGATCCCCAATATCAGTACTCAGCCAAATCCGATCCCCAATATCGGTACTCTGTAAAATCTGATCCCTAATATCGGTACTCAGCCAAATTCGATCCCTAATATCGGTACTCAAGCAAATCCGATCCCCAATATCGGTACTCAGTCAAATCCGATCCCCAATATCGATACTCAGCCAAATCTGATCCTCAATATCGGTACTCCATCCAAATCTGATCACCAATATCGATACTCTATCCAAATTCGATCACCAATATCGATACTCTATCCAGCTCCGATCGTCAATCGGACCGTTAATCCAGCGCCAATCGACAATCAGACCGTCAATCCCCAATATCGGTACTCTGTCAAATTCGATCCCCAATATCGATACTCAGTCAAATCCGATCCCCAATATTGGTACATAGCCAAATTCAATCCCCAATATGGGTACTCTGTCAAATCCGATCCCCAATATCGGTACTCAGCCAAATCCGATCCCCAATATCGGTACTCAGCTAAATTAGATCCCCAATATTAGTACTCTGCCAAATCTGATCCCCAATATCGGTACTCAGTCAAATTCGATCCCCAATATCGGCCATATCCGATCCCCAATATCGGTACTCAGTCAAATTCGATCCCCAATATCGGTACTCAGCCAAATCCGATCCCCAATATCGGTACTCAGGCAAATTCGATCCCCAATATCGGTACTCAGTCAAATCTGATCCCCAATATCGGTACTCAGCCAAATCTGATCCCCAATATCGGTACTCTATCCAAATCCGATCACCAATATCGGTACTCTATCCAAATTCAATCACCAGTATCGATACTCTATCCAGCTCCGATCGTCAATCGGACCGTCAATCCAGCTCCGATCGATAATTGGATCGTTAATCCAGCTCTGATTGATAATCAGACCGTCAATCCAGCTCCGATCGATAATCGAACCGTCAATCCAGCTCCGATCATCAATCGAACCGTCAATCCAGCTTCGATCGTCAATCGGACTGTCAATCCAGCTCCGATCGTCAATCGGACCGTCAATCCTGCTCCGATCATCAATTGGACCGTCAATTCAGCTCTGATCGACAATGAGACAGTCAATCCTGTTTTGATCGTCAATTGAACCGTTAATCCAGGTCTGATCGATAATCGGACTGTCAATCCAGCTCTTATCGTCAATCAAACCGTCAATCCAGCTCCGATCATTAATCAGACCGTCAATCCAGCTCTGATTAATAATCGAACCGTTAATCCAGCTCTGATCGTCAATCAGAGCGACAATCCAGCTTCGATCGTCAATCGGACTGTTAATCCAGCTCTGATCGATAATCGAACCGTCAATCCAGCTCTGATAATTAATTGGACCGCCAATCAAGCTCTGATGGGGGTAACGTCCACTTCTTACTTACCCGACCGACTATTCCCACTTCAGGAATACAATTGGGTCGTCAATCCAGCTCCGATCGTCAATCGGACCGTCAATCCACCTCCAATCGATAATTGGACCATCAATCTAACTCCGATCGTCAATCGGACCGTCAATCGAGCTCCAATCGATAATCGGACCGTTAATCCAGCTCCAATCGTCAATCGGACCATCAGATCAAACCCGATTGTCAATCGGACCGTCAATCCAACTCTGATTGTCAATCAGACCGTTAATCCAGCTCCGATCTATAATCGGACCGTCAATCCAGCTCCGATCATCAATCGGACCGTCAGATCAAACCTGATCGTCATTCAGACCGTCAATCCAGCTCCGATCGTCAATCGGACCATCAGATCAATCCCGATCTCCAATCGGACCATCAGTTCAAACTCCGATCTCAATATCAGGCCTTCAAATCAACCTCGACATCCACCTAGGACGTGTCAAGTCATCCCCGATCTCAGCCCGAAAAGTACAGATCAGCTCCGGCATCAATCTGGGAAGTGTAGTTCAGCCCCAGAGATAACCCTAAGAAGCCAGATCCACCAAGGACGACCCCGGGAGGGGCATCAACTCTTAGCCGATTCAGTCAAATTCAAGCCGAATTGATGCCTCCAAGGTCAGAACGAACCATAACGGCGATCCCGAGTGCAAACAGCGCAAGACAACTTAACGGACAAACTGTGGGGAATCGAAGACCTGGTTATGAACCCGTCTTCTTGGACCCAAAAAATGTTTTATCTCATATCATTGCGACACTCTAGGCGAGGGCTTTCCAAAAAGGTATCGCACGCCTTAAACGGAAGCTCTGATCAAAAGTTAGAAAGTTTCGACTTCGACCTCGCGTTGCTCGGAGTGCACGTACTTTGAGACGACAGAACCCGGCAGTGCAGGCCCCAGCAACTGAGCTGCACCTCTACCTGCGATAGCAGCAGGTAGAGTGGAGGCTCCCTGGTCTATAAATATGAGGCCACCCACCCCCCCCCCCCCCCCCCCTCATTTCAAAAAAAGAAAAACGCAGTAAAGCTCTGCAAGTTCAATTTTCTGACCTTTTTCAAACCCAAATATTTTCACTCTAACATGTAGATATACCCATATACTACCACATATCAAAAAATAACAGGTAGATTTGGACGTATAGAGCCTACGATTTGGCAAAAAGCCCGTGTAGCAGTTCATTGTAAGTATTTTCACGATCAGAAAGTGAATATTACTTCTTCGTACTTTTATACACTTGCACGTTAAGTTTTGTTTTCTAAAAATGCCCGAAAATTATTTCTGTGGTCGTTTTTGTCAAAATTTGGTATATTTTTGTACATAAACTCAATTTCTGGCATTTCTACAACTCGGATTGATGATCCGACAGCTCCAGCAGCTTCAATGCACTAGCACACACATTTTGGTAACTTCGTCGGACAGGGTTATCTTCCCAGTCCGGGTTTGGCCCTTTTTTGTATATATTTAACTGTATATATACTAACATTTTAATTCTGTCAAGCCCGGATGTTAAATCCGAGGTAGTTTATCGCTTTTATATACCTCTACGCATATATAAGCGACTTTCACCACCACTGGGTTCTCTTCCTAGTCCTGGTTGACTACATTTTTGTCAATATATATCTATTTATATATTTTCAGTCCAGCCTGGATCATTTCATGGCCTTTTTACTGTTTTTGCACTCTTCGCCATACTGGTTGATCTCCCTAGTCACTGGTCGACTATTTTCCTGTACATTTACATTTCAGTACAGCCTGGATCATTTCATGGCCCTTTTACTGCTTTTGCACACTTCACCATCCTGGGTGATCTCCCCAGTCATTGGTTGACTACTTTCATGTAAATTTCAAATTCAGTACGGGCACAGGCGTGAAAACCCGTTGCCCTTTCTACTATTTTATGTATATATTTCATTTCTGTCAAGCCTGGATTATTTCGTGGCTATTTAAAGTTTTTTTTATAAATATATATATATATTTCAATTCCAGTCCGGGCTTACGAGTGAAAACCCATCGCCCTTTTACAGCTTTTGTATATATTGTTGGGTTTATACGTAACGCAATCATGCAATCAAATCACATAAATAGGGCGGAAGCGTAAAAACTAGGTTTTCAAAAATTTATACAAACCCATTGCCATGATCATTCTTGTGCATCAATTATCAGTGAATGAGGAAGGAGAAAAACAGAATTATACCTTTGAAGATCCAAGCTTCCTCAGGTACAAGTTCTACTCCTTTGATTCCTTTGATTCCTCTATAGTGGCTCCTTCCCTTGATCCATGTCAGCCACCCAAATGTTTGGCCTCTAACGGTAATCCACCAAGGAAGATGAAGAACTCAGTAAGATGGGTTATTGGCTTAACCCTTGTTTCTATCTCTATAGAATATGTGTACTCCCAACTCTTGAAAAATTCACGTACCTTATTTCTGATATAAGACTCTCTTATATAGATATTAGGTTAACCCTCCTAATCCAATTAGAATAGGATTTTATTTAATTAATTAATTAATTACTTTTAATTAATTTATATCCTAATCTTTATTAGGATTGAGAGAGAGTACAGATATTATATTAATTCCTAAACTCCTTTAGAATTAAAATAATAATAATAATAATAATATTAATAAGACTCCTCTTATTAATTTATATTTAATATTTCTAAAATATTAAATAATAAACATTAAGCTATTTAATTTATTCTATCATCATAGATTAAATTAATTATATTTAATGCATTATTACTATCATGTCATTTTCTTCTTAAATAATTCTTCTTCCTTTTATGGTGTGACCCTTTAGGTTCTCCATATTAAACCGGTTGTGAATAAATCAATTAGAACAATTCTAAACTTATTTAAATAAACAAATTAAACTAATAATCTATTTAAATAAATAACATTTATTCTACAATAGGGATAAGCCTCCCTAGCGATCAACGACTTTCCAGATAATATAGATTTCAACATTAATCATAAAAGAACCTGTGAGTTAATAGTTACCGTACAATTCAATCCTTCCACCATACAATGTCCCAATTAAATATAAGACATGGATTTACTGTCAAGTCTTAATTTATTTAATCATATGTATTTCGATTAGAAAATGCACAACTCCAAATAATGCAAATTAGAAACCTCTTTCTAATTTCATTCTACCTTGGCCAAGGATTCCTGGGTTGTCATTTAACGAATCACATAGGACATATCTCCTTTTTTACTAGAGGTGGTAGATTCTTTATTGATCATTCATTATCTCCATATGTAACTCATTACACCCAAGCATACCCTATATATGCCTTAAAAGGCCTTAAGGAATTAGTCAAAGTATAATTTGTTACATACAAGATACTATGATGATCTCAAGTCCATGGATCACATGTACTACTATCACATTATTAGGAATTCCTATTGACAGGCGAGTAAAACTCCATTAGATATTTCATAGCGAGTCACGTTCAGTGAACTTATTCTCCAATAAGCACCTACATACTTGCTTTAGTGTCTCCACACAAATGACCATGAGATCAGTCATCCTCATCCAATGAGCAAGCAACATATGTACCAATCTATCCGAATTTACTAATCCCCGTTTTAGTAATCCCACAATTGGGAACTATTTTA
This sequence comes from Panax stipuleanatus, assembly GCA_020205555.1. Classification (NCBI taxonomy): domain Eukaryota; kingdom Viridiplantae; phylum Streptophyta; class Magnoliopsida; order Apiales; family Araliaceae; genus Panax; species Panax stipuleanatus. Next base: position 106,976,523 of record CM035124.1, read on the forward strand.
GTTTTTAAGCTTTCTAAGAATTTAGATCTCATTATCATGATCTCATCATGATTCTAAAAGCATTGCTTAAAACTATGGGTTATTTACATATTATAAAAACAGCACCATGTAGATAATTATATGCCTTAAATGAATATTTTATTAATAAATAAATAAGATTGTTTACAAAGTATGTGCTTTGTCATCATACATGATTGGCTTGTATGCACACTACTATCAATCTCCCACTTGCACTAAAGCCAATCGCCATGGTATCTCATACCCATCTTCTCTAAGTGACGATCAAACTGCTGTTGTGTTAAAGCTTTAGTAAATGGATCTGCAATGTTGTCTTGAGAGTCTACACGCTCCAAGGTGACGTCTCCTCTTTCAATGATCTCCCTGATCAAGTGAAATCGTCGCAACACGTGTTTAGATTTCTGATGAGACCTGGGTTCCTTAGCCTATGCAACCGCTCCGGTGTTGTCACAGTATACGGGAACTGCTTCTCCAATGCTAGGAACCACACCAAGTTCAGTTATGAACTTCTTCATCCAAACAGCTTCCTTTACAGCTTCACTTGCAGCTATATACTCTGCCTCTGTCACTGAATCAGCAACCGTTTGCTGCTTGGAACTCTTCCAACTCACTGCACCTCCGTTCAAGGTAAACACATACCCTGAAACATATTTACTGTCATCTTGGTCTGTTTGAAAACTTGAGTTCGTGAATCCCTCGAGTTTTAATTCAGACCCACCGTAGACAAGAAAAATATCTTTAGTCCTTCTCAAGTACTTTAGGATATTTTTCACTGCCTTCCAGTGCTCTTCTCCTGGATTCGACTGGTATCTGCTTGTTACACTAAGTGCGTGAGCAACATCCGGTCTAGTACATATCCTACCGTACATGATAGATCCTATTGCAGAAGCATAAGGGATCTTACTCATACGGTCTCTCTCCTCAGGTGTCTTTGGGGCCTATTTCTTGGAGAGATTTATTCCATGGCTCATCGGCATGAGACCTCTTTTGGAATCTTCCATGCTAAACCTCTTTAGGATCGTATCAATGTACGTTCCTTGGGATAAGCCGAGCATCCTTGTAGATCTATCTCTATAGATCTTTATCCCCAAAATATAGGATGCTTCACCCAAGTCCTTCATGGAGAAGTTTTTAGATAACCAGATTTTAATGGATTGTAACATAGGAATGTCATTCCCTATCAGTAATATATCATCAACATATAATACAAGGAATGATACTGCGCTCCCACTAACCTTCTTGTATACACATGGTTCATCCTCATTTTTGATAAAATCAAACTCTTTGATTGTCTCATCAAAATGAATGTTCCATCTACGAGAAGCTTGCTTCAACCCATAAATGGATCGTTGTAGCTTACAGACTTGATTTGTTCCAACTTTTGAAATAAATCCCTCTGGTTGTGTCATATACACATCCTCCTCAAGTTTCCCATTGAGGAAGGCCGTTTTCACATCCATCTGCCAGATCTCATAGTCGTTGTAAGCTACAATCGCAAGCAAAATCCGAATGGACTTGAGCATGGCTACTGGTGAGAAGGTTTCATCATAGTCAACCCCTTGTCTTTGTTTGAAACCTTTTGCAACCAGTCGGGCCTTATAGGTCTCTACCTTTCCGTCTGCTCCAGTCTTTTTCTTAAAAACCCATTTACACCCAATAGGTTTAATACCTTCAGGTGGTGAAACCAAAGACCATACTTTGTTTTCATACATGGAGTCCATTTCGGATTTCATGGCTTCAAGCCATTTCCCTGAGTCCTTATTACTCATAGCCTGTTCGTAATTCAATGGATCATCATCATTCATGATGTGTACCTCATCGTTATCCTCTATAACGAATCCATACCTCTCAGGTATCTTCGGTACTCTTCCAGATTTATGAACAGGGTGTGGTACAGTAGGTTCTTCTACTTGGTTAGGTACCTGACTTTGGTCCGTGGTAACTTGTGGTTCTTGAACTTCTTCAAGATATATATTGCTCCCACTGACCCCTTCATGGATAAACTCTTTCTCCAAGAAGGTAGCATATTTTGCAACAAACACCTTTTGATCAATTGGATGATAGAAATAATACCCTACGGTTTCTTTAGGGTATCCCACAAATCTACACTTATCGGATTTAGTCTGTAGCTTATCATTTTCAAACTTTTTGACATAAGCTGGACAACCCCAAGTCTTAACATGCTTAAGATTTGGTTTCCTCCCTTTCCACATCTCATATGGAGTCTTTGAGGCGGATTTGGTAGGTACCTTGTTAAGTAGGTATGCAGCCGTTTCTAGGGCATATCCCCATAAAGAAATTGGAAGGTCGGTAAAACTCATCATGGATCGAACCATGTCCAACAGTGTTCGATTTCTCCTTTCAGATACTCCATTTAACTGTGGTGTACCTGGAGGAGTCCATTGTGAGATTATACCATTTTCTCTGAGACAATTGAGAAACTCACTGCTTAAGTATTCTCCACCTTGATCTGAACGAAGTATCTTAATACTCTTGCCCGTTTTTTCTCTACTTCACTTCTGAACTCTTTGAACTTTTCAAATGATTCTGATTTGTATTTCATTAAATACACATATCCAAATCTTGAGTGATCATCAGTGAAAGTAATAAAATAAGAATACCCACCCCGTGCACTTGTTGTCATAGGTCCACAAACGTCTGTGTGAATCAATGCCAACAACTCTGTAACTCTCTCTCCTTTTCCACTAAAAGGAGATTTAGTCATTTTACCCATGAGATAAGATTCACAAGTTGGATATGATTCATAATCAGATAGCTCGAGGAGCCCATCTTTATGCAACTTGGATAATCTTGTTTCATTGATATGACCGAGTCTACAGCGCCACATATAGGTATAATTAATATCATCTCTTTTCCTTTTCTTAATTTGTTCAATTTGAAATATATTTTCTTGTAAGTCAAGTGTATAAAGTCCATTTCGCAAATTTCCAATACCATATAAAACATCATCTTTATAAATAGAACAACCATTGTTCTTTATAATAACGTCAAAACCTTCCATATCCAATACAGAAATTGAAATAATGTTTTTAATAATATTCGGAACATAATAACAATTATTAAGATAAATGGATTTTCCCGAAGGCATTGCTAAACAATAAGTTCCTACAGCTAATGTAGTAACTTTTGCTCCATTTCCCACTCGTAGGATCACCTCATCTTTGTTCAGCTTTCTACTTCTGACCAGTCCCTGCACAGTATTACATATGTGAGAACCACAGCCGGTATCCAATACCCAAGTAGAATTATGACTTTCAGAAAAATTAATTTCAATCATAAACAAACCTTGATTGGAAGTCGAAGCTTCTCCAAGCTTCTTCTCTGCTAGAAACTTCTTGCAGTTCCTCTTCCAATGTCCCGGCTCATTGCAATGAAAGCACATTCCTTTAGCTGGTACAGGTTTCTTTTGCTCCTTTTCTTTCCCTTTTCCCTTAGCCTTCTTAGATTTCTTCTTTTCAGAAGACACCTTGGGCCTCTTCCTTTTATTGGAAGAATCCACCATCAAGACATGGTTCTTCTTGGATGAAAAGTGACCTTCTGCAGTTTTCAGCATGTTAAGTAGCTCAGGTAAGCTGACATCTAGCTTATTCATGTGAAAATTAACCACAAACTGCGAGAAGGTCTCAGGGAGTGATTGCAAGACCAAGTCTTGACCCAACTCCCCATCCATGACGAACCCAAGCTGTCCAAGGCGTTCAATCAAATTGATTACCTTCAGAACATGAGTCTCGACGGCAGTGCCCTCGGTCATCCGAGATCGAAAGAGCTCCTTAGATATCTCATATCTAGCAGTCCTACTCTGTTCACCATACAACTCCTTGAGGTGAAGCAGCATAGCAGGAGCATCCATTTTTTCGTGCTGACGCTGAAGCTCGTTATTCATGGATGCGAGCATGATGCATTGAGCCACAGATGCATCATCTTGCCACTTATTTAAAGTGACAATCTCTTCCTCAGAGGTTGTTTCTGAAACAGATTCAGGGATAGTGGAATTTAGGACATAAGAAATCTTTTCAGCAGTGAGAACAATTCTCAGATTTCTTAGCCAGTCCTCATAATTCGGGCCGGTAAGCTTATTTGCATCAAGTATGCTTCGTAGTGAGATTAGTGATTTTGACATTTTTAAAATTCTGCATGTGAAAAGACAACATTTTAGCAAACATTCATTTTATTAACTTTGCATACCAAAATAAATTTAGATCTTTATTTTAAATTGGTATCTCCCACTATTTCATCAAACTATATTACCCTCACTCATATAGTTCGGCAACATCTAATTAAAGGTTTGCTAGTGAGATTAAGGATCCCATTTCAAATGTATATAACCTTGTGGATAGCACAATAAGCGATATACAAATAAATAGGTAGACAACTCTTGTCAATTACATCACCATGTAACTCCTTTTATTTTGCCTCTTAAATCATAATGGTCATGTGTGTGCACATCCGAACTAAAATGATTTAAGTTAAGTCCAGCCTAGCACTTCCATAAATTCAAAAAAGAAAAATTTTCGTCCTTGTGGATAGCACAACAAGACTAGATCGTTCAATTTTCTTGATAAGCATCAAATGTGATTAATTAACATCTTAAATATTCAATACTCGCCTTGTGGATAGCACAACAAACTCATATTAAATATTTAATACTCTATTAACTAATCATGCTAGAAGGCGACGTTCGATATTCCAAATATCATTTGAACGCTTCAGACTTAATATTATTTCTTTGAGGGGTTTGTTATTATTCGTCTCATCTTTTTAAGCGCGCATGCACATATATATATAAAATACGCGTTATTTTATTAAACATGCAAAGCATGTTTGTATAAAATATAATATATATAATATTTAGCATGCAATATAGAATACTATATTCTACCCGGATTGATTATGGACTTTTATTCTAGTTTGGTTCACTAGAGCCACCAAGTGAACCAAAAGGTCAAACCTAGGAGTGCAAGAATTTAAATTTAAATATAACTATTACATTTAAACCCTGGCTCCATACAAATGAGTCTTCACGCGTTCCTTGCTCCTTGGTCTCCAATTTCTTCAAAATAATTCTAACTATCTCTATTACATTAACTATTTAAAATTAAATAGAAACCTTGATCAGCAGTCAAGGGGAAGTGCATAGAAAGGAGATAGAATTTACATCGAGAATAAAACTAGAGAAGACGAGGTACGCAGACCCCATTTTATAAAACCCATTCATTCAAGCATTCAACCAAAATAAAATCCAATCACATTGGTCATAGTCCATAATCAATCCCTTTTATTACCATACATATCATCATACGTATCAATAAAACTTATTCATCTCATGAAAATAAATTCATTCCATATATGTATTAATATCAGTTAATGGGCAAAAGTTTGCTAAACTTTGTTTTTGAAAAAATAAACTCCTTTATTTCATTCAAAAATAATTCCAAATTAAACTCTTTAATTTTAGCAATTCTGAAATCTCATTTCATATAAAATAAACATCTTTATTTTAAACCTTTATTAATTAAATAAACCATTCATTTAATTAAATAAAACAAAAAAAAATTCAGTTCCTGTGCAGTGGCGCAGCTGCGCCAAGAATGTAAAGGGAACCGGCGCAGCTGCGCAGCATGAAAACCAGGAACAGCACCCGACGCAGCTGCGCAGCAATATTGCCTTGTACCGGCGCAGCTGCGCAGCTTCGCAGAATCTAAAAAAATTTTGTTGCCCAGAACTCGATCCAATCGCATATCATACATGTATGGAATCACATAGACTGATAATTAGCACAAGATTGGCTCTGATACCACTGTTGGGTTTGTACGTAACGCAATCATGCAATCAAATCACATAAATAGGGCGGAAGCGTAAAAACTAGGTTTTCAAAAATTTATACAAACCCATTGTCATGATCATTCATGTGCATCAATTATCAGTGAATGAGGAAGGAGAAAAACAGAATTATACCTTTGAAGATCCAAGCTTCCTCAGGTACAAGTTCTACTCCTTTGATTCCTTTGATTCCTCTGTAGTGGCTCCTTCCCTTGATCAATGTCAGCCACCCAAATGTTTGGCCTCTAACGGTGATCCACCAAGGAAGATGAAGAACTCAGTAAGATGGGTTATTGGCTTAACCCTTGTTTCTATCTCTATAGAATATGTGTACTCCCAACTCTTGAAAAATTCACGTACCTTATTTCTGATATAAGACTCTCTTATATAGATATTAGGTTAACCCTCCTAATCCAATTAGAATAGGATTTTATTTAATTAATTAATTAATTACTTTTAATTAATTTATATCCTAATCTTTATTAGGATTGAGAGAGAGTACAGATATTATATTAATTCCTAAACTCCTTTAGAATTAAAATAATAATAATAATAATAATATTAATAAGACTCCTCTTATTAATTTATATTTAATATTTCTAAAATATTAAATAATAAACATTAAGCTATTTAATTTATTCTATCATCATAGATTAAATTAATTATATTTAATGCATTATTACTATCATGCCATTTTCTTCTTAAATAATTCTTCTTCCTTTTATGGTGTGACCCTTTAGGTTCTCCATATTAAACCGGTTGTGAATAAATCAATTAGAACAATTCTAAACTTATTTAAATAAACAAATTAAACTAATAATCTATTTAAATAAATAACATTTATTCTACAATAGGGATAAGCCTCCCTAGCGATCAACGACTTTCCAGATAATATAGATTTCAACATTAATCATAAAAGAACCTGTGAGTTAATAGTTACCGTACAATTCAATCCTTCCACCATACAATGTCCCAATTAAATATAAGACATGGATTTACTGTCAAGTCTTAATTTATTTAATCATATGTATTTCGATTAGAAAATGCACAACTCCAAATAATGCAAATTAGAAACCTCTTTCTAATTTCATTCTACCTTGGCCAAGGATTCCTGGGTTGTCATTTAACGAATCACATAGGACATATCTCCTCTTTTATTAGAGGTGGTAGATTCTTTATTGATCATTCATTATCTCCATATGTAACTCATTACACCCAAGCATACCCTATATATGCCTTAAAAGGCCTTAAGGAATTAGTCAAAGTATAATTTGTTACATACAAGATACTATGATGATCTCAAGTCCAAGGATCACATGTACTACTATCACATTAGGAATTCCTATTGACAGGCGAATAAAACTCCATTAGGTATTCCATAGCGAGTCACGTTCAGTGAACTTATTCTCCAATAAGCACCTACATACTTGCTTTAGTGTCTCCACACAAATGACCATGAGATCAGTCATCCTCATCCAATGAGCAAGCAACATATGTACCAATCTATCCGGATTTACTAATCCCCATTTTAGTAATCCCATAATTGGGAACTATTTTAGTTTTTAAGCTTTCTAAGAATTTAGATCTCATTATCATGATCTCATCATGATTCTAAAAGCATTGCTTAAAACTATGGGTTATTTACATATTATAAAAACAGCACCGTGTAGATAATTATATGCCTTAAATGAATATTTTATTAATAAATAAATAAGATTGTTTACAAAGTATGTGCTTTGTCATCATACATGATTGGCTTGTATGCACACTACTATCATATATATAACTATATATATCGCTCTACTCAATTTATTTAATTGCTGCCTTTAAATATTCATTTTCATATGAATCGGCACTGACATATCTGCGGGCAGATTAGATTTATCCAAATCTCGCCAATTCTAGCTTTCAAGCGGTTCAAACAGGTCCCGACAGAGCCTGGAAGCTATAATGGCTGAGATTTTCTTAAATCTAGTTATTTTTATAGTTTCAGCTTCAAAAGCAAACTCGCGGCCCTTAGATCGCTATCTAGTAGGAGTGAGGCGCTTTGGCCACGCGCAGCCAAGATTTACTGATGAATCCTTGGTTTCATTGAGTCGTGAGGATTTATATATCTATTTTTGTACAAATTTGAGCTGTGCAGGTTTATTGGCTACTCATATGTGAGCCTAGAAATCGTGGGATTCACGATCAAATCGATCGGAATCTGATTCCCATGATGGGCAAACTCCAGTTTACAAATGTACCCTGCCAATTTTTTCTGTAAAATGTACATGCAAAGACCTTAAAACGGTTATCCGAATTTAAGGTCTCAACATAGTGAAATGTGGATTGTCGTGTCAGCGTCCCTCCGATGGTTCTCATGCCCATGAAGAGATCGACACTTGTATATATTTTGTGGTCGAGGATGCTTCGCATCCTGACAAATCACCATTCACATGAAGCCTTAAGGCTATAAAGATTAAAAAAAATGAAAGTATCAACAGGCTTCAATTCCTATGTTAGCGTAAGGGTTTGATAAATCAGCTTTCAAAACATCATTTTCAAATTCAATCAAAAGAAAAGCTTTTGCAAATCAAATCAAATACTTTTGCAAATCAAATCAAAGACTTTTTTTCAAATCAAATCAAACCCTTCGTATATAAGTTCAACGAAGCAAAGCACTACTTTCAATCAATCAAATCAATAGGCCCAATTTTCAAACAGCATTCACTCACGCATTTCAGTTTTAAAGGAAAATATTCAAAAGATGCGGTACCGTGTTTACACGGAAGTCGTGGGGTGCCTAACACCTTCCCCACACTTAATCAAGCCCCCGAGCTCAAACTTTGTTTTCAAAGATCAAGTTTCGACAGTGTCTAGTAATTGGGCCTCTTTCAAACAAACTCGGTTGAGTTGGTACAACCATTTCAAATCTACCAACTGGCGACTCTGTAAAACGTTTAAATCGTCGACATGATACATGTTGGCCTTTTTCCTAAAAATCCTTCAAAACCTTTTTTCTAAATAAAAAGAATGAGGGTAGAGAGAACTTATGAAAAGAGATTAAAAGACCTGGGTTGTGACCCGACCTGCGGATTTTTTAAAACCAACGTCGACAAAGTGATTTTAAGAAAAATAATTTTTAAAAAAAACTGGTGTCAAGCGCGATCGCGCCCAGATTGAACAAAGGAACGACGAGGCCGCGCTGAACCTCTGACCCGACTTCCATCAGGCGCGGCTGCGCTCCAAGCAAGGCTTGGAGCGGCGCGGCCGCGCTGCGTAGCAGTTTCGACAGAAACATGTTTTGCCCAGAAAATTAGTTCCAAACCCATATCAACACACATATTGAATCAATTACAATCAATGATTTGCATAAGGTGACTTTGAAATAATAGTAGGATTGCTAAAAACGGATCAAAGCATTCAATCGAATTGAAATAACAGCGGAAGCATACCAAATAGCAAATTAAATTTTTTCAGCAATCCATTATGTAGCCTTATGTAAACTCATTAATTGAGGAAGGATAAAAATATACCTTTGATTGAAGAACGAATTTAGACTCTACTAGGTCTTAGATGGCTAATCATAATTCTCACTTTCCTAACAACTTAGGATTTTAGAGAATGCTTGCAAGAGAATTGCAAGTTGCAAGAGTTGCATTAGTCTTTTCCACAATAAGACTCTTCTTATTTAAAGATTAGCCCTAATACTTAACCCTTAAGGAATTGGATTTAAATTTAATTCCCAATCTAATTAGGAACTAAATAATAATAATAAGACTCCTCTTATTAATTTACAATCTAGTATTTCTCCAAGTACTTAATTATAAATATTAGTATTTCCCCAAATACTATATTATTATTATTTAGTCAATTTCATAATATTATTATTAATAATAATAATAAGATGACTAATCTTATTAATATATAATATTTGTATTTCTTTAAATACTTAATTACAAATCTTAAGCTATTTAATTTATTCTACTAATAAATTAAATATACTTAATTTATTATTATTAAGTCAATCAATTCTAAAATCATATTGCTCCCTTTTGTGGTGTGACCCTCTAGGTTCAATATTAAGCCAGTAATAAAATAAATAAATTAGAACAATTATAATATTATTTATACTGAATTAAATGCCTTTAATTCAAATATAAATAAATAATATTTATTCTACATCATAAGTGACACCTTATAAATAATGTATGATGACTATCCGAATAATATGAATTCAACGTAAATCACAAAGATTATCACAAAGAACCTATTATGTGAATAGTTAATGTACAATTTAATCCTTCTACCGTACAATGTCCCAATCAAATATAAAACATGAAATTACTGTCAAGTTTTATTTATTTGATTATATGTATTTCGATTCTAAAATGCACAACAATAGTTAATGTAAATTAAAAACTACTTTCTAATTTCCATTCAATCCTGGCCAGCGATTTCCATGTTGTCACTTTATCGAATTACATAGGACATTCTCTCTCTTTACTAGAAGCAGTAGATCCTTTGTTGATCATTCACCTATCTCCATATATACTTTATTATATTCGAGCATACCCTACGACATACTCAAGAGTATTAAGGAATATGTCAAAACATAATTCAGTATATACAAAATACTATGATGATCTCAAGTCTAAGGATCACTTGTACTACTATCACTTTAGGAACTCCTATTAACAGAAAAGTATAACTCCATTAGGTTTTCTTTATTAGTCACATTCAGTGAACTTATTCTCCAATAAGCACCTACATACTTGCTTTAGTGTCTCCATACAAATGATCATGAGATCAATCATCCTTCTTAACAGCGCAAGCATAGTATGCACTAATCTATCCGGAATCAGTAATCCAACATTAGTGATTCAACGATTAGAAATATTTTAGTCACTACAAAAAAATGGACATTCAGCAACGATTTTCCGGGCAACGAGTTTATAATTTAGCAACGAAATTTATCATTCGTTTCAGTTTGCAAAAGGCTTTCATTTTTCGTAACGAAATTCATAAGTCGTTACTAAATTTCGTTGCCAATTCTTTGGCGTGAAAAAAAATACCCCCGCCTGTTTACTTTTTTGTTGCCGATGTGATTTCTCCTCATCATGGGTAACGAAAAGATTTTTGTTGATATATTTTGTTGTCTAATATGGGCCACATTCATTTCCAACAATTTATTTTCGTTGCGTATTTTGTACAATTTTTTGCAATGACTAGTAAATTGTTGTCCAAAATTAAGATAAACCCCAATAAACACATTTTGACCTTCTTCTTTTTTTTAAACCCAAAATGCATCATTTGTTATTTTAAATTTATTTATTTATTTGGACGCAATTTTATACAGTCAAATGTTTCACTCCCTCCATCTCAAAATTAATGTTCAGTTTTACTTTTTTTGCCATAGTTATAATTTTTGAAATTAAAATTAAGCACATATAGATATATTTTCTAATTTACAAAAAATAGAGTTTGTAGTAAATTAGATATAGTTTATAATGATCATATTCGCTCACTTATAATATTGAAAAAAACGTAAATAATTTCTACATAAAGTTAAAATTGCTACATAAAGTACTGAATTAATTAAAATTTTCACCTCAAAATAATCTCTAGTAGAAATTGATCGAAATACCCAATTTGGCCATAATTGGTTTTATATAGTTTGACTATAGTAACTTGGTTGTCAGAGAACGACTTTATAAGTGTAAATGTATGAATATTTAGCAGATGATGACTTTATAAGTGTAATTATGTAAATTCTTTAAAATCTAATGGGATCCTTGGGTATCTTGTAAAAAAGGCACTAATTAATTTTTTTACTGAAGTCGAACCATATAAAAATATTGTCAAATTGTATAAAATAAACACTTTGACTAAGGGTACAGTGATATCCGTATCTGAAAAATTAATTCGCTACTCCTATTCGTATCTAGTATTCAACGAATTTTAAAAATATTATATGTATCCGGTATTCGAAATAATATATGAATATGGATAATATCCGTGTCCATTTATTTTATTTGAATAAACAAATTATTCACATATTTGGGTATCCGAATTCTTTTATCAGTCACCTAATATAAAATTCATTCAAATTATTTACAAAAAATTAAATAAAAAATTGAATAATTACTCATCACCAATCACAATTTAAAGTTTAAACCATACATTTTAATTAAACATCCTAAGCATAAAGGGGATGAAAATGTCAAAACACATCATCATACACCATTGATCATAAAAATAAAAATTTAAACATCCTAGAGAAAGTATCAAATTAACATCATTGAAAAAATGGTAAAACTTTTGTTCTTCTTTACAATCATCCTTCATTAATTTCCATCTTAACTAACTGCAGCTGCAAGAGAAAAATAAATAATATTAATATAATGTTAATCTAAAATAATTGGAAAGTTGTGAAAGGTTAAAAGCAAAAAATTTATAAATTGATGATTTTCCTCCCTAGTCCCAAGTCTCACCCATGTACAAGTAGAAAGAATAAATTAAAAAGTTGGTTTTTCTTAGCATCTAATATCAGTCATGATTTCATAATATTTTTTTTTCATAATGTTTCATCATCACTAATAATAAGATTGCTATGATAAAGTTAAGAACACAATTATACTTGTCAAACTTATGCTTGCAGAAAGGGAAAGTAGTAGGGATTAACAGCCTAACTAAATACATAAAAAAACACTACTTATAAAAATGCCTATTACAAAACAAAGGCAAACAACATTTAATTAAGCAAAAACACATTCAACCTCAGTTTAATCTACCTTTTTAGACAATATTTAAGATATTATATGTGAATTATTTTACATTAGTTTAATCTTTTCTTTTACACTGCAGCACAGTAACTATTGCAATAAAGTTGTTTCAACCAACCAAGAATCAACTAAATCTTGATTAAGTTGTTGCAGTGCCAAATAAAAGTTTTTTTGTATTCAGTATATCATAAGATTATCAGTGAGTATATATTTTGAACATAACTGAATATATATGACTTGACGCCACAAATGCATTAAAAATTAAAATATTTAAAAAACAACTTATTCACATAATTTGAGGTCTCTTTCTCTATAAATGTGATCTGGCTAAATTCAAAATTAGTGTAACTACATTTGTAAAGCTCTTTTTTGAGATATACAAACTGACAGAATACACTTATCAATTACTAACCCTCAAATGGACACATGTACAGGTGAACCAAACCTGATAGTGAGAATGCAGCCTGCCCTTTCAAGGCTATAGAAGATGATTCTCTTCTTTTCTAATATCTCAAACTTGAGATACTCAAGGCCAAAAGAGCACCTCCAAGGATAATCCCAAACCTGACAGCGGGAATTATAGTTGGGAATTACCACCTAATGTCAACAAACACATTCATCATCAAAATATATATTTTTTAAATCAAACTTTCAAATCCAAAGGAAAAAGTATTAACTCTTAAACTATTTAATTAACCAAAATAAAGAAATTTAGACATGAGCTAATCATGATTTTGCAAATATTCTACATAAATTAACACAACCTGAGAATCTCAAAAAAATGAAAGTGTAACGTAATTTGAAATGACACCCTACTCAAACTAATATATACATAAAAAAATTTCTCCACCTTAAAAGATTCATTCAATAGTCAAGAGAAGATGTTAAGAGAATGAAGAATTCTTCACACGGCCAAGTAGGAGAAAAACAAGAAGAAAAGAGATGTAATGTTAACGCATAATAGTTAAATAACTCAAAATGGTTTTAGATCAGCAGTTTTCGATATATTTAAACATGCAGGTTAGGATATCCTAGAAGCAAAAAAAATAAAATACCAGAATTAACAATAAATTCAACATAAATTAAAGACTTTACACCATTGACTAATAAACCAAACATCAAAAGCATCAATTTTTCTTTAGCCTGATTTATTATTGTCTGTAACAAAGACAACTAACAAAGGGAGCTTGCTAATTGAAATGGCAGAAGTTGATGTATCAGCGCTTCCCACGCTCGAGTTATATTATTCAAGGTCTCTCCTAGCCCTTGACCACACTGAAAACACAAATTCCATGAACTAAATTTCCTCAGATGCATTCGATCAATAAATATGTCACTGAAGAGAAGCATCAGGGAAACTCAAAATAATAGATCACAAGCCTGGTCATACAAGTGATTGTCAGCAAACACCATACGAAATAACTCTATTCTACCGGTCATAATTATGTAGAAAATAAGCAGATCAAAGAGCTATCATCTTGATTATGCAAATTGCAGCACCCTTGAAAAAAAAAAGTTATGTCAGCCCCATTCAGCTAGTTAAGGAGATAAGATAATGGTGGCAACAATTTGATTTTCCTTATCTATAGGTCTGCTAAAATCTGCATTGCTTTTAATGTAAGATTAGTTTATTATGTTCATTACTTTCAATCAAAAAGTATCGGAACAAATTTCTTACAAAACAAAGTATGAGTTTTTTAAATGTACCACAATAAAATTTATTCATTTTTTATTCTTTTGATTAACAGGAAAAGAATATCTTAGAGTTATCAAAATTGGGGGCTCGGTCCATTTACAGAAGCTGAATATATACAAGTGTTATGATACACTCTTCAATGCATAAAATAGTCTAATTGATTGCTATTGTTTTGGTTAATTTCCTCAAATAACAACCACTATTAGTTGATTGATAGGCCACTAAGCTTGGAATAATCATGCCAAACTAGGGTGGGGGACTTACAAGTTGGTATCAAGGCCAAGCTTCATCCCCATTGCTTTATTTTTGTTTGCTACTGATAACACCCAAATGCCTCTCCAAATCCAATTCATTCTCTTCTAACAACCATTAACCTACTGCACCTTATTCTACTATCAGAATTGAGTTCAACCAACTGGAAATAAGCAAAAAACAACAACAAAAATCATGGTTAAATCACAACAACCAACACAGTTAGTTATGCTATGTTCTACATACGTACTGCAACTTGAAGTTTCAGCCAACATACTTTATTTACTGGGGGTAATTTCATCGTCTTTAACTCACTCTATTCCAATACATTGTCCTTGGATTCAACGTGACAATGTGAGATTCATATCATGTTTATGATGATTGGAATTCAAAATTTTGAAAATTATCTTTAGTTGGAAATTTAACAAGATATTTTTCAAGTTAATTCCCTAATTCTGAAAAGTTAGCCTTTTCTATTCTAACTGGATCATAAATGATTACATGAAGAAAAATTTTAGCAAAGAAAAGTGAAAACATATACGATGTATTAGTAAGTATCAAGGTGTAATAACCATCTACGTTAAAGAAAGAAAAAAAATATAGTATAATTATAAGTATATTCTTCGTTATTAGGTTCTATAATAAGGCGGAGGTATAGGGTCTACGAATTCCATGAAGAGATGCCAATTAATTACTGAAGTTGTATAAAACTGAAGCTAAGCGGAGTATAAAGATCATCAATACACAACTCGTTTTGCTTCGTATTATAATTATGTAACATATGAAAGTCAAACATTCATCAAGAAACCTATAATAGGTAAACTATACATCTTGTGTTATTTTATTCGAATTCATAAAGATGATGCAAACACACAATCAACAACTTTCTACCAGTCATTGATTCTACAATTATTAAACTACAACAATTATAGCCCAAGAGTTAAAAAAATATAATTTCGAATTTCTTTTGATACATATAACAATTCCTAGGAAACAATGTTCCTTAAGCACAGTAAGATTTCAAAATTCCTTTTAATTGTATATGCTAATGAAAATGCTCAGAAAAATAAGATTTAGATTACTCATTTCTGTAATTGGAATTGTTAGTAAACTCTGGTACGCCTCCTTGTAAATTCATATTCTAAATTTTTTCTAGTCATGGAACTGTCATTATCCAATCTTAATGACATTTATTCCTGAAGCAAATATGCAAAAATTTCCCTCAAAAATTATTATCATTCCCAAGTGTAAAAAATTACTTAACTAATCCTAAAAGAGGTTCAAGAGCATAATTAAAAATTTTAGTTCCTTCTCTTCTCATATATTTAATTTACAACCAAATGAATTATCATATGCAAAAAAATAATAAAAGAAAATTAAGTGTTTCAATACCAATTACTTATGAAATTACAACTTCGTAAGTGATTCAAAAAGTATACAAATAGCATCAATATCTCTCTTATATGTGTCTGTGTATATATATGTATATAAATCATTTCATCAAGCAATGAAAGTACTTATAGGTGTTTAAGCTATATTATTACAGAGAAACAAAGTTGTTGGAACAAATACCTGTGAACAAATTGACGGATTGACGAGTCGTTTGGGCCTTTGCATCTAGGGTATCTGCAATTGAGATTGAAAGAACAAATTTCTTGGCATGGAGATGAAGTTGGGGGGAGGGGGAGAGATTTTGAGATTAATGTTAATCCCTTTATAGCATTCTTCACGTCTAACTCCAATTTCAAAACAACTCCTTAAATTAGGGACTTTCCCAAAGAAAGAGTTTGATTTTAACTAATAAAAACAACTAATATTGTAAGCTCTTTAAAAAATAAAATTATTGTGACGTCCCTAAAATAGGTCCACACAACCCATTTTGGGTCGCCAGAAATACATTCAACAAAATTCAAATACAAATCTTCATATTCCAACTATTACTTCGTCGTGCAAAATACAACAACACACATACTATGAGTTCCAATACAAATAACAGTACTTGTACTCCCAGTATTCGTACTCCTTATCAATGATACATTACATAAAGGTAGAGTCAATAACTGTTTTAGGAATTAAAATCTTTGAAAAATGTTCAGGAAACTTTCGTACATGGGAGGCTATGCATCTAAGTTATAATAGATATCATAAGATTTAAGAATTAACCTTGGTTGACCCAATAGACCCCAAAGAAGAACGAGAATATTATTATCCTGTTTTTTTCAATGGTGGGTATTCTCTTGCCATATAATTATCTCCATTGTCTCAAACTGAGGATTATATTTCAAACATACTCCAAGATTATATAGGTAGTGCTCATAGATATAATCAGCAAGTGGATGCGCACAACCATATCTTATGATAACATGAAGTCGTATGTGGTTATCTTGTATGATAGTGGTAACACACCCTTCCAAAGTCGGGTTTACGTCACCCTATTTGAGTCACCAAAATCAACTATTAAATGACGTATAAAATACGATACACACATTTAAAGTTCTCAATACAATTATATATTGTCATGTTGTTTTATAATGTATTGAAAAACTTCAACAGTCACTGACCATCACTCTATTCCCTTGTTATCCCCGCTCGACCCCAGCTACACTCTTATTAACTGAAATGAATTGTGAAGCAAAAGGGTAAGCACAAATAGCCCAGTAAAGAATATTATGACTAAAGATAATTAAATTATCAATAGCCTTTATCAGTAATGAATCAGATCTTTAAAACCTTAGTCCTCAACAAGGAAAATCTGATAGAATACAATTGACAACAAGTTTTAGATCAACAACTGCAGCGAAAAAAGCAATCCATTAGAAGAGTCAAGTAGAACATAATGTCTACTATCTTCTCCATGTTAAAAGTTCACAAATAATATTTTATCCTTGTAATATCAATCAACAGTTCCTGCCCACAATCATGTAAATAGTTCATGATCATAATTATGTTGATAAATTCCTCTTCGCACCCAGGACTAAGATAATTTTCATCACCTGTCTTTACCTGAAACACCAAAGATCATGGTTATACCAAATCACAGTTCATTTTCATAATCATGCTAATAAATTCATCTTTGCACTCAGGCCAAAGATATTCATTTGTAACATCAATGGTCATGATTATACTAGTATACAGCCTTTAGTCATAATCATGTTAGTCAATTCATCTTTCCACTCGAGCCAAAGATATTCAATAATCAACAGTTCATCTTTGCACTACGGGCCAAAGATATTCATCAATCAACAGTTCATCTTTGCACTACGGGCCAAAGATATTCAAGTTTCATATTTCAAAGTTAATGATTAAAATTTAATAAGAAGATTTAGGTAAATAAAAATTCAAGTGAAATGATATTAGATGAAATGCAAATATCTAATCATTTCATAATTTATAGAAGCAATACTTATAACCATGTTGATCAATTCACCTTTGCACTTAAGCTAAAGATATTCAATTGTAAAATCAATGGTCATGATCATACCAATCAACAATTCATCTTTGCACCCCTGGCCTAAGAGAACCCATAGTCATGATCATACCAATAATCTACCCACCTTTACACTCTAGTCAAAGAGAACTTTCATCACAATGATTATAAAATATGATCAAGGATAAGTATTAGAGATTGATAATTCAATTTATCCAGAGTTCAAGAATATCCAAATAATCGACATGAAGATAAAAACATAGATCCAATCAAATATAATTTGGACAAAAATATATTTTTTTTGCGTGAATAGTAACCAGTGAATAATAACTAGTGAATAGTAACCCGTGAATTGTAACCCGTGAATAGTAACTCGTTATGAAAAGATTAAAATTTTCATAAGAAGTTCAGACCAATATTTTATTGAAATAATATTTCATACGAATATGAAAGAATATACGAAACTATAAATGAATTTTCACCCGTCATGCGGTAATCCGCGTAGACAGATCATTTTTATGATTTAATAAAATGAATACAAAGGGTTAATCACCATGCATGCGGTAGTCCGCGTAGACAGATTATTTTTACAGATTAATAAGGAATAAAATGAATACAAAAGGTTATTCACCAAGCATGCGGTAGTCCGCGTAGACTGGTTATTCCCACAGATTAATAAAGAATGAATACGAAGGATTATTCACCATGGATGCGGTAATCCGCGTAGACATGTTATTCTCAAAGCTTAATAAAGAATAGAATAACAACCTTTACGAGCATTGAAAGAAAATAACATCATTTTCAAATACGAAAGAAATATTACCCCTTACGAATACTGAAAGGAGATAACATCCGATACTAAAAAATAATATCCTTTACGAATAAAATAATATCCTTTTTGAATAAAATAATATCTTTTACGAATAAAATAATATCCTTTACGAAAAAAATAATATCCCTTACGAATAAAATAATATCCTTTACAAATAAAATAATATCCTTTACGAATACGAAATAAATAATACCTCTTATGAGAAAAATAATATCCCTTACGAGAAAAATAATATCCCTTTACGAGAAAAATAATATCTCTTTACGAGAAAAATAATATCCCTTTACCTTAGTATGAACTATATTTGACTGGTATGCCAGATATTATTCTGAGAAAATCTTGAACTATAAACTACACTCAAAGTATCCTTATACTCAAAAGAAATACTTGCAATATTATAGAGGAAGAATTTCTGCTATTGGAATAGTGTTTTTCTCTCCGTTGCTCATCTGAGCAATCCTATTTATAGTGCTACGGAGGAAAACAAAATTCAAGTTCATCAACCAATTTCAACAATTTGCATTTATTGCAACCACCCAACAATTCATCATCCACCCATAAGTGGGTCCCACATGCTAACCACCCGTTAATTGCTCATTTATCCGATTAATTCCCCGTTTGGTCAATTTAACATCCGAAAATCAACTATTATCGAAATAAATATCGATTTTCACTAACATTAATATTCCCAACACAATGAAAATATTTTTATCAACCATTCATCATTAATATTATAATTCACAATATTGACAACCAGATCGTTCCCAAGAAAGAGGGGACTTTCCGATAAGGATTTCTCCTTATTGGCGCGCAATTAAATAACCTAACTCATTTCCTTGATAGAACTTTTTAGACATTATCAATAATGCTAATAATAATAATATGAGTAACTGTGTTGTGTCAATTATTGATTTAATATTTTAAAGTATTGTGCAGATTATACTGTGACAATAATTGAATCAATAATATAAGATACTGTGCAGCAACTACTGTAGCAATTATTGAATACTGAGTGACTTCTTACGTAAGCAGCAATAATCAAAGATATTGTGAAATACCGTATGCTACTGTGCAACAACATGTATTATTGTATTTTTATCACCAGTATTTAACTGTTTACGGTAAAAGTCATGTCGTTATTTTTATAAAAATATTATTTCTGTCGCTTTCTATATCCGACAGTTATTCTGTTGTGGGGTCCTACTAAAAACTGCGCCGTCGTACGAATATTCTCTGACAAACGAATATTCTCCGACCAAACGAATATTCTCTGACACAACGAATATTTTATAACAACTTGCTTACTTTGAAAATTTTGCACGTATCACCCTTAACTTTAACCTTTTATCAAATTAACCATTTACTGAATAGAATAATAATTATAAGAAAATTGAATACTTTTATTTCATAAAATTCGGGGACTTACAATTATTATTTCAAAAAAACTTAAATAGATGTAAATTTAAATGTTAGGATGTCATAAAGTAGTTAACAACAACCTGAAAAATAACTCAATTGTAGAATAGAAAAGTAATAATTTAACACATTGATCATTTGCTCCACACAAAAAATCTTAATTATTATAATTTTTTATTGTCAATTTGCAATATTTTAAATTTTTAATTATTATAACTTAATATTTTAATTAATAAAACATTTAATATTATAAATTATTTAAAAATTATTATTAAGAATAAAATTTTATTTTATAAAATTAGTTACATTATAATTTGAGTTGTAAGATACCATAAATTAACTAAGAACAGACTCAAACTTAGCTCTTTTTACATGATAGATGAGTATTTTTTTAGTACTTGTGATTTATTCCACAAAAGAGTTTTATCTCTTTTTTTGCATACTTAATGTAGGGGTGAGCATGGTGCGGTTTGATGTGGTTTGAAGCTCAAACCGCACACGAAACCTTTTAGGTGCAGTTTGACAAATTCAAAACTGCACATGAAATCGTTTGTGATTGGTGCGGTGCGGTTTTGAACTGTGCGGTTTGGTTTCATTTGGTGCGGTTTCGATTTCAAAACTAATTGAAATAACAAAACCGTAAAATAGTTAGCAAAATAATCCACGCAAACGTACTACGAAGTAAACACAATGATGAAGCTAATTTAGCAAAATAGTTACAGGCATCAACAATTATATAGTTGATTAATACTATGTTATCACATTTGATTTAGGAAATACCAAGCCACTCATTGATTTGCAAACATAATTAATACTGTTGATTATTCATTCAACCATGCAATATCTGTCTTCTAAAATAAAATGAGGAGAAAATGTTGTGACGCCCCCAAAATAGGTTCAATCCACCCAACCAATTCTGAGTAGCCAAGAAATACATGGTACAGAATCCAAATACAATTCTTCAAATTCTAATTTTTAAACTGTCGTACAAAATACGATCACAGTTAAACTGTGAGTTTCAATACAAATACAGTAACCAAACTCTAAATCAATGATACGTTACATAAAGGTACAGTCAATAACTGTTTTAGGAATTAAAATCTTTGGAAAATGCTCAAGGAAACCTTCGTACATGGGAGACTATGCATCTAAGTTATAATAGATATCATAGGACTTGAGAATTAACCTTGGTTGACCCAATAGACCCCAAAGAAGAACGAGAAGATTACTATCCTGTTCATTCCAATGGTGGGTATTCTCTTGCCATATAATTATCTCCATTGTCTCAAACTGAGGATTATATTCCAACCATACTCCAAGGTTATATAGGTAGTGCTCATAGATATAATCAGCAAGTGGATGCGCACAACCATGTCTTATAATAACATGAAGTTGTATGTGGTTAGACATCTTATATGATAGTGGCAACACACCCTTCTAAAGTCGGGTTCACCTCACCTAAGTCGAGTCACCAAAATCAACTATTAAATGACGTATAAAATACGACACACACATTTAAAGTTCTTAATACAATTATATATTGTCATGCTATTTTATAATGTATTGAGAAACTTCAACGGTCACCGACCATCACTCCATTCCCTTGTTATCCCTGCTTGACCCAGCTACACTCTTATTACCTGAAAGGAATTGTGAAGCAAAAGAGAGCCCATTAAGAATATTATGACTAAAGATAATTAAATTATCAATAGCCTTCATTAGTAATGAATCAGATCTTTATAACCTTAGCCCTCAACAAGGAAAAATCTAATAGAATACAATAGACAACAAGTTTTAGATTAACAACTGCAGAAGAACAAGCAATCCATTAGAAGAGTCAAGTAGAACATAGTGTCTACTATCTTTTCCATGTTAAAAGTCCACCAATAATATTTTATTCCTGTAACATCAATCAACAGTTCCTGCCCACAATCATATAAATAGTTCATGATCATAATTATGTTGATAAATTCCTCTTCGCACCTAGGACGAAGATAATTTTCATCACCTGTCTTTACCTGAAAGACCAAAGATCATGGTTATACCAAATCACAGTTCCTTTACATAATCATGATAATAAATTCATCTTTGCACTCAGGCCAAAGAAATTCATTTGTAACATCAATGGTCATGATCATACTAGTCTACAGCCTTTAGTAATAATCATGTCAGTTAATTCATCTTTGCACTACGGGCCAACGATATTCAACAGTAACATCAATGGTCACGATCATATCAAACACCTGTCCATCTTTGCACTACGGGCCAAAGATATTCAACAGTAACATTCATGATCATGATCATGCCAAACACATGTCCATCTTTGCACTACGGGCCAAAGATATTTATCTATCAACAGTCCATCTTTGCACTACGGGCTAAAGACATGCAACTGTAAAATCAATTGTCATGATTATACAAATCAACATCTCATCTTTGCCACAAAGGCCAAAGATATTCATCAATTAACAGTTTATCTTTGCACTACGGGCCAAAGATATTCAAGTTTCATATTTCAAAGATAACGATTAAAATTTAATAAGAACATTTAGGTATGTAAAAATTCAAGTGAAATGATATTAGATGAAACGCAAATCTCAAAAAAATATCTAATCATTTCAGAATTTATAGAAGCAATATTTATAACCATGTTTATCAATTCACCTTTGCACTTAAGCTAAATATATTTAATTGTAAGATCAATGGTCATGATCATACCAGTCAATAATTCATCTTTGCACTACAATGAAGCTAATATATTACAACATTGATATAACATATTATAACAGTGCTATAATTTATTAGTTTCATTATAATAATATATTAGTTATAATATATTAGTTTCATTATATTATATTATAACAGTACTATAAAAACATGGAATTAATATCGAATATATTTAATATTATAATGAAACTAATATATGAATAAGTGATAACAGTGCTACTGAACAATTATGTTATTATTGGTAAGGTATAATAGTCGTCCAAACGTTAATCATACAAATGTTAAATCCTACTCCCTCCGCTCCTAATCCATATGGAATTTCATAATTCATATGAAATCTTAATTAATAAAATGCATATTTTATCAGATCTGCTATGAATCTTAATTATAATAAATGTAAAATATCATACGCCCATACACATTAATATTTATATTTTTACGTTTTATTATTTTATAAATGTAAAATGTATGTTTAATAAATGTAAAATGTATTATAAAATGCAACGCACCAAATGTATATTTACATGAATATTTGTTTCTTAATAAATGAAAATATACATTTTTTGCGTTTATAAAATGTATTATAAGTTGATTAAAAATATATGCTTACAAAATAATAATGATATAAGAGGTTGAGGTTAATTTGATCTAAAAAAATTTAGTCTCAAATAAGCAGTTGTTGTAGCTCAATTGGTTTAACTCTTATTTAATAAGTTGGAGGTCTTGTGTTCAACCCTCACAAGCATCATTATTTAAAAAAAAATCACGAACGGGCCACGGGCCGGGCCAAAATGGCCCAGCTTTACATGGGCTGAAATAATAAAGCCCATAGCTTGCTTTTTTCCGGGAGGGCCGGGCCGGGCCGGTGCGCGGGCCCGGGCTTCTTTTGCCAGGTCTATTTACACTCGAGTCAAAAAGAACTTCCATCACCATGATTATAAAAATGTTATATATGATGAATAGACATAGTAAGAACAATATGATCAAAACATGGATCCAATTTCAAGAATAAAATTTATAAATCAAAGATAATTTGGACAGGAAAATAAACCAATTTTTGTCGTGAATAGCACCCCGTGAATAATAACTCGTGAATAGTAACTTCTGAATAGTAACTCGTGAATAGTAACTCATAAATATTAACTCGTGATTAGTACTTGAATAAATAGTAACTCCTGAATAGCAACTCATGAATAGTAACTCATGAATAGTAATCCGTGAATAGTAACTCATGAATAGTAACTTGTAAATAGTACTTGAAGTACCCTGATATAAAAAGATAAAACTTTTATAATAAAGTTCAGACTAATATTCCGGTGAAATGATATTAGATGAAGCGCAAAACTCAAGGAATTTCTAATCATTTCAGGAATTATAGAAGCAATACTTACCATAGTAAGTTTAAACTTAGGAATCTGAAATGAATATTATTACTTACATACTATAGAGTATGGAAGAAAATAATATTCTTTATGAATATTGAATAGAAACAACATCCTTTACGAGAAAAATAATATCCTTTACGAGAAAAATAATATCATTTACAAGAAAAATAGCATCCCTTACAAGAACAATAATATCCTTTACGAATACGAAAAAAATAATACCCCTTACCTTAGTAGAATACTAGATCTGACTGGAATATCGGATATTATGTTGAAAAAATCTTGCACTGTTATCCACACTCAAAATATTCTTATACTCACAAGAAATACGCTCAATATTATAGAGAACAAAATTTCTGATTCTGGTGTGATTTTCATTTCTAACTAAGTACCCTATTTATAGAAAAATGCCAGAACACCAATGTTGACTAAATTATAAACGGACGATTCCTTCCAACACATCAACTTTGGCCAAACCAAAAATCAGCATTTTACAATCCAAAAGGACAAGTGGGGCCCACACATGTTTTAAATTTAAAAAATATTCAAAAACTTCAATAATTCATAATAAATAACCCATTTATCAGAAAAATACAAAACTTATGTTCATATCATATGAAATTTAATTCTCTACAACTTTGTAGAAGAAAGATTTTTCAAATTTCGAACGAAAAATGACCCAAATTTATATACGAATGAAATATCAATTTACTTCTCCTTTCTTTTTCTCACTCTTTTCTTCCTTCTTTTTTCCCCACCATTTCCCACTAACTCCCTCTCTTCTCTCTCTCTCCTTTCTCTCTCTCCCCATCATTTCCTCTAAACACACACACACACACACACACACACACACACACATATATATATATATATATATATTTAAAAAATTATAATTATAAAAAAAATTCAAATTCTATTTTCTCTCTTCCACCTCATTTTATTTTTATACCATAAAATTATATTATTATATTATCATATTATTATAATGTAATATTATAATAATATATTTGAATGAATTATTTTATCAGAAAATATAAAATATCAATTTTCAACAATTGTCTCATTTGTTAAAAATTCTTTCATTTATATCCACATTGAATAAATATTTTCTTAATATTTTTTATCAATATATTCACAAATAATATTACAGAATCACAATAATGACAACCAGGTCGTTCCCAAGAAAGAGGGGGCCTTCCGATAAGGATTTCTCCTTACTGGCGCGCAATTAACTAACCCCTTTCCTAGACAGAACTTCCTAGACATTACCAATAATGCTGTCTAATAATATTATTCAAATAATACAAATTATTGATTTGATAATATAAAATACTGTGCAGTGATAATTATTGAATCAACAATAATATAAAATACTGTGCAATACCGTGTGCTACTGTGCAACAACGCATATTACTTTATTTTAACCACCGGGTATTTCAACAGTTTAACGGTAACAGTTTTGCCGTTATTTTTAGAAAATTTATTCTTGTCGTTTTCTTCATCTGACAATTTTTCGTTATGGGGCCCATAAATGGCTGCGCCGTCGTACGAATATTCCCTGACAACAAGAATATTTCACAACCAAACGAATATTCCTCGACAACAATGAATATTTTATAACCACTTATTTACTTTGTAAAATTTACATATATCACCCTTAACTTTAACCTTTTATCAATTTAATCATTTACTGAATAATAATTATAAGAAAAATTGATTACTTTTATTTCATAAAATTTGGGGTCTTACAATTTTCTCTCCTTATGAAATTTCGTCCACGAAATTTATGTACCTGGTAACTCGAAGAGGTGAGTATACCTTGCTTTCGTTTCAGATTCTATCTTCCCGGTCATTTTTTCTGTATCATGATTTCTCCATTGCTCATCTCTTAGATTTTAGATATCATTCTAGAATACAGCTTCAAAACAAAGGTTAATTGACGTATCACAATTTGTCAATTTATTAAGTAAGAAAATTCAGCTTAGGTAAGTCACACACTAGCGAAGTATATTACTCGTCTCTCCCCTTCTAGTTCTAATCTCAGATCTCCGCCAGCGACCATATCCCTAAGCTCTGATACCATTTGTGACTCATATCCCAAACTTGGACAGCACATCACAATAATACCTATCAGTTTGCTACCGTTATTCACGACGTCCCCTACGGAGAGTCTGGCTTCAGTGCATCCCACACAGGGAGTCACCAGATAGAGGCTCGGGGCTCTTTACTTATAGCTCTGATACCATTTGTGACGCCCCCAGAATAGGTTCAATCCACCCAACCCATTCTGAGTAGCCAAGAAATACATGGTACAGAATCCAAATATAAATCTTCAAATTCTAATTTTTAAACTATTGTACAAAATACAACCACAGTTAAACTGTGAGTTTCAATACAAATACAGTACCTACACTCCAAATCAATGATACTTTACATAAAGGTACAGTCAATAACTGTTTTAGAAATTAAAATCTTTGGAAAATGCTCAAGGAAACCTTCGTACATGGGAGACCATGCATCTAACTTATAATAGATATCATAGGACTTGAGAATTAACCTTGGTTGACCCAATAGACCCCAAAGAAGAACGAGAATATTACACTCCTGTTCATTCCAATGGTGGGTATTCTCTTACCATATAATTATCTCCATTGTCTCGGACTGAGGATTATATTCCAACCATACTTCAAGATTATATAAGTAGTGCTCATAGATATAATCAGCAAGTGGATGCGCACAACCATGTCTTATAATAACATGAAGTTGTATGTGGTTAGACATCTTGTATGATAGTGGTAACACACCCTTCCAAAGTCGGGTTCACCTCACCTAAGTCGGGTTACCAAAATCAACTGTTAAATGACGTATAAAATACGACATGCACATTTAAAGTTCTCAATACAATTATATATTGTCATGCTATTTTCTAATGTATTAAGAAACTTCAATGGTCACCGACCATCACTCTATTCCTGTAACGCCCGAGAAAAATCGAACGATTATGTAAATAAATTTTATTTGAGTTATTAAATAAAATTCGATAAGTTGTTTATTTAAAGTGAGTAAGCAAATTAAAGGTCGGTTTATGACCTAGAGAAGTTCGAAATGGTTAGTATTCTGGCTTTGTGCTAGAAATAATGAATGTTAATTTTCAAGACAAAAATAAAGTCATTTCTAGAAAATGACGAAATATACACTATTCATCAAACCCTAAGGTTAGGGTTTGACCCTAAGGGTTATGGTTCATATAACCTTAAGCTTGTTTGGGAGTTCGGAATGTCAGAATGACATTCTGTCGAAAGATTTGACAGTAATATACCGTGAAAAGTTAAGTTAATCACGAAGAAGTCTTTTCAGAAGAAAAGTTCAAAAATCACTATTCATCCATTTCTGATCGGGAATTAATTTTGGAATTTCGAGAAATACGTAATGATAGGATTTCGAGGCGATGTGGAATTTGTAATAATATTTCACTTATTGCTCGCGAAGTTTTCGCGTAGGAACTTAAAATCCTAAGCGTTAAGGAAAGTGAAGGCAATGATTAGATTAATTTCATATAATAATAAATGATTATTATACGAAAGGAATACGCATATAATACGAAGTATTGTACGAGTATAATACGAAGTATTATACGAGAATTAATACGACGTATAATACTAATTTTATACGGATTAAATACGTTGTAATGAATTGAATTGGAATTAATTTGAATTAAAGTTAATAAGTATAACCCGTGGGTCGAACCGTTGAGTAAACGGGTGGGTTAAACCCATGGGGCAACCCAAGGCTACATGGGACATGTGGGAGCACAAGGTGGGCCATGTGCTAGCACATAGGAGGACATGGGTTGACATATGAAGGGGGGAGGGATTGAGGAGGTTTGGTCCTAATGACCAAACTACCCCAACTCTTGCAACTCCTATAAATAGAGAGCTCTCCCTTCATTATTTGGTTGTTTGAGAATCTACCAACACCATAGAGAGAGAGAGAAAAAGAAGAAGCTAGAGCAAGCTTTGCCTAATCTTAACTCATCAACCAAGGAAAAGAAGTAGCCTTTGAGTCTCCATACTCAAGCTCAACCAAGAACCTTGAAGGTATAACCTAAGAAAGTGTAAAACTCTCTTCTTCTTTTATTAATAATTTTAATAGAGAAGTGATTGAAGGAGGTATGATCATGAAGAAGTTATAAGGATGGTATAATGGTGAATTAGGAACCCTAATAAGCCATGCATGATAAGATATTAAGAGCTCATTAAGAACAAATGAAGAACTTAGTAAATTTGTAAGAAATGGACTAATAAATAAGTAAAACCATGAAAACTTGAATGTTGTAAATGGTTAGAATCATTAATAATCAACCATTGGATTGATTCCAATTGGTTTGAAGTAAGAAAAAACAAAAAACGAAGATTCAGCGGAAGTTACGCGATTAGACGATAATCGTCGAAAACATACTTTTCTTGGATTAGAATTCGAAAGTCGTTGGGTGACTCAAAAACAGTGGTTTTTGATTGTAACACGTGTTTTTAGGTAAATAAGACTTGCGGGAATAAGAACGGATTGATTCCGACTTAAAACGAAGAATTGAGCGTCGAACGTTCACGAACGTTTAATGAAAATGTAGAAATAGACTAATTGGCGAATTTCTCGCTAACGGATTCGAAAAGGAATTCTGACTTGACAGGATGATAGAGTATATCATTTATGAACTATTGGCTTTGGAATGAGCCAATTCTGAGTTGTAACGGTCACGTTACGAGCTCGGGAATTTTAGAAATTTCCATGACTTAGGAAATTTTTCTGAGATGCAGGGACGGCGCCGCAGCGCCACCCAATAGGCTTAAACCGACACCGCAGTGCCACTTCAGGGAGAAATCTCTGCATGGTTAGCGCCGCAGCGCCGCCAATCAAGGCAAAGCTGGCGCCGCAACGCCAACATAGCAGAGAGTTTTGACATTGCTAGTACTTACTTAACCTTTTGCATATCAATTAAGGGGCTAGTAAGTGATGTAATGTAACCCTTTAAACAACTTGTTTAATCAAGGATTTATAAGAACTAAACGTTAATTAAAACGTAATTGAATTTGAACTTTGGAAACGTAAACCGTAAACCAAAGATTGAGTTAAAGACCAAGTTGAAGAACAAGTTAAGATCTCGTCGATTATCATACTTAGTGATAATTGCTGAAAGTTCGGTTTATAACATAGGAATGTTAATAAGCCGTAATGAACATTAAATAACTTAAAAAAATGTTATTAGTTTAAAGTTTTGGTTAAGTTATACAAGAAGGAGAAGTTAGGTAAATACATTTTATATCGGAAGTATTTCTCATTGGTATACTATGTGATGATTGTAGAAGTGGTAAAGATCAAGTAGCGTACTTAAAGATTTAAGAGATGTGAAGGCAAGTATTTCTAACCTTGTTCAAGTTATACTTGGTGCAAGTTTCTTAACTTCATTCATACTTTATTATGGATGCAAGTTCAAACTCTTGTTTAAACCTTATGGTTGGACAAGAGATCATTATGCATAACTGCTTATGCATAAAAGAGTTGTTGAGTAGTCGATGCCTCTTGATTCGGCTAGACTGAGAAGTAAATATATTTTGGTGGGTTTTCCACTAGTCTTTCCAGAATATATATATAATGAAGCTATACTATGCCAAGTGATTGGTAAGGATTCTCAGGGGAACCTGAGAGTGAAAGACAAATGTTTTTACGTCGTTAATTCGACGGGCACGTGAGGTTGCCAATGTTAAACGTAAACACAATTAATGAATGAATGTTGATCAACATAGAGTACTACAGGCTGATCACCTGGATGTGCTCGTAAGATATATCGGGCTTATGGCCTTAGTGTCGGGTTGTCCTTTTCAAAAATGGGAATCAAGTGTTGGTTCATGGTCTTTGACCAGGCAAGATTTCGAAGAGACTATATGTCCTTGGGAATGGTTTTAAAGAAATCAAAATAATATTTTGATTTTTCAGAAGTACTTCATAGCTATTGTCCAGTTATTGAAGTGAAATAGATATGATTCTTGATTTTGTGGTTTCAAGATAAAATGTTAACTTGCTGAGCTATTTATGCGCATTCTTGCTTAAACTAAATGTTTTCAGCAAGTAATGAACGGACCGAAGGATCAGAGAAAGACAAAGGCAAGTCCAAGATGGACAAGTAGAGACCTTTGTAATAACATAGTATTAATACTGTACTTACTGATATTATGACACAGAACAATGTAATGGTTATCGAGAACTTGGAAAGAAATGAATAGAATGTATGTTTAGTAAACTCATGCGTGATGTTGAAGTCTTTCAATGGAATGTATGAGTAGAATATAGTACCATGTAGCACCAGGTCTAGGGTTTGAAGGTACCCGAATTTGGGGGCATCACATTTCCCTTGTTATCCCTGCTCGACCCAGCTACACTCTTATTACCTGAAAGAAATTGTGAAGCAAAAGGGTGAGCACAAATAGCCCAGTAAAAAATATTATGACTAAAAATAATTAAATTATCAATAGCCTTCATCAGTAATGAATCAGATCTTTAGAACCTTAGCCCTCAACAGAGAAAAATCTGATAGAATACAATAGACAACAAGTTTTAGATCAACAACAGCAGCGGAACAAGCAATCCATTAGAAGAGTCAAGTATAACTTAATGTCTACTATCTTCTCCATATTAAAAGTTTGCCAATAATATTTTATCCTTGTAACATCAATCAACAGTTCCTGCCCACAATCATATAAATAGTTCATGATCATAATTATGTTGATAAATTCCTCTTCGCACCCAGGACGAAGATAATTTTCATCACCTGTCTTTACCTGAAACACCAAAGATCATGGTTATACCAAATCACAGTTCCTTTACATAATCATGATAATAAATTTATTTTTTCACTCAGGCCAAAGATATTCATTTGTAACATCAATGGTCATGATCACACTAGTCTACAGCCTTTAGTAATAATCATGCCAGTCAATTCATCTTTGCACTACGGGCCAAAGATATTCAACAGTAACATCAATGGTCACGATCATGTCAAACACCTGTCCATCTTTGCACTACGGGCCAAAGATATTCAACAGTAACATTCATGATCATGATCATGCCAAACACATGTCCATCTTTGCACTACAGGCCAAAGATATTCATCAATCAACAGTCCATCTTTGCATTACGGGCCAAAGACATATAACTGTAAAATCAATTGTCATGATTATACCAATCAACATCTCATCTTTGCCACAAAGGCCAAAGATATTCATCAATAAACAATTCAACTTTGCACTACGGGCCAAAGATATTCAAGTTTCATATTTCAAAGATAACGATTAAAATTTAATAAGAAGATTTAGGTTGGTAAAAATTCAAGTGAAATGATATTAGATGAAACACAAATCTCAAAGAAATATCTAATTATTTCAGAATTTATAGAAGCAATATTTATAACCATGTTTATCAATTCACATTTGCACTTAGGCTAAAGATATTCAATTGTAAGATCAATGGTCATGATTATACCAGTCAACAATTCATCTTTGCACTATTGGCCAAAGATAACCCATAGTCATGGTCATACCAATAATCTACTCATTTTTACACTCAAGTCAAAGAGAACTTCCATCACCATGATTATAAAAATGTTATATATGATGAATAGACATAGTAAGAACAATATGATCAAAATTTGGATCCAACTTCAAGAATAAGATTCATAAATCAAAGATAATTTGGACAGAAAAATAAACCAATTTTTGTCGTGAATAGTACCCCGTGAATAGTAACTCGTGAATAATAACTCATGAATAGTAACTCATAAATAGTAATTCATAAATAGTAACTCACGAATACCAACTCGTAAATAGTAATTCATGAATAGTAATTCGTGAATAGTACTCGAATGAATAGTATCCCGACATAAAAAGGTAAAACTTTCATAATAAAGTTCAGACCAATATTCCGATGAAATGATATTAGATGAAGCGTAAAACTCAAGGAATTTCTAATCATTTCAGGAATTATAGAAGCAATACTTACCATAGTAAGTTTAAATTTAGGAATCTGAAATAAAATATTAATACTTACATACTATAGAGTATGGAATCTGAAATGAAATATTAATACTTACTAGGTCGTTCTCAGGAAAGAAGGGGTCTTTCGATAAGAATTTCTCCTTACTAGCGCACAATTAACTAACCTCTTTCCTAGACAGAACTTCCTAGACTAGACATTGCCAATAACGCTGTCTAATAATATTATTCAAATAATATGAATTATTAATTTGATAATGTAAAATACTGTGCAGTGACAATTATTGAATTAACAATAATATAAAATAATGTGCAATACCGTGTGCTACTGTGCAACAACGCGTATTACTTTATTTTAACCACCGGGTATTTAACAGTTTAACGATAGTAATTTTACCGTTATTTTTAGAAAACTTATTCTTGTCGTTTTCTTCATCCGATAATTTTTCGTTATGGGGCCCACAAATGGCTGCGCTGTCGTACGATTATTTTCCGACAACAAGAATATTCCACGACCAAACGAATATTCCCCGACAACAATGGATATTTTATAACCACTTACTTACTTTGTAAAATTTACATATATCACCCTTAACTTTAACCTTTTATCAATTTAACTATTTACTGAATAATAATTATAAGAAAAATTGAATACTTTTATTTCATAAAGTTCGGGGTCTTACAATATCCCTTCCTTATGAAATTTCGTCCCCGAAATTTACGTACCTGGTAAATCGAAGAGGTGAGTATACCTTGCTTTCATTTCAGATTCTATCTTTCCGGTTATTTCTTATCTATCATGATTTCTCCATTGCTCATCTCTTAGATTTTAGATATCATTCTAGAATACAGCTTCAAAACAAAGGTTAATTGACATATCACAATTTGTCAATTTATTAAGTAAGAAAATTCAACTTAGGTAAGTCACACACTAGCGAAGTATATTACTCGTCTCTCCCCTTCTAGTTCTAATCTCAAATCTCCGCCAGCGACCATATCCCTAAGCTCTGATACCATTTGTGACTCATATCCCAAACTTGGATAGCACATCACAATGATACCTATCAGTTTGCTACCGTTATTCACGGCGTCTCGTACGGAGAGTCTGGCTTCGGTGCATCCCACACAGGCAGTCACCAAATAGAGGCTCGGGGCTCTTTACTTATAGCTCTGATACCATTTGTGACACCCCCAGAATAGGTTCAATCCACCCAACCCATTCTGAGTCGCCAAGAAATACATGGTACATAATTCAAATACAAATCTTCAAATTCTAATTTTTAAACTGTCATACAAAATACGACCACAGTTAAACTATGAGTTTCAATACAAATATAGTACCCACACTCCAAATCAATGATACGTTATATAAAGGTACAGTCAATAACTGTTTTAGGAATTAAAATCTTTGGAAAATGCTCAAGAAAACCTTTGTACATGGGATACCATGCATCTAAGTTATAATATATATCATAAGACTTGAGAATTAACCTTGGTTGACCCAATAGACCCCAAAGAAGAACGAGAAGATTATTATCCTGTTCATTCCAATGGTGGGTATTCTCTTGCCATATAATTATCTCCATTGTCACAAACTGAGGATTATATTCCAACCATACTCTAAGATTATATAGGTAATGCTCATAGATATAATCAGCAAGTGGATGCGCACAACCATGTCTTATAATAGCATGAAGTTGTATGTAGTTAGACATCTTGTATGATAGTGGCAACACACCCTTCCAAAGTCGGGTTCACCTCACCTAAGTCGGGTCACCAAAATCAACTGTTAAATGACGTATAAAATATGACACACACATTTAAAGTTATCAATACAATTATATATTATCATGCTGTTTTATAATGTATTGTGAAACTTCAACGGTCATCGACTTCTATTCTCTTGTTATCCTTGCTCGACCTAGCTACACTCTTATTACCTAAAAGGAATTGTGAAGCAAAAGGGTGAGCACAAATACCTCAGTAAAGAATATTATGACTAAAGATAATTAAATTATCAATAGCCTTCATCAGTAATGAATCAGATCTTTAGAACCTTTGCCCTCAACAGGGAAAAATCTGATAGAATATAATAGACAACAAGTTTTAGATCAACAACTGCAGCGGAACAAGTAACCCATTAGAAGAGTCAAGTAGAACATAATGTCTACTATCATCTCTATGTTAAAAGTCCACCAATAATATTTTATCCCTGTAACATCAATCAACAGTTCCTGCCCACAATCTTGTAAATAGTTCATGATCATAATTATGTTGATATTATATTTGATTGAATAAATGAATTATTTTATTATGGTTTTATTTACTGCGTTATATAAATGTTAACATAATTAAAGTCCTTAGAATAGTGATACAAATTATATGGCTTCAAGTATGTGACTTGAACATGAGATCATATAATTACAATTAGTATCATTACTCTTAAATGTTCCTAGTCGAGTGTCATTGTTAATGGGATAACAATGATACATCGAGACTAGTATGTGGATTGACTGATGGCCAAATCTCATTGGTCATAAATATATGAGATATTGAGTCAATGCATAGGTATATGTTAGAGAACAATGTACTGGACAGACCCACCATGAGAATTCTACATGGAGCATTATGCAGAGTGTCATAAGCAATTCTCATAGTGACAATGATGTAATGATCCTCCGACCTGAAATCACTATATTACTACACAGGAATTTATGTACTTTGATATCATCAAAAGTCATCTTTAATAGGGTGAACAATAAAAGTGATTATTGGGTACATCATTAATCGTGTGAGGAATATGAGTGATCTAGATGGAATTTAACCCTCCTATATATTAGGGGTGATATCCATAGGCCTCTTGATTGAGTAGGACTATGAAATGCATGGCCATGCTCAAATAGTTATTTATTTTATATAGTCTACTCATCGATCAAGAAAAACTCAGATTAAATTATGAAGAGTATGACACATTCCATGCCTCGAGTTTAATCTAGGATGTCAAGGTTAAAAGGATTAAATTACATTGAAACATTGGTCACGAAAAGGTTGTATCAAATCACCGTTCTTATTATTATTTGGGTAGCAGTGATGCATTACTAGATGCCGTTCACTGTTTATAATTTTATAATATGATTTTAAAATTATTACCAACATAATAATAACCTATAGGGTCACACACTTAGAACGTAATTAAAAAGGAAATAATTTAAATTGTAAGGATTTAAATATATCAATATGATTGATAGTATTTAAATTATAAATTTAAATTAATAGGATAATTTGTATATATATATGTATATTAATTAAGTAAGACTTAATTAAGATATAATATATATATATATATAAATTCAGATTTTATTTTTCTAATTGGATTAGGTTTTGGTTAATTCCTTTAACTGCTATATATATATATGATATATCAGCCGTTTTTAGGGTATTCATTATAAACCCAAACCCTAGCCGCTCTTAGAGAGAGACTAGAGAGAAAAACTTCGAAAGTCCAGATCCTTGGCGGCTAGTACCGCAGCTTTCTTTGCTGCAGATCGTGTGACGATTCGCGGGACGTTCGTGTGGATACCGTAGAGGCGCAGTTCCTTTGGATTGCGTTGAAGATTTGAAGTTGTTCTAGAATCTTCATCGTCTCCGTTCAGGCTTGAATAATCGGTAAAACAGATCTAAACCTCTGAATTAATATGTTTTCGCATGGATTCTGTTTTAGGATTTCGGAAAAAATTTAATTTCCGATGCGTTTCTGTGCCGAAATCCCTACAGTGGTATCAGAGCTACTTGCGAAATGATTAATTCAGATTACGTGTTTTAATTGTATTCAATATATATGATATATGATGATGTATGTTTGTCGATCTAAAATTGAATATATGATATTCTGCATGTATGCGTATTCTGGAAATTTGTAATATATATGTATGTATATGATGTTCTGATAATCATATCCTAGAAGGTGGAATAACAATTCAACTTCTGTTCTGATTGGATTAGAAACATGAAGATTCGATTTAATATAATTAATCGAAACTGGACATATATGATATGTTCTGGGTGTATTGTTATTACGAGTGTGTTGGCGGATTGTATATGATTCTGGAATTGTTTCAGAGATTCGTATGAAAAATTCTACAATACAGATTGTAGTACCACCGCCAGGGGGGAGACCCCCCCTTGGACCCCCCCGTCGTAGCGCACGATGGTCGTGACCCCAATATTTAATATATAGTTTTCTTTAATTATATAAATTTTGTCATGTGCTTATTGTGATATACATGGTGCACAGTTATGGCCCTTTTGACAAATTCTGATGTAATATTCTCTTCTCACCTAAATCCCCTCGAATGTAACTCGAGGTTTCTTTATGTCATGTAATGTACAATTATAACCTATCAAGATGACAAGATGATGATGGAGAGGAGACACATGCATGAGGAAGGTCCAAGAAAGCTACTATTTTGAAGATCTTTTACCACCTTAGACTGACCTTCAATTTTTCATTATCTTGAAAAGATTGACATAGGGTTGGGCTATAACTGTGCCACATTTAATTTTGCACTTTATTTATGCTTGTATACGATATGATATGATAAATAATGTGCATATTTAATAAGAATAAAATTGGTGAGATCTAAATTAATTAATAAAATCCCTCATAAAATTATTAAGTCTGAATCAGATGCCTTCCAATGAATAACACTCATCAAGACCTTGACCGATGGATATAGGTTTGCCAAAGCAAAGTACCCCATTTATCTTGGTAAGATGCGATAGGATAATTGTGATATCCAAACTGTTAAAATCATTGGGCCAGACTTAACTAAGTTATCACAATAGGATTGTGGACTTAGAGGCATAGAGTTTGGTAGGTACCATTAGATGGACTAGAAACAAATGTTGTTCAGCAAACTATCTAAGAGTTATATATGATATAATTGACAAAGGGTTGGTTACATAAATAATTATGTTTTGAGAGAATAGCCAAAGCTAACTTAAGGCATAATGAAATATGGATCTTAGCTCACTAGAAAGATTTTATAGAAAATGCTTTCCGAATTAATGGTGAGGGCTATTAATTTGAAAAAAAATAGTGGGAGGTATATTTTGAATGTACTATTATCAATTACATAATATCAAAACTCTGCAATTTGACTTATTATTTTTTGCACTTATAAATTATAGATATCAATGGCAAACAACAACACAAATAGTCTTTCACTACGATCAGTCCTTGAGAAGGAAAAATTAAGTGGAATTAATTTCCTAGACTGGCATAGGAACTTGAGGATTGTCCTCAGACAGGAGCGCAAGCTATATGTCCTTGATGGGCCCATTCCTGCAGCACCAGCTAACACTGCACCACGTGTATAGCATAATGCTTACAAGAAGCATCAAGAGGATGCTCTGAACATGAGTTGTCTCATGCGAGCAACTATGAACTCTGAGCTTCAGAAGCAACATGAGTTAATGGATGTTTATGAGATGATCGAGCATCTCAAGAAATTGTTCGAAGGGCATGCTCGATAGGAGAGGTATGATACAAGCAAGGCGTTGTATCACTGCAAGATGGGTGAACGTGATCCAGTTGGTCCACATGTGCTGAAAATGATTGGGTATAGTGAGTACCTTGGTAGGTTGGGTTTTTCGATTACTCCGGTAGCCCAAATCGATCTTGTTTTACAATCTTTGAACAGTAGCTACTCTTAATTTGTTATGAATTACCTCATGAATGAAATTGTGAAACCACTTACTGAGTTGTTGAGCATGTTAAGAACTGCTGAGAACAACATGAAAAAGGCAAGACCCGCTCCCATAATGATGGTGCAAAAGGGGAATGCTAAGGAAATGGGAAAAGATAAGAAGAAGATAGGATCTAAATCTGCCAAACCCAATCCCAAAACCAAACAGGCTTTAAAACCTAAAGGTGGGGTGGCTAAAGAAGGTGATTGTCACTTCTGTGGAAAACCTGGACACTGAAAGAGGAGTTGTCATGCTTATATGGAAGAACTGAAGAAAAAGAAAGGAAGTATGACTTCTGATTCAGGTATATATGTTATAGAAGTCAATTTGTCCACTTCTACATCATGGGTATTGGATACTGGATGTGGTTCTCACATTTGTGTTAATGTGCAGGAACTCCGAAGGAGTAGGACTTTGGCGAAAGGCGAGGTTGACCTACGAGTTGGGAATGGAGCGAAAGTTGCTGCACTAGCCGTAGGAACTTATCATTTATTTTTGCCCACTGGGCTAGTATTAGAATTAGAGGATTGTTATTATGTGCCTTCTATAAGCAAAAACATTATTTCTGTTTCTTGTTTGGACAAGAAAGGTTTTTCATTTTTAATAAAGAACAACAGTTGTTCATTTTACTTAAATGAAATATGTTATGGTGGTGCACAATTGTTTAATGGTCTTTATATTCTTAATTTAGAAATGCCTATCTATAACATAAATATAAAACGATTTAAATCAAATGATTCAAATCCGACATATCTCTGGCACTGTC
Source organism: Panax stipuleanatus (assembly GCA_020205555.1). NCBI lineage: Eukaryota > Viridiplantae > Streptophyta > Magnoliopsida > Apiales > Araliaceae > Panax > Panax stipuleanatus. The sequence goes on from CM035124.1 coordinate 107,015,440, forward strand.
GTTTAGGCCATATAAATGAGAAACGCATATCCAAACTCCATAAAGATGGGTTTTTGGATTCATTTGATTTTGAATCATATGAGAAATACGAGTCTTGTTTATTAGGCAAGATGACTAAAGCCCCTTTTACTGGACACAGTGAACGGGCTAGCGATGTATTGGGACTTATACATAGTGATGTATGCGGACCCATGAGTTCGTTAGCAAGAGGTGGGTTTTATTACTTCATTACATTTACTGACGACTTCAGTAGATATGGATATGTGTATCTTATGAGACACAAATCCGAATCCTTTGAAAAGTTCAAGGAATTCAAGAATGAAGTTCAAAACCAATTTGGCAAAAGCATAAAAGCCCTTCGATCCGATCGAGGAGGTGAATACTTAAGCCAAGACTTTGATGACCTTCTAAAGGAGTGTGGTATTATATCACAGCTCACTCCACCTAGAACACCACAATGGAATGGTGTGTCTGAGAGGAGGAATCACACCTTGTTGGACATGGTACGATCGATGATGAGTCATGCAGATCTTCCAATAAGCTTCTGGGGTCATATCCTAGAGACAGCTGCATTCACACTTAACCGTGTTCCTACAAAGATGGTTCAGAAGACACCATATGAGATGTGGACTGGGAAACGTCCTAGTATGTCGTTCATAAAGATTTGGGGTTGCGAGGCATTTGTAAAACGTCTGGCATCTGACAAGATCGGACCCAAATCTGACAAATGTAATTTTGTGGGATACCCAAAGGAAACAAAAGGGTATTATTTCTACAAACCTTCTGAGAATAAAGTATTTGTTGCTCGAACTGGTATTTTTTTAGAAAGAGAATTTGTCTCTAAAGGAAACAGTGGGAGGAAAGTAGAACTCGAAGAAGTTCGAGAACCACAAAATATCATTGAACCTGAGTTGGAACATGAGCAGGAACCACAAGATATTGTAGAAAGTGAACCTGCTCAAATTACACGAGGCATTCGTAGATCTGGTAGGACACGCCAAGAGCCCGAGAGATATTATGGATTTCTTGTGACTCAAAACGGCGATGTGATGCTCATAGATCATGATGAGCCTGCTTCCTACCAAGAAGCTATGAATGGACCAGATTCTGAGAGATGGCTTGAAGCCATAAAATCTGAGATGGACTCCATATATACTAACCAAGTATGGACTTTGGTTGATCCACCTGAAGGGGTAAAACCAATTGTGTGCAAGTGGATTTTCAAGAAGAAAACCGACATGGATGGTAATGTACAAACCTATAAAGGCTGACTGGTAGCCAAAGGTTTCAAACAAGTTTAAGGTGTTGACTATGATGAAACCTTCTCTCCAGTGGCAATGGTTAAATCCATCAGGATCTTACTTACTATTGCAGCCTTTTATGATTACGAAATCTGGCAAATGGATGTCAAAATTACTTTCCTTAACGGAAATCTCATTGAGGATGTGTATATGACACAACCTGAGGGTATGTAAGCTGCAACGATCCATTTATGGATTGAAGCAAGCCTCTCGGAGTTGGAATCTTCAATTTGATGAAGTAGTCAAAGAGTTTGGCTTTATAAAAAATGAAGATGAACCTTTTGTATATAAGAAAGTTAATGGGAGTTACATTGTATTCCTGGTATTATATGTTGACGACATATTAATTATTGGGAATGGCATTCCTTCCTTATAGGCTGTAAAAACATGGTTAGGAAAATGTTTCTCCATAAAAGATTTGGGCAATGCAACCTACATTTTATGTATCAAGATCTATCGAGATAGATCGAGAAAAATGCTCGGCCTAAGTCAAAGTACATATATTGATAAAGTGTTGAAACGGTTCAGTATGCAAGAGGCAAAAAGAGGACACTTACCCATGTCTCATTGTGTTAAGATCTTTAAGGCCCAATGTCCTAAATCACATGATGATGAGGAGCGTATGAGAAAGATCCCTTATGCTTTGGCAATTGGATCTATCATGTATGCAATGATATGTACTCGTCCGGATGTCTCGTATGCTTTGAGCATGACGAGCAGATACCAGTCGAATCCAGGTGAAGGTCACTGGACAGCAGTCAAGAATATCCTCAAGTACCTGAAAAGGACTAAGGATTCATTCTTGGTATATGGAGGTGAGGACGAACTAGCAGTAAAGGGTTACACAGATGCTAGTTTCCAGACTAACACAGATGACTATAAGTCTCAGTCAGGTTTTGTGTTTTGCCTTAATGGTGGTTCTGTTAGCTGGAAAAGTTCGAAGTAAGAGACAGTAGCCGATTCTACGACAGAGGCTGAGTATATTGCTGCTTCTAGTGCGGCCAAGGAGGCTGTATGGATTAAAAAGTTCATCACTAAACTTGGTGTTGTTCCAACCATTGTTGATCCGGTTGAGCTATACTGTGATAATAATGGAGCCATTGCATAGGCTAAGGAACCCAGATCTCACCAACGATCCAAGCATATACTTAGGCGGTACCATCTCATCCGTGAAATCATTGATAGAGGAGATGTACATATAAGAAGAGTGCCAACAGATGATAATGTTGCAGATCCACTGACCAAAGCTTTGTCGCAGCATAAGCACGAAGGTCACACTAGTTCCATGGGTCTTAGATACATGAGTGATTGGCTCTAGTGCAAGTGGGAGACTGTTAGAGTTTATGCCCTAGAGGCCAATTCTTTGATGTAATTGCTTAATATTTTTGATATTATATTTAATTGAATAAATGAATTATTTTATTATAATTTTATTTACTGCGTTATATAAATGTTAACATAATTAAAGTCCTTAGAATAGTGATACAAATTATATGGCTTTAAGTATATGACTTGAACATGAGATCATATAATTACAATTAGTATCATTACTCTTAAATGTCCCTAGTCGAGTGTCATTGTTAATGGGACAACAATGATATATTGAGACTAGTATGTGGATTGACTAATGGCCAAATTTCATTGGTCATAAATATATGAGATATTGAGTCAATGCATAGGTACATGTTAGAGAACAATGTACTGGACAGACCCACCATGAGAATTTTACATGGAGCATTATGCAGAGTGTCATAAACAATTCTCATAGTGACAATGATGTAATGATCCTCCGACCTGAAATCACTATATTACTACACAGGAATTTATGTACTTTGATATCATCAAAAGTCACCTTTAATAGGGTGAACAATAAAGGTGATTATTGGGTACATCATTAATTGTGTGGGGAATATGAGTGATCTAGATGGAATTTAACCCTCCTATATATTAGGGGTGATATCCATAGGCCTCTTGATTGAGTAGGACTATGAAATGCATGGCCATGCTCAAATAGTGATTTGTTTTATATAGTCTACTCATCGATCAAGAAAACTCAGATTAAATTATGAAGAGTATGACACATTCCATGCCTCGAGTTTAATCTAGGATGTCAAGGTTAAAAGGATTAAATTACATTGAAACATTGGTCACGAAAAGGTTGTATCGAATCACCAATCTTATTATTATTTGGGTAGTAGTGATGCATTACTAGATGCCGCTCACTGTTTATAATTTTATAATATGATTTTAAAATTATTGCCAACATAATAATAACCTATAGGGTCACACACTTAGAACGTAATTAAAAAGGAATTAATTTAAATTGTAAGGATTTAAATATATCAATATGATTGATAGTATTTAAATTAATAGGATAATTTGTATATATATGTATATTAATTAAGTAAGACTTAATTAAGATATAATATATATATATAAATTCAGATTTTATTTTTCTAATTGGATTAGGTTTTGGTTAATTCCTTTAACTGCTATATATATATGATATATCAGCCGTTTTTAGGGTATTCATTATAAACCCAAACCCTAGTCGCTCTTAGAGAGAGACTAGAGAGAAAAACTTCGAAAGTCCAGATCCTTGGCGGCTAGTACCGCAACTTTCTTTGCTGCAGATCGTGTGACGATTCGCGGGACGTTCGTGTGGATACCGTAGAGGCGCAGTTCCTTTGGATTGCGTTGAAGATTCGAAGTTGTTCTAGAATCTCCATCGTCTCCGTTCAGGCTTGAATAATCGGTAAAAAAGATCTAAACATCTGAATTAATATGTTTTCGCATGGATTCTGTTTTAGGATTTCGGAAAAAATTTAATTTCTGCTGCGTTTATGTGCCGAAATCCAAACACAAACTAGTCTACAGCCTTTAGTAATAATCATGTCAGTCAATTCATCTTTGCACTACGGGCCAAAGATATTCAACAGTAACATCAATGGTCACGATCATGTCAAACACCTGTCCATCTTTGCACTACGGGCCAAAGATATTCAACAGTAACATTCATGATCATGATCATGCCAAACACATGTCCATTTTTGCACTACGGGCCAAAGATATTCATCAATCAACAGTCCATCTTTGCACTACAGGCCAAAGACATACAACTGTAAAATCAATTGTTATGATTATACCAATCAATATCTCATCTTTGCCACAAAGGCCAAAGATATTCAAGTTTCATATTTCAAAGATAACGATTAAAATTTAATAAGAAGATTTAGGTAGGTAAAAATTCAAGTGAAATGATATTAGATGAAACACAAATCTCAAAAAAAATCTAATCATTTCAGAATTTATAGAAGCATTATTTATAACCATGTTTATCAATTCACCTTTGCACTTAAGCTAAAGATATTCAATTGTAAGATCAATGGTCATGATCATACCAGTCAACAATTCATCTTTGCACTACTGGCCAAAGAGAACCCATAGTCATGGTCATACCAATAATTTACTCATCTTTACACTCTAGTCAAAGAGAACTTCTATCACCATGATTATAAAAATGTTATATATGATGAATAGACATAGTAAGAACAATATGATCAAAACATGGATCCAATTTCAAGAATAAGATTCATAAATCAAAGATAATTTGGACAGAAAAATAAACCAATTTTGTCGTGAATAGTACCCCGTGAATAGTAATTCATGAATAGTAACTCGTAAATAGTAACTCGTGATTAGTACTCGAATAAATAGTAACTCGTGAATAGTAACTCATAAATAGTAACTCATAAATAGTAATTCATGAATAGTAACTCACGAATAGCAACTCGTAAATAGTAACTCACGAATAGCAACTCGTAAATAGTAACTCATGAATAGTAACTCGTAAATAGTACTCGAATGAATAGTACCCCGACATGAAAAGGTAAAACTTTCATAATAAAGTTCAGACCAATATTCCGGTGAAATGATATTAGATGAAGTGCAAAACTCAAAGAATTTCTAATCATTTTAAGAATTATAGAAGCAATACTTACCATGGTAAGTTTAAATTTAAGAATCTGAAATCAATATTATTACTTACATATTATAGAGTATGGAAGAAAATAATATTCCTTACGAATATTGAATGGAAACAACATCCTTTACGAGAAAAATAATATTCTTTACGAGAAAAATAATATTCTTTACGAGAAAAATAATATCCTTTACAAGAAAAATAGCATCTCTTACAATAACAATAATATCTTTTACGAATACGAAAAAAATAATACCTCTTACCATAGTAGAATACTAGATCTGACTGGAATATCAGATATTATGTTGAGGAAATTTTGCACTGTTATTCACACTCAAAATATCCTTATATTCACAAGAAATACGCTCAATATTATAGAGAAAGAAATTTCTGATTCTGGTGTGATTTTTATTTCTAACTAATCACTCTATTTATAGGAATATGCCAGAACACCAATGTTAACTAAATTATAAACGGACTATTCCTTCCCGCACACCAACTTTGCCCAAACCAAAAATCAGCATTTTCTAACCCAAAAGGACAAGTGGGGCCTACACATGTTTTAAATTTAAACAATATTCAGAAATTTTAATAATTCATAATAAATAGCCCATTTATCAGAAAAATACGAACCTTATGTCTATTCCATATGAAATTTAATTCTCTACAACTTTGTAGAAAAAAGATTTTCCAAATTTAGAACGAAAAATGACCCAAATTTACATTGGGATGAAATTTCAATTTCCTTCTCCTTTCTTTTTCTTTCTCTCTTTTCTTCCTTCTTTTTCCCCCACCATTTCCCACCAACTCTCTCTCTTCTATCTCTCTCTCCCTTTCTCTCTCTCTCCCCATCATTTCCTCCACACACACACACACACACACACACACACATATATATATATTAAAAAAATTTATAATCATAAAAAAATTTCAATTTCCATTTTCTCTCTTCCACCTCTTTTTATTTTTATACCATAAAATTATATTATTATATTATCATATTATTATAATGTAATATTATAATAATATATTTAAATGAATTATTTTAACAGAAAAGATAAAATATCAATTTTTAACAATTGTCTCAGTTGCTAAAAATTCTTTTATTTATATCCACATTGAATAAATATTTTCTTATCATTTTTTTTATCAATAATTAATTATTATTCACAAATAATATTACAGAATCACAATAATGACAACCAGGTCGTTCTCAGGAAAGAGGGGGCCTTCCGATAAGGATTTTTCCTTATTGGCGCGTAATTAACTAACCTCTCTCCTAGACAGAACTTCCTAGACATTGCCAATAATGTTGTCTAATAATATTATTCAAATAATATGAATTATTGATTTGATAATGTAAAATATTGTGCAGTGACAATTATTGAATCAACAATAATATAAAATACTATGCAATACCGTGTGCTACTGTGTAACAACGCATATTACATTATTTTAACCACCGGGTATTTCAACAGTTTAACGGTAACAATTTTGCCGTTATTTTTAGAAAATTTATTCTTGTTGTTTTCTTCATCCTACAATTTTTCGTTATGGGGCCCACAAATGGCTGCGCCGTCGTACGAATATTTTTCGACAACAAGAATATTTCACGACCAAACGAATATTCCCCGACAACAATGAATAATTTATAACCACTTGCTTACTTTGTAAAATTTACATATATCACCCTTAACTTTAACTTTTTATCAATTTAACCATTTACTGAATAATAATTATAAGAAAAATTGAATACTTTTTATTTCATAAAATTCGGGGTCTTACAATCTCCCCTCCTTATGAAATTTTGCCCCCGAAATTTATGTACCTGATAATTCGAAGAGGTGAGTATACCTTGCTTTCATTTCATATTTTATCTTCCCGGTCATTTCTTCTGTATCATGATTTCTCCATTGTTCATCTCTATGATTTCAGATATCATTATAGAATACAGCTTCAAAACAAAGGTTAATTGACATATCACAATTTGTCAATTTATTAAGGAAGAAAATTCAGTTTAAGTAAGTCACACACTAACGAAGTATATTACTTGTCTCTCTCCTCCTAGTTCTATTCTCAGATCTCCGCCAGCGACTATATCCCTAAGCTCTAATACCATTTGTGACTCATATCCCAAACTTGGACAGCACATCACAATGATTCCAATCAGTTTGCTACCGTTATTCACGGCGTCCCCTACGGAGAGTCTGGCTTCGGTGCATCCCACACAGGCAGTCACCAAATAGAGGCTCGGGGCTCTTTACTTATAGCTCTGATACCATTTGTGACGCCCCCAGAATAGGTTCAATCCACCCAACCCATTATGAGTCGCCAAGAAATACATGGTACAGAATCCAAATACAGTACCCACACTCCAAATCAATGATACGTTACAAAAAGGTACAGTCAATAACTGTTTTAGGAATTAAAATCTTTGGAAAATGCTCAAAGAAATCTTCGTATATGGGAGACTATGCATCTAAGTTATAATAGATATCATAGGACTTGAGAATTAACCTTGGTTGACCTAATAGACCCCAAAAAAGAACGAGAAGATTACTATCCTGTTCATTCCAATGGTGGATATTCTCTTGCCATATAATTATCTCCATTGTCTCAAACTGAGGATTATATTCCAACCATACTCCAAGATTATATAGGTAGTGCTCATAGATATAATCAGCAAGTGGATGCGCACAATCATGTCTTATAATAACATGAAGTTGAATGTGGTTAGACATCTTGTATGATAGTGACAACACACCCTTCTAAAGTCGGGTTCACCTCACCTAAGTCGGGTAACCAAAATCAACTGTTAAATGACGTAAAAAATACGACACATACATTTAAAGTTTTCAATACAATTATATATTGTCAAGCTGTTTAATAATGTATTGAGAAACTTCAACGGTCACCGACCATCACTCTATTCTTTTGTTATCTCTGCTCGACCCAGCTACACTTTTATTACCTAAAAAAATTATGAAGTAAAAGGGTGAGCACAAATAGCCCAGTAAAGAATATTATGACTAAAGATAATTAAAATATCAATAGCCTTTATCAGTAATGAATCAGATCTTTAGAATCTTTGCCCTCAACATGGAAAAATTTGATATAATACAATAGACAACAATTTTTAGATCAACAAATGCAGCGGAACAAGCAATCCATTAGAAGAGTCAAGTATAACATAATGTCTACTATCTTCTTCATGTTAAAAGTCCACCAACAATATTTTTATCCCTGTAACATCAATCCACAGTTCCTGCCCACAATCGTGTAAATAGTTCATGATCATAATTATGTTGATAAATTTCTATTCGCACCAGGACGAAGATAATTTTCATAACCTGTCTTTACCCTAAACACCAAAGATCATGGTTATACCAAATCACAGTTCCTTTACATAATCATGATAATAAATTCATCTTTGCACTCAGGCCAAAGATATTTATTTGTAATATCAATGGTCCTGATCATACTAGTCTACAACCTTTAGTAATAATCATGCCAGTCAATTCATCTTTGCACTACGGGCCAAAGATATTCAACAGTAACATCAATGGTCACGATCATGTCAAACACCTGTCCATCTTTGCACTACGGGCCAAAGATATTCAACAGTAACATTCATGATCATGATCTTGCCAAACACATGTCCATCTTTGCACTACGGGCCAAAGATATTCATCAATCAACAGTCCATCTTTGCACTACGGGCCAAAGACATACAACTGTAAAATCAATTGTCATGATTATACCAATCAACATCTCATCTTTGCCACAAAGGCCAAAAATATTCATCAATCAGCAGTTCATCTTTGCACTACGGGCCAAAGATATTCAAGTTTCATATTTCAAAGATAACAATTAAAATTTAATAAGAAGATTTAGGTAGATAAAAATTCAAGTGAAATGATATTAGATGAAACGCAAATCTCAAAGAAATATCTAATCATTTCAGAATTTATAGAAGCAATATTTATAACCATGTTTATCAATTCACCTTTGCACTTAAGCTAAAGATATTCAATTGTAAGATCAATGGTCATGATCATACCAGTCAACAATTCATCTTTGCACTACTGGCCAAAGAGAACCCATAGTCATGGTCATACAAATAATCTACTCATCTTTAAACTCAAGTCAAAGAGAACTTCCATCACCATGATTATAAAAATGTTATATATGATGAATAGACATAGTAAGAACAATATGATCAAAATATGGATCCAATTTCAAGAATAAGATTCATACATCAAAGATAATTTGGACAAAAAAATAAACCAATTTTTATCGTAAATAGTATCCCGTAAATAGTAACTCGTGAATAGTAACTCATGAATAGTAATTTGTGAATAGTAACTCGTGCATAGTAACTCATGAATAGTAACTCATGAATAGTACTCGAATAAATAGTACCCCGACATGAAAAGGTAAAACTTTCATAATAAAGTTCAGACCAATATTCTAGTGAAATGATATTAGATGAAGTGCAAACCTCAAGGAATTTCTAATCATTTCAGGAATTATAAAAGCAATACTTACCATAGTAAGTTTAAATTTAAGAATCTGAAATGAAATATTATGACTTACATACTATAGAGTATGGAAGAAAATAATAGTCCTTACGAATATTGAATGGAAACAACATCCTTTAAGAGAAAAATAATATCATTTACGAGAAAAATAATATCATTTACAAGAAAAATAGCATCCCTTACAAGAACAATAATATCCTTTACGAATACAAAAAAAATAATACCCCTTACCTTAGTAGAATACTAAATCTGACTAGAATATCAGATATTATGTAGAGGAAATCTTGCACTGTTATCCACACTCAAAATATCCTTATATTCACAAGAAATACGCTCAATATTATAGAGAAAGAAATTTCTGATTCTGGTGTGATTTTCATTTCTAACTAAGCACTTTATTTATAGGAAAATGTCAGAACTCCAATGTTGACTAAATTATAAACGGACGATTCCTTCCCGCACACCAACTTTGGCCAAACCAAAAATCAGCATTTTACAATCCAAAAGGACAAGTGGGGCCCACACATATTTTAAATTTAAACAATATTTAAAAACTTTAATAATTCATAATAAATAGCCCATTTATCAGAAAAATACGAACCTTATGTCCATTCCATATGAAATTTAATTATCTATAACTTTGTAGAAGAAAGATTTTCCAAATTTCGAACGAAAAATGACCCAAATTTACATTCGGATGAAATTTCAATTTCCTTCTCCTTCCTTTTTCTTTCTCTCTTTTCTTCCTTCTTTTTCCCCCCACCATTTTCCACCAACTCTCTCTCTTCTCTCTCTCTCCCTTTCTCTCTCTCTCTCCCCATCATTTCCTCCACACACACACACACACACATATAAATATATATATGTTAAAAAAATTTATAATCATAAAAATATTTTATTTTTCATTTTCTCTCTTCCACCTCATTTTATTTTTATACCATAAAATTATATTATTATATTATCACATTATTATAATGTAATATTATAATAATATATTTAAATAAATTATTTTATCAGAAAAGGTAAAATATTAATTTTCAACAATTGTCTCATTTGCTAAAAATTCCTTCATTTATATCCATATTGAATAAATATTTTCTTATTATTTTTTTATCAATTACAGAATCACAATAATGACAACCAGGTCGTTCTCAGGAAAGAGGGGGCCTTCCGATAAGGATTTCTCCTTACTGACGCGTAATTAACTAACCTCTCTCCTAGACAGAACTTCCTAGACATTGCCAATAATGTTGTCTAATAATATTATTCAAATAATATGAATTATTGATTTGATAATGTAAAATATTGTGCAGTGACAATTATTGAATCAACAATAATATAAAATACTATGCAATACCGTGTGCTACTGTGTAACAACGCGTATTACATTATTTTAACCACCGGGTATTTCAACAGTTTAACGATAACAGTTTTGCCGTTATTTTTAGAAAACTTATTCTTGTTGTTTTCTTCATCCGATAATTTTTCGTTATGGGGCCCACAAATGGCTGCGCTGTCGTACGAATATTTCCCGACAACAAGAATATTCTCCGACAACAATGAATATTTTATAACTACTTACTTACTTTGTTAAATTTACGTATATCACCCTTAACTTTAACCTTTTATCAATTTAACCATTTACTGAATAATAATTATAAGAAAAATTGAATACTTTATATCATAAAATTCGGGGTCTTACATATGTTATACTAGAAAAATTATATACATGATAATTATTTAGTGCGGTTTCGGTTTTACGCGTGGGATTTTGGTTAGTAACCAAACCGAAACCGTAAATTTGATTTTTCAACCCACCTAAAACCGCCACATACGCCGGAAACTTTGGTGTGGTTTTAATTGGTGCGATTTTTGGTGCGATTTTGGTTCCAATTTGGTTCATTGTTCAGCCCTAACTTAATGTATGAAATGTTAAAGTTTAAATTATTGTAATTTATTTACTTTGATTAACGAATTAGTCGATATTATAAGTTACTTAAAGAGTATTAGTTATTAAAAATAAATTTGTTACTCTAAAAAATTAAATGTGTTTATATTACAATTTATATTCACCACAATTAATTCAAAAAAATTATTTAGAATAAAAGAATGATCAATTTTATCTCTCGTAAAAAACCTCTAAACAATAATATGTAGTGAGTAATAATTCATTGATTAATAGTTTTTTTCCTCGTAAATTTTCATCATAAATTGGCGCCACATATCCTTACCACCTCAATTTTGTGAAAAAAATATAAATTGTGAAGGATGTTTCTTTCGCTAATAACTATATTGTCACTATATTTTTTTCCTTCACTGTTCCATCGCTAGAAATTTCTCATGTGAAAAAATGAATTCCTTCACAAAATTTCCTACACTACATTCATAATTTTTTGTATTTGAGGGACTATAATTAATGATATTCACATTCTTAGTTTGTGTCATTTTATACTAGCATAAAAATAAATGGAAACAAACTCTTTAGGTGTAAAACGATGGGCTTACAAATTGCTACATAAATTATCGAAATGCTTAAAATTTTTACCTCAAATTCAATCTTTGGCAGAAATTGATCAAAATTCCCGATTTGGCCACTAGTAATTTTATATAGTTTGACCGTAGTCAGTTATAATTTGACTTCCTTAAAAGAAATATTAATTAATATTATGTGTGTGTGTGTGCGTATATATATATATATATATATATATATATATGTGCGTGTGTGTGTGTGTGCGTGTGTATATATATATATATATATCAAAATAAAATTTATATATTAACTGTGACACCCCCAAATTCGGGTACTTCGTTTCCACATGATTTGGTGTTCACTTTCTAATTAAAACATACATCTACCCAAATAAAATTTCAAACTAATTACAACCTTCATAAAACCTTAATAAAATCTTCCTCTAGAAAGAAGATTGCAACTTGTTCAACAAAAATCCCAGGGTTATCTAAACCTTAACATCATTCAAATAACGTAAATGCGGAAATAAAAACATAACCAACTAAGTCTTATTACAAAAGCAACTTGACGTCACAAGCCTTCACTTATTCATCTTTCCTTTTCCTTTACTTGTTGATGGTATGTCAACATTCTTGGTCCCAACTGCAAATGGTGGTAAAGCAGGCAAGAGTGAGCAAACAAAAGCTCACTTGAATATACAACAGTGATATGACATAAGTGAATCGTTTTAAAAGAGTTTGAATAACTTTACTTTCATCAATATAAAGAATTGAGATATAATTCTTTCATCAATATATAGGATTCGAATATGAAATCATCTGAGGGTCATAAGACCTTGAACCATTGTCCTAGGTTATAAATATTTCTATTAAAACCTTTAACAGTCAATAAGACTATGGACCCTTAACTCGTACTCAGGAGGATCAACCCTTTGTACCATGAATTGTGCACAACCATTTAACGCTTTCGCATAAATTTCCCCTAATTAATAGGGTTGTTCCTTCTCAAAAATTGAATACAAGTCCGCACCAAAGAAAGTTTGGTTTGGATAGATAAGGGAACTTTAGAGTTCAACTGTCATCAACTAGGAGTAGTTGAATCGACTTACAGTCCTTTACAGTTCAATAATATAAGAATCATGAACCAATTTCAAAATATAACAATAAACTCATAATAGATAGGCATGCTTTTAGAAACAACTTAAAGCATTCGATAGACTAAGTAGATCTTGCTTGAACAACTAAGTCAAGATCATATTACTAAAATAACGCTTTAATACTTACGCTTTATGAGTATGGTATAACTTGTACCACACATAACAATTTAAAGAACGTAAATGAACTTTCGTGATTTCTTGAGCAAGGATTAGGAAACTTGCACAATGAAAATATACAATGAATAGGCTTGTATAGCATTCAAGAGTAGATTAAAGAACTTGCACAATATAAATAACAAGTTTAGAAACTTGTTTAACATAAGAGAATAAGGGTAAGAGAACTTGCCTTAAGCGCAAGCTACACTTTAACAACTATACGCACTTCACAAACACCCTACACATTTATATTACATTCAAACCATCTATTAGTATCCAATTACAACATTTAAACCATTGAACTTCATATCCAAGTCCAACTCATAGTATAATTTACCACATTGGTTACTAATTAGTCAAGTACGTGAGTCTATACTTACGGCATACATTAATAAGCCTAACTTCAATGAATCGTGTTGTGTGCCTCGTGAAAGCAACACACAAACACACACATGTAACATATTCATAATATACTTCAATCTAACTTAAACACATCAAAAACATGTTATCTTATTACACATTTCACTTTCCAAGTCTTAGAAACAAGTTAGCTTAACAAACGGGGCATAAAAACTCAAAAACAAAATTCCAGAATTTTCGGGCAGCAACCTCACCCGCTGGGGCGGGTCCTCCCAGTGCAAAACACCCGCTGGGGCGGGTGTTCCCCCTGCTGCACCACTTGGTTCGCGAACTGGTGGAGAATTAAGCCAATTTGGCTTATTCCTTCACACCGAATTCGATTTTTCCCAACATGATAAACATAAAACTTGATACTAACAGTATTTTAAACTTATTATCATGCTCATAACATATATAATCCATAAAACACATAATCCAAAACAAGATTTCATGATTTTCAAAGAAAAATACAATTTTAAGCGTTCTTGACGAAAATTGCTACTACGAATTCGTTTTTCATCCAATTCAAGTGATTCCAATTGTGTTAACTCATATTCTTAACACATTAACATAATACATGATCAATTTTAACAATAAGTCAAAATCAAACATCAATTTGATAGTTTCAAAAGCCGTTTTCAGAAATAGTTTCACCAAAAATCACTATGAACATGCTTCTTATTGTTTATCAAAAATTCATGAATTGAATTGCTAGAATCATCATATAACTCATATATAATCATGTTATATCACCTATTACACATAATTCATGCTTACCTCAAGGATTTAAGGAAATTTTCAACATAACTTCATAATCTAACACTATGAACATGAATTTCATAGTGTTCATCATATACTTGTGAATTGAAATTCTTAAACAATTATGAAACTCTCATGTAAACATATATATATATATATATATATATATATATATATATACATACATATCCCATTCACATATCAAAATAAATAGCTTTCACTAAGAGACTTTCACATAGAGTTCTAAAACCATGAAAACATAAAAGAATATGCTTTGAAAACTTGTTTTACAACAATTGTATTTTGAAAACCCTTTCATGGCATACAATTTCATATGAAAACATATAACATCATATAACACATATAATTTCATGATTGTAAAGACCTAATTTGGCAAAGAAGAAAACACAACACATAAGAATTAGTTCTAGGGTTAAGATTATAACCTTACTAGTTTTAGGTTAAGAGAGAGATGAACTTGGGCTTGCTTTGCCTTCTTCTTCTTCTTCTTCTTCTTCTTCTTCTTCTTCTATGAGAATTCTCTGACAATTCTCTCTAACCCTCTTCTTCTTTTCTTTCTTTGTTTTATAAAACTAACGTAACTTTGTTTTTAACTGACATATATAATATTATACATATAATCATATACATATATGTAACTTATAAATAATAAGTATAATATTTATAACCATAATAAGTATTATTAATTACATAGGTTATAGGATTTGAAAAGAGTAAGGCCATGTTTGGCAACCTCTTAGAAAAATAGATTTTTAGTGCTAAGGCCTTGTTTGGGTAAAATAAGATTAAACAAGTACAAGGGTCTTGTTTGGCAAAATACTTTAAAATCATTTTCTAGTCTTTTAATAACTCTTTAAATTCATAGATTAAATATTACACTTATTTAATTAAATTACAACACTCTAATTCAATTAAATAAACTAACATTCACATAATACTAAATTGTCACACAATTGAATTTCCTTTATTAAACATAATTCGTGTACAAATTATTATCACTTAG
The DNA here is from genome assembly GCA_020205555.1 of Panax stipuleanatus. Taxonomy (NCBI): domain Eukaryota; kingdom Viridiplantae; phylum Streptophyta; class Magnoliopsida; order Apiales; family Araliaceae; genus Panax; species Panax stipuleanatus. Next base: position 107,031,228 of record CM035124.1, read on the forward strand.
CACATAACATTAAATCTAATTAAATTATTCCCAATTAAATTAAAATGATGCTACACCATTGCTAACATATCAATTTAATTAATCATATAGCACTTAATTAAATTGTCCACAACACTTGCACACTTTATTTATTTATCTTCACAATTAAATTCCATAAAATATTTATTTACTTCAATAAATATTTACAATTAACATATAAAATTCTCAATCGTTACATTAACCAAGCACGGAGGTGATCTCAGTTAGTATATCTTCCTCCAATTATATTTTCATTGATTCGTATTTTGCTCATTTTATATATGAATGTTTGGCAGATGATGATTGTATAAGTGTAAATATGTATATCCTCTGATGGGATTCTTATGTATTTTGTAAAAAGGGTATTAATTAGTTGTTTTTTTAATGAAGTCAAACCGTATAAAAAACAGGGCAAAAACTTTCACCACAACCAGCTTAATAATAAACTGTTATGATTATCTCACATCTAAAGAAAACAAGATCTCACAAATAAAACTCTATCACAAAGAGAATTAATAATTTATCTCATAAAAAAGTAAAATCCAATACAATGGAGAATAAAATACTAATAATAAAAAAATAAACACCAAAATTGAAAATTTTATTTAGCAATAAGCTAGAATTAATATTTATCCAAAAATTATCCCTCCATCTCTTTATTTTACTCCCGCTATGTAGACTCTAAAACTAAATATCCTCAATCTCCCTTACCTTGTTCTCCCTTTCTTGACCTTTCATCCCCTTCTCCTAAATTTAGGGCTTTTCACTTATTGATAAAGTAAAGAGGCTGTTAGAAAGAGGTTTCTGGTCGGAGTGGAGTGGAGTGGAGTGGAGTCGTCTCTGGCGATGTCGTCTCGGCAGAGGTTCTTCAAGCGCCCATTCCCTCCGCCGTCTCCCGCCAAGCACATCAAAGCTTCGCTAGCCAAGCGATTCGGGCATGCGAAGCCCTGGGAAGGCCCGATTCTCGAAGATGGAGCCACGAAGCCTGATCAGTTACTCGATAAAAACTTTGGCTCAATAAGAGTTTTGGAGCTACATATAAATTGGGAAAGGATATTGGGCGAGGACATTTTGGTCATACCTGCCATGCTAAGGGTAGAAAAGGCGAGCTCAAGGATCATCTTGTTGTTGTAAAAATCATTTCCAAATCTAAGGTTCTTTCTTTTATCTTTGTATTCATCCCTGAATTGTTCAATTTTATTACTCAAGTTCTGTTTTTGCTCACTTGTTGACTTAATTTCCCATTGCCAAATATCAAATTTATTTAGTAAATGAACTTAAATACAAAATTAGGTTGACTTACTGAGTTTTTTTATTGAAAGATCCAATTTTATGAGTCTAATTGATTACATAGAATTGAACTTTTAATTCTGAGCGAGTCCCCTAAGCTGGCCAACGCAAGCAATTGGAAAAAAAATTACATGAACTTTATATGTGAAATTGAAAAAGAATTTCTTGTGTACTGCCAGTATTAAGATGGACAAGATAATATTATATGGTCTTATTTTCAAGTAATTGGCATTAGTGATTAATTTCCTAATTTATTTCCTTATCCTTATTTTGTATTTAAAAAGTAATCTCTATGAAGATTATTTTTACAAATAGACTTTAGGAAAAACGTTATTGACTCGTGGTTGGCCTGGTTAGAAACTTACCCTGTAAATTTTAACCTTAGCTTAATCAGCACAGTTTGTCTAAGAAACAAATATCATAGCTTAATGAGTAAAACCTTGAGCAAAGCTCATTCAAGGCCCCTCTTCAACAAATTTAAACTTTTATTTTGAGCTTAATTGTCAACTTGCCCAGCCTAATACAAGCTAGTCTTGACTTAGTTGGCGCTACTGAGTTGCAGGGGTGTTGAGTAAAATCTTGTTAGCTGTGTATTTTCCTTTTGATGGATAACACTGTAGCAGTTTTTCTTTTGAAGAAAGAACATAATGCAGTTATTTTGTTTAAGGGCAATGTGGAATGCCTCGTAGTTATTTATGCAAATTTATTGAAATTAATAAGAACAAACACAATGCTCTCCATCCCACCCCCAAACAAACCCAAAAATAAAACCTATAATTCTTTGTGAATAAACGTTCCACGTTTATGGAATGCGTGCATATTTGTATGTGCTTGATCAGATTATGAAAGAAACGAAATGAGCTCGTGAACTAGATTTGTTATGAAATATACTGAAATTGTCATTATATGTCTAAGTTCCTGAATGTCGACTGATTAAAACAACAAAACGACTTAATTAACGAGCATTTGGCATCTTTCTTTCTATTGCAAGATTAGAAAGGATCTTTAATTTAATGCAAGCATTAATATTCTGTTGGCGAAATAGTTGTTTGTTCTTATTTAAACCATTTATTTCTTTGATTGGTGGGTTTTTTTTTTCAGGATATAAGCTCGCTAGAAGATTATGATCCAATCTCCTTTTTAGTCGCTGCAAACAATCATTATCTAGTTAGCCTATGTGGTAGGTATGGCATAGTTGAGGGGAAAGAGTTAGTGGGATGTTACTGTCTATTTTTTTCATTTGCTATTGACAATATTGAAAGTTTATATTACTATATTTTGTTATTTAATTAGGTGAAAGGAAGACTTGAAGGTGGGAAATTATATACTCCAGCATATGTTGCTCGTGTTAGTGCAATGGTTTTGTATATTTAACTTTAAATGTTGGATGTTGGACATCTATTTATAGTTTTTTTAATTATTTTTTATAATAGTAATACAATAACTATGTCATGTGCAATTTTAAGGTCTTTGCCACTTCTCAAAAGGACTGCGTAGATTTTTTCTTCTCACATGTATCCAACTTTATTCTTTTATTTGGGAGTCTTGTATTGATTTCCACATAAAAGTAACTAAATTATATTTACTTGTCTCTCGATAGAATTTTCATATTATTCAAACACTTCAAGTTGTTCATATGGAGACAAAAGTTTCTAGTGAATGTGGCAAGTAGTCCTTGATACGACTATAAATCATCTAATCATGGCACCTAACAAAGGAAAGTTTCTTAGCTCATCGGAAATTTCTATGATAGAAACCTCTACTCCACTAACGGAAAACCAAATGAGCCCGGAGCCACTTCACTCTAGGAAGAAATGGGATGTGTTGTAAATAATTACAAATCTAGGGGCATTGTTTATGCAAGTGTAGGACTAGTAGCATTTCTTGTAATCTTTATTTAAAGCAATAGTAATTTAATTTTATATGTTTCTGGGGTGTGTTTGTTAATCATTAGCTACTTAGGTGTTTACTTTATAACTTGATCTACCTTACGTCATGTTTCTATGTAATTATGGCATGCAATTACAGCCAAAGAACTTTAGGCATCTTCATTCTGACCGAGCCGTTATTTTCTTGGTTTATGTTCCTGATTCGTAATTTTACTCGTGCGTGAGTTGAAGAGCTTGGCTAGACACTTGATAATGTTTGTTTTGTGGTGTGGATACATGACTGTTTAAGAAAGGATTTACATGATTGGAGTCTTGGGGATGCTGATATGAAAAAGTGGGATTTACTCTGCAGGTAGTAGTTTGGTTTCATATTTGACAATTTTAAGAAAAAATAATGTGGGTTGGCCATGATTTATAGAAAAGAATAGGATGTTTGCTCTCCTTAGTGTATGATTTATCCTTGATTATCTTAAATGATATATACTCGATTGAAATTTGTTTGTTGTTGGTTGAGATGACACTTGGAAGGTAAATTCCTATGTGGAAGACAAGACAATATATTTAATTTTTTTTATTATACCACAGTTCCAAAAATGGAGTCCAAAAAAGGAGTCTCATTTGTTAATTTTTATTGTTCCAGATGGATGTATGAAATGACACAAGTCAAGCCATCATAATTTCATTAGCATGCTATCACTATAAAAGTAAGCACTAAATAAATTTAAGGATTAACATGGAACCAAAATATATTGTTAAAAGTTATAAATTTGCAAATGGGATTTTTTTTTGTGGAACAGAAGGAGTATTATTTGATTTTTTTTTGGATCATAAGAAGCTAACTAGCTTAGTGGTTCAGCTTATCATGGTTAAGGCATGGTTGTGTGATATAATAATTTTCATATAATAGGGATCTTGGATGAATAGTGTATAACTGTGCAATTAGCACCCTATATTTGGAAGATCATGTTGGCCGTCATATTTGTTATTATATGTTACCTTGATTAGATCTTTGGCAATTGAGCAATTTTAAATCAATTCAGTATGCTCTATGTTGTGGAGAAGACTCTTCGTAATATGATTTTTATATGAGTTTTCACTAACCTCTGTTATTCGTGAACTTCCAATGACTTTGTCCACATTTAAAGACATTGTGCAGATCTTCTTTGCTTTTCTTTTCTGGATGGGTCTCTTCTTCTGGGCCTCAGCATGGGATGGAAGGAATAATGGTACAAAGGATGCCCAATTTATAATCACAAGGTATGTTTGCTGATATTTTGGTCGTTGTTGTATGTCTTTGTATTCAACTTATTTTTAATATTCCAACTGAACTGCAGCCTTAGGAACAACATGTTTGAGTTGGCAGATCGACTTGTTGGAATTTACAAAACTGATAATTGCACCAAGAGCATCACCATCAACCCAACAAGTTTTGTGATTTGTGAAAAAGCTTCATAAAGGAAGAGTTCCTTAATTATAGGCCAGTACAGAAGTTTGATGTTTGCTAATATGTCTGGTTCCACAATTTTAGTCATTTATAATTTTATTTTGCCTCCCTGATACCACTAATATTAACCTGTCAACAGAGCAATAAACTTGACAAGAATGCCATAGGTGATACTCTCAGGGAGTTGAGCAAGCAAAGATTATTGAATGGAGTAAAGCTGTCGCAGCAGAGGCTTGGTAACTTAGAGTATGCAAACTGGCTGTTTCATTTACTGCCTGTTAATTATAAAACCATCGTCTTTTCAAAGCCTAACGATGCATGTATATTTGGTTTCATGTAATAATCCAGAAGAGCAGTTATTATTTTTTGTTTCCAATGGCCATTATGAAGATGATAGTATAGTAACCACCAATGCATTTCCCGTATAAATAAATCTGAAGGGGAAAAAGTAAATACATTAAGATAGCCAGAACAAGGGCAGCAAGATCTGTACCTCTAGCAAACACTTTTGATCTGAGCCACTACAGGAGCTTTCCTTGTGTTGTTAATGTGTTGGGGTTTTTTCGTATCATTGGAGAATTTGATTTCAGGGGCAGGGGACTTTGCATTTGCGGTAGACGGCGTACTATAAAGAGTGACTTTTGAAGTAGACTTTGAACCTGCTTTGCTCCTCGTAAGGGTTGATTGGCACATCTCTTGCTGCTTTTTAAATTTACTCAAACTGTCTTGTAATGATGGCATCTGATAAATTTGACAACAGATAATGGATAGTGTGGAACAACAATGTTTTAAGCTTTAAAGAAATCAAATTATCAAAATAAAGCTCAATGTCTCCTCTTGTGGTTACAGATACGCCCTTGAGTGTGGAATAAAGAAGAATAAAAAGATACAACATACAACAAGATTTGGTACTTCTTAGTATTTTTAAGTTTCCAAATCCTTTATTCTAATAGTTCTGATTTGGGCTATACATAGCACAGTACATTTATATAATTCTTCAAAATGCAACCAAGTTTTTTGCATTTTACGAAAGATTTATATGTAGTGCCATTTTTCAACTATATGGTTTATTCACAAGCTAAATTCAGCTGATTAGATTTATATACTTTCAAAATATAGATAATCATAACAAGCCTCTTTAGTAAGAACCACCAGTTTAGCACATAGACCTCAAATCACCTATTAATTTTGTTCCATACGCACACACCCAGGAATAAATAAATAAATATTTTAGAAAAAATACTTGAGGACATTTTGGGTTTTATCCGGGGGGAAAAAACTTTTTAAGAAAAAAATACTTAAAAGGACATTTTGGGTTTTATCCGAAATTGATAGTACCAGCCTCCCATGGTCAGCCGATTTGATTTCGATGTAGCAGTGGAAGGATGATCAAGTTGCAACACTCTTGCATATAATTATCAGGCTCGTCGCCTCGGCTACAAGGCCAAGCAGGTATGGTCTTTACTCCGAAATGCTTGTAACTTTTTAATGACTTCCTCATTCACACGCACCTCACTTGTATCTATACATAATATGTTTTATTCTTATAAATATTATTTGATGATTTGAAAGTGTTTTGTATTTAGGATCAATGATTTATATCTTCTGCTTAATTTTACTGACATGAATCTTGTGTTAAGCTATATAAGTTTATTTGGAATGGTTCACTTTAACTAGTTGTCTGCCAAATGGATCTCATAGTTAGCTTATAGATCAGAATTGTTTGTTTTTGTTTCAAGGGAAGCGCTTATACAATCTTTGTTTGTTTTAATTTTGGCTTTTGCTTTTTTTGGCCTTCCACGATGTATAAGGATTTAGTTTCTCAATATTTACTTTCAAACTTTGTTAATTACATAACATTATATACTTGGATTTCGATTTTAAACTTGATCTTTAAATATCAATTGTATCAAATTCTGATGTCCTTTACATAAAATATCTTATATTTGTTTTTTAAAACTGTAAACGGTGTAGAGTATGAATTTCGATTTTCAGTTTCATGTATACATTCAATTACAACATAGTCTCTTTCACCCAGTCTCCCCTCTTTTAAAATTAGATGCCTTAATTTGTAATTTCTCCGACCTAATATTTCATCAAGTTCTTAAGTCCTTTAAAAACTGTAAACAGATGCACCTATTGCATTAATATGCCTTAATATGCTGTCACTAAATTACATTAACCATTTGGAAGATGCACCTATTGCAGTTTTATCATTATAATTTCATGTAAAGAATGTAAAGAATGTTATGTTGGTATTTGTCTTTGAGGAAGTACTACTCATTGCTTAACTTTCTCTCGACTAGTGGCTTTCTTTTATAGTTATAATTTAAAATGTAAATATAGATGCCTAGTATTTTTGGAACACTCATAAATTATAAAATACGACCTTCAGTTTGTGTTGCAGCACTTTTCATTGCTATGCTTTCTACAGTTTGTGTTGTAGTCTATATATATGGTTTCAGTTTGTGTGTTGCAGTTTATACTGTTGCAGCAGTTGGTTTCAGTTTGTCTGTGGTTTATATTCTATGGTTTATACTGTCTTATGGCTTGATTCTACTTGGTTCGGCTTGGCACCTTACACATATAGCCATTATGTGAATAATATCTGCCACATATGTTATAATTGAATAATTATTAGCACATAGATATTAAAGGTTCGTTTAATTAATCAGACAAACTGGTTTCTTGGTAAGCTTTGAATGGCGGAGCAACGACTGCCATATCTGGTAGCAAGTTAGTGTTTCATTTCCTTTTTCTCTAACTTACCTCTTGTGCTAAGAAATAGAATTGATCATGGTAATGAGCTTTCCAATGCATGCTTTGTAGTTTGTCATTGGACATGAATAACATGTCATTGTAACATGTCAGATGTTGCTCATGTGATTTGAGTCTAGGATATTGTTTTCTAACAAAAAGTTTTCAACGATTGTCAGATTGTTCACTGGAGAAATCACCTGAAATTTTCGGAAGATGCAAAGTTGTCACCTGAGGTAAAGGATCTCATTTGTAGGTTTTTGTGTGATGTTGAACATAGGTTGGATACTGGTAGAGCAGACCAAATTAAGGTAATGGTTTGCATAAATTAAAACTTATATGGTTGCTTTGAGCTTTGTCCTCCTTTTGTCAATTACAAGTGTGTTTTATCAGGTTCCTCCTTTGAGGTGCCGCAAATTGCAGCTGTTCTCTTCCAAGAGCCTGTATTTTCTTCACGGTGCATGGGGTCATCTGTTTTACCAAAATCCTTGTACAAATCATTGGCTTTCAATCGAGTTCTTTTCTATGAAGATGAGATGTGCCAGGTTGTTGGTCAGAATAAACTTTGTTGATTTTTGTCATTGTTGCATTCTTATCTCTTGTTTAAGAAAAGGAGGCTTGTTCACTACTGTAATCATCTTTTGGCATGAATATATCATATATGAATACATACTGTTTCAGTATATGCATTTGGCAACGATACTATCAAACACTATTTCGTTACCAAAGTATCATACGACAAAGGATCTAGCAACAATTTTTTTTAATTTTAGCAACAAGTTTTCGTTGGTAATGACATTAAAATGCAATTTTTTGGCAACAAAAATTAACCTAATTACAACGTGCAGGATATTGATGTTATAAATAAAAGAAAAGGCAACATTTATATTGTTGTAAATCATAATAACTTTCGTTGCATATATAAATCAAACGACAACGTATAGTGTCGTTAAATGACAACTCTCGTTGCTCTCGAAAAACAATTAGCATCGTACAATATCGTTGTTAATTGATCATAATTTTCTAACTTTTTCGATCCTGTCTTGACTAATTAGATGGTGCAACATTGCTGTGGATCTTGCAAACACTATATTAGGTACAAAAATAATTTCTCTGAAATGGGTCCTTTAGAAGTTGCTTCAGTTCCTTAATTATATCTTTAAATTCTTTAATTAACCTCTTTATTGGTGTAGTGGCTGATGTTGTTTCAATATTGGCAGAATACCTGGAGGATGACCTATGGTTGAAACTTCTGTGTACCAATCTTAAGTATTGTTTCCCATTATAAACATTTCTTTCTTGATTTTTTTATATATCACTAGTGTTAACCTCTTGATGGCAAATAATGTCAATTAAGACGGGCTTTGTAGTTTTCAGTCGTACAAAGTTGATAGTTGATTGTAAAGATGATGAATGATCATATACCGGATGATTTTATTTAATTAATAATATTTAATTTTTTTGTATTTCTATTATAATTTGTTATGGGGTTATTGAGCCACAATTTATTTTGTTTGTAAAATAATTTTGACATTCGTTACATAACAAAAGAAAATGCAACATTTATATCGTTGCAAATCATAACAACTTTCGTTGCATAGAAAAAGCAAACCGCAACGTATAGTGTCGTTGCTAATTGACAATAACTTTTGTTGCTCTCTAAAAACAATCACCTTCGAATAGTGTTGTTACTAATTAATCATAATTATCCATAACAAAACAAACGGCAACGCAAAATTTCGTTGCAAATTAATATATAACCGGTTTATTTTGTACATTTAGCAACAAACATCGTTACCAAAAAGTACACAATTAGCAACGAAAATCAATTAAGGCAATAATTTCTATATTGTTGAGCAACGACAAACATCGTTGGCAAATGTGTATCAAATGCAACAAATTTCATCTTCGTTGAGAAAAAAGATTCTTTTCGTTGCCAATTACGTGGATTTTGCAACGAAAGTTGCTTTTCAGTAACAATTTCTTAATAAATTTGCTACAAAATATTTCGTTGCTAAATGATCTATGATTGTACACGAAAACAAATTTCGTTGCGAAATATCTTACTTTCGGTAACGAAAAAAATATTTTGTTGCCAGACAATTAGCAACGCTCATTGCGCAACGAAAGGTCCAACGATCAAAAAATTGTTGCAAATGCCCTTTGGCAACGAAATTTCACACATTTAGCAACGAAAACTGTTTGTTGCCAAATCACCATTTAATAAAACTCATTCATTCAAGCAGTCAAGGGGAAGTACATAAGAGGGAGATAGAATTTTACACTAAGAAAAAACTAGAAAAGACGAGGTACGCAAGTGACGCCCCCAAATTCGGGACCGCCACTTAGTTACTCGAATTCAGTTCGTCACGTGCTCATGGTAATACAATAATAACTAAAATTACACATTCACAGCGGAAGATCTAATATAGAATAATATACAATAATTTATTATAATTATTCCCTCAAATCTCGCAACCTATAGTACTTAATAGATTACATAATAATATCGAATAAAGACTTATTACATAATCCTACTTAAGCTTAAACATAGTCTGAAGACAATCTTAATACAACATTAGAAATTTAAACGTAAAGGACCAAGCTAGTCAGTAGCCTTGTCCTTGCCCTTATCCTTCCCAGAGACACCTCCCTGTTCCGCCTTAACTGAAAGGTTTTTAAATAAGCAAGAATGAGCACAAATTGCCCAACAAGTAATATACAACAAGGATAAAGAGTTTTATCTCACGAGTTTGAAATATCAAAGTGAAATCTCTAAGATAGTTCAGGGTTTCAGAATAATAATATAAATAACGAGTTTCAACAATTCTTGAATCAATCTTTGGAATATGAAACAATAATTCAATATAGATCAACAGATATATATGAATTCAAAGGCTATCAACGTATCCAACTGGATAAAATAATTTTATACTGAGCAGTCACTAAGGACTATTGAACATCTACTAGAATTACCAATATTAAACTGATAACCCAAAAGAAACAAGTACGATAGATGATCAGTCTACAATACTCTATGTTATGCATAACCACAGTAATATTCACGCATGTGTTGGGGCTTCCAACAATATACACTCCCCTTACCATAAGGGTTGTTCAGCTAAGTTTTCAGATTTTTCGCACCAATAAAAAGGTTTGGACAGTTTTATAAACATGTATATAGTCTAGCCAAATCAAGTGGCATAGACACTTTCACAATATTCAAGAACAATACTAAGTTCAACATGAATAATAGCTTTTACAAGAGTTTAAACATACTAGCTCAAATGAACGAGTAAGACAACTTGCATTCAAAGAGATAAGGTTTAGATACTTGCTTACAATATTCGTTGAATAAAGTAATACAAGGGTTAGGATACTTGCACTATAAATGATTGTAAGTAAGGAAACTTGCATTGTACAAGGATAAAATACGTGTACAGCGAAAGAGTGTAAGTTAGGAAACTTGCCTTTAGCGTAGTCTATCCGCGTAATTTAATCAACACTTTTCGAATCCTATCGTAATATAGTTATGTATATACGATATTCATTAATCATATAGTTCAACATTATATCTCCTCTTGTATATACGATTAACACATAAGCTAAGTTTTAACCTAACTACACAGTTATATAGTATCATATTAATATAACTATTATCCTTAACGTTCCTCCTTTTGAGTTAAAACACACTCTCATATCATTAATATCACATAAGATCACAACAAATAGCAAACATAATCTTTCTAGCACTTAATAGCATTATTGTTAGTTAACCGTCAAATTGGATTCAAGTATCACATAACATATGATATCACATAGCATGTATTCATATTAAAGGATGCGTTCATGCTCGCTCAACCTACTCACGTTCAATTTACATGATATAGGTTCTAGATCTATATTTGAACAAATTAAGGCTTTACAATATCATGAAATCATATAAGCTATCATGCTTGTTATTTTAAACACATAAGGAAATCATATAACTCATATTAGGCATGTATGAGTATTCATATTGCATACATGTAACTATCTTAGTTATTAGTTTGAAAACATGCTTCGTTTACGTTAAACTTGGTTTCACGACACCTAACCATGGTATATATACATGTATGATACACGAGTGAGTCTTAAAGTGCTACCACATATGTCTATAAATTTCAGAATTTAAATCTCAAAGTAGCATGTCAATTTTCAAGTTCAAAACTCGTATTTTAATTAGTAAAGCTCACAACTAAGGTCTAACATGTTCATACTATATATATGCATATGTTAACCTATCCGACATGCATTTCTAAGTCATCTAAACATGCTCATAAAATCAGAATATATATATGGCATTTACATGTCAATATCCACCTTCAAAGCTTACATTTTCATTAGAAACGTTTAATAGTGGGGTTTGGATGTTCACATTCCATCATAAAGCTTATGTATGCAAGTCAACATGTATTTCATGTGTTTCTAGGTCATACAAACATGTCTCGAAAGTCAGAATACTAACATGCTTCATATATGTTAACGTTCGTTCATGAAACTTTAAGTTTACTTCAACACTATATGTTGTTTCATAATTCTTGCATGTAATCATAGCCAAAACGTGTTTATGCTATCTCCATATACTCATATAAGTATGTTAGACCCATTAGCATGCTCATCTAAGCCATGCAAACAACCTAACACTTAGCAGATTTAAGCAGGAAGCAGGAAATAGAAACTGCAGATTGGCGCGACCGCGCGCTAGTTGTACTAGGGAGACGCGCGGCCGCGCGGCTCCCGTTCCAGACCAGAGAGCAGCCAACAACGGCAATTCACAAACCCAAACACAGAAATTTTCTACGAATTCTCTTCCAAACAACTACATTGCATATCTATTACACTTACAAGTCTATATAGCAACTAATTAACATTATCAAACCAAATGATCATGAACTTCATACCAAATTCAAGAATCAAAAATTTGACAGTAATAATAAATGAAGAACAATGAAAGAGGAATTATATACCTTTGTTAATGATTTGAGCTTGCTAATGCTACTATAGAAATCCTCCCTCAACTGTAAACTATCTTTCTAGCAATACACTCTCAATCCCACACTTAAACACAATCTCAGCAATTTGAAAATGGAGAAGGAGAGCTTATATATATAGAAAAACAGATGTCCAGAAAAAGCTTATACACTCCATTTCAAACTAACAGATTGGCAAATTATATGAAGGTTAAGAAATGGTAGGTATTTAGTTGGTGAATCAAATCATCAAAACCACTCCCCATCTCATGATGGGCTAGCTATGTTGCTAAGAATTGGGAGAAGAAAAGGGAAATAGGCCTTAACCTTTTGTCAAGCACGTGAAGAAGAAATGGGTCTAGTATTATGGGACAGCAATATCAATCTCAACATTCTAGCAAATTTGTACAATGTTATAACATATATTGTACACTTAGGTTATCACATATATATTATGTGTTTAGATTACAATTAAAATTATAATGTAATCCCAATAATACTACCATGTAATTCATATAATGTAATGTACTCACATATAATCCATGTACATTTTACTACTAACGAATATACTTTGATTGGGTATTATTCTACTTCATCATTTCAATTCTATTGTTCAATTCATATTAATTACTGAAGTATTCATAATTTAATAGTTGTTTACAATACTCTCAAGGTGTATTAATTTAATGCATACTTGCTTACATATTGTCACATAGGCATTTCATGATGTATTCATAACATATAGTTTCAATATGTCCAATCACATTGCTTCATGTAATATAGTTTAATAAATGTTAATATATGGTTTATATACAAAATAGCCACACCACGCTTTACACTTTGCATACTATATAGTTAACTACTATACGTTATACATTTAATTCGCATGCTTGCACATAGAAGTTAATAATTTACTTATCTTATCAATTAATTAATAATAATATTAATTAATCAATTTTTCATGAATCAATGAAATTATAATTTTCACAATAGTTGATTAACACTTACATGATTTAATTATCACAGTGAATAAATGTAAATCTTATTATATTTATAAACACATCGATTATTATTATTATATTTCTTTTGCAATAATAATAATCACATATCATAATTAATCATCATAAATATTCTATAACAATTAATTAATATTCTATAATAACAATGAATAATTAATATAGATTAATTATTCACTTAATAATTCCTTCGTTAATTAATATCATCATTAATATTCCACATCACTGTGCCACACAAGGCTTTCAACGAGTTTATCGCAAACTCCACATTTCCTCAATTATTATAATTATTCAATTTAATATAATTGAGCTAACTTATCTCATAACACAAAATCATTAATATTCAAATAAATTCTCATTTCCATTAATATATTTATTTAATAATATTAGGAAATTCTCGGGTATTACATCCTCCCCCCCTTTTAAAAATTTTGTCCCGAAATTGCTATAAGGTTACACAAATAGATGGGGATAGTCCCTCATCATCCTATCTTCTAACTCCCACGTTGCCTCCTCGACATCGTGGTTATGCCAAAGTAGTTTTACAGATGAAATAATTTTATTCTCAAGGTTTGCTCTTTCCTATCTAGTATTTGGACAGGAATTTCTTCATACACGCCAAGTTCTTCTCCACTTGAATGGGCTCATATGAAATCATGTGTTTGTAGTCAGCCTTGTGCGGTCGCAACACGAAAATGTGGAACACGTTGTGGATGTGCTCCAACTCGGGTGGTAATGTAACTTTGTATGCCACTTCGCCCACTCGCTTCTGTATCTCGAACGGTCCTATGAATCTTGAACTCAATTTTCCTTTCTTGCCGAAATGGATCTTTCCCTTCCATGGAGATACCTTCAAGAAAACAAAACTGCTGACTTTGAAGTCTCGATCCTTCCGATGCAAATCTGCGTACTTTTTCTGATGATCTTGAGCTGCTACTAATCTGGCTCTTATCATTGTCACCACGTCTGTGGTTTGTTGTACTAACTCTGCTCTGAGTATTCGTCGCTCTCTGACTTCGTCCCAACATAATGGCGCTTTGCATTTTCTCTTATAAAGAGTTTCGTATGGTGGCATGCCGATACTCCCATGGTAACTATTATTATACACAAATTCGACTAAGGGTAGGTGGTCGTCCCAATTTCCCTTGAAATCCATCACGTAGGTCCTAAGCATGTCCTCCAGCGTTTGTATTGTTCGCTCACTTTGTCCGTCTGTTTGAGGATGGTAAGCCGTACTCAACCTTAACTGCGTTCCCATTCTCTCTTGCAAACTCTTCCAAAAATTTGACGTGAAGCGCGGATCTCGATCAGAGACAATTGACACTGGCACTCCATGTTGTGAAATAATATCCTTTACGTATAGACTCGCTAACTGATTCAAACTGTAGCGGATCTTAATTGGTAGAAAATGTGCGGTCTTGGTAAGTCGATCCACGATAACCCAAATGGCATCATAACCTTTCTGCGTAACTGGAAGTTCTACACGAAGTCCATCGTAATATGCTCCCATTTCCACTCCAGTATTTCCAACGGTTGTAATAAACCACTCGGCCGCTGATGCTCTTCTTTAACGCGTTGGCAAGTCAAACATCTACTAACGCACTCTGTAACTTCCCGTTTCAGATTGGGCAACCAAAAATGCTGCCTTAAATCTCGGTACATCTTTGTGCCTCCCGGATGAACGGAATATATCGTATTGTGTGCCTCATGCAAAATCTCTTCCCTTAACTCGGTTACCGCTGGCACCCACACTCTTCCTTCGAATCTTAGGATACCTTCTTTATCCATTCAGAATTTCTCTTCCTCATTTTCTGTAATCCTTTTCCTGATCTTCTCACATTCTTCATCTTTCTCCTGTGCTTCTTTTACTCTATCCAACAATGTTGGACAAGCTTCCATTACAAACAATTTCTCTTCAGACCTCTTAGGTCCTTTCACTTCTATCTCCAATTTCTCAATCTCTATTATCAACTCTTCCTGAGTCGTCAAATGAAACAATTTCTCCATTCCTTTCATTCTCAGAGCGTTGGCAACCACGTTTGCCTTCCCTGGGTGATAAAGAATATCGCAGTCATAGTCTTTGAATAATTCTAATCACCTTCTCTGCCGCATGTTCAACTCCTTCTGTGTGAAGATATATTTCAGACTTTTGTGGTCCGTGTACATCTCACATTTCTCTCCGTATAAATAATGCCTCCAAATCTTTAACGCAAAAACTACTGCCGCTAACTCTAAGTCGTGAGTAGGGTATCATTTTTCGTAATCCTTCAATTATCGTGATGCATACGCAATGACTTTGCCGTGTTGCATGAGCACACAACCAAGTCCCTTGTGCGATGCATCATTATACACCATAAAATTTCCCGCATCATCTGGTAATGATAACACAGATGCTTCGCTCAATCTCTTCTTCAGTTCTTGAAAACTCTCTTTGCACTTTCGGTCCATACAAACTTCACTGTCTTCCTCGTCAAATTGGTTAACGGGGTTGCTATCTTAGAAAAATCTTGGATAAATCTTCGAAAGTACCCAGCTAACCCTAAAAAGCTTCTCACCTCCGTCGGTGTTCTCGGTTGTTCCCAATTACTTACTGTTTCTACCTTTGTAGGGACTACTGAGATTCCATTCTTATCCACCACGTGACCTAAGAATTGAACCTTCTCCATCCAAAATTCACACTTAGAAAATTTCGCATACATTTTCTCCTTCCTTAGTGCATCCAAAATAATCTTTAGATGTTCGGCGTGTTCTTCTTCCGTCTTCGAGTAGATCAAGATGTCATTGATGAAAACTACTACGAATTTATCCAAGTATGGCTTGAAAACTAGGTTCATCAAGTCCATAAATGCTGTCGGAGCATTAGTCAATCCGAATAACATTACCAAAAACTCGTAATGTCCATAACGAGTTCGAAACGCAGTCTTTGGTCCTCATCCCGTACCTTCAGTTGGTGATAACCTATCCGTAGGTCGATTTTCGAGAAACACTTCGATCCCTTCAGTTGATCAAATAAGTCATCTATCCTTGGTAGCGGATATCGGTTCTTGATCGTTACTCTGTTCAATTCTCGATAATCGATACAGAGCCTCATCGATCTGTCCTTTTTCTTAACGAATAACACTGGTGCTCCCCAAGGAGACACACTCGGTCTAATGTAACCCTTTTCTAATAACTCTTGCAGTTGTATCATCAACTCCTTCATTTCTACTGGCGCCATACAATATGGAGCTTTCGAAATCGGTGCTGTTCCCGGTGCTAAGTCTATTACGAATTCGATTTCTCTGTCTGGTGGAAGACCAGGAAGATCGTCCGGAAACACATCTTGAAATTCATTCACTACGGATATATCCTTAATTTCTACTCCCTTTTTTCGAGTATCAACGATGTAAGCTAAATAACCTACACATCCTTTCCTTAACAATTTCTTGGCCTGCATCATCGTAACGCAACACGATTGCTTAAGCGATGAGCTACTATAAAACACTACCTTAGACTTACTCGGAGTCTGAAGGTTCACACATTTATTCTGACAGTCGATTATTGTTGCATGGTTATACAACCAATCCATTCCCAATATTACGTCAAATTCTCCCAGTTTAATAGGAATCAAGTCTATGCTCAGTTCATGTTCTCTAATATTTGTGCGACAATTTCGATAAACATATTCTACAGGGATTACTTCCTTATTCGCAACTTCTATGTTCAAGGACTTTCTAATCGTTCTCGGGGTGTACTAAGTGTACTAAAAAATTCTTCAGATACAAAAGAACAGGTGGCACCCGAATCAAATAATATATAAGCATTTATATCATTGATTGGGATTATACCTGACACCACGTCCTTTGCAGCCACTGCGTCCTGGACGGTCATGTTAAAGGTTCTGGCGGTTGGGCGGTTGGATTGTACCGGTCCTCCAATCATCAGCTTGCTTCCCCCTTGTTGGCTACCTCCGCCACTTCCCTTCTTCGGGTAGTCCTTAATTCGGTGCTTCGTCGAGCTGCAAGCAAAACATCCTTGTATCTTCTTTGGTTTCGGGCAGTTGGGTGAAATGTGCCCCTCCTGTTCGCAGTTATAACAAGTGCCGCGTCCCTTCCAGCACTCACCTTGGTGATTCTTTCCACATTTCGAGCATCCTTCAGCCCTCTTCTTAAAACCTCCACAAAAATTCCCCGACTGACTGTTGTTGTTTTTGTTGTTGTTGTTGTTGTTGTTGTTGTTGTTGTTGTTATTCTCCCACTTCCTTTTTTCCAAGTTGCTTCCTCCGCTACTGCTTCCTCCAGTATTGTTCTCACTTCCAGTATTCTTGTTTTTCTTCTCCTTATGATACAGACTCAAGGCCTCACTGCCACCTTCCGTAATGATTGCCTTTTCTAACAACTTCGCAAAGAAATCAATTTGAAGAACTGATACCTTATTATACATCCACGGCTTTAGTCCTTGCTCGAAGCGTCTTGCCTTCCTTTCTTCATCTCCCACCTGGTGCTCCGCAAATCGCACTAGTTCGTTAAACTTAGCTGCGTACTGCGCCACCGTCATGTCACCTTATTTCGGTTCTAAAAATGTCACCTCCATTCGGTTCTTCATGCTCTTTGGGAAGTAGTTCTCGTAGAACAGCGTCTTAAACTTATCCCATGTTGTTGTCCCTTCTCCAGCTCTCTGCTGATTAGCCTCCCACCAATAGTTCGCTTCTCCTCTCATCATATAAGTAGCAAATACAGTCTTCTGGTCTTCGCCCACACGAGCTATAGTGAAAGCCTTTTCGATCTCCTTGATACAGGTTTGCGCAATTATCGGGTCAGTAGTACCTTTGAACTCTGGGGGTCCTAAACTCCTAAAATCTTTGAAGGTTGTTACTGGAACACCTTGAGGGTTGGGGCGAATTGGTTCATTGTTCCTTCCCCTTAAGGCTTCTCCTAACAAGTCTACCAGTTTTTGGATCGAGTCAACTTGTTCCCTCTCGTTATTAACAGATTCTTTGGGTGCAGTCAATCTACGTCTTGGTGCCATGATCTGCATCACAAATTTTCATTTTATTATTACTCAGTTATATCATTTAAGTATTTCTTTTAATACTAAAAGAATAAAATTATAACACGTTTCTGAAGTAAACTTCATTTATATTCATATGCCAAATCGTTTCATTACATGATTTTTCCCTAGCATATTTCTATAAATGTTATCACATATATCCCCTAATATCACAAAAGACGGGAATATACCAACCTGCTACCATACTACCCCTCTTACACAAGCTTACTCGGGGTTTACAACACTATCCCACACTTTACACAAAAAGTTGGGATTTACACATAGTATATACATCACATAAAGTAAATACTACTAAACTACCACTAGACTAACTAAGGAAATCTCATCCCATCATCCCGCGCTCCACTGCGCTCTTATACTCCATTTGTGTTATGTACACAACCAACTCTCGGCTCATGGTATGTAGGGTCTGTCCCTGCTCCGCTGGGTAGTGGTACACACCGTCAATCACCCTCTCGAAAGCTGATCGAAACACATACCCCATCTTGTTCATTTTTCTCTTCTTGCATCTGACCTCATCCTCTAGGTTGTCATCTCTCTCATTGGCCGCCTCCCACTTCTCCTCGAAGTGTATCCTATCCATCACCTCTAATTCCAACTGAGTACGGAGTGCTTCCTTCTCAGTCTTTTTGCTCAATTCCCTCTGCTCGACCTCTTCTAGCTTCCCTGCCAGATCTACATTCCTAGCCACTGACTTGTGAAACAAAGTCCCCATCTAGATTCCAGCCTCCTTGCGATAAGCAATTTCTACCTCTAGCTCCTGTATGGACAACTTCCTCTGGTGGTCTTCGTCCCATAATTTCTGGAACTCCGACTCTCTCTCTTGGGCCTCTGCCACTAACTCCTGGACTCTGCAGTCCAACTCTAGGATCCGCTCCTCATACTCTCCTAGCATATGCTCCTCTAGGTTAGGCTCGTAGGAGTCCTCCATGGGTTCCTCCTCTGAAGGCTCGTCCTCGACAGGCTCCTCCTCGGGGTCAAACTCCACCTCTATCTCATCCTCGTCATCAGACTCGGATGGTGCAATAGCCTGTACTGGCACAGCCTCGACGGGTGCCTCGTACACTACATGAATATCCCTGGGCTCCTCCTCAGCCACTCTACTGGGTACTCCCATATCCGCCATCCTACAATCACAAACACAAGACAAATAACAGCAACTCCATTAGAATGTTAAATAAAACATAAGTTCATTGTATAGAATGAAGTTACATTTCATAACACACTAAATCTCTCAAGAAAAACTCTACATGAGTTTTATCTCCTTTCTAACTTCTAAGTTCTCCTATAATCGAAGGACACTCGCTCCTAAGGTTTATAACTACAGCTTTGATACCAACCTATGACGCCCCCAAATTCGGGACCGCCACTTAGTCACTCGAATTCGGTTCATCATGTGCTCATGGTAATACAATAATAACTAAAATCACACATTCACAGCGGAAGATCTAATATAGAATAATATACAATGATTTATTATAATTATTCCTCCAAGTCTCGCAACCTACAGTACTTAATAGAATACATAATAATATCGAATAAAGACTTATTACATAATCCTACTTAAGCTTAAACATAGTCTGAAGACAATCTTAATACAACATTAAAAATTTAAACGTAAAGGACCAAGCTAGTCAGTAGCCTTGCCCTTGCCCTTATCCTTCCTAGAGACACCTCCCTGTTCCGCCTTAACTGAAAGGTTTTTAAATAAGCAAGAATGAGCACAAATTGCCCAGCAAGTAATATACAACAAGGATAAAGAGTTTTATCTCACGAGTTTGAAATATCAAAGTGAAATCTATAAGATAGTTCAGGGTTTCAGAATAATAACATAAATAACGAGTTTCAACAATTCTCGAATCAATCTTTGGAATATGAAACAATAATTCAATATAGATCAACAGATATATATGAATTCAAAGGATATCAACGTATCCAACTGGATAAAACAATTTTATACTGAGCAGTCACTAAGGACTATTGAACATCTACTATAATTACCAATATTAAACTGATAACCCAAAAGAAACAAGTACGATAGATGATCAGTCTACAATACTCTATGTTATGCATAACCACAGTAATATTCACGCGTGTGTTGGGGCTTCCAATAATATACACTCCCCTTACCATAAGGGTTGTTCAACTCAGTTTTCAGATTTTCTGCACCAATAAAAAGGTTTGGATAGTTTTATAAACATGCATATAGTCTAGCCGAATCAAGTGGCATGGACACTTTCACAATATTCAAGAACAATACCAAGTTCAACATGAATAATAGCTTTCACAAGAGTTTAAACATACTAGCTCAAATGAACGAGTAAGACAACTTGCATTCAAAGAGATAAGGTTTAGATACTTGCTTACAATATTCGTTGAATAAAGTAATACAAGGGTTAGGATACTTGCACTATAAATGAGTGTAAGTAAGGAAACTTGCATTGTACAAGGATAGAATACTTGTACCGCGAAAGAGTGTAAGTTAGGAAACTTGCCTTTAGCGTAGTCTATCCGCGTAATTCAACCAACACTTTTCGAATCCTATCGTAATATAGTTTTGTATATACGATATTCATTAGTCATATAGTTCAACATTATATCTCATCTTGTATATACGATCAACACATAAGCTAAGTTTTAACCTAGCTACACAGTTATATAGTATCATATTAATATAACTTTTATCCTTAACGTTCCTCCTTTTGAGTTAAAACACACTGTCATATCATTAATATCACATAAGATCACAACAAATAGCAAACATAATCTTTCTAGCACTTTATAGCATTATTGTTAGTTAACCGACAAATTGGATTCAAGTATCACATAACATATAATATCACATACTCCCTCCGTCCCATAGTTATAGGCTGATTTTCTATTTTGGGATGTCCCAATATATAGGCTACTTACTATTTATAAAATTTAGTTGGTTCATTGTTTTAATTTTATGCCCTTATAATAAATATTCAACCATTACTCTTTTTTTTTGAAGAAACAACATTCAACATCATTATTTTTATCACCACATTTAATGTTGTTGTATTCTCAATAAAAGAATTCAACTTTTTAGGCTTTACTAGTTTAACATATTTTGTGATTGGTTGAAAGTTTATGTAGATTAAAAACTCCATCTTTGGTAAAAGTTCTATGGTTAAGGACTTTAATGGTCAGTACATGTTAATCAATTAAGTTGAGAGTTCCAGTGTGATAAGTAAGGAGTAATTAACTTATTCATTAATTCCATATTAAGGGGTATATGTGAAAAATTTCTTTTAAAAATTGCCAGTTAAACTAACTTAAATGATTTTCTTAAACTATTTGCCAAAAGAAATAAGCCTATAACTATGGGACGGAGGGAGTAGCATGTATTCATATTAAAGGATGCGTTCATGCTCGCTCAACCTACTCACGTTCAATTTACATGATATAGGTTCTAGATCTATATTTGAACAAATTAAGGCTTTACAATATCATGAAATCATGTAAGCTATTATGCTTGTTATTTTAAACACATAAGGAAATCATATAACTCATATTAGGCATGCTTATGAGTATTCATATTGTATACATGTAACTATCTTAGTTATTAGTTTGAAAACATGCTTCGTTTACGTTAAACTTGGTTTCACGACACCTAACCATGGTATATATACATGTATGATACATGAGTGAGTCTAAAAGTGCTATCACATATGTCCATAAATTTCAGAATTTAAATCTCAAAGTAGCATGTCAATGTTCAAGTTCAAAACTCGTATTTTAATTAGTAAAGCTCACAACTAAGGTCTAACATGTTCATACTATCTATATACATATGTTAACATGTCCGACATGCATTTCTAAGTCATCTAAACATGCTCATAAAATCAGAATGTATATATGGCATTTACATGTCAATATCCACCTTCAAAACTTACATTTTCGTTAGAAACGTTTAATAGTGGGGTTTGCATGTTCACATTCCATCATGAAGCTTATGTATGCAAGTCAACACGTATTTCATATGTTTTTAGGTCATACAAACATGTCTCGAAAGTCAGAATACTAACATGCTTCATATATGTTAACGTTCGTTCATGAAACTTTAAGTTTACTTCAACACTATATGTTGTTTCATAATTTTTGCATGTAATCATAGCCAAAGCGTGTTTACGCTATCTCCATATACTCATATAAGTATGTTAAACCCATTAGCATGCTCATCTAAGCCATGCAAACAACCTAACACTTAGTAGATATATGCAGGAAGTAGGAAACAGAAACTGCAGACTGGCGCGGCTGCGCGCTAGTTGTACTAGGGAGACGCGCGGCCGCGTGGCTCCCGTTCCAGACTAGAGAACAGCCAGCAATGGCAATTCACAAACCCAAACACAGAAATTTTCTACGAATTCTCTTCCAGACAACTACATTGCATATCTATTACACTTACAAGTCTATATAGCAACTAATTAACATTATTAAACCACAAGATCATGAACTTCATACCAAATTCAAGAATCAAAAATTTGACAGTAATGAATAAATGAAGAACAATGAAAGAGGAATTATATACCTCTGTTAATGATTTGAGCTTGCTAATGCTACTATAGAAATCCTCCCTTAACTGTAAACTATCTTGCTAGCAATACACTCTCAATCCCACACTTAAACACAATCTCAGGAATTTGAAAATGGGGAAGGAGAGCTTATATATATAGAAAAACAGATGCCCAGACAAAGCTTATACACTCCATTTCAAACTAACGGATAGACAAATTACATGAAGGTTAAGAAATGGTAGGTATTTAGTTGGTGAATCAAATCATCAAAACCACTCCCCATCTCATGATGGGCTAGCTATGTTGCTAAGAATTGGGAGAAGAAAAGGGAAATAGGCCTTAGCCTTTTGTCAAGCACGTGAAGAAGAAATGGGTCTAGTATTATGGGACAGCAATATCAATCTCAGCATTCTAGCAAATTTGTACAATGTTATAACATATATTGTACACTTAGGTTATCACATATATATTATGTGTTTAGATTACAATTAAAATTATAATGTAATCCCAATAATACTATCATGTAATTTACTCACATATAATCCATGTACATTTTACTACAAACGAATGTACTTCGATTGGGTATTATTCTACTACATCATTCTGATTCTATTGTTTAATTCATATTAATTATTGAAGTATTCATAATTTAATAGTTGTTTACAATACTCTCAAGGTGTATTAATTTAATGCATACTTGCCTACATATTGTCACATAGGCATTTCATGATGTATTCATAACATATAGTTTCAATATGTCCAATCACATTGCTTTATGTAATATAGTTTAATAAATCTTAATATATGGTTTCTATACAATATAGCCACACCACGCTTTACACTTTGCATACTATATAGTTAACTACTATACGTTATACATTTAATTCGCATGCTTGCACATAGAAGTTAATAATTTACTTATCTTATCAATTAATTAATAATAATATTAATTAATTCATTTTTCATAAATCAATGAAATTATAATTTTCACAGTAGTTGATTAACACTTACATGATTTAATTATCACAGTGAATAAATGTAAATCTTATTATATTTATAAACACGTCGATTATTATTATTATATTTCTTTTGCAACAATAATAATCACATATCATAATAAATCATCATAAATATTCTATAACAATTCATTAATATTCTACAATAACAATGAACAATTAATATAGATTAATTATTCACTTAATAATTCCTTTGTTAATTAATATCATCATTAATATTCCTCATCACTGTGCCACACAAGGCTTTCAACGAGTTTATTGCAAACTCCACATTTTCTCAATTATTATAATTATTCAATTTAATATAATTGAGCTAACTTATCTCATAACATAAAATCATTAATATTCAAATAAATTCTCATTTCTATTAATATATTTATTTAATAATATTAAAAAATTCTCGGGTATTAGGAATTTTTGGATTAGATTCCTTCCTTTGATCAACGTTAGGCCACCCAAGTGTTTGACCTCTAGAGGCGATCCACCAAGGAAGAGGAAATTATTCAAGGAGGGTGGTTAGCTAAACCCTAGTTTTCTATCCTCTATAGAAAAAGGGTACTCTCCAACAATTAGAATTGCATCAACTGATATCTAACATAATACTTCTCTTATATAGATATTGGTCAACCCTTCTAATCCTATTAGAAATAGGTTTTCATTTAATTAATTAAACTCCTTTAATTAATAAGGCATCCCAATCATATTGGGATTAATTAATTAAACTTCTTTAATTAATTTGCCTCCTAATCTTATTAGAAATAAATGAGAGTACTAATATTAAATTAATTCCTAAACTATTTAAAAATGAAAATAATAATAATTATAATAATATTAATAAAACTCCTCTTATTAATTAATATTTAATATTTCTAAAATATTAAATAATAAACATTAAGCTATTTAATTTATTCTATCACCATAGATTAAATTAATTACACTTAATGCATTATTACGATTATGTCATTACCTTCTTAAATAATTATTCTTTCTTTTATGGTGTGACTCTTTAGGTTCTCCATATTAAACTAGTTGTGAATAAATCAATTAGAATAATTTTAATCTTATTTAAATAAATAAATTAAACTAGTAATCTATTTAAATAAATAATATTTATTCTATAATAGTAAGCCTCCCTAGCGATCAATGACTTTCCAGATAATATAGATTTCAACATTAATCATAAAAGAACCTGTGAGTAAATAGTTACCGTACAATTCAATCCTTCTACCATACAATGTCCCAATTAAATATAAGACATGGAATTATTGTCAAGTCTTATTTTATGTAATTATATGTATTTCGATTAGAAAATGCACAACTCTAAATAATGTAAATTAGAAACTCCTTTCTAATTTTATTCTGCCTTGGCCAAGGACTATTGAGTTGTCATTTAACGAATCACATATGTAAGACCCCAACTTTTGTGAATAAATTGAATTTCCTTTATATATTATTCTGAAATAGTAAGGTTTTGATTTGATAAATGTGATAAGTTATTGTAACGCCCGAGAAAATCGAGCGTTTATGTAAATGAATTTTTATTTGATTTATTGAATAAAATTTAGATTATTTTCTTATTGAATTGAGTAAGTTAATTGTAGGTCATTTTATGACCTAGAGCATGCAGAAATGAGTAGGATTCTGGCTACGTGCTAGGAATAAATAATATGAATGTAAAAGACGAAAATAAAAGGTTTCCGAGAATAAAAATATTTTGGAAAAAGACGAAATAGACACAATTCAACCCTAAGGGTTAGGGTTTGACCCTATGCCATTTCGAGAGTTCAGAATGTCAGAATGACGTTCTGTCAAAAGATTTGACGGTAATATACCGTGAAAAGTTATGTTAGCCGAGAAAAGTTTTCTCGGGAGGAAAAGTACGGGAATCACTATTCATCTATTTTTGCTCGGAAATTTATTTTGAAATTCTGAGAAATGCGTAATGATAGGATTTCGATACGAGATGTAATATGTAATAATATTTCATTTATGACTCACGAAGTTTTCGCGTCGAAACTTAAAATCCTAACGGTTAGGGAAAGTGATCTAATGAAATAATTGTTTACGTATAATAATAAAGGATTATTGTACGGAAAGAATACGTGTATAATATGAGGTATTATACAAGAATAATACGGAGCGAATACGAGAATTAATACGAAGTATAATATGAATTTTATACAGAGTAAATAAGGTAAAATAAAGTGAATTAGAATTAATTGGAATTAAAAGTTGATAAGTTTGACCCGTGGGTCGAACCATTGGGTAAACGGGTGGTTTTAACCCATGGTTCAACCCACAACCCATGTTGGGCATGGGGGAACAAGGCCACATGGGAGCATGTGGGAGCACAAGGGGGGGACATGGTTGGCCATGTGCTAGCACATGGGCCTTAACTTGGTGGGAAAGAAAGGAGAGGAGGTGGAAATAGTAGAGGAGGTTGGGACTAAATTACCTTTATACCCCCACCTTGCCAACTCCTATAAATATAGAGCTTGCTCTTCATATTTTGTTGTTTGAGAAATCCTACCAACTTAGAGAGAGAAGAAGGAAGCTTGAGCCTTACCTAGTCAACTCATCTATCAAGAAGCTAAGAAGTAGCCTTTGAGTCTCCATACTCACTCCACCAAGAACCTTAAAGGTATTCCCATAAGGAACAATATGTAAAACTTTCTTTTCATTCAATATTAGTGTTGATAGAGAAGTGTTAAAGAAAGCTTGAACCCTAGGAAGTTATAAGGATGGCTTAATAGTGAACTAAGAACCTTAACAAGCCATGAATGATGAAAGACTAAGAATTGATTAGGTACTAATAATGGACTTAATGAATTCATAGTAAATGGACTAATGAACATGTGAAACCACAAAAAACTTAAATGTTTTGAATGATTAGAATTAGTAATAATCAACCATGGGATTGATTCCAAGTAGTTTGGAGTAATAATAATGAAGAACGAAGATTTGGCGAAAGTTACGCGATTAGAGGATAATCGTCGAAAATGTAAATTTCTCAGATTAGAAGTTAAAAGTCGCTGTGAGCATGGGTAACGATGGTTTTCAATTGCAACACGTGAATTTGGATAAATAAGACTTGCGAGGGAAAGAACGGATTGATTCAGACCTAAAACGAAGATTTGAGCGTCGAACGTTCACGAATGTTTAACGAAAATGTAAAAATGAACTAATTGGAAATTTTTTTGCCGACGGATTCAGAAATGAATTTCAACTTGATAAGATGGTAGAGCATGTCGTTTATGAACTTTTGGCTTTGGAACGAACGAATTCCTGAGTTATAACGATCAAGTTATGGACTTCGGAATTTCAGAATTTTCAAAGACTTAGAAATTTTCTGAGTTGAAGAGCTAGCACCGCAGCGCCAGCCAATAGGCTTAAGTCGGTGCCGTAGCGCCACACCCAGGAGAAAGCTCTGGAGAGTAGCGCTGCAACGCCACTCCAAGGGTAATATCTGGCGCCGCAGCGCCAGCATGGGAAAAAAATGACATTGTTAAATAATTACTTAACCTTTTTGCATATCATTAAGAGGCTAGTAAATGATGTAATATAAACCTTAAACAACATGTTTAAGTAAGAGTTTATGAAAATTAAATGTTAAATAAACGTAATTAAACTTATGTTTTGGACGTTAACCAAAACTAAGTTAAGGAACAAGTTAAATACCCGTTTAATCATTATGCCTAGTGATGATTAAGAAGAGTTGATTTATAACATAGGATGTTAATAAATAGTAGAGAACATTAAATAACTTAAATGAATGTTATTAATTTAACATTTTGATTAAGTTATACAAGAAGGAAAAGTTAGGCTATACTTGGTATATCGATGATAAATTCTCATAGATATGCTTTGTGTTATGCTTTGTTGACATTGTAAAGACTGAATATACTACGTGTAAAGGTTTAAAAGACGCAAAGGCTAGTTTTCTAACTTCGTTCATACTTTACTATGAATGCAAGTTTTATAAACTCTTGTCTATACATTATGGTTGAATAATAGGTCATTGTGCATAATTGCTTATACATGAACTGTTATTGAATAGTCAATGCCATTTGATTCGGCTAGACTGAGATTTAGCATATTTTGGTGGGTTTTTTCACAAATCTTTCCAAAATATATATAATGTTGTGATCCTATGCCGATTTCTTGGTACGGATTCTCAGGTGAACCTGAGTATGAATAAAACAAAGGTTTTAAACGTCGTTAATTCGACAGGCACGTGAGGTTGCCACAAATTAAACGTAAACACGTTTAATGTATGAGTGTTGATCAACATAGAGTACTACAGGCTGATCACCTGGATGTGCTCGTAAGCTATATCGAACTTACGACCTTCGTGTTGGGTTGTTCCTTTCATGAATGAGAACTAAAATATGGTTCATGGTCGTTGATCAAGATGGATTCCCAAGAGATTATAAAGTCCTTGGGGATGGTTTTAAAAGAATCAAAATGATATTTTGATTATTCTTAAGTACTTTATAACTATTGTACAGTTACTGAAGACCAAAGAATATGATTCTTGATTTTGTGGTTTCAAGATATACTGTTTAACTTGCTGAGCTGTTTATGCTCATTCTTACTTAAAACTAAATGATTTCAGCTAAGAACGAACGGACCGAAGGATCCGGTAAAGACAAAGGCAAGTCCAAGCTAGACAAGTAGTAACCTTTGTAATAGTATAGTATTAGTATTGTATTACTGATATTATGACACAGAATAATGTATTGGTTACGAATATTTGGGAAGGAATTTAATAAAATGTAATACTTAGTAAATTTATGCATTGATATTGATGTCCTCAATTGAATGTATGAGTAGATTGTGGCACCGTATAGCACCATGTCCTGGGTTTGAAGGTACCTGGATTTGGGGGCGTCACAGGTTGGTATCAAAGCCATAGGTTATAAAACTTAAGGGGTAAAAACCTTAGTCTATATTTGGAGAAGTGAAGTAGAAGTTAGAAGTCAACAAACTCGGGTAAAGTTTTAAAAGAAGAAAGTAACCTTAAACATATTAAATGTGATATAAATTGTTCATATTTGATTGTATACTAATCCAATTATTTATGTTTTATGTAGATAACAGGAATAATGAACATGTATAACGAAATACATTAGGTTAGCGAGGATTCAGTCAACTTGGTAGAAGTTGTACCAATACCGGTGGCGGATGTACCATTGGTGATTCTAGAGGGGACTGATATAGAGGAAGAGGACCCGTCCGAGTACTCTGATAACTTTGACTACGCGTCATTGTTTGAGGGTATGTCGGAGCAGGAGGTTGAGTCTGTGTTGATTAATACGGTACTGCCTACTGAGGAGGAGGAGACAATGCCGATTAATACGGTATTGCCTACGGAGGTAGATATGGAGGATTCTACACCAGGAGAGTCCATGAAACTACTGTTCATGGCAATACTGGACAGAAATGTCCAACTAAGTAAGGAGGTCCGTGACCTCAAGAAAGTGGTGGATGATGTGGTAGAAGATAGAGAGAATATGGAGATCTTCTGGGAGGCCGAGCACGATGAGAAAGTGCTGGCTAAGGATAAAGTCCGGGACTTGAAGCTAGAAGTCCAGGAATTGAAGGCTGAACTTCTGAACATGAAGCAGAAGATAGGTAGAATGTGCTATATTCATAGGTGCTCGCACGAGGATTACCAGCAGCAGATGGCTGAGTATCCTGTGGAGGAAGGACTGACTCGGCATACTATTAGCCGGGACATTGTGGCCAGTATGGCCGATGCGGATTACATGAATGCTGTGTTGTAGATGTAGTTCCGTAATATGTATAGAAAAGATAGCGATGTAAATAACTATGTAAATGTGTGTATTACTAGTGATGACGTAAAACCCTCTTTTGTATAGATAAGGGTAGTCTTTTGTAAATTCCAACTTTTGGAAAGTAATTGCGGGATAGTAATGTAAATGGCTGAAGCCATGTAATGTAAAGTGTAGTGTTATACTACAAGGAAGTATTTTAATATAAAGGTTTTATTTAAAATACCTGGCAATGTGATTGAGTTATTAATTAATTGTTAATAATAACCAAATGACGAAATAAAGAATAACGAAATGTTTTCGTATTAACAGAAAATGCCGCCAAGAAGACGTGCCAGAAATTATGAAGAAGAACCTCATAATGAGGAGGAGCAAAGGAATAATAACTCGATGCAGGAATTTGTGAATCTTCTAGCTACGGCTCTTAATCGAACGAGAGGTACCGTACGCACTATTCCCGGGGTAGGTCGAGGAACTACCTTTAAGGAGTTCAAGATAATAAGTCCGCCTGAGTTTTATGGAACTACGGACCCAATAGCTGCCCAAGTTTGGGTGAAAGAAATAGAGAAGGCATTTATCATAGCAAATGTCGGTGAGGTGCAGAAGACTTCTTTTGCGACTTACATGATGAAGGGGGAGGCCAACTACTAGTGGGAAGCCAACCAGGGTAGGGCCAGAACAGAATTAGTTATGTGGGAGTGGTTCAAGGAGTTATTCTTTGAGAACTACTTCCCCACGAGCATGCAGGGGAGAATGGAGATTCAATTCCTAGAACTGAAGTAGGGGGACATGACGGTACCCCAATATGCAGCCAAGTTCAATGAACTGGCAAGGTTTGCTCCACACCAAGTGGTCACAGAGTTGCGGAAGGCACGACGGTTCGAGCAGGGATTGAAACCCTGGCTCTACAACCGGATATCGATTTTCCAAAGTGTTACCTTTTGAGCGGTGTTAGAAAAGGCGATTATCGCCGAGGGTGGTAGTGAAGTGTTGACCTTATACCACAAAGAGAAGAAGAATCAAACCAAGACTGAGGTATCAGTCAAGATCGAGGGTGTAACGACCATGAATTTTTAACTCCTTATTTATTAAATATGTGATTTAATTTTTAACGAGTTAGTTTTGTGAGTTTATTTAAACCTTATGTGGTGGTGAGAATTTGTGAAATGATTAAAGGAAGTCACTAATGAGTTATTTAAATTAGTGGACTAACATTAAGGATTTAATATCTGAGAATTGATGAGATTATTAATAATTAAATATTCAACTTATTTGAATATCGTGGCAGGATTTGAACGTGTTTGATTAATTTCAATTATAATTAATTAATCGATAATGTGTTGTTTAATTATTATTTTGAATAAATAATAATTAATGAGTAGGGGAACTAATAATATAATATTATTATATTTACTTGAGTTACTGTTATACACAAGCATGCGATACTAAACCTTTACTATATGGTAGCTATTTATATTATACATAATGCAATGCGACATATTAATGAGGTGAATATTGCATGTATGGACTATATAGTAAGATGAGGTAAATTGAATGTATGTGACACTATGTGGACATTCATGTATACCCTATTGTCATATAATAAGATCAATTATTAATTAATAATGATTGTATTAAGTTGTTATAATTATATTATAATGATTATAATAATGAGTAATAATAATACCCAATTGCTTTACATTCGGTATTAAGGAAAATGTACATGGATTATATGTTGATATATCTATGTGTACCCCTATTTGATACATTGTGTTATTAATTGAAGTAGCATTGTAACACCAATCTAAATGTATATGGAATAAATACATATACCTTAAGTAGATATTATGTGCATATACATTATATAATCTAAGTATGTATGCATTATGTTAAGTGTTGAGCATATATATATATATATATATATATATATATATATATATATATACAATTACAAAGGTTGAGATTTCATTATCCCTAAATGAGAGTCCCACCCTCAATTTTCTCCTTCACGTGTAAACCCACATGCTACACTACTCTACTTCTTCTCAAATTCACAAATCCTAGCTAATAATTATAAGGGATGTGGTCTTCATGATGGATTTCACCTACCAACAACAACTCTTTATTAGCCAACAAGCAATTCTTCATTCCATTGGTTTAAATTGGAAGGCAATCACATTGTCTGGATATACAAATTGCCTATATATATGACATCTCTTCTCTTTCATTCATATGCTGAGCATTTCATTTGATTTAAGGGAGAGTATCATAATAGCATTATAGAATGTGTTTAGCAGCAAGTTCAGTTCCTTTAGCAGAGGTATATAACTTCCCATTCTCATTCTCTACATAATTTTCAAAATTCTTGATTATTGAATTGATTCATGGATTGAGTAATTAATTGATTGGGATATGTTATTAAGTGGTTATATAATGTTATAATAGTTTAGAATTGCTAAAGGTTATGTTAGAAATGAATTTTATATGAAAATTTTTGAGTTGGGCCAAGTTCTGCCGTTGCTGGGCAGCTACTGTCTCTGGCCAACAGCCTGCGCAGCTGTGCCAGTTATGTACTGGCCAGCGGCGCAGCTGCGCCGGGCCCTGGACAGAGTTTTTTGCTTCTGTTAAGCTACTGTGATATACTAACATGTGATATACCATTGAAACAAGCTTGTGAACATGATTTAAATATAGATATTAGTACAATGACATGATATAAGTATGTATTCGTTGATGCTACACGTATATGCCATGACCATATATTTTAAAAAGGGAAACTTGTAATTTCAAAAGTAAACCTTGTCATGGACGTATCACGTGAACATTCTGATTTTGTAAACACAATAGTGTGGTTTATATTGTCATGAAATGCGAGTCTAAAGTGTGTTCACACACTAGTATACGTGATTACAAGATTCGGATGATTTCGAAATGAGAAACTTAAGACTTTTGAAAACAAACTTGACTAAGACTTAATGTCTTTTAGATTATGACTATTTGAGAACCTATATGTGGCTTATATATGAGTTCTAAGATATGTGAGTCATGACTACGAGACGCTTAATATGTACTATGATACCTTGTTGACTTAATGTGATTCCGATGTGAAAACTTAGAATGAGAAAACTAAATAGCGTCGATTACCATGAAAATGATATTATGATCATGCGAGCATGTGTATTAAAGTTCATTATACCTATAAGCATATTAACATAGACCTCGTTTGGTCAAAGCGTGAATTTTGCATATGCACGTATTCATAAGAAATGAATTTCTGAAGCATGAACTACGTGATTAAAGTATATGTGTGTAGTATACTCGAGCATGCATAATAAATATTGTTTAGCCTTGTTATGTGATAACATAATTTTAGTAACCGATTTTGAAGCATGAACGTGTATTGCTTAAAGTATGTGAATTACCGGCATGAAAATATGACTTCGAATTGAATATAGAAAGAGCATGCTAGTTTCGAATAAGAAATTATAACTTGATAAGCATGTGTATTGGTTTAATGTTAGTTGTTGCATGTTAGAGTTACGCCGGGACACTTTTAGGCCCGAACATTTTGCTTAAGTCTGATTTTAACAGTTAGCATATTATGATGCTATAAATGGTATGTTTGATATTTAACGTGATTTTATGTGACAAACTTATACGATAAGTGGATTATTATAAGTATAGACTTATATTAATTTATAAATGCTAATTGAAAGGCCGACTTATTAATGTTAGGTCGTTTCGACGCAAGTTAATTAAAGCTAGAACTTAATCGTAGCTGAGCGAACAGGCAAGTATTCTAAATTATTGCACTACCTTATTCAATGAATCGTGTAAGCGAGTTTCTTAACTTCACTTGATTTGAATGCAAGTTCCCTTACACTCTTTATTGTGCAAGTCCCTATCCTTCTCATATTGTATTGAGCAGGTTATTTTCGTATTGACGGTTAATTATTTAAAGCTTGAACTTTATTTCCAAGTATGCTATTAGGTGGTTTAATTACTTTGCAATTATCCCACATCGATATTATTGATATTCGCACTTAGTGCATTTGAGTTCGTACAGTCTTGGACTTATACATTTTGTAAAGTTCAATAATTCTTGCGTTGTGTTAGATAGAGTCTGAACCTTTGTTCGGTCAGACAAGTATATAAAATTTTATAAAAGCTATCCAAACCAATCGATGGTAAGGATTCTTAGACTGAAAGAACACCCCTTATATGATAGGGGAGTACCCCAGGTATCTAATATAAAGATACAAACAACAGAGTTGAATGTTATGCATATACATGGCGTACGCGAGGCTGATCCCCTCAAGTACTTATTCTGTAGCCAGTAACCAAAGGGTCAATCAGCTATTGATTCCATTGGAGTTTTATAGTTCAAAAGTCTACTTGACTATCAGTTATTCTAAAAGCAATTATTATTCTGCTTTTGATATTCATATTGTTGAATTCATTGTCAGATATATTTCTTTCGTCATGATATATCCTTTATTATTGTATTTAAACTTGCTGAGCAAACTTGTTGCTCATTCTTGCTATATCATGACTTATATTGCAGTTAAGCCCGAGACTTCAGGAAAGGACAAGGGTAAAGGGAAGATGTAGGATTAGTTTGCAAGGAGTAGACTTTATCTTTATGTTTAATTAATTTACTGTTATGTAATATGAACCCTATTGACTATTCTAGGGTATGTTTGTATGTTGTATTAAGGTTATCGAATCTTGGGACTAGTAATACCTTTTGAATGAATGACATACGTTTATTATATTTCACATTTTAGTTATCGTATGTTGTTTAAAGGTGGATGTTTATGTTAGATCGTGACGACCAGACCGGGGTCAGAGGACCCGGATTTGGGGTTGTCACAGAGGGAGCCAGTAGAAGTGGCCAGAAGAGGAAAGATTTTAGCTCCGGGAATACCGGAGTAAAACAGTAGTTTTCCAAGAGGAAAATGGAAGCGTGCAAGAATTGCGGTAAGACTCATCTGGGAGTCTGCCTCAACGGTAAGGCGGTCGGTTATAATTGTGGACGAGAGGGGCATATTTTGCCTAACTGCCCCAGTCCCAAGAAGAGTCGCGGTTGTTTTGTATGTGGATCTACAGACCACATGGCGCGTAACTGTCCGAAGAATGGTTCGGATGCTGGAAAGGGAGCTAGCGGTAATAAGCTGGCGATTGGTGGTGCAGTACCACAGGGTAGACCGACTGCTCGTACTTTTAATATGACGGTCCAAGATGCTATAGCATCAAACGACGTCGTAGCAGGTATTATTTCGGTCAACGACATTAATGCATATGTACTGTTTGATTCAGGTGCAACGTGTTCGTTCATAGTATGTGAGTTTTCTAAACGATTAGGATTACTCCCCGAAAAACTTGTAATACCTTTAAACATTAAGGTAGCTAACGACGAAGTAATTCCTGTGGACTCGGTTCATAGGAGTTGTTGTATGGATATTAAAGGTAACAAATTGTCGGTAGATCTTATACTGATTAAGTTGGGAGAATTCGATGTAATTCTCTGGATGGACTGGTTAATTAACCATGGGGCGATGATAGATTGCCAAAATAAGAGTGTGAATCTTTGAATTTCTAAGAAAACCAAGGTAGTGTTCTACGGTATTAAATCACCGGGATGCTCTTGTTGTCTAACCATGACACAAGCTAGAAAATTGTTGAAGAAGGGATGCGAAGGTTACCTGTGCCATGTTGTTGATACCCAACGGTTGGGAGCAACGTTAGAACAGATACCTATAGTCAGCGAGTACGCGGATGTATTTTTGAGTGACTTGCCAGGTCTTCCACCTGATAGGGAGACCGAATTTGTTATAGACCTTGCACCAGGGACGACACCAGTTTCGAAGGCACCATATCGTATGGCACCAGTGGAGTTGAAGGAGTTGATGATTTAGTTGCAAGAATTATTGGACAAGAAGTATATTCAACCGAGTGTTTCTCCATGGGGAGCGCCGGTATTGTTTGTAAAGAAGAAGGATGGATAGTTGAGGCTTTGTATCGACTACCGAGAGTTGAACAAACTAACGATAAAGAATAAGTACCCATTGCCCAGGATTGATGATCTCTTTGATCAGTTGAGAGGAGCAAAATATTTTTCAAAAATAGATTTACGTACGGGGTATCACCAGTTGAAGGTGAGGGCGGAGGATGTACCTAAGACAGCATTTAGGACTCGTTACGGCCATTACGAGTTCTTAGTGATGTCTTTTGGGTTGACGAATGCGCCAGCCGCATTCATGGACATGATGAACCGAGTGTTCAAATAATATTTGGACAAGATCGTCGTGGTGTTCATTGATGATATCCTAGTCTATTCCAAGACGAAGGGGGATCATGCTGAACATTTGAGATTAGTGTTGGAGGCACTAAGAAAAGAGAGGTTGTATGCGAAATTCACAAAGTGTGAATTTTGGTTAGAGAGGGTGCAATTTTTGGGGCACGTCATTGACAAGGAAGGAGTTTCAGTGGATCCAGCGAAGGTAGAATCAGTAATGAACTGGGAACAACCGAAAATATAAACTGAGGTGCGGAGTTTCCTAGGGTTAGCGGGTTACTATTGGAGGTTTATTCAGGACTTCTCAAAGATAGCTATCCCGTTAACCAACTTAACCAGGAAGACGGTGAAATACGTATGGATGGAAAAGTGTGAAGACAGCTTTCAAGAGCTGAAGAAGAGGTTGAGTCAAGCCCCTGTATTATCGTTACTTGATGAGACGGGAATTTCGTAGTGTATAGGAATGCTTCACATAAAGGATTGGGTTGTGTGCTCATGCAGCATGGCAAGGTCATTGCGTATGCATCTAGGCAGTTGAAGGAGTATGAGGGGAATTATCCTACTCATGACCTTGAACTTGCTGCAGTGGTTTTTGCCTTAAAGATTTGGAGGCATTACTTATATGGGGAGAAGTGTGAGATCTACACAGACCATAAAAGTCTGAAGTATATCTTCACTCAGAAGGAGTTGAATATGAGACAGCGGAGATGGTTGGAGTTGATAAAGGATTACGATTGTGAAATCCTGTATCACCCAGGGAAGGCGAATGTGGTGGCCGACGCCTTAAGTAGGAAGGGACGGGAGAAGCTATCGATGTTAACATCTCAAGATGAGTTGGTTATAGAGATGGAAAGAATGGAGTTAGAAGTACGATGTCCAATCAAATAAGGCGAGAAACTGTTTGCAATTGAAGTTCAAACCACAATAGTGGAAAAAGTGAAGGAAGTGCAACTCAGAGCTGATGAATGCGAGCGGATAACGAAGAATATTTTAGACGGTATCGAAATAGCGTACAGTCTTGATAACGAAGGGTTATTGAGATTTAAAGGAAGAATTTGGGTTCCGTGTGAGCCAGAGTTAAAAGAGGAGATAATGGATGAAGCTCATCCCTCGAGGGACTCGATTCATCCTGGTAGTACCAAGATGTATCAAAACCTTCGAACCAATTTCTGGTGGTCAAATATGAAGAGGGAGATAGCAGAGTATGTCAGTAGGTGCTTAATTTATCAAAAAGTTAATGTCGAACATCAACGACCCAGTGGTTTGTTACAATCATTGGAGATTTTGGAGTGGAAATGGGAGCATATCACGATGGACTTTGTGGTGGGACTTCCAACGATGCAGAAAAGATACGATGCTATTTGGGTAATAGTGGATTATTTGACAAAGTCGACTCATTTCTTACTGATAAGAGTCAGATATAATTTAGACCAGTTAGCTAAGCTTTATATTAAAGAGATTATCTCGAGACATGGAGTGCCAGTTTTGATCATGTCAGATCGCGACCCGCGATTCACTTTGAATTTCTGGAAGAGTTTACAAGAGCAGATGGGAACACAATTGAGGTTGAGTACGGCG
Source organism: Panax stipuleanatus (assembly GCA_020205555.1). Classification (NCBI taxonomy): domain Eukaryota; kingdom Viridiplantae; phylum Streptophyta; class Magnoliopsida; order Apiales; family Araliaceae; genus Panax; species Panax stipuleanatus. The sequence continues at coordinate 107,068,931 of CM035124.1, forward strand.
TACCATCCACAGACCGATGGACAAAGCGAAAGAACAATTCAGACACTAGAAGACATGCCAAGGTCTTGCGTTATAGATTTCAAGGGGAGTTGGGACGATCATCTACCATTAGTAGAGTTTGCCTACAACAATAGTTATCACGCTAGTATAGGCATGCCGCCTTACGAAGCGTTATATGGACGGAAGTGTCGAACGCCACTTTTTTGGGATGAAGTGGGAGAGCGTCGAATGTTAGGACCTGAGATGGTTCAACAAATGGCAGAAGTAGTTAAGTTAATACGAACAAGGCTAGTAGCAGCTCAGGACAGACAGAAAAAGTATGTCGATCCACATCGGAAGAACAGGGAGTTTGAAGTCGGTTCGTATGCATTCCTAAGGGTGTCACCTTGGAAGGGGAAGATGCATTTTAGGAAAAAGGGGAAGTTAAGCCCTAGGTTTATAGGACCGTTTAAAATTTTGCGAAGGGTAAGAGAGGTAGCATATGAGATAGCATTACCTCCAGAGTTGGGGAATATCCATAACGTGTTTCACGTTTCGGTATTGCGTCCCTATAAACCGGATTACAAGCACGTAATCAAGTATGAACCAATTCAAGTCGAGAAAGACTTAACCTATGAGGAGTTTCCTACGCAAATTGTTGATAGGAAGGAACAAGTGTTAAGAAACAAAACTATACCTTCGGTGAAGGTGATATGGAGGAACCACAATGCCGAATAAGCAACGTGGGAACTCGAGGACAAGATGAGGAAGGCTTATCCTCATTTGTTTGATTAACTTGTATGGTAATTCTGGGGACAGAATTCTTATAAGAAGGGGAGAATGTAACGCCCGAGAAAATCGAGCGTTTATGTAAATGAAGTCTTATTTGATTTATTGAATAAAATTTGGATTATTTGCTTATTGAATTGAGTAAGTTAATTGTAGGTCATTTTATGACCTAGAGCATGCAGAAATGAGTAAGATTCTGGCTACGTGCTAGGAATAAATAATATGAATGTATAAGACAAAAATAAAAGGTTTTGAGAATAAAAATATTCTGGGAAAAGACGAAATAGACACTATTCAACCCTAAGGGTTAGGGTTTGACCCTATGCCATTTCGAGAGTTCAGAATGTCAGAATGACGTTTTGTCAAAAGATTTGACGGTAATATACCGTGAAAAGTTAAGTTAGCCGAGAAAAGTTTTCTCGGGAGGAAAAGTACGGGAATCACTATTCATCCATTTTTGCTCGGGAATTTATTTTGAAATTCCGAGAAACGCGTAATGATAGGATTTCGATACGAGATGTAATATGTAATAATATTTTATTTATGACTCACGAAGTTTTCGCGTCGAAACTTAAAATCCTAACGGTTAGGGAAAGTGATCTAATGAAATAATTATTTACGTATAATAATAAAGGATTATTGTACGGAAAGAATACGTGTATAATATGAGGTATTATACAAGAATAATACGGAGAGAATACGAGAATTAATACGAAGTATAATATGAATTTTATACAGAGTAAATAAGGTAAAATAAAGTGAATTAGAATTAATTGGAATTAAAAGTTGATAAGTTTGACCCGTGGGTCGAACCATTGGGTAAACGGGTGGTTTTAACCCATGGTTCAACCCACAACCCATGTTGGGCATGGGGGAACAAGGCCACATGGGAGCATGTGGGAGCACAAGGGGGGGACATGGTTGGCCATGTGCTAGCACATGGGCCTTAACTTGGTGGGAAAGAAAGGAGAGGAGGTGGGAATAGTAGAGGAGGTTGGGCCTAAATTACCTTTATACCCCCACCTTGCCAACTCCTATAAATATAGAGCTTGCTTTTCATATTTTGTTGTTTGAGAAATCCTACCAACTTAGAGAGAGAAGAAGGAAGCTTGAGCCTTACCTAGTCAACTCATCTATCAAGAAGCTAAGAAGTAGCCTTTGAGTCTCCATACTCACTCCACCAAGAACCTTAAAGGTATTCCCATAAGGAACAATATGTAAAACTTTCTTTTCATTCAATATTAGTGTTGATAGAGAAGTGTTAAAGAAAGCTTGAACCCTAGGAAGTTATAAGGATGGCTTAATAGTGAACTAAGAACCTTAACAAGCCATGCATGATGGAAGACTAAGAATTGATTAGGTACTAATAATGGACTTAATGAATTCATAGTAAATGGACTAATGAACATGTGAAACCACAAAAAACTTAAATGTTTTGAATGATTAAAATTAGTAATAATCAACCATGGGATTGATTCCAAGTAGTTTGGAGTAATAATAATGAAGAACGAAGATTCGGCGAAAGTTACGCGATTAGACGATAATCGTCGAAAACAGTAAATTTCTTGGATTAGAAGTTAAAAGTCGCTGTGAGTATCGGAAATGATGGTTTTCGATTGCAACATGTGAATTTGGGTAAACAAGACTTCCGAGGGAAAGAACGGATTGATTCCGACCTAAAACGAAGATTTAAGCGACGAACGTTCACGAACATTTAACGAAAATGTAAAAATGAACTAATTGGTGAATTTTTCGCTGACTGATTCAAAAATGAATTTCAACTTGATAGGATGGTAGAGCATGTTGTTTATGAACTTTTGGCTTTGGAACGAACCAATTCCGAGTTATAACGATTAAGTTATGGACTCCGAAATTTCAGAATTTTCAAAGACTTAGAAAATTTTCTGAGTTGAAGAGCTAGCGCCGCAGCGCCAGCCAATAGGCTTAAGCCGGCGCCACAGCGCCACACCCGGGAGAAAGCTCTGGAGAGTAGCGCTGCAGCGCCATTCCAAGGGTAATTTCTGGCGCCGCAGCGCCAGCATGGGAAAAAAATTGACATTGTTAAATAATTACTTAACCTTTTTGCATATCATTAAGGGGCTAGTAAATGATGTAATATAAACCTTAAACAACATGTTTAAGAAAGAGTTTATGAAAATTAAATGTTAAATAAACGTAATTAAACTTAAGTTTTGGACGTTAACCAAAACTAAGTTAAGGAACAAGTTAAATACCGTTTAATCATTATGCCTAGTGATGATTAAGAAGAGTTGGTTTATAACATAGGATGTTAATAAACAGTAATGAACATTAAATAACTTAAATGAATGTTATTAATTTAACATTTTGATTAAGTTATACAAGAAGGAAAAGTTAGGCTATACTTGGTATATCGATGATGAATTCTCATAGTTATGCTTTGTGTTATGCTTTGTAGACATTGTAAAGACTGAATATACTACGTGTAAAGGTTTAAAAGACGCAAAGACAATGTTTTATAACTTCGTTCATACTTTACTATGAATGCAAGTTTTATAAACTCTTGTCTATACATTATGGTTGAACAAGAGGTCATTGTGCATAATTGCTTATACATGAACTGTTATTAAATAGTCGATGCCATTTGATTCGGCTAGACTGAGATTTAGCATATTTTGGTGGATTTTTTCACAAATCTTTTCAAAATATATATAATGTTGTGATCCTATGCCGATTGCTTGGTACGGATTCTCAGGTGAACCTGAGTATGAATAAAACAAAGGTTTTAAACGTCGTTAATTCGACAGGCACGTGAGGTTGCCACAAATTAAACGTAAACACGTTTAATGTATGAGTGTTGATCAACATAGAGTACTACAGGCTGATCACCTGGATGTGCTTGTAAGCTATATCGAACTTACGACCTTCGTGTTGGGTTGTTCCTTTCATGAATGAGAACTAAAATATGGTTCATGGTCATTGACCAAGATGGATTCCCAAGAGATTATAAAGTCCTTGGGGATGGTTTTAAAAGAATCAAAATGATATTTTGATTTTTCTTAAGTACTTCATAACTATTGTACAGTTATTGAAGACCAAGGAATATGATTCTTGATTTTGTGGTTTCAAGATATACTGTTTAACTTGCTGAGCTGTTTATGCTCATTCTTGCTTAAAACTAAATGATTTCAGCTAAGAATGAACGGACCGAAGGATCCGGTAAAAACAAAGGCAAGTCCAAACTGGACAAGTAGTGACCTTTGTAATAGTATAGTATTAGTATTGTATTACTAATATTATGACACAGAACAATGTATTGGTTACGAATACTTGGGAAGGAATTTAGCAGAATGTAATACTTAGTAAACTTATGCATTGATATTTGTAACGACCATGAATTTTAAACTCCTTATTTATTAAATATGTGATTTAATTTTAACAAGTTAGTTTTGTGAGTTTATTTAAACCTTATGTGGTGGTGAGAATTTGTGAAATGATTAAAGGAAGTCACTAATGAGTTATTTAAATTAGTGGACTAACCTTAAGGATTTAATATCAGAGAATTGATGAGATTATTAATAATTAAATATTCAATTTATTTGAATACAGTGGCAAGATTTGAACCTATTGATTAATTTCAATTATGATTAATTAATCGATAATGTGTTGTTTAATTATTATTATGAATAAATAATAATTAATGAGTAAGAGAACTAATAATATAATATTATTATATTTAATTGATTTACTGTTATACACAAGCATGCGATACTAAACCTCTACTATATGGTAGCTATCTATATTATACATAATGCAATGTAACATATTAATGTGGTGAATATTGCATGTATGGACTATATAGTAAGATGAGATAAATTGAATGTATGTGACACTATGTGGACATTCATGTATACCCTATTGTCATATAATAAGATCAATTATTAATTTATAATGATTATATTGAGTTATTATAATTATATTATAATGGTTATAATAACGAGTAATAATAATACCCAATTGCTTTATATTCGGTATTAAGGAAAATGTGCATGGATTATATGTTGTGTACTTATTCATTATTAATTGCTATTTGAGATAACATAGTATCACCCATTTAAATGTATATGGAGTAAATACATATAACTTAAGTATATACTATTTGTATATATATATAGTATACAACTTAGTGTATTAGCAAATGCTGAGTTACATTGTCCCTAAATAAGAGTCCATTTCCTCTTCACGTGTATGCCCACATGCTATGTTACACTAGCCTCTCTTCTTCTCAAATTCATCAATGCTAGCTAATGATTTCAAGAGGTGTGGAGTTCATGATGAACTCACCAACTACTCAACCACCAATCCTTAACCATTGCACAAACACTCATTCCTTTGGTTTAATCTAATGGAGAATTGCAAAGTCTGTGTAAATATTTATCTATAAATATAGCTCCCCTTCTCCTCATTTCATTTGCTGAGGATTTCAATTGAGTTAGGAAGGAGTATTATAGTAACATTGTGAGTATCATAGTAACATTATAGATTTTGTTTAGCAGCAAGTTCATTTATAGAGGTATAACTCCATTTCAATTTCTATAAAATTCTTAATCTTTGATTCTTGGAATTAAGCATGTAATTGTTGACAATTGATTTGGAATATGTTGTTTAGTGTTATACAAGATGTTAAGCATGTTCGAATTGCAATGTGTTATGTTAGAATCAATTTTTGTAGAAAAATTTCTGAGTTAGGCTAAGTTCTGCCGTTGCTGGGCAGTTACTGTCACCGGCCAACAGCCTGCGCAGCTGCGCCAGTTATGTACTGGCCAGCGGCGCAGCTGCGCCAGGACCAGTTCCCAGATTTTAATTCCTGTTAAGTTACTATCATGAACTAGCGTATGGTACCTTGTTAGAGCAAGAATGTAAACTGGATTAACACACATATATGAGTATATGCATATAGTATGAACAAGTATAACTATGTTAGTACACATGATTGACGCAACACTTATAGTTTTGAAATGAAACTTATAGTTTCGATTGTGAACTTAGACACGTAAGTAGCATGTACATATTCTAATTTTATAAACACAATAGTGTGGTTTATATTGTCATGAAATGCGAGTCTAAAGTGTGTTCACACACTAGTATACGTGATTGCAAGATTCGGATGATTTCGAAATGAGAAACTTAAGACTTTTGAAAACAAACTTGACTAAGACTTAGTGTCTTTTAGATTATGACTATTTGAGAACCTATATGTGGCTTATATATGAGTTCTAAGATATGTGAGTCATGACTACGAGACGCTTAATATGTACTATGATACCTTGTTGACTTAATGTGATTCCGATGTGAAAACTTAGAATGAGAAAACTAAATAGCGTCGATTACCATGAAAATGATATTATGATCATGCGAGCATGTGTATTAAAGTTCATTATACCTATAAGCATATTAACATAGACCTCGTTTGGTCAAAGCGTGAATTTCGCATATGCACGTATTCATAAGAAATGAAGTTCTGAAGCATGAACTACGTGATTAAAGTATATGTGTGTAGTATACTCAAGCATGCATATTAAATATTGTTCAGCCTTGTTATGTGATGACATGACTCTAGTAACCGATTTTGAAGCATGAACGTATATTGCTTAAAGTATGTGAATGGTCGGCATAAAGACATATGATTTTGAATTGAATAGGGTGAGCATGCTAGGATTCAAACTTGAAAGTATATTCTTGAAGCATGATTAATTTGAAATGCTAAATATTCAAACCTATGTTGATGTATAGAAACCAGGTGTTCTAAAACTATTAAATTAAGGACAGAGTTAATTGTTTATAGACTCAGTCATAGTGATTGACTTACATGAATTACGTGATAAACTTATATGATAAGTAGATGCTTGTAAGTATAGACTTATATTGGTTTACACATGCTAATTGAAAGGCTGACTTATTAATGTTAGGTCATTTCGACACAAGTTAATTAAAGCTAAAACTTATTTGTAGCTGAGCAATCAGGCAAGTTTCCTAACTTCATTTAATTGTTATATTGAATGCAAGTATTCTAAATTCTTGCACTACCTTATTCAATGAATCGTGTAAGTAAGTCTCCGAACTTCACTCTTTGGTTGTGCAAGTTCTTTAATTCTTATTGTGCAAGTTCCTATCCTTCTCATATTGTATTGAGTAGGTTACTATCGTATTGACAGTTAATTATTTAAAGCTTGAACTTTATTTCCAAGCATGCTATTAGGTGGTTTAATTACTTTACAATTATTCCACATCGATATTATTGTTATTCGCACTTGGTGCACTTGAGTTCGTACAGTCTTGGACTTGTACATTATTTAAAGTTCTACAATTCTTGAACTGTGTCAGATAGAGTCTGAACCCTTGTTCGGTCAGACAATTGTATAAAATTTTATAAAAGCTATCCAAACCAATTGATTGTAAGGATTCTTTGACTGAAAGAACACCCCTTATATATAAAGGGGAGTACCCTAGGTATCTAGTATAAAGATACAAACTGCAGAGTTGAATGTTATGCATATACATGGTACGCGAGGCTGATCTCCTCAAGTACTTATTCTGTAGCCAGTAACCAAAGGGTCAATCAGCTATTGATTTCGTTGGAGTTTTATAGTTCAAAGTCTACTTGACTATCAGTTATTCTAAAAGAAATCATTATTCTTGCTTCCGATATTAATATTGTTGAATTCATTGTCAGATATTTTCTATTCATCATGATATATCCTTTATTGTTGTAATTAAACTTGCTGAGCAAACTTGTTGCTCATTCTTGCTATATCATGACTTATATTGCAGTTAAGCCCGAGACTTCAGGGAAGGACAAGGGTAAAGGGAAGATGTAGGATTAGTTTGCAAGGAGCAGACTTTATCTTTATGGTTAATTAAATTTCTGTTATGTAATATGAACCCTAATGACTATTTTAGGGTATGTTTGGTTGACTGTTTTAAGGTTATAGAATCTTGGGATTAGTAACACCTTTTGAATGAACGACGTACGTTTATTATATTCCGTATTTAATTATCGTATGTTGTTTAGGGGTGGATGTTTGTATTATATCGTGACGACCGGACCGGGGTCAGAGGACCCGGATTTGGGGGTGTCACAATTTGATGTCCTCAATTAAATGTATGAGTAGATTGTAGCACCGTGTAGCACCATGTCCTGGGTTTGAAGGTACCCGGATTTGGGGGCGTCACAGGTATGGGTGAGATGTGCCAATTTTTCAAAGTTAGCAAGTGGTAATAAAATATTCATTGTGTCGGAGAATATTCGTTTGGTCGGGGAATATTCTTTTTGTCAGAAAATATTTGTACGACGGCGCAATCAATGGTGGACCCACAACGTAATAACTGTTGGATGAAGAAAACGACAAGAATGAGTTTTCTAAAAATAACGGCGTGGTTGTTACCGTTAAAACTATTGAAATACCCGGTGGTTAAAATACAGTAAACGCGGTGTTGCACAGTAGCACGCGGTATTGCACAGTAATTCTAATTATTGATTCTTACGTAAGAAGTCACTACTCAATAATTGTTACAGTAGTTACTGTTCAATATTTTATATTATTGATTCAATAATTGCTACATTGATAATTGCATAATATTTTATTAATTCAATAACTGTCATTGCACAGTATTTCAAATTATCAAATTAATAATTTGAATAATATTATTAGATAGCATTATTGGCAATGACTAAGGAAGTTCTGTCTAGGAGGGGTTATTTAATTGCACGCCAGTAAGGAGAATTCCTTATCGGAAAGTCCCCTCTATCTTGGGAACGATCTGGTTGTCAATATTGTAGTTCTGTAATATTATTTGTGAATAGTTAATTATTGATTTATATGATAAGGAAATATTTATTTTTGTGGATATAAAAGAAAGAATTAATGTTGAGGTGTTTTTTTTATCAGTATTGGTTGTTTATATTGCGAGTTATAATAATGATGAATATATAAATGTTGTTAAAAATATTGAGGGGATTTTTATGAAGTATTTGTTGTAAATTTTGCTTATTTTATGGACCCCCCATTTTCCCATTCTTTAAAATAATCGGTATATATATATATATATATACTTGTGTGAAAGTGACATATGGAGTGGGGCCCACATGTGGGATGAAAATAAAAATGGGGTGGGGGGGAGGAAACATGTTTGGGAGGGAGTATTAGTATTATATATATATATATATATATATATATATATATATATATTAAATGTGTGTGTGTGTATGATAATGTGTGTGCAGGTGGGTGATATATATATATATATATATATATATATATATATATATATTATATAAAGTTTTGTTTTATTAGATTATAAATAGAATATATTATATTTTATTTAAAATTTTATTTTATTAGAATATTTTATTGCACAGTAATGAATAGTAAAAATTAGAAAAATCAGTTTTCTCTGTCGGTGCGCGCCCGTGAACTTCGTTTGAATTTTTCCTGTGCAATCCGTGATTTTTCCTAAATAGTATCCTTTCATTTTCGTATAAATAGGATGCTTAGTTTAGAAATAAAAATCACACCAGAATCAGAGAATTCTTCTTCTATAATATTGAGCGTATTTCTTTAGAGTTTAATGAAGCTTTGAGTGTAGAAAATAGTTCAGGTTTTTGTTCACATAATATCCGATATACCTGTCAGAAATACTCTCCTGTTAAGGTAAGGGATGTTATTTTCTTTCATAAATGATGTTATTCTTTTCAATATTATTATACTAAAATATTAGCATAGATTTTATTATGAAATTCTTACTTTTTTCGTCAGGGTTACTATTCACGTATACGGCACTACTCACGAAAAAAAAATTAAATTTTCTTCTATTTGTCCAAGTTGGCTATTATGGGTCCTATCTTTGATTGGATCCAAGTTTTGATCTTTATTCTTGAATTTTGCTCCGCAAAGTATCATTATGGAGTATTCTTAAACTTGGATAAACTAAATTACGAATCTTTAATATTTGTCCTTTATCTCACTGGATTCGTTAATTATTTTGTTTTTCATCATCCTCAGTTCTGAATGGTGATATAACTGAATATCTTTGGCCTGTAGAGCAAAGATGAATGATTACTTGATGAATATCTTTGACTGTAGTGCTAAGATAAACAGGTGTTGAGATGAACATGATCAACTGGTGATACAAATAAATATCTTTGGCCCGTAGTGCATAGATGAATATTTGATTTGAGATGTATATTGATTGATGTTGAAGGGATAAAATATTGATGATGGACTTTTAAATCATAGAAGATAGTAGACTTTATTCTCTACTTAACTCTTCTAATGAATTGTTATTTCCGCTGCGAATATTGATCTAAAACTTATTGTCCATAATACTTTATCTGATTTAGTGAAGGCTAACGATAATTTATTTTTCGTTATCTTAGTTATAATATTCTTTACTGGGCTAGTTGAGCTCACCCTTTTCATCTATTGTCCTCTTCAGGGAATGAGAATGTTGCGGGAACTAGTCGGGGAATAGTGTGATGGTCAGAGTTAGATATGTAAAAGTCCTCACTATTCTATAAAATAGTGGGATAATAATTATAATGAATAAGGAATGAATTTGAATATTTATATTTCGTATTATATACGATTTGCATTGAAATTCACAATTGTATGGTCGTATTTCTCACGACCTTTTGTTATAAAAGTTTTGTATTTGAAATTTTGTACCATGTATTTGGCGACTCAAAATGGGTTGGTATTGAACCTATTTTGGGGGCGTCACAGTTGTTATCAGAGCTTAGGGATATGATCTCTGGCAGAGATCGGGAAATAGAACTAGGAGGGGAGAGACGAGTAAATCCTTCGCTAGTGTGTCCTACCTAAGCTTATCTGGTATTTAATTGGTTAGTCGGAGCATAGGGTTAATATGTGATATGTTAATTTGTTTAATTAACCCTTATTTTGTGGCAGTATTTGAGAATGGCAACTGAAAATTTAAGCAATGGAGTGAATGAGACCGTTGAGACACCATTAATCACCAACTAGGAGAACGTGCAACATTAAGACAATACCGCTGATCAGACAATGAAGGATGGGATGTTTAGAAGCTTTTTGCAATTCATGCAAAATCAGACGAGGGAGACTCGTGCGCAAAATACAGGTGGAAATAATAACAACTTGCAGCTTGTCACTGCCAAGCAGCTCAAAGAGTTGGGACCACCAGAGTTTCAGGGAAAGCCAGATCCGATCAAGGCAGAGACGTGGGTTAAGCAAATTATGAAGATATTTGATGTCTTGGGATGCACGGAGGAACAGAAGGTTCTATTCGCCACGTTTATGTTCCGTGGAGAGGCAAATTACTGGTGGGAATCTGCGAAGCGTACCCAGCCTGCCACACTCAAGATGTCGTGGGAGGAGTTCAAGAAACTGTTCATTGACAAGTACTTTCCAGAAAGTATTCGTCAAATTAAAGAGGTAGAGTTTATCAGACTAGAATAGAACAACATGACGGTGTCCCAGTACGAGGCTAAGTTCACAGAGTTATCCTAGTTTGCACCTCATTTGGTGGAGAATGAGGAACGTATGACGTGGATGTTTCTTAGAGGTTTGAAACTAGAAATTCGTCAATACCTCATTTCTCACAAATTTTCTCTATATTCAGATGTGGTAAACAGGGCCCAATTGTTAGAACGTGATAATAATTATGTTCAACCAATAGATAACAACCAAGGTCGTATAGGTGGCAACAGTCATCAGAACAATGACAACCAGCGGGGAGGAAAGTTTCATGACAGAAGCGGTAACCACTCTTGTGGTAATCGTAGCTATGATAATAGAAGAAGTGAGTCGGGGGGAGATTTCAAGAAGAGAAGGTACAACAATGAGAACGTAAAAACGTCGACAGCAGCACCAGCATCAACTGTTTCTAGGGGAGGAGAACGACCACCGATCATATGCTATAAATGAGGGCAAGAAGGACATATCAGTCCCAACTGCACACAGCAATCCAAGGTGTGCTATAACTGTAGAAAGGAAGGTCACATTGCTGGAGTGTGTCCTGTAGCGAAACCAAGTCTAGCGGGGATGGTGACTCCAAAGGCCGTCCCGGACAAGTCAAAGTCGGTGGTTCTTGGAAGAGCGTTTGTCGTGACTGCCCAAACCACAAAGAACCCGAACGAGGTGATCACGGGTAAGCTTATCATAAACTCTTGCGAAGTTTTTACCTTATTAGACACCGGTGCTACCCATTCTTTTATTTCACCTGCTTGTGCTCAACGTTTGAACTTGACTCTTGAGAAATTAGACTTTAATTTATCTGTTGAAACTCCGTTGGGAGATACCTTCGTTACATCCACGGTTTACAAATCTTATTTGATTCAAATTGGTACCCTCACCCTACCTGTTGATCTTGTATCTTTGAAAATACTTGCATTTGATGTAATTTTAGGAATTGACTGGTTAACCACTTATCATGCCAAAATTGATTTTTTTCGTAGGGTTGTTAGTTTTCATATTCCTAACCAATCTGTTGTGCGAATTCAAACAACCAAACCCCTAAAATCAATTAATGTCATTTTAAGTCATAAAGCTATTCGTTTATTAAAAAATGAATGTCAAGCTTTCTTAGCCCATGTCACTGATCTAAACCAGAATACGTTAGGTTTGAATGATATTTTTGTTGTTAATGAGTTTCCTGATGTATTTCCCGAAGAACTTCCCGGTCTACCCCCAGAACGTGAAGTTGAATTCTTTATTGACCTTGAACCCAGTATAAAACCTATTTCTAAAATCCCATATCGAATGGCTCCCATTGAACTTCAGGAGTTAAAGGTCCAACTACAGGAGTTGTTAGACATTGGTTTTATTCGTCCTAGTACATCTGCTTGAGGTGCTCCTGTTTTACTCGTAAAGAAGAAAGACGGGAGTATGCGACTTTGTATTGCCTATCGGGAGTTGAACCATGTCACCATCAAGAATAGGTATCCGTTACCTCGTATTGATGACATGTTCGACTAGTTGTAAGGTGCAATTTTTTTTTCAAAGATCGATCTTCTTTCTAGATATCATTAGTTAAAGATTAAAACTGAGGATATTCCAAAGACTACTTTTAGAACTCGATACGGGCATTATGAATTCTTATTCATGTCTTTTGGATTGACTAATGCTCCGGCTTCTTTTATGGATATGATGAACCGTGTATTCAAAGAATATTTGGATCAGTTCGTGGTTGTCTTTATTAATGACATCCTCATCTATTCCAAAAGTCGTGAAGATCATTAGCACCACTTGAAGCTGGTACTTCAAAGGCTTCGTGAAAACAAGCTATATGCCAAGCTGAAGAAATACGAGTTCTGTCTTGAGGAGGTAGCATTCCTTGGGCACGTGGTATCAAAACGTGGGGTATCTGTTGACCCAGCGAAGATTGAAGAAATACAAAGTTGGGAGCAACCGAAGTCGGAGACCAAAGTACGTAGCTTTTTAGGTTTAGCTGGTTATTATCAGAGATTCGTGGAAGGCTTTTCTTGAATCGCTACTCCATGAACTCAGCTGACTCGAAAAGATATAAAATTCATATGGAACGAGGAATACGAGAAGAGCTTCCAAGAGCTCAAGAAGAGACTCATTTCAGCACCTATTCTGACAATACCATCTGGTTCGGATGGATTTATTATCTACAGCGATGCTTTGGGCAAAGGGTTAGGATGTGTTCTCATACAACATGGGAAAGTCATAGTCTATGCCTCACGAAAACTCAAAGAATATGAGAGGAATTATCCTACTCATGATCTAGAGTTGGCAGCAGTCGTTTTCGCGTTGAAGATCTGGAGACACTACCTGTATGGAGAGAAAGTGGAGATTTATATGGATCATAAGAGCCTTAAATATTTCTTCACTCAAAAGGAACTCAACATGCGACAACGACGTTGGCTTGAGCTGTTGAAAGATTACGACCACACCATCCAATACCATCCTGAAAAAGTGAACGTGGTAGTTGACGCGTTGAGTAGAAGATCATATGCGAGAACGAGTGCAATGATGTCAAGTATACGTGTAGAACCAGCTTTAATCGATAAAGTTAAAGTTGCTCAAGCTACAGACCCGGAGCTGATGAAGATAAAGAAGAAGAAGGTGAAAGAAGGTGCTATTCCAGAAGCAAGAATCGATGAAAAAGGAATACATCAAGTCAACTTCAGACTTTGTGTTCCTAACGATTCTGATTTGAAGTATAGAATCATGATGGAGGCACACAACACATAGTTTGCAATCCATCTTGGGAGTACCAAAATGTATAGTGATCCTCGACATATATTTTGGTGGAGCAATATGAAGAGAGAGATCGCGGAGTTTATCTCGAGGTGTTTAACGTGTCAACGTGTCAAGGCGGAGCATCAAGTGCCAAAGGGTCCATTGCAACCACTTGAGATTCCAAAATGGAAGTGGGATCACATTACCATGGATTTCATTACGGGTCTTCCCAAGGTTTCTCAAGGCATAGATGCGATTTGGGTTATTGTCGATAGATTAACCAAATCTGTTCATTTCTTGCCTATACGAGAGATTTATTCACTAGAACGTCTTGCTCATATGTACATAAATGAGATTGTGAGATTGCATGGCATGCCAGTATCCATAGTTTTGGATCGTGACCCAAGATTCACTTCACATTTTTGGGTCAGTTTGCAGAAAGCTATGGGCATGGATTTACGATTCAGTTCGGCTTATCATCCTCAAACGAACAGAAAATCGAAAAGGACTATTCAAACTCTTGAAGATCTATTTAGTCTCTGTGTTTTAGACTTCAAAGAGAGTTGGGATAAGTACCTACCATTAGTGGAATTCTCATACAATAACAGTTATCAGGCAAGTACAGGCATGGCTCCATTCGAGGCGTTGTATGGGAGAAAGTACGCATGACTACGAAAAAGATCCAAATGATCCGACAACGTATACAAACAGCACATGATCGACAAAAAATTTATGCGGATCTTCATCGAAAGGACGTGGAATTTATTGTTGGGGACCATGTGTTATTACATGTTGCTCCATGGAAGGGAGTTACAAGATTCGGGAAGAGAGGAAAGCTCAATCCACAATTTATTGGTCCATTTGAGATTCTTGACCGAGTAGAAAATGTGGCATATAGACTTGCTTTACCTCCAAGTATGTCTCATGTTTATAACATTTTTCACATATCCATGCTACGTAAATATGTGAAAGACCCAAACTACATTATTGAGTTAGAACCAGATGAGATAGCCGAAGATTTAATGTACGAGGAGGTACCTGTCAAGATCTTGGATAAGAAGGAACATGTTCTACGCTCAAAGGTTATACCTCAAGTTAAAATTTTGTGGAGGAACCATGCTATTGAGAAAATGACCTGGGAGTTAGAATCGAAAATGAAAGCTAGGTATCCTCACCTTTTCGAAACACCAGGTACGCATGTCAATTTCGAGGAAGAAATTTCATAAGGAGTGGAGGTTGTAAGACCCCAACTTTTATGAATAAATTGAATTTCCTTTATATATTATTTTAAAATAGTAAGGTGTTGATTTGATAAATGTGATAAGTTATGGGTGAGATGTGCAAATTTTTCAAAGTTAGCAAGTGGTAATAAAATATTAATTGTGTCGAAAAATATTCGTTTGGTCGGAGAATATTCTTTTTGCCGGAGAATATTCGTACGACGGCGTAATCATTGGTGGCCCCACAACGGAATAACTGTCGGATGAAGAAAACGACAAGAATGAATTTTCTAAAAATAACGGCGTGATTGTTACCGTTAAAACTGTTGAAATACCGGTGGTTAAAATACAGTAAACGCGGTGTTGCACAGTAGCACACGGTATTGCACAGTAATTCTAATTATTGATTCTTACGTAAGAAGTCACTACTCAATAATTGTTACAGTAGTTACTGTTCTATATTTTATATTATTGATTCAATAATTGCTACATTGATAATTGCATAATATTTTATTGATTCAATAATTGTCATTACACAGTATTTCAAATTATCAAATCAATAATTTGAATAATATTATTAGATAGCTTTATTTGCAATGACTAAGGAAGTTCTATCTAGGAAGGGTTATTTAATTGCGCGCTAGTAAGGAGAAATCCTTATCGGAAAGCCCTCTCTTTACTGGGAACGACCTGATTGTCAATATTGTAGTTCTGTAATATTATTTGTGAATAATTAATTGTTAATTTATATGATAAGGAAATATTTATTTGTGTGGATATAAAAGAAGGAATTAGTGCTGAGGTGTTTTTTATCAGTATTGGTTGTTAATATTACGAGTTATAATAATGATGAATATATAAATGTTGTTAAAAATATTGAGGGGATTTTTATGAAGTATTTGTTGTAAATTTTGCTTATTTTATGGACCCCTCATTTACCCATTTTTAAAATAATTGGTATATATATATATATGTGTGTGAAAGTGACTATGGGGTGGGGCCCACATGTGGGATGAAAATGAAAATTGGGGGGGGGAGGGGGGAGAAAACGTGTTTGGGAGGGAGTATTAGTATTATATATATATATATATATATATATATATATATATATATATATATATTAAATATGTGTGTGTGTATATGTATGATAATGTGTGTGTAGGTGGGTGATATATATATATATATATATATATATATATATATATATATATTATATAAAGTTTTGTTTTATTAGATTATAAATAGAATATATTATATTTTATTTAAAATTTTTATTTTATTAGAATATTTTATTGCACAGTAATGAATAGTAAAAATTAGAAAAATCAATTTTCTCCGTCGGTGCGCGCCCGTGAACTTCGTTCGAATTTTTCCTGTGCAATCCGTGATTTTTCCTAAATAGTATCCTTTCATTTTCCTATAAATAGGATGCTTAGTTTAGAAATAAAAATCACACCAGAATCAGAGAATTCTTCTTCTATAATATTGAGCGTATTTCTTTAGAGTTTAAGGAAGTTTTGAGTGTAGAAAATAGTGCAAGTTTTTGTCCACATAATATCCGATATACCAGTCAGAAATACTCTCCTGTTAAGGTAAGGGATGTTAATTTCTTTCGTAAATGATGTTATTCTTTTTAATATCATTATACCAAAATATTGGCATGGATTTTATTATGAAATTCTTACTTTTTCGTCGGGGTTACTATTCACGTATACGACACTATTCACGAAAAAATTAAATTTTTTTCTATTTGTCCAAGTTGGCTATTATGGGTCCTATCTTTGATTGGATCCAAGTTTTGATTTTTATTCTTGAATTTTGCTCCACAAAGTATCATTATGGAGTATTTTTAAACTTGGATAAACTAAATTACGAATCCTTAATATTTGTCCTTTATCTAACTGGATTCGTTATTTATTTTGTTTTTCATCATCCTCAGTTCTGAATGGTGATATAACTGAATATCTTTGGCCTGTAGAGCAAAAGTGAATGATTACTTGATGAATATCTTTGGCCGTAGTGCGAAGATAGACAGTTGTTGATATGAACATGACCAGCTGGTGATACAAATGAATATCTTTGGCCCGTAGTGCAAAGATGAATATTTGATTCGAGATGTATATTGATTGATGTTGAAGGGATAAAATATTGATGATGAACTTTTAAATCATAGAAGATAGTAGACTTTATTCTCTACTCAACTCTTCTAATGAATTGTTATTTTCGCTGCGAATATTGATCTAAAACTTGTTGTCCATAATATTTTATCTGATTTAGTGAAGGCTAACGATAATTTATTTTTTTTTATTATTTTTGTCATAATATTCTTTACTGGGCTAGTTGAGCTCACCCTTTTCATCTATTGTCCTCTTCGGGGAATGAGAATGTTGCGGGAATTAGTCGGAGAACAGTGTGATGTTCAGAGTTAGATCTATAGAAGTTCTCACTATTCTATAAAATAGTGGAATAATAATTATAATGAATAAGGAATGAATTTGAATATTTATATTTCGTATTATATACAATTTGCATTGAAATTCACAGTTGTATGGTCGTATTTCTCACGACCTTTTGTTATAAAAGTTTTGCATTTGAAATTCTGTACCATGTATTTGGCGACTCAGATTGGGTTGGTATTGAACCTATTTTTGGGGCGTCACAACATAGGACATATCTCTTCTTTTATTAGAAGTGATAGATTCTTTATTGACCATTCATTATCTTCATATGTAACTTATTATACCTAAGCATAACCTTTGATATACCCTAAGGCCATGTTTGTTTGCAAGGATTATAATCCCAGGATTATAATCCTTGGGATTATAATTCAAGACTATTAATCCTAGGATTAAATAGTCCTAGTCAAATGTTTATTTTTTATGAGATTATTCTTGGGATAACTTAAAATAATCTCATGTTATGTTTGTTTTTTTCAGGATTAATTAAAGGATTGGATTAAAAAATATCGTTTAGACTATTATACCCTTACCAATAATAACATATTTTAACTATAATTTAAACTTATTTATACATAAAAAAATAATGAAAAATTAATTAAAAACTTTTAAATAAGTGGTTATATTATTCAGTAAATATTATTTTTTTGAGAGGGGGTGGGGGTGGGATGGAGTGGGTGAAAGTAGTATGCATACAAGCCAATCATGTATGATGATAAAGCATATACTTTGGAGGCAATCTTATTTATTTATTAATAAAAATATTCATTTATTAAAGGCATCTAATTATCTACATGGTGCTGTTTTTATAATATGTAAATAACCCATAGTTTTAAGCAATGCTTTTAGAATCATGATGATGATCATGCCAATGAGATCTAAATTCTTAGAAAGCTCTAAAACTAAAATAGTTCCTAATCATGGGATTACTAAAAAGGGGATTAGTAAATCCGGATAGATTAGTACATATGTTGCTTGCTCATTAGATGAGGATGATTGATCTCATAATCATTTGTGTGGAGACACTAAAGCAAGTATGTAGGTGCTTATTGGAGAATAAGTTCACTGAACGTGACTCGCTATGGAATACCTAATGGAGTTTTACTCGCCTGTCAATAGGAATTCCTAATGTGATAGTAGTACAAGTGATCCTTGGACTTGAGATCATCATAGTATCTTGTATGTAATGAATTATACTTTGACTTATTCCTTAAAGCCCTTTAGGGTATATAAAAGGGTATGCTTGGGTATAATGAGTTACATATGGAGACAATGAATGATCAATAAAGAATCTACCACCTCTAGTAAAGGAAGAGATATGTCCTATGTGATTCGTTAAATGACAACCCAGGAATCCTTGGCCAAGGTAAAATGAAATAAGAAAGGAGTTTCTAATTTACATTAGTTGGAGTTGTGCATTTTCTAATCGAAATACATATAATTAAATAAAATAAGACTTGACAGTAAATTCATGTCTTATATTTAATTGGGACATTGTATGGTGGAAGGATTGAATTGTATGGTAACTATTTACTCACAGGTTCTTTTATGATTAATGTTGAAATCTATATTATCTGGAAAGTCGTTGATCGCTAGGGAGGCTTATCCCTATTGTAGAATAAATATTATTTATTTAAATAGATTATTAGTTTAATTTATTTATTTAAATAAGATTAGAATTGTTCTAATTGATTTATTCACAACCGATTTAATATGGAGAACCTAAAGGGTCACACCATAAAAGGAAGAATAATTATTTAAGAAGGTAATGGCATAATCGTAATAATGCATTAAGTGAAATTAATTTAATCTATGGTGATAGAATAAATTAAATAGCTTAATATTTATTATTTAATATTTTGGAAATATTAAATATAAATTAATAAGAGGAGTCTTATTAATATTATTATAATTATTATTATTTTAATTTCTAAAGGAGTTTAGTAATTAATTTAATATTAGTACTCTCATTTATTCCTAATAAGATTAGGAGACAAATTAATTAAATGAATTTAATTAATTATTTCCCATGTGGTGGGAAGCCTAAATTAATTAAAGGAGTTTAATTAATTAAAAGAAATCCCATGTCTAATAGGATTAGAAGGGTTGACCAATATCTATATAAGAGGATTCTTATAATAAATATTACTTGATGCAATTCCAATTGTTGGAGAGTAGTCCTTTTCTATAGAGGATAGAAAACTAAGCCAACCACCCTCCTTCTTGATAATTCATCTTCCTTGGTGGATCACCTCTAGAGGCCAAACACTTGGGTGGCTAACGTTGATCAAAGGAAGGAATCTAATCTGGAAATTCAAGGAGATCACGAAGAACAAGGAGTTGAACTAGTACCTGTGGAAGCTTCGTTCTACAAGGGTATGATTCCATAACTTCTTATTTATCGTTTTAAATTAATAATTTGCATAAAGGATGATCCGGGTAATGGTTTTGTAGAAATTTTTTTAAACTCTGATATACCATGCTTCCGCTAATTTTTGCAATTTGATTGCGTCACGATTTCGTACAAACCCAACAGTGGCATCAGAGCCAAACTTTTATGCAATTATTAATTTATTTTTGATTTCATATACATATGGGTATATATTTAAAATAATTTATTGGGCATAATTTTATTGTATAAAATTATTTTTTTTTAAGAAAAAAAATGACGTTTTTTTTTTTTGGGACGAATCACAATTTTTTTTTTTTGGGTGCTAATCTTGAATTCTGCAAAGAAAATGTGTTGTCTCTTTCTTACTCCAAAAAGAATGTGACCCATCAGGAAAGGACTCTTTTAATAAACCTGCAGGACTCTTTTAATAAAAGAAGGTGACTTCTTTTTAAAAAAATAAATATGATATATTTATATATTATATTCTAAATAATTTTATAATTAAAATAAAGAGTTTATTTTAATCTTGAAATTGGATTTCATACAATTTAAAATTGCCCATTAAATGATACTCATATATATATGGAATGTTTTAATTCATGAGATGAATATTTAGTTATTGATATATATGGTGATATGTATGATAATAAATGGGGATTGATTATGGACTATTTGACCAATGTGATTGGATTTTATTTTAGTTGAATGCTTGAATGAATGGGTTTTATTAAATGGGGTCTGTGTACCTTGTCTTCTCTAATTTTTTTTTTCGTGATGTAAAATTCTATCTCCCTCCTATGTACTTCCCCTTGACTGCTGATCAAGGTTTCTATTTAAATTAAATAGTTTAATGTAATAGAAATAGTTAGAATTATCTTGAAAAAATTGGAGACCAAGGAGCAAGGAGCGCGTGAAGACCCGTTTGTATGGAGCCCGGGTTTAAATGTAATAGTTATATTTAAATTTAAATTCTTGCACTCCTAGGTTTGACCTTTTGGTTCACTTGGTGGTTCTAGTGAACCAAACTAGAATAAAAGTCCATAATCAATCTGGGTAGAATATAGTATTCTATATTGCATGCTAAATATTATATATATTATATTTTATGCAAACACGATTCGCATGTTTAATAAAATGACGCGTATTTTATATATATATGTGCATGCACGCTAAACAAGATGAGACAAATAATAACAAATCCCTCAAAGAAATAATATTAAGTCCAAAGCGTTCAAATGATATTTGGAATATCGAACGTCGCCTTCTAGCATGATAAATTAATAGAGTATTAAATATTTAATATGAGCTTGTTGTGCTATCCACAAGGCGAGTATTGCATATTTAAGATGTTAATTAATCACATTTGATGCTTATCAAGAAAATTGAACGATCTAGTCTTGTTGTGCTATCCACAAGGACGAACATTTTTCTTTTTTGAATTTATAGAAGTGCTAGGCTGGACTTAACTTAAATCGTTTTAGTTCGGATGTGCACACACTTGACCATTATGATTTAAGAGGCAAAATAAAAGGAGTTATATAGTGATGTAATTGACAAGAGTTGTCTACCTATTTATTTGTATATCGCTTGTTGTGCTATCCACAAGGTTATATACATTTGAAATGGGATCCTTATTCTCACTAGCAAATCTTTAATTAGATGTTGCCGAACTATATAAGTGAGGGTAATATAGTTTGATAAAAATAGTGGGAGATACCATTTAAAATAAAGACCTAAATTTATTTTGGTATGCAAAATTAATAAAATGAATGTTTGCTAAAATGTTGTTTTTCACATGCAAAATTTTAAAAATGTCAAAATCACTAATTTCACTGCGAAGCATACTTGATGCTAATAAGCTTACCGGGCCGAATTATACGGACTGGCTAAGAAATCTGAGAATAGTTCTCACTGCTGAAAAGATTTCTTATGTCCTAAACTCACCTGTCCCTGGAACTGTTCCAGAAACAGCCTCTGAGGAAGAGATTGCCACCATTGTAAAGTGGCAAGATGATGCATCTGTGGCTCAATGCATCATGCTCGCATCCATGAATAACGAGCTTCAGCGTCAGCACGAAAACATGGATGCTCCTACTATGTTGATTCACCTCAAGGAGTTGTATGGTGAACAAAGTAGGACTGCTAGATATGAGATATCTAAGGAGCTCTTCCGATCTCGGATGACCAAGGGCAAAGTGAACATAAAGGAACAAAAGAAATCTGATCCAGCTAGCAAAGGAATGTGCTTCCATTGCAACGAGTCCGGGTCATTGGAAGAGGAACTGCAAGAAGTTTCTGGCAAAGAAGAAGCTTGGAGAAGCTTCGACTTCCAATCAAGGTTTATTCATGATTGAAATTAATTTTTCAGAAAGTCAAAATTCTACTTGGGTATTGGATACCGGCTGTGGTTCTCACATATGTAATAATGTGAAGGGACTGGTCAGAAGTAGAAAGCTGAACAATGATGAGGTGATCCTACGAGTGGGGAATGGAGCAAAGGTTGCTGCATTAGCTGTATGAACTTATTATTTAGCAATGCCTTCGGGCAAGTCCATTTATCTTAATAATTGTTATTATGTTCCGAATATTATTAAAAATATTATTTCAATTTCTGTATTGGATATGGAAGGATTTAACGTTGTTATAAAGAACAATAGTTGTTCTATTTATAAAGACGATATTTTATATGGTGTTGGAAATTTGCTAAATGGACTTTATACACTTGACTTACAAGAAAATATTTTTCAAATTGAACAAACTAAGATAAGGAAAAGAGATGATATTAATTATACCTACATGTGGCACTGTAGACTCGGTCATATCAATGAAACAAGATTATCCAAGTTGCATAAAGATGGGCTCTTTGAGTTATCTGATTATGAATCATATCCAACTTGTGAATCTTGTCTCATGGGTAAAATGACTAAATCTCCTTTTAGTGGAAAAGGAGAAAGAGTTACAGAGTTGTTGGCATTGATTCATACAGACGTTTGTGGACCTATACAACAAGTGCACGGGGTGGGTATTCTTATTTTATTACTTTCACTGATGATCACTCAAGATTTGGATATGTGTATTTAATGAAATACAAGTCAGAATCATTTGAAAAGTTCAAAGAGTTCAGAAGTGAAGTAGAGAAACAAACGGGCAAGAGTATAAAGATACTTCGATCAGATTGAGGTGGAGAATACTTAAGCGGTGAGTTTCTCAATTATCTCAAAGAAAATGGTATAATCTCACAATGGACTCCTCTAGGTACACCACGGTTAAATGGAGTATCTGAAAGGAGAAATCGAACACTGTTGGACATGGTTCGATCTATGATGAGTTTTACCGACCTTCCAATTTCCTTATGGGGAAATGCCCTAGAAACGGCTGCATACCTACTTAACAAGGTACCTACCAAATCCGCCCCAAAGACTCCATATGAGATATGGAAGGGGAGGAAACCAAATCTTAAGCATGTTAAGACTTGGGGTTGTCCAGCTTATGTCAAAAAGTTTGAAAACGATAAGCTACAGACTAAATCCGATAAGTGTAGATTTGTGGGATACCCTAAAGAAACTTTAGGGTATTATTTCTATCATCCAACTGATCAAAAGGTGTTTGTTGCGAAACATACTGCCTTCTTGGAAAAGGATTTTATCCATGAAGGGGTCAGTGGGAGTAAGATATATCTTGAAGAAGTTCAAGACCCACAAATTACCACGGATCAAAGTCAGGTACCTGACAAAGTAGAAGAACCTACTATACCACACCCTGTTCGTAAATATGGAAGAGTACCGAAGATACCTGAGAGATATAGATTCGTTATAGAGGATGACGATGAGGTACACATCATGAATGATGATGATCCGTTGAATTACGAACAGGCTATGAGTAATAAAGACTCAGGGAAATGGCTTGAAGCTATGAAATTCGAAATGGACTCCATGTATGAAAACAAAGTATGGACTTTGATTTCACCACCTGAAGGCATTAAACCTATTGGGTGTAAATGGATCTTTAAAAGAAAGACTGGAGCGGACGGCAAGGTAGAGACCTATAAGGCCCGACTGGTTGCAAAAGTTTTCAAACAAAGACAAGGAGTTGACTATGATGAAACCTTCTCACCAGTAGCTATGCTCAAGTCTATTCGGATTTTGCTTGCGATTGCAGCTTATAACGACTATGAGATCTGGCAGATGGACGTGAAAACGGCCTTCCTCAATGGGAAACTTGAGGAGGATGTGTATATGACACAGCCAGAGGGATTTATTTCAAAGGTTGGAACAAATCAAGTCTGTAAGCTGCAACGATCCATTTATGGATTGAAGCAAGCTTCTCGTAGATGGAACATTCGTTTTGATGAGACAATCAAAGAGTTTGATTTTGTCAAAAACGACGATGAACCATGTGTGAACAAGAAGGTTAGTGGGAGCGCAGTTTCATTCCTTGTATTATATGTTGATGATATATTACTGATAGGGAATGACATTCCTATGCTACAATAGATTAAAATCTGGTTATCTAAACACTTCTCCATGAAGGACTTGGGAGAAGCATCCTATATTTTGGGGATAAAGATCTATAGAGATAGATCTAAAAGGATGCTTGGTTTATCCCAAGGAACGTACATTGATGCAATGCTAAAGAGGTTTAGCATGGAAGATTCCAAAAGAGGTCTCATGCCGATGAGCCATGGAATGCATCTCTCCAAGAAACAGGCCCCAAAGACACCTGAGGAGAGAGACCGTATGAGTAAGATCCCTTATGCTTCTGCAATAGGATCTATCATGTACGGTATGATATGTACTAGACCGGATGTTGCTCATGCACTTAGTGTAATGAGCAGATACCAGTCAAACCCTGGAGAAGAGCACTGGAAGGCAGTGAAGAATATCCTAAAGTACTTGAGAAGGACTAAAGATATTTTTCTTGTCTACGGTGGGTCTGAATTAAAACTCAAGGGATTCACAGACTCAAGTTTTCAAACAGACCAAGATGACAGTAAATCTGTTTCAGGGTATGTGTTTACCTTGAAAGATGGTGCAGTGAATTGAAAAGGTTCCAAACAACAAAAGGTTGTTGGTTTAGTGACAAAGACAAAGTATATAACTGTAAGTGAAGCTGCAAGTTGATGTTTTAGATGAAAAGTTCATTACAGAACTAGGAATAGGTCCTAAGTCTCATCTTGAATCTAAACATGTGTTGCGGCACTTTGATTAAAGAAATCATTGAAAGAGGAGAGTGTAGACTCTCAAGACAACATTGCAGATCCATTAACTAAAGCTTTGACACAACAGCAGTTTGATCGTCACTTAGAGAAGTTGGGTATGAGATACCATGGCGATTGGCTTTAGTGCAAGTGGGAGATTGAAAGTAGTATGCATACAAGCCAATCATGTATGATGATAAAGCATATACTTTGGAGGCAATCTTATTTATTTATTAATAAAAATATTCATTTATTAAAGGCATTTAATTATCTACATGGTGCTGTTTTTATAATATGTAAATAACCCATAGTTTTAAGCAATGCTTTTAGAATCATGATGATGATCATGCCAATGAGATCTAAATTCTTAGAAAGCTCTAAAACTAAAATAGTTCTTAATCATGGGATTACTAAAAAGGGGATTAGTAAATTCGGATAGATTAGTACATATGTTGCTTGCTCATTAGATGAGGATGATTGATCTCATAATCATTTGTGTGGAGACACTAAAGCAAGTATGTAGGTGCTTATTGGAGAATAAGTTCACTGAACGTGACTCGCTATGGAATACCTAATGGAGTTTTACTCGCCTGTCAATAGGAATTCCTAATGTGATAGTAGTACAAGTGATCCTTGGAGTTGAGATCATCATAGTATCTTGTATGTAATGAATTATACTTTGACTTATTCCTTAAAGCCCTTTAGGGTATATAAAAGGGTATGCTTGGGTATAATGAGTTACATATGGAGACAATGAATGATCAATAAAGAATCTACCACCTCTAGTAAAGGAGGAGATATGTCCTATGTGATTCGTTAAATGACAACCCAGGAATCCTTGGCCAAGGTAAAATGAAATTAGAAAGGAGTTTCTAATTTACATTATTTGGAGTTGTGCATTTTCTAATCGAAATACATATAATTAAATAAAATAAGACTTGACAGTAAATTCATGTCTTATATTTAATTGGGACATTGTATGGTGGAAGGATTGAATTGTATGGTAACTATTTACTCACAGGTTCTTTTATGATTAATGTTGAAATCTATATTATCTGGAAAGTCGTTGATCGCTAGGGAGGCTTATCCCTATTGTAGAATAAATATTATTTATTTAAATAGATTATTAGTTTAATTCATTTATTTAAATAAGATTAGAATTGTTCTAATTGATTTATTCACAACCGGTTTAATATGGAGAACCTAAAGGGTCACACCATAAAAGGAAGAATAATTATTTAAGAAGGTAATGGCATAATCGTAATAATGCATTAAGTGAAATTAATTTAATCTATAGTGATAGAATAAATTAAATAGCTTAATATTTATTATTTAATATTTTGGAAATATTAAATATAAATTAATAAGAGGAGTCTTATTAATATTATTATAATTATTATTATTTTAATTTCTAAAGGAGTTTAGTAATTAATTTAATATTAGTACTCTTATTTATTCCTAATAAGATTAGGAGATAAATTAATTAAATGAATTTAATTAATTATTTCCCATGTGGTGGGAAGCCTAAATTAATTAAAGGAGTTTAATTAATTAAAAGAAATCCCATGTCTAATAGGATTAGAAGGGTTGACCAATATCTATATAAGAGGATTCTTATAATAAATATTACTTGATGCAATTCTAATTGTTGGAGAGTAGTCCTTTTCTATAGAGGATAGAAAACTAAGCCAACCACCCTCCTTCTTGATAATTCATCTTCCTTGGTGGATCACCTCTAGAGGCCAAACACTTGGGTGGCTAACGTTGATCAAAGGAAGGAATCTAATCTGGAAATTCAAGGAGATCACGAAGAACAAGGAGTTGAACTAGTACCTGTGGAAGCTTCGTTCTACAAGGGTATGATTCCATAACTTCTTATTTATCGTTTTAAATTAATAATTTGCATAAAGGATGATCCGGGTAATGGTTTTGTAGAAATTTTTTTAAACTCTGATATACCATGCTTCCGCTAATTTTTGCAATTTGATTGCGTCACGATTTTGTACAAACTCAACAGTGGGGTGGGGTGGGAATGTATACATAATCAGTAAATAATATTTTTTTGAGAGGGGAGGGGGGTGGGAAGTGAAGGAGGGGGGTGGGGGTTGGGGTGGGGCAGGGTGGGACGAGGCTGGGCGGGGCGGGGTAGGAGTGTATACATAATCAGTAAATATTATTTTTTTTTATTTTTGTGGGGTTGGGGGGTGTGTTGAATTTGTACATAACGCATACATGCAATCGAATTACATAAATAAGGGCGAAAGCGCGATAATTAAGGTTTTAAAGATTTTTATACAAACACATGCCATGATCATACTTTGTGCTCAATTATCAATAACAGAAAAGTAAGGATGATTAAGAATCATACCCTTGTAGAATCTAGCTTTCACAGGTACAAGTTCTACTCCTTGCTCTCCTTTGATCTCCTTGAATTTCTTGTAGTGGCTCCTTCCTTTGATCAACGTTAGCCACCTAATTGTTTGGCCTTTAGAGGTGATCCACCAAGGAAGAGGAATTGCTTAGGAAGATGGGTGGTTGGCTAAACCCTTTTTCTATTCTCTGTAGAAATTGTGTTGTACTCTCCAACTCTTAGAATCACGTATATCTTATATCTGATATAAGATTCTCTTATATAAATATTAGGTTAACCCTATTAATCTAATTAGAATTGTGTTTCTTTTATTAATTAATTAAACCCTTTTAATTATTTAGGTTTCCCAATAAATTGGGATTAATTAATTAAACTCCTTTAATTAATTTGCCTCATAATCTCATTAGGAATAATTGAGAGTACTAATATTAAATTAATTCCTAAACTCTTTTAGAATTAAAATAATAATAATTGTAATAATATTAATAAGACTCCTCTTATTAATTCATATTTAATATTTTCAAAATATTAAATAATAAACATTAAGCTATTTAATTTATTCTATCACCATAGATTAAATTAGTTACACTTAATGCATTATTACTATTATGCCATTATCACTATTATGCCATTATCTTCTTAAATAATTCTTCTTCCTTATGGTGTGACCCTTTAGGTTCTCCATATTAAACCGGTTGTGAATAAATCAATTAGAACAATTCTAATATTATTTAAATAAATTAATTAAACTAATAATCTATTTAAATAAATAACATTTATTCTTCAATAGGGATAAATCTCTCTAGCGATCAACGACTTTCCAGATAATATAGATTTCAACATTAATCATAAAAGAACCTGTGAGTTAATAGTTACCGTACAATTCAATCCTTCACCATACAATGTCCCAATTAAATATAAGACATTGATTTACTATCAAGTCTTATTTTATTTAACTATATGTATTTCGATTAGAAAATGCACAACTTCATATAATGCAAATTAGAAACTCCTTTCTAATTTCATTCCACTTTGGCCAAGGATTCCTGGGTTGTCATTTAACGAATCACATAGGACATATCTCCTCTTTTACTAGAGGTGGTAGATTCTTTATTGATCATTTATTATCTCTATATGTAACTCATTATACCCAAGCATACCCTTTTATATACCCTATAGGGCCTTAAGGAATAAGTCAAAGTATAATTCATTACATACAAGATACTATGATGATCTCAAGTCCAAGGATCACTTGTACTACTATCACATTAGGAATTCCTATTAACAGGCGAGTAAAACTCCATTAGGCATTCCATAGCGAGTCACGTTCAGTGAACTTATTCTCCAATAAGCACCTACATACTTGCTTTAGTGTCTCCACACAAATGATCATGAGATCAATCATCCTCATCCAATGAGCAAGCAACATATGTACCAATCTATCCGGATTTACTAATCCCCTTTTTAGTAATCCCACAATTGGGAACTATTTTAGTTTTAAGCTTTCTAAGAATTTAAATCTCATTAGCATGATCAACATCATGATTCTAAAAGCATTACTTAAAACTATGGGTTATTTACATATTATAAAAACAACATTATATAGATAATTAAATGCCTTTAATGAATACTTTTATTAAAAAATAAATTAGATTGTTTACAAAGTATGTGCTTTATCATCATACATGATTGGCTTGTATGCACACTACTATCAATTTCCCACTTGCACTAAAGTCAATCGACATGGTATCTCATACCCATCTTCTCTAAGTGACGATCAAACTGCTGTTGTATTAAAGCTTTAGTAAATGGATCTGCAATGTTGTCTTGAGAGTCCACACGTTCCAAGGTGACGTCTCCTCTTTTAATGATCTCCCTGATCAAATAAAATCGCCGCAATACATGTTTGGATTTCTGATGAGACCTAGGTTCCTTAGCCTGTGCAACTGCTCCACTGTTGTCATAGTATACAGGGACTGCTTCTCCAATGCTAGGAACCACACCAAGTTCTGTCATGAACTTTTTCAACCAAATAGCTTCATTTGCAGCTTCACTTGCAGCTATATACTCTGTCTTTGTCATTGAATCAACAACTATTTGCTACTTGGAAATCTTCCAACTCACTGCGCCTCCGTTCAAGGTAAAAATATGCCCCGAAATAGATCTACTGTCATCTTGATTCGTTTGAAAACTTGAGTCTGTGAAGCCCTCGAGTTTTAATTCATACCCACCGTAGACAAGAAATATATCCTTAGTCCTTCGTAAGTACTTTAGGATATTCTTCACGGCCTTCCAGTGCTCTTATCCTAGATTCGACTGATATCTGCTCGTTACACTAAGTGCATGAGCGACATTCGATCTAGTACATATCATACCGTATATGATAGATCCTATTGCAGAAGCATAAGGGATCTTATTCATACGGTTTCTCTCCTTAGGTGTCTTTGGGGCCTGTTTCTGAGAGAGATGCATTCCATGGCTCATCGGCATGAGACCTCTTTTGGAATCTTCCATGCTAAACCTCTTTAGCATCGTATCAATGTATGTTCCTTGGGATAAGCCAAGCATCCTTTTAGATCTATCTCTATAGATCTTTATCCCCAAAATATAGGATGTTTCTCCCAAGTCCTTCATGGAGAAGTGTTTAGATAACCAAATTTTAATCGATTGAAGTATAGGAATGTCATTCCCTATCAGTAATATATCATCAACATATAATACAAGAAATGAAACTGCGCTCCCACTAACCTTCTTGTACGCACATGGTTCATCCTCGTTTTTGATAAAATCAAACTCGTTGATTGTCTAATCAAAATAAATGTTCCATCTACAAGAAGCTTACTTCAATCCATAAATGGATCGTTGCAGCTTACAGACTTGATTTGTTCCAACCTTTGAAACAAATCCCTCTGGCTGTGTCATATACACATCCTCCTCAAGTTTCCCATTGTGGAAGGTCGTTTTCACGTCAATTTGCCAGATTTCATAGTCGTTATAAGCTACAATCGCAAGCAAAATCCGAATGGACTTGAGCATAGCTACTGGTGAGAAGGTTTCATCATAGTCAACTCCTTGTCTTTGTTTGAAATCTTTTGCAACCAGTCAAGCCTTATAGGTCTCTACCTTGCCGTTCGCTCCAGTCTTTCTTTTAAAGACCCATTTACACCCAATAGGTTTAATGCCTTCAGGTGGTGAAACCAAAGTCTATACTTGGTTTTCATCCATAGAGTCCATTTCGGATTTCATGGCTTCAAGCCATTTCCATGAGTCTTTATTACTCATAGCCTATTCGTAATTCAATGGATCATCATCATTCATGATGTGTACCTCATCGTTATCCTCTGTGACGAATCCATACCTTTTAGGTATCTTCGGTACTCTTCCAGATTTATGAATAAGGTGTGGTACAGTAGGTTCTTCCACTTGGTCAGGTACCTGACTTTGATCCGTTGTAATTTATGGTTCTTGAACTTCTTTAAGATATATCTTACTCCCACTGACCCCTTCATGGATAAACTCATTTTCCAAGAAAGCAGCATGTTTCGCAACAAACACCTTTTGATCAGTTAGATGATAGAAATAATACCCTACAGTTTTTTTAGGATATCCCACAAATCTACACTTGTCGGATTTAGTCTGTAGCTTATCATTTTCAAACTTTTTGACATAAGCTGGACAACCCCAAGTCTTAACATGCTTAAGATTTGGTTTCCTTCCCTTCCACATCTCATATGGAGTCTTTGGGGTGGAATTGGTAGGTACCTTGTTAAGCAGGTATGAAGCCGTTTCTAGGACATATCCCCAGAATGAAATTGGAAGATCGATAAAACTCATCATGGATCGAACCATGTCCAACAATGTTCAATTTCTCCTTTCAGATACTCCATTCAACTGTGGTGTACCTGGTGGAGTCCATTGTGAGATTATACCATTATCTTTGAGACAATTGAGAAATTCACCGCTTAAGTATTCTCCACCTCGATCTGATCGAAGAATCTTAATACTCTTGCCCGTTTGTTTCTCTACTTCACTTCTGAACTCTTTAAACCTTTCAAATAATTCTGATTTGTATTTCATTAAATACACATATCCAAATCTTGAGTGATCATCAGTGAAAGTAATGAAATAAGAATACCCACCCCGTGCATTCGTTGTCATAGGTCCACAAACGTCTGTGTGAATCAACGCTAACAACTGTGTAACTCTTTCTCCTTTTTCACTAAAGGGAGATTTAGTTATTTTACCCATGAGACAAGATTCACAAGTTGGATATGATTCAAAATCAGATAGCTCTAAGAGCCCACCTTTATGCAACTTGGATAATCTTGTTTCATTGATATGACCGAGTCTACAGTGCCACATATAAGTATAATTAACATAATCTCTTTTCCTTTTCTTAGTTTGTTCTATTTGAAGTATATTTTCATGCAAATTAAGTATATAAAGTCCATTTCTCAAATTTCCAATACCATATAAAATATTGCTTTTATAAATAAAACAACTGTTATTCTTTATTATAATGTCAAACCCTTCCATATCTAATACGGAAATAGAAATAATGTTTCTAATGATATTCGGAACAAAATAACAATTATTTAAATAAATGGACTTGTCCGAAGGCATTGCTAAACAATAAGTCCCTACAGCTAATGTAGCAACCTTTGCTCCATTCCCCACTCGTAGGACGACCACATCATTTCTCAGCCTTCTACTTCTGACCAGTCCTTGCACAGTATTACATATGTGAGAACCATAGCCGGTATCCAATACCCAAGTAGAATTATGACTTTTAGAAAAATTAATTTCAATCATAAACAAACCTTGATTGGAAGTCGAAGATTCTCCAAGCTTCTTCTCTGCTAGAAACTTCTTGCAGTTCATTTTCCAATGTCCCGGCTCGTTGCAATGGAAGCACATTCCTTTGCTAGCTGGATCATGTTTTTTTTGTTCCTTTTCTTTCCCCTTTCCCTTAGCCTTCTTAGATTTCTTCTTTTCAGAAGACACCTTGGGCCTCTTCCTTTTATTGGAAGAATACACCATCAAGACATGGTTCTTCTTGGATGGGAAGTGACCTTCTGCAGTTTTTAACATGCTAAGTAATTTAGGCAAGCTGAAATCCAACTTATTCATATGAAAATTAACAACGAACTGCGAGAAGGTCTTCAGGGAGTGACTACAAGACCAAGTCTTGACTCAATTCCCCATCCATGACGAACCCAAGCTGTCCAAGGCGTTCAATCAGATTGATCACCCTTAGAACATGAGTCTCAACGGCTATGCCCTCGGTCATCCGAGATCGGAAGAGCTCATTAGATATCTCATATCTAGCAGTCCTACTTTGTTCACCATACAACTCCTTGAGGTGAAGCAACATAGTAGGAGCATCCATGTTTTCGTGCTGACGCTGAAGCTCGTTATTCATGGATGCGAGCATGATGCATTGAGCCACAGATGCATCATCTTCCCACTTAACAATGGTGGCAATCTCTTCCTCAGAGGCTGATTCTGGAATAATTTCAGGGATAGGTGAATTTAGGACATAAGAAATCTTTTCAGCAGTGAGAACTATTCTCAGATTTCTTAACCAGTCCGTATAATTCGGTCCGATAAGCTTATTAGCATCAAGTATGCTTCGCAGTGAAATTAGTGATTTTGACATTTTTAAAATTCTGCATGTGAAAAGACAACATTTTAGCAAACATTCATTTAGTTAATTTTGCATACCAAAATAAATTTAGGTCTTTATTTTAAATTGGTATTTCCCACTATTTTCATCAAACTATAATACCCTCACTTATATAGTTCGACAACATCTAATTATAGATTTGCTAGTGAGAATAAGGATCCCATTTCAAATGTATATAGACTTGTGGATAGCACAACAAATGATATATAAATAAATAGGTAGACAACTCTTGTCAATTACATCAACATGTAACTCCTTTTATTTTGCCTCTTAAATCATAATGGTCAAGTGTATGAACATCCGAACTAAAATGATTTAAGTTAAGTCCAGCCTAGCACTTCCATAAATTCAAAAAAAAATATTCGTCCTTGTGGATAGCACAACAAGACTATATTGTTCAATTTTGTTGATAAGTATCAAATGTGATTAAATTAATATCTTAAATACGCAATACTCGCCTTGTGGATAGCACAACAAGCTTATATTAAATATTTAATACTCTATTAATTCATCATGCTAGAAGGCGACAGTCAATATTTCAAATATCATTTGAACGCTTCGGACTTAATATAATTTCTTTGAGGGGTTTGTTATTATTTGTCTCATCTTATTTACCGCGCATGCATACACACACACACACACACACACACACACACACACACATATATATATATATATATATAAAATACCCGTCATTTTATTAAAAATGCGAAACATGTTTGCATAAAATACAATGTTTTAAAAGCGCTAGGCGAGAGGCGGGAGGTGGGCGGCCAGGGGGGGCTAGCGCCTAGGGGGCCTAGGCAGGATTTTTTATTTTAAGTCAATTTTAATATTTTATCTTATATTTATCCAAACAAAACAATAATATAAAGAAAAACAATCTATAATAAAGATAATAAAGGTCTTTACTTAAAGTTCAAACACATATTCATATTGTCAATGTCAAAGTTCATACACAAACATGAAATCGTTCAAAGTGCAAACATATCTTTAACGTATTAGTTTTATTCATAAACAAGATTGCTATTAAATAATAAAATTTAAAATTTCAAGAATTCATTTCAATATTAAAACTTAAGAAACTAAATATAAATTTAAGAATTATATTGAATTAAACTAAATATTACAAATGTATCATCATTTATATAATTTGAAGTTGATACAAGTTCAAAAAATTACAACTATAATAAACTTATCCATTTTAACTTGATATTGTTCACTTCTTATTGTGATTTGATATGCTACAAACTGCATTATGAATATGGTAAATTATTAGAAAAATAAATATATCAAGATCTAGTTTGGGTAGTTATTAAAATAAAAAAAATCTCTCCGCCTAGGCCCCGCCTAATTTTTGGGAAGGATTTTTTTGCCGCCTTAGGCCTAGACGAGGCGCCAGGGGAGCCTAGCCTAGAGCCTAGGCGAGGGGCCAGGAGGGGGTCTAGCGCCTAGGCAGGGCGCCATGAAGGGGCCTAGCGCCTAGGCGGGGCCTAAGTGGACCTAAGCGAGGATTTTTAGAATACTAATAAAATATAATATATATAATATTTAGCATGCACATATAGAATACTGTATTCTACCCGGATTGATTATGGACTTTTATTCTAGTTTGGTTCACTAGAGCCACCAAGTGAACCAAAAGGTCAAACCTAGGAGTGCAAGAATTTAAATTTAAACGTAACTATTACATTTAAACTCGAGCTCCATACAAATGGGTCTTCACGCGCTCTTTGCTCCTTAGTTTCCAGTTTCTTCAAGATAATTCTAACTATCTCTATTACATAAACTATTTAAAATTTAATATAAGAAACCTTGATCAGCAGTCAAGGGAAAGTACATAGGAGAGAGATATAATTTACACGTGAAAACCAGAGAAGACGAGGTACGCAGACCCCATTTAACAAACCCAATCATTCAAGCATTCAACTAAAATAAAATCCAATCACATTGGTCAATAGTCCATAATCAACTCCATTTATTATCATACACATCAACATATGCATCAATAAATAACCATTCATCTCATGAATAATAAAGCCGTCCCATATATAGATCGACGTCATTTAATGGACAAAAGTTTTGCTAAATTTTATTTTTGAAACAAAATAAACTCTTTTATTTTAATCAAAAACAAATCCAAATTAAACTCCTTTAATTTTAGCAATCTGAAATCATACTTCAGATAAAATAATTTATATTTAATATTTTCAAAATATTATTAATTTATATTTAATATTTCCTAAAATATTAAACAATAAACATTAAGCAATTTAATTTATTCTATCGTCATAGATTAAATTAATTACACTTAATGCATTATTACTATTATGTCATTATCTTCTTAAATAATTCTTCTTTCTTTTATGGTGTGACCCTTTAGGTTCTCCATATTAAACCGGTCGTGAATAAATCAATTAAAACAATTCTAATCTTATTTAAATAAATAAATTAAACTAATAATTTATTTAAATAAATAACATTTATTCTACAATAGAGATAAGCCTTCCTAGCGATCAACGACTTTCTAGATAATTTAGATTTCAACATTAATCATAAAAAAAACCTGTGAGTTAATAGTTATCGTACAATTCAATCCTTTCACCATACAATGTCCCAATTAAATATAAGACATTGATTTACTATCAAGTTTTATTTTATTTAATTATATGTATTTCGATTAGAAAATGCACAACTCCATATAATGCAAATTAGAAACTCCTTTCTAATTTCATTCCATCTTGGCCAAGGATTTCTGGGTTGTCATTTAACGAATCACATATGACATATCTCCTCTTTTACTAGAGGTGGTAGATTCTTTATTGATCATTTATTATCTTTATATGTAACTCATTATACCCAAGCATACCCTTTTATATACCCTATAGGGCCTTAAGGAATAAGTCAAAGTATAATTCATTACATACAAGATACTATGATGATCTCAAGTCCAAGGATCACTTGTACTACTATCACATTAGGAATTCCTATTAACAGGCGAGTAAAACTCCATTAGGCATTCCATAGCGAGTCACGTTCAGTGAACTTATTCTCCAATAAGCACCTACATACTTGCTTTAGTGTCTCCACACAAATGATCATGAGATCAATCATCCTCATCTAATGAGCAAGCAACATATGTACCAATCTATCCGGATTTACTAATCCCCTTTTTAGTATTCCCACAATTGGGAACTATTTTAGTTTTAAGCTTTCTAAGAATTTAAATCTCATTAGCATGATGAACATCATTATTCTAAAAGCATTGATTAAAACTAGGGGTTATTTACATATTATAAAAATATCATCATGCAGATAATTAAATGCCTTTAATGAATACTTTTATTAATAAACAAATAAGATTATTTACAAAATATGTGTTTTATCATCATACATGATTGGCTTGTATGCACACTACTATCAGGGTGAGGGTGGGTGGAGTGGGGTGGGGGCAGGGTGGTGTGGGGTGGGGTAGGGTAGGGGTGTATATATAATCAGTAAATATTATTTTTTTAGTTTTTATGGGGTGGGGTGGGTGGGGGTGGAGGTGGGGTGTATACATAATCAAAAAAAAATTACTTGGGGATGGGGGGTGGGGTGGGGGTGGGGGTGGCGGGTTGGAGTGGGGGTGGCGGGGTGTATACATAATCAGTAAATAATTTTTTAGGGGGCGGGTGGGGGTGTATACATAATCAATAAATATTATTTTTTATGGGTGGGTGGGTGGATGGGTGGGTGGGTAGGTAGGGGGCGGGTGGGTGGTGTGCGTGGTGGGGGTGTATACATAATTAATAAATATTATTTTAAAAAAATAGATCGACTGATATACAGAAAGAATAGAATAGGATATTAAAAAAAGGTCGAGGGGTAATTTTGTCTAGCAATTTTTAATCCCAAATGGTGGGGATTATAATACCAAGTAAGAGATGGTATTAAATAATCTCACATCTTAAGCTATTTTATAATCCCAGGACTAATAGTCCCAAGGTCAAATTTAAAAACAAACAAGTCACTTGGGATTAATAGTCCTATCCCAAGTGTAATCCTTGCAAACAAACATAGCCTAATGGTCTTAAGGAATAAGTCAAAGTATAATTCATTACACACAAGATATTATGATGATCTCAAGTTCAAGGATCACTTGTACTACTATCACATTAGGAATTCCTATTGACATGCAAGTAAAACTCCATTAGGTATTCCATAGCGAGTCACGTTCAGTGAACTTATTCTCCAATAAGCACCTACATACTTGCTTTAGTGTCTCCACACAAATAATCATGAGATCAGTCATCCTCATCCAATGAGCAAGCAACATATGTACCAATCTATCCGAATTTACTAATCCCCTTTTTAGTAATCCAATGATTGGAAACTATTTTAGTTTTAAGCTTTCTAAGAATTTAGATCTCATTAGCATGATCAACATCATGATTCTAAAATTATTGCTTAAAACTATTGGTTATTTACATATTATAAAAATATCATACTTTAATAAATGAATACTTTTATTAATAAATAAATAAGATTATCTCCAAAGTATATGTTTTATCATCATACATGATTGGCTTGTATGCATACTACTTTCAGTCGGCACCTGTGATTCAACCCCCAAATTGGACTCTTCCCTTTGAAATCATTTGTGATGCAAGCAATTATGCAATGGGAGCTGTTTTGGGCCAGAAAATTGATAAAGTTTTCCATGCCATATATTATGCTTCGAGAACCCAAAATTCTACTCAGATTAACTACTCTACAAGAAGACACTTACTCAATAATTGTTACAGTAATTACTGTTCAATATTTTATATTATTGATTCAATAATTGCTACAATTGCATAATATTTTATCGGTTCAATAATTGCTACGTTGATATTTTATATCAATAATTGCTACGTTGATATTTTATATTATTGATTCAATAATTGTCACTGCACATTATTTTATATTATTAAATCAAAAATTATCACTCTTATTATTTGAATAATATTATTAGATAAGCATTATTGGCAATGTTTAAGAAAGTTCTGTCTATGAGGGGTTATTTAATTGCGCGCCAATAAGGAGAAATCCTTATCGGAAGGCCCCCTCTTTCTTGGGAATGATCTGGTTGTTAATATTGTGATTCTGTAATATTATTTGTGAATAATAATTGATTGTTGATAACTATGAAAAGTAAATATTTATTCAAGTATGATATAAAGGGAAGAATTTTTAGTATGAGACATTTGTTGAAAGTTGACATTTTATCTTCTCCGATAAAATATTAATTCAAATATATTATTATAATATTACATTATAAAATTTTAATGTGATAATATAATAGTATAATTTTATAATTTGAGGTGGTGATATTGTTATAATAAATTTATGGCATAAAAATAAAATGAAGTGGAAGAGAAAAGAATTGAATTGAAATTCTTTTAATAATTATAAATATTATATATATATATATATATATATATATATTAAATAAAGCATGTGGATAATTTTGTTTCCTTCTTGATGGCTGCCAAACTTGCCAAACCTGCCAACTTTTTCAAAACTTAGAAATTTCTCCGAATGTTTCTTTTGTCAACATTGGCATGCTAAGTCTTTCCTATAAATAGGATGTTTAGTTAGAAATAAAAATCACACCAGAATAAAAAAAATTTCTCTCTATAATATCGAGCGTATTTCGTGTGAGTATTTAGATACTTCGAGCGTTGATAACAGTGCAAGTTTTCATCCACATAATATCGATATCTCAGCCAAAACTACTCTTCTGTTAAGGTAAAGGATGTTATTTTCTTTCGTAAATAATATTATTCTTTTCAATATCATTATACCAAAATATTGGCATAGATTTTATTATGAAATTCTTACTTTTTTTGTCAGAATTACTATTCACGTATACGGCACTATTCACGTATACGGCACTATTCACGAAAAAATTAAATTTTCTTCTATTTGTCCAAGTTGGCTATTATGGGTCCTATCTTTGATTGGATCCAAGTTTTGATCTTTATTCTTGAATTTTGCTCCACAAAGTATTATTATGGAATATTCTTGAACTTGGACAAACTAAATTACGAATACCTAATCTTTGTCCTTTATCTCACTGGATTCGTTATTTATATTTTTTTTCATCATCCTCAGTCCTAAATGGTGATATAACTGAATATTTTTGGTCTGTAGAGCAAAGATGAATGATTACCTGATAAATATCTTTGGCCCGTAGTGCAAAGATTGACAAGTGTTGAGATGAAAATGACCACTGGTGATACAAATAAATATCTTTGGCCCGTAGTGCAAAGATGAATATTTGATTTGAGATATATATTGATTGATGTTATAGGGATAAAATATTAATGATGGACTTTTAAATCATAGAAGATAGTAGACTTCATTCTCTACGTAACTCTTCTAATGAATTGATATTTTCGCTACAGTTGTTGATCTAAAACTTGTTGTCTATAATATTTTATCTGATATGTCGAAGACTAACGATAATTTATTCTTCATTAT
The DNA here is from genome assembly GCA_020205555.1 of Panax stipuleanatus. NCBI lineage: Eukaryota > Viridiplantae > Streptophyta > Magnoliopsida > Apiales > Araliaceae > Panax > Panax stipuleanatus. The sequence goes on from CM035124.1 coordinate 107,108,751, forward strand.
CTTAGTCATAATATTCTTTACTGGGCTAGTTAAGCTCACCCTTTTCATCTATTGTCCTCTTCAGGGAATGAGAATGTTGCGCGGACTAGTCGGGGAACAGTGTGATGATCAGAGTTAGATCTATAAAAGTCCTCACTATTTTATAAAATAGTGGGACAATAATTGTAATGAATAAGGAATGAATTTGAATGTTTATATAACGTATTATATACGATTTGCATTAAAATTCGTAGTTGTATGGTCGTATTTCTCACTACCTTTTGTTATAAAGGATTGTATTTAAATTCTGTACCATGTATTTGGCGACTTAGAATGGGTTGGTATTGAACCTATTTTGGGGGCGTCACAGTTGGTATCAGAGCTTAGGGATATGATCTTTGGCGGAGATCTGGGAATAGAACTAGGAGGGGAGAGACGAGTAAAACCTTCGTTAGTGTGTCCTACCTAAGCTTAATTGTTGTTTAATTGGTCGGTTGGAACATAGGGTTAATATGTGATATGTTAATTTGTTTGATTAACCCTTGTTTTGTGGCAGTATTTGAGAATGGCAGGTGAAAATCTAAACAATGGAGTGAATGAGACCGTTAAGACACCTTTAATCACCAACCAGGAGAACGTGCAACAGGAAGGCTATATTCCTCCTGTAAACAACCCTACCGAAGAAACGGTAAATGATGGGATGTTTAGAAGCTTTTTGCAATTCATACAAAACTAGACAAGGGAGACTCGTGTTCATAATACAAGTGGAAATAATAACTCCCGACTTGTCACTGCCAAGCAGTTCAAAGAGTTGGGACCACCAGAATTTTAGGGAAAGCCAGATCCAATCAAGGCAGAGACCTGAGTTAAGCTAATTACCAAGATATTTGATGTCCTGGGATGCACGGAGGAACAAAAGGCTCCATTCGCCACCTTTATGTTTCTAGAGAGGCAGATTACTGGTGGGAATCTGTGAAGCGTACCCAGCCAGCACTCAAGATGTCTTGGGAGGCATTCTAGAAACTGTTTAATGACAAGTACTTTCCAGAAAGTAGTCGTCACATGAAAGAGGTAGAGTTTATCAGTCTGCAACAAAACAATATGACGGTGTCCCAGTACGAGGCTAAGTTCGCGGAGTTATCCCGGTTCGCACCTCATTTGGTGGAGAATGAAGAACGTATAACGCGGATGTTTCTGAGAGGTTTAAAACCAAAAATTCGTCAATACCTATTTTCTCACAAATTTTCTCTATATTCGGATATAGTGAACTGGGCCTAGTTGATAGAACGAGATAGTGATTATGGTCAACCAAGGGACAATAACCAAGGTCGTACCAGTGGCAGCAGTCATCGGAACAATGACAACCAGCAGGGAGGAAAGTATTCTGACAGAATCGGTAACCACTCCGGTGGAAATCGTGGCCATGATAGAAGAAGTGAGTCGGGGGGGGGGGGAGATTTCAAGAAGAGAAGGTACAACAATGAGAACGTGAAAACATCGACAGCAGTACCAACATCAACTGTTTCTAGGGGAGGAGAATGACCGCCGGTCATATGCTATATATGCGGGGAAGAGGGACACATCAGTCCCAATTGCACACAACAATCTAATGTGTGCTATAACTGTGGAAAGGAAGGACATATAGTTCGAGTGTGCCCTGTAGCGAAACCAAATCCAGCGGGGGTGTTGATTCCTAAGGTAGTTCCGGACAAATCAAAGTCAGTGGTTCCTGGAAGAGCTTTTGTCGTAACTGCCCAACAAGCGAGGAACCCGAATGAGGTTATTACGGGTAAGCTAATCATAAACTCTTGCGAAGTCTATACCTTATTAGATACCGGTGCTACCCATTCTTTTATTTCACCTGCTTGTTTTCAACGTTTGAACTTGACTCCTGAGAATTTAGACTTTGACTTATCTATTGAAACTCCGTTGGGAGAAACCTTCGTTACATCTACAGTTTACAAATCTTACTTGATTCAAATTGGTACCCTCACCCTACCTGTTGATCTTATATCTTTGAAAATACTTGCGTTTGATCTGATTTTAGGAATTGACTGGTTAACCACTTATCATGCCAAAGTTGATTATTTTCGTAAGGTTGTTAGTTTCCATATTCCTAATCAACCTGTTGTGCGAATCCAAACCACCAAACCACTAAAATCAGTCAATATCATTTCAAGGCATAAAGCTATTCGTTTGTTGAAAAATGGATGTCAAGCTTTCTTAGCACATGTCACTGATATAAACAAGAATACTTTAGGTTTGAATGATATTTCAGTTGTTAATGAGTTTCTTGATGTATTTTCCGAAGAACTTCCCGGTCTACCCTCAGAACGTGAAGTTGAATTCTTTATTGACCTTAAACCCGTTACAAAATCCATTTCTAAAATCCCATATCGAATGGCTCCTATTGAACTTCAAGAGTTAAAGGTCCAACTACAGGAGTTGTTAGACATTGGTTTCATTCATCCTAGTACATCTCCTTGGGGTGCTCCTATTTTATTCGTAAAGAAGAAAGACGGGAGTATGCGACTTTGTATTGACAATCGAGAGTTGAACCATGTCACCATCAAGAATAGGTACCCGTTACCTTGAATTGATGACCTATTCGACCAGTTGCAAGGTGCACAATTCTTTTCAAAGATCGATCTTCGTTCTGGATATCATCAGTTAAAGATTAAAACTGAGAATATTCCAAAGACTGCTTTCAGAACTCGATATGCGTATTACGAATTTCTAGTTATATCTTTCGGATTGACCAATGCCCATGCTGCGTTCATGGACATTATGAACGAAATATTTAAGAAATATTTGGATCATTTCGTGGTTGTCATTATGAATGACATCCTAATATACTCCAAAAACCTAAAAAATATTTTTTCACCCAGAACGAACTCAATATGCGACAACGACGTTGGTTGGAGCTGTTGAAAGATTTCGAAAAGCGAACGTGGTAGCTGACGCGTTGAGTAGAAGATCACATGCGGGAACGAGTGCGATGCTGTCAACACAAAGACCCATTTTGTATGACGTACAAAGAATGGAGATAGAGTTCAATACTCCAAGGACCCACGTGATGATGTCAAGTATACACGTAGAACCAGCTTTAATTGATAGAGTTAAAGCTGCTCAAGCTACAGACCCGGAGCTGATGAATATAAGGAAGAAGGTGCAAGAAGGTGTTATTCCAGAAGCAAGGATTGATGAAGAAGGAATACTTCGAGTAAACTCCAGACTTTGTGTTCCTTACGATTCTGACTTAAAGTATAGAATCATGATGGAGGCACACAACACACCGTTTGTAATCCATCCTGGGAGTACCAAAATGTATCGTGATCTTCGACATACATTTCGGTGGAGCAATATAAAGAGAGAGATCGCGGATTTTATCTCGAGGTGTTTAACGTGTCAACGTGTCAAGGCGGAGCATCAAGTGCCAAAGGGTCCATTGCAACCACTTGAGATTCCAAAATGGAAGTGGGAACACATTACCATGGATTTCATTACGGGTCTTCCCAAGGTTTTCGGCATAGATGCGATTTGGGTTATTGTCGATAGATTAACCAAGTCTGCTCATTTCTTGCTAATACGGGAGACTTATTCCCTTGAAAGTCTTGCGCGTATGTACGTGAATGAGATTGTGAGATTGCATGGCATGCCAGTATCCATAGTTTCGGATCGTGACCCCAAATTTACTTCATGATATTGGATCAGTTTGCAGAAAGCTATGGGCACGGATTTACGATTCAGTTCGACATATCATCCTCAAACGGACAGAAAATCAGAAAGGACTATTCAAACTCTTGAAGATCTATTGAGACTCTGTGTTCTAGATTTCAAAGGGAGTTGGGATAAGTACTTACCATTAGTGGAATTCTCCTACAACAACCGTTATCAGGAAAGTATAGGCGTGGCTCCATTCGAAGCATTGTATTGATGAAAGTGTCGCTCTCCAGTATGCTGGGATGAGGTGGGTGAAGCAACATTGTTGGGACCAGAGTTGGTACGTATGACTACGGAAAAGATTCAAATGATCCGACAACGTATACAAACGGCACAGGATCGACAAAAGAATTATGCGGATCTTCATCGAAAGGACGTGGAATTTAATGTTGGGGATCATGTATTGTTACGTGTTGCTCCATGGAAAAGAGTTATGAGATTCAGGAAGAGAGGAAAGCTCAACCCACGATTCATTGGACCATTTGAGATCCTTAACCGAGTAGGAAAGGTGGCCTATAGACTCGCTTTACCTCCAAGAATGTCTCTTGTTCATAACATTTTTCACATATCCGTGCTTCGCAAATATGTGAAAGACCCAAACCGCATTATTGAGTTAGTACTAGACGAGATAGCAGAAGATTTAACGTACGAGGAGGTACCTGTCATGATCTTAGATAGGAAAGAACATGTTTTACGTTCAAAGGTTATACCTCAAGTCAAAGTTTTATGGAGAAACCATGAAATTGAGGAAATGACCTGGGAGATAGAATCGAAAATGAAAGCAAGGTATCCTCACCTTTTCGACATACCAGGTACGTACGTCAATTTCGAGGACGAAATTTCATAAGGAGGGGAGGTTGTAAGACCCCAAATTTTATGAATAAAGATTTAAATTTCTTTATATTTTATTTTAAAATAGTAAAGTGTTGATTTGATAAATGTGATAAGTTATGGGTGAAGTGTGCAAATATTTCAAAATAAGCAAGTGGTTATAAAATATTCATTGTTGTCGAGGAATATTCGTTTGGTCGTGAAATATTATTGTTGTCGGAGAATAATCGTACGACTGCGCAGCCATTTGTGGGCCCCACAACGAAATAACTATCGGATGAAGAAAACGACAAAAATGAGTTTTCTATAAATAACGGCATAGTTGTTACCGTTAGAACTGTTGAAATACCCGGTGGTTAAAATACAGTAATACGCGGTGTTGCACAGTAGCACACGGTATCGCACAATAATTCTAATTATTGATTCTTACGTAAGAAGGCACTTACTCAATAATTGTTATAGTAATTACTGTTCAATTTTTTATATTATTGATTCAATAATCTCTACAATTGCATAATATTTTATTGGTTCAATAATTGTTACGTTAATATTTTATATCAATAATTGCTACGTTGATATTTTATAACAATAATTGCTATGTTGATATTTTATATTATTGATTCAATAATTGTCATTGCACAGTGTTTCACATTATTAAATCAATAATTATCACTCTTATTATTTGAATAATATTATTAGATAAGAATTTTTGGCAATGTCTAAAAAAGTTTTGTCTAGGAGAGGTGATTTAATTGCGCGCCAGTAAGGAGAAATTTTTAACGGAAGGCCCCCTCTTTCCTGGGAATGATCTGGTTTTTAATAGTGTGATTCTGTAATATTATTTGTGAATAATAATTGATAGTTGATAAATATGAAAAGTAAATATTTATTCAAGTATGATATAAAGGAAAAAAAATTTAGTATGAGACATTTGTTGAAAATTGATATTTTATCTTCTCCGATAAAATATTAATTCAAATATATTATTAAAATATTACATTATAAAATTATAATGTGATAATATAATATTATAATTTTATAATTTGAGGTGGTGATATTGTTATAATAAATTTATGACATAAAAATAAAATGAAATGGAAGAGAAAAGAATTGAATTAAAATTCTTTTAATAATTATAAATATTTATTATATATATATATATAAATATGTATATATTAAATAAAGCATGTGGATAATTTTTTTTCCTTCTTAATGGCTGCCAAACTTGCCAAACCTGCTTACTTTTTCAAAACTTAGAAATTTCTCCGAATGCTTCTTCTGTCAACATTGGCATGCTAAGCCTTTCCTATAAATAGGGTGCTTAGTTTGAAATGAAAATTACACCAGAATCAAAAAATTTTCTCTCTATAATATCGAGCGTCTTTCTTGTGTAGTTATATGTTAATTGGAGTTTCAAAAGTCACATAGTATGAAAGTTGTATATATGGCCCTTATGTACAAATTTACATGATTTAATCGTTTATTAAACTCTAAATTGACGATTGAATAAAATTATACATGTTTAAACGAACAAAACAAAATTTCAATGGACGGATTCAGTGTATTAACGAGTCTATAACCTTGAAATTCATTTCTATTCTCAAAGTTTTACAAAATATGGAAAACAGTGAATCAATTCCGTGATTTAAAGTGTTAGAAGCATGCTAGAATCGATTTATAACGTTTTTGTGAAGTTTATACTTCATGGGTAATATTAAAAATTGTTGTATTAATTTAATTTGGGATTTATTGGGATGTTTTGTGTGTTCTTTGGGAACTGTAAAAACTGAATCTGCATCGCAGCGCGGCCGCGCCGCCTCAAGGCACACTTGGAGCGTGCCCGCGCCGTGCAGCGCGCCCGCGTCGTTCCAAAGAGCAATTGGAGCGCGGTCGCGTCGACCTACAAAATTTCAAAAATTTTACTAAGTGTTCAAGTTTCAATGATGTGTTTTAAAACCTAAGGTAATGAACATAAAGACATGTTAAGCATATAATAAGATGTTAATAACTTATATTATGTGATTAATTAATAAGTTAATTTAATGACTTAAACTGTTATTTGTAAAGTCTAATAACCTGTTCAGAGATCGATGTGTGATTTGATAAGTATATAGAAATTATAAATAATTCGTATTGTGAATGCATTGATATGTAGGATTAATTAAGGGACGTGAATTAATTGTAGCCTGTGCAAGGGGCAAGTTTTCTAAACTCAAACCTTTATTTGAGCAAGTTTCAAAACCTTACTTTTACATTGAGCAAGTTTCCTTACTCAAAACTTTACTTTTATTGAGCAAGTTCCTTAAATTCTAAATTATTCATTGATCAAGTCTTAGACTTGTATTCTATATCGAGTAAGTTCTTGTTCTTAATTATTCAAGTTCAAGATTTCATATGAGATGTTATGATTCTTTTAAAGTCTTACTTCAGTTATACAATACTTATTCAATTGTATACTCTTGAGATTTATTATTCGAATTGATTATCGGTTTATTGTTGAACCTTGTAAGACTAGAGAACCCTTATTGATTCGACTAGTCCATAGTTGATGAACGTTCTAAATTCTAGAACTATTATTGAGCTTATCCAAAACAAACTTCCTTTGGTGCGGACTCTGATGTCAAACTGAGATGAACAACCCTGTATAGGGGATTATTTACGCTTAGCGTTGAGATATTATGCACAATATGGTACTAAGCGCTGATCCCCCTAAGTACGAGAAGTAGAGTCCATAGTCTTATGACTGTTAAAGGTTTAAAGTATAAACACTTGACAACCTAGGACATAGTTCAAGGTCTTATGACCCTCAGAAGTTCTTTTGACTCTTGCTATTCATTCTTGATTCAAAAGTCGAGTTTTCTTATTCAGAAGTCTTTGATTCACTCACATGTTATTATATTATTGTTATATTATTATAATTGTGGGCAATCGTGCTCACTCTTGCGTAATAATAACATTGCAGTTAAGAACGAAAGGTCTGACGAGCCTTCTACTAGCAAAGTCAAGGGCAAGGTCAACAAGTGATGAAGACTTGTTGTTTATTTGATATGGTTATGTTTAAGACTTATGTTAAAGTTGTGTAAGACTTATTATTTATTTACGCTTCCGTATTTAAGACTTAAGGTTAGTATGACCTTGGATTGATGTATTTATTTTCAGATGTTGTAACCTCATAAGGGGAGGATTTATTTCTATCTATTGAATGGTTTTCATTTATTATGGATAGATAGACATATGATATTTGTACAGTGAACACCAAATCCTGTGGAAATTGAAGTACCCAGATTTGGGGGTGTCACAGGTTGGTAATAGAGCTGTAGGTTATGAACATTAGGAGGGGGAAAACCTTAAGGTAAGCCTTTGAAAATATAGTAATGATAAACTCTTATCGAGTTCTAAGAAAGATAATAACTTACCTTATGTGCTATGTGTTTATATTTATGTACTCGGGGTACCGATTAGCATCATATAATAACTTAAACTTAAAAGTTGATTTATCAGGATGTCGAATGCTGGAGAACCCAGTCAGCCTAGGGACGTTGTACCCCGAGAGGCTAGAGAGGAGGAGCCCAGAGACATTCACACAGTCTGGGGGCAGTTGATTCGACGAGAGCCATCTCCTTTGATCATAATCGTTGGTCAGGAGCATGTACTAGTGTTTGACTCAGAGGAGGACTCTAAGGAGGACCCTAAGGAGATTGAGGTTTAGGCTGAGGCAGCCGTGGAGGAGGATGAAGACCCTGAAGAGTTCCCACTGAACTCTATCAGTGCTGAGATGTATGATGAACTGTATGACCGCAACATAGAGTTACGGGATACTATCCAGGAGCTGAAGGAGCAGACGGTTACTCAACAGACTACCATCGAGCAGAAGGATGGTGAGGTTGAGGATCTTCACACGCGTCTTGGAGATGTAGAGTGTGAGTTAGTCAATGAGAAGGGCAAAGTTAAGTAGAAGTCAGAGGAGATAGAGAAATTGAAGAATGAATTGAGAGATAAATCAGCAAGGCTTGCCATAGTAGAGGATGCTTGGGTGAGGGATTCACGATGTGCCGATCTTGCAGAGGATAATGTTCGTGTAAAGAAAGCAAAGATTGAGGAGACGGACTAAATGTTTCAAAAGGCAATTGATGAGGCTCAGGATCGGGCGATGTACTATCCAGTCCAGTTTGAAGGTCTGCCTTGGTATATGCTAGATCGCAGGACGAAGTTTCGCATAATGGAGGAAGAACGCAGTAAAGTTGTTCGTCGCCTTAGTAGACAGTGATAGGAACAGTTTGATTATATAAAACTTATTTGATGATTATTAATGTAAATTTCGATCTGATTATAAACAAATGAATATTTCGATGATTTAAATCATGTAGAATCTTTATCTCGGGATAGTTGATGTACATAGCAGTGATGCTATCGTATTATGTTTAAAACATTTGATTTAATAAAACATCAGAGTTAATTGAGATGATATGTGTTAAGTGATTATGTGAACGTATTTAAGCTAAGTCTTAGATATTTAAAGATTGAATAAAGATCTAATAAGCGTATATCGTAACAGAAATATGCTGCCAAGAAGAAGACCAAACCGTCGACCAGCCCAAGAAGGGTCAACAAATAATAATGACGTTAATGCCAATGTGAACCTTATTCAGTAGTTGGTAAATCTTCTAACGGGAGCAATGAATAATCAGCCACAAGCTCCACCGAACACCTCATTCAAGGACTTCAAGGCGGTGGAACCGCCAGAGTTTAAAGACTCCATGAACCCGATAGAAGCTCAGACTTGGGTTATGAAGATGGAGAAAGTTTTTGACGTCGCCAGAGTCAGTGAGGACCAGAAGACCGCCTACGCAACTTTCATTTTGAAGTTAGAAGCCAGCTATTGGTAGTAGGCAAATAAAGTCAGGGGAAGAGAGGGCATCATAACCTGGGAGAGGTTCAAGGAGATGTTTTTTGAGATGTACTTTTCGACCAGTTCATAGATCAGATGGAGGTACAATTTTTGGAATTGAAGCAAGGTAACATGTTTGTACCAGATTATGCTACAAAGTTTAATTAGTTGGCTAGGTTTGCCACGTATCAAGTGCACACCGACGAGAGGAAGGCAAGGAAGTTTGAATAGGGCCTGAAACCCTAGTTGTATAGGAAAATATCAATGTTTCAATTGAACACTTTTGCTGGGGTACTGGAGAAGGCCATCCTCCTTGAAGGTGGAGGTGATGTGTTGACCAAGTACAACTAGGATCTGAAGAAGAAGAAGAATGAAAGTGAAGGAAATAACAAGGCTAGTGGCAGCAACACGGGAGGAAGTAATAGCCAAAAGAGAAAGTGGAACGACAACACATCGATCGGGAATTAGCAGGGAAACCAGAAAAAAAGGGTTAAAGCATGTCCGACCTAAGGGAAAGATCACCTGGGGGTTTGTATGAAAGGAAAGCGGGTGTGCTACAATTGTGGTCAAGAAGGCCACATAGCACCTAACTGCCCTAACCCAAAAAAGGGTGTCTGCTTCACATGTGGATCGAAGGACCAGTTGGCTAGAGACTGTCCCAAGAAGGGGTCTGGAGGGGCAGGAACAGGAGTGAACAAGGGAAACAGCGGTGGCAACGCTCCGACAATTACGGGACCAACCGCAACTAACCAACCAACCGCCAGGACATTTAACATGACAGTGCAGGATACTGTGCAGTCTCGCGATGTGGTTTCAGGTATCATTCTGATCAATAAAGTTAATGCTTATTTATTATTTGATTCGGGTGCTACTTGTTCATTTATATCCGACGACTTTGCTAAGAACTTAGGATTGCCTAAGGACGAGTTAGAATACCCGATGAATATAGAGATTGCGAATAGAGAAGTTATCCCTGTTAATTACGTACACAAGAACTGTAGGGTGGATATTAAGGGTAACATTATGAACGTAGATCTTATTCCGATTAGACTTGGGGAATTAGATGTTATTATGGGAATGGATTGGCTATTCAATTATGGGGACGTAATTAATTGCCAGAAGAAATGTATTAACCTTATGACTCCGTCAAAGGTTGTGTTTTATGGTAGTAAGTCACCTAGACAAGCGAGTTGTCTGACGATGATGCAGACCAGAAAGTTGTTAAGACAAGGCTGTGTAGGATATTTAGCCTACATAGTAGACAGTCGTAAAGAAAACCCAAAGTTGAAAGATATACCAGTTGTGAGGGACTTCATAGACGTATTTTTGGATGATCTGCCAGGACTTCTGCCAGATAAAGAGGTTGAGTTTGTGATCGACTTGGATCCAGGAACGGCTCCAATTTTGAAGGCACCGTACCGGATGGCTCCGGTAGAGATGAAAGAATTGATGGTACAACTGCAAGAGTTACTAGACAAGAAGTATATACAACAGAGCGTATCGCCGTGGGGTGCATTGATGTTATTTGTGAAGAAGAAGGATGGGACGATGCGGCTCTGCATTGACTACAGAGAATTGAATAAGGTCACGATTAAGAATAAGTATCCATTTCCTAGGATTAACGACCTGTTTGATTAGTTAAATGGAGCGAGATACTTCTCGAAGATTGACCTAAGAAGTGGATATCATCAGCTAAAGGTGAGTCCAGAGGATGTTTCGAAGACAGCGTTCAGGACTCGATATGGTCACTACGAATTTCTGGTGATGTCATTTGGTCTAACGAATGCTCCTGCAGCATTTATAGGCCTAATGAACGGAGTATTCAAGCTGTTTTTGGACAAATTCGTGGTGGTGTTTATCGGCGACATTTTGGTATACTCGAAGACCAAGGAAGAACATGTAGAGCATTTGAAGGTAACGTTAGAGGCGTTCAGAAGCGAGACGTTGTATGCTAAGTTTTCAAAATGCGAATTTTGGATTGAGCAGGTATAATTTCTCGGACATGTGATTGATAAGGACGGAATTTCGGTAGATACCTCCAAAGTCGAAGCTGTGATGAACTGGGATCAGCCAAATACGCCGTCGAAAGTGAGAAGTTTTCTTGAATTGGCAGGTTATTACAGAAGATTCATTCAGGACTTTTCCAAGATTGCAACTCCGCTGACGAATTTGGCTAGATAATTGGTGAAATTCATTTGGACGGAGAAGTGTGAGGAAAGCTTCTAAGAGATTAAGAAAAGGTTGAGTTCGGCACCTGTGTTATCTCTTCCAAATGGCAAATGAAATTTTGTGGTCTATAGTGATGCGTCACATAAAAGACTAGGCTGTGTGCTCATGCAAAACGACAGAGTTATTGCGTATACGTCACGACAGTTGAAGGATTACGAGAAGGGGTATCCGACCCATAACTTGGAGTTGGCTACAGTGGTATTTGCTTTGAAGATCTGGAGACACTATCTCTATGGGGAGAAGTGTGAAATATATACAGACCACAAGAGTCTGAAATATATTTTTACATAGGACTTGAATATGTGCCAGAGAAGGTGGTTGGAGTTAATAAAGGACTATGACTGCGAGATTTTATACCATCCGGGTAAAGCAAATGTGGTTGTCGACGCCTTAAGCAGGAAGGGTCAGGAGAAATTGATGATGTTGACCGCCCAAGAGGAGCTAATTTTAGCGATGGAGAAGTTGTAATTGGAAGTGAAGTATCCTATGGAGACTGACGAGAAGTTGTTCCAGATACAGGCTGGTACAACTCTATTGGATAAAGTTAAAGAAGCTCAACTTCAGGACGAAGAATGTGAGAAGGTAAAGAAGAAGATATCTGAAGGAACCGAACAGAGATTCAAGATGGACAGTGAGGGACTGTTAAGATTTGAGAGCAGAGTTTGGGTACCGCCAGTGCCAGAAATTAAGGAAGACATTTTGAGCGAGGCTCATAGCTCACGATATTCAATTCACCCCGGTAGTACCAAGATGTACCAGGATCTTCGACAGCATTTCTGGTGGCCAATTTGAAATGAGATGTTGCAGAGTGTGTTGCAAAGTTTCTGACATGTCAGAAAGTGAAAGCAAAACATCAGAGGCCGAGTGGTTTGCTACAACCATTCGAGATCCCAGAATGGAAATGGGAATATATTACGATGGATTTCGTGGTTGGCCTTTCGACAACTCAGAAAGGCTACGACGCAGTATGGGTTATCGTTGACCGATTGATGAAATCTGCACACTTCCTTCCGATCAGAATAAGATTCAACTTAGACCAGTTGGCAAGGTTATATATGAAAGAGATTGTTTCAAGACATGGAGTTCCGGTGTCGATTGTTTTCGACCGAGATCTGCGCTTCACATCAAACTTCTGGAAGCGACTTCAGGAATGCATGGGGACACAATTGAGAATGAGTATGGCATATCACCCTCAGACAGATGGGCAGAGCGAAAGAATAATCCAGACATTGGAGGATATGTTGCGAGTGTGCATCATGGATTTCAAAGGAAATTGGGATGATCACTTACCGCTTTTGGAATTCGGTTATAACAACAGTTATCACACAAGTATTGGCATACCGCCTTACGAAGCGTTGTACTACAGAAAGTGCATAACTCCACTATATTGGGATGAAGTCGATGAGAGGCAATTGCTAGGTCCAAAATTGGTACAGCAAATAACAGAGATAGTCAAAGTGATCTGGACAAGATTGGTAGCGGCTCAGGATAGGCAGAGGAAATACGCCTACCCACACCTCAAGAATGTAGAATCTCAATCGGGTAGCTTTGTTTTCTTGAAAGTCTCTCCCTGGAAGGGAAAGATCAGATTCGGTAAGAAGGAGAAATTTAGCCCAAGGTTCATTGGATCCTTTGAGGTGTTGCGAAGGGTTGGAGAAGTCGCATATGAGGTAGCCTTACCTCCGGCGCTAGAGCATGTCCACAACGTCTTCTATGTTTCAGTCTTACGACCGTATAAACCCGATTACAAACATTTGATAAAATATGAACCCCTACAATTTGAGAAAGACTTATCCTATGAAGAAGTTCCTATTCAGATTGTTGACAGGAAAGAACAAGTTCTCAGAAATAAAGTCATACCTTCTGTTAAGGTAATTTGGAGGAACCACAACGCTGAAAAAGCTACGTGGGAACTCGAAGAGCATATGATAAAGAATTACCCGCATTTATTTACTAATTTGTGACGCCCCTAAAATAGGTTCAATACCAACCCATTCTGAGTCGTCAAATATATGGTACAGAATTCAAATACAATCTTTTATAACAAAAGGTCGTGAGAAATACGACCATACAACTATGAATTTTAATGCAAATCGTATATAATACGAAATATAAACATTCAAACTCATTCCTTATTCATTACAATTATTATCTCACTATTTTATAGAATAGTGAGGACTTCTACATATCTAACTCTGATCATCACACTGTTCCCCGACTAGTCCCTGCAACATTCTCATTCCCTGAAAAGGACAATAGATAAAAAAGGTGAGCTCAACTAGCCCAGTCAAGAATATTATGACTAAGATAATAAGGAATAAAATATCATTAGTCTTCGATAAATCAGATAAAATATTATGGACAACAAGTTTTAGATCAACAACTGCAGCGAAAATATCAATTCATTAGAAGAGTGACGTAAAGAATGAAGTCTACTATCTTCTATGATTTAAAAGTCCATCATCGATATTTTATCCCAGTAACATCAATCAATATATATCTCAAATCAAATATTCATCTTTGCACTATGGGCCAAAGATATTCATTTGTATCACTAGTGGTCATGTTCATCTCAACACCTGTCAATCTTTGCACTACGGGCCAAAGATATTCATCAAATAATCATTCATCTTTGCACTACAAGCCAAAGATATTCAGTTATATCATCATTTAGGACTGAGGATAATGAAAAATAATATAAATAACGAATCCAGTGAGATAAAGGACAAAGATTAGGGATTCATAATTTAGTTTATCCAAGTTCAAGAATATTCCATAATAATACTTTGTGGAGCAAAATTCAAGAAAAAAGATCAAAACTTGGATCCAATCAAAGATAGGACCCATAATAGCCAACTTGGACAAATAGAAGAAAATTTAAATTTTTCGTGAATAGTGCAGTATACGTGAATAGTAATTCCTACAAAAAAGTAAGAATTTCATAATAAAATCCATGTCAATATTTTGGTATAATGATATTGAAAAGAATAACATCATTTACAAAAGAAAATAACATCCCTTACCTTAACAAGAGAGTAGTTTTAACTGGAATATCGGTATTATATGGACGAAAACTTACACTGTTATCAACGCTCGAAGTATCTAAATACTCACAAGAAATACGCTCGATATTATAGAGAGAAAATTCTCTGATTCTGGTGTGATTTTCATTTCTAATTAAGCACCCTATTTATAGGAAAGGCTTAGCATGCCAATGTTGACAAAAGAAGCATTCGGAGCAATTTCTAAGTTTTGAAAAAGTTGGCAGGTTTGGCAAGTTTGGCAGCCATCAAGAAGGAAAAAAAATTTATCTGCATTCTTTATTTAATATATATATAATAAACATTAATAATTATTAAAATAATTCCAATTCAATTCTTTTCTCTTCCACTTTATTTTATTTTTATGCCATAAATTTATTATAACAATATCACCACCTCAAATTATAAAATTATACTATTATATTATCACATTATAATTTTATAATGTAATATTATAATAATATATTTGAATTAATATTTTACCGGAGAAGATAAAATACCAACTTTCAACAAATGTCTCATACTAAAAATTCTTCCCTTCATATCATACTTGAATATATATTTACTTTTCATATTTATCAACAATCAATTATTATTCATAAATAATATTACAGAATCACAATATTAAAAACCAGATCATTCCCAGGAAAGAGGGGGCCTTCCGATAAGGATTTCTCCTTACTGGCACGCAATTAAATAACCCCTCATAGACAGAACTTTCTTAGACATTGCCAATAATGCTTATCTAATAATATTATTCAAATAATAAGAGTGACAATTATTGATTTAATAATGTGAAATACTGTACAATGACAATTGTTGAATCAATAATATAAAATATCAACGCAGCAATTATTGATATAAAATATCAACGTAGCAATTATTTAACCAATAAAATATTATGCAATTGTAGCAACTATTGAATCAATAATATAAAACATTGAACAGTAATTACTGTAACAACTATTGAGTAAGTGCCTTCTAACGTAAGAATCAATAATTAGAATTACTGTGCAATACCGTGTGCTACTGTGCAACACCGCTTATTACTGTATTTTAACCACCGGATATTTTAACAGTTTAACGGTAACAGTTTTACCGTTATTTATAGAAAACTCATTCTTGTTATTTTCTTTATCCGATAGTTATTCCGCTGTGGGGCCCACAAATGGCTGCGCAGTCGTACAAATATTCCCCGACAACAAGAATATTCCACGACCAAACGAATATTCCCCGACAACAATGAATATTTTATAACCACTTGCTTATTTTGAAATATTTGCACATTTCACCCATAACTTATCACATTTATCAAATCAACACTTTACTATTTTAAAATAATATATAAAGAAATTTAAATCTTTATTCATAAAATTTGGGGTTGTTGGCCCGATTAGATGACACAATTAACGCGCAAGTATACGCGGCCAATGAGTAATAAAGAGTGAGTAAAGATATCGTTCTCACGAGGAATTAATAGATAAAGGGTCGCCAAAGCACTAGCACATAATCATCTCACTCTTATTTAAATGGATGGTAAAGAGAGGGAATTAAAACTACTTTAAACTAGGCAAGGAATTTAAGTTAAACTAAATAATCCTAAGGAAGAATCAGATAATGATAGCATGAGATCCCAATTTTCCCTAATGATTCGTCTAAATTGATTCACTTCCAATTAGGTCACATTAATCATTACAGTTGTTAGCCGAGAACACAAAGGTAAGAGAAGGCCATCTTTCGATGCACCTAAACCATATCACGTGCAATCCACAGATGATAGACACACGTGAACACCCACATTACCTAAACCACTATATATCTATGTGATTTACAAATATTTAGGGTAAGGTCTGGTCCTCTATTGACTACGAGCGACGCTTCGTTATATGTTTATCCTAATCACAAATCATACGTCCAACGCCATGTGAACGTACAATCGCCCGCTACCGCGATTAGATCTAAATCGACACTTCATCTTTCAAGTCCACATAGGTTATCATGGTAATTGATCGCGAATTAATTAAGCAATGAAAGCATACATTGCAATAGACAATCAATAACAACCAACAAGACCAACATGAAAGCAAATCAACAAAGACTACTCAAAAGGTTCCAATAAAACCTCAAAATATAGTTTAAGTCATAGACAACTCAAACATATAATCCATATATTGAATAAGCATCATAAGAACACAAATATGAATCAACAAGAAAATAAGGGTAAGAAATGCAAATCTGATTCCTCTTGATCAAAATACGAATCCTTGAGGTTGTTCAAATGTTTCAACCATCAAGTCTAATAAAACCCTAGAAAACGAACTACTATAAACTAGTCTAATCTCTACTTCTATTCTACTCCTAGACAAGAAATGTAAAAGAAAATGAAAATAGAAGAAGAAGATTAGGGCTAAGCTCCCTTAGGGAGGATGTCTTCAAATGTATGCCAAAATGCCCTTATATCTTTCCCCCAGCCGAGTGCCTTCACTGCCCAAGCCAATTTCAAAATAGCCGGATTAAAAAACAAGTTAACTAGAAAATTGACCGGCGTAGCTGCGCCGGCTCCCTGACCAATGCCTGCGCAGTTGCGCAGGGGAGGGTGCTAGAAATCCTGTAGTTTTGCTTTGCTGCACTGCCTTGTCAATCTTTTCACTCCTTTCTTGATTCATGCAGCTCATATCCTCATTCCATCACCCATTTCACTTCTTCTTGGTCCCTTCTTATTCTGCCCACATTGTGTCACAGCTTAGCTCTTTATGTTTTGTCCCTTTTCAGCACCTTTTCGTCTTTTTAAACTCAAAATGCACCTAGAGAGTTCGTAAACAGAAATCTGCAAAAGAAAGTAAAAATGCATGAAAAGCTATGATAGCACATGAGTTTAAGCAACAATCGAAGTGAGTTGATATCTAAATAAGTGGTTATAAAACCACTTATCAAATACCTCCAAACTTAAACGTTGCTTGCCCTCAAGTAACACAAACAAAACCACACACAGATGCAATGTAAGTAACTATAATGTATGCAATCGATACTAGAATGAAAGTGAATCCAGGTCTCAGTCAGAATGGATATTCACATGCAATGCCTCAGAAAAGTCATAGGCCAATCAAACAGATAAGCAACCCAAGACAAGATCAAAAGTATAACTTTGCAAATCCAAATCTGTCAGCACTGATGTCTTGTGCATTGTGTGCCTAGAAACCATTAAACATGCTCTGAACAAATAAATCACATACTATGCATCTTAGGGGAAAAAACCAGTTTCAATTCAAAAAAAGCAGTAAATCAAATAATTTCTAACTATGACTATGTATTACTTAAGTTAAGAGACAACAGGGAGTTTATTATTCTTTTTATTGACTCACGAGGGCGTATTCGAAATTTCCCGTGTACACATTCGACTGTGCAATGCCTAGTCCTCTTAGGCTTTTCAATGATATCCATGTAGCGAGCTTTCGACCAACGATTCCAAGACCAGACGGCCTTAGGGCGCTAGGTGTAGAGACACCCCTAGGGTTTACTTGCTCGAATATCAAAGGCCACAGGATTAGACGTAGCCGAAGTGTTTATTCTATTTTTTTCTTTTTCTGAATCTTTTCTTTTGTTTTCTTTTCTTTTTCTTTTTCATAGGGGAGTGCGTCTTACGCTCCATCTCCCCACATAGCATATGTACACCCCCTGTTTTCCCCCAAACTTAAGCTTTTAACAGTCTTAGTTATTATCATATAATCACTGACTCTTTCTTTAAAACACAAATTTCCCACCAGAAGACTAAGTATGTGAACATTTAAACTTAGCATGCCATGTTGGTTACTCTACCGTGCTTATTGGTTACACAGTATCTAACAGATAAGGATTTGCATATATGACAATGAAATCAAGCTTAAGTCTCAAATCCGTTCAAAAATCAAGAAATTTATTTTTCATCATAGGCCACTAACTCACAAACCAACTTCAACCTGGATTTATGCAGTATGTCATGCAAAATGTCCTAACATAGTTAACTAAAACAAAACAAAAATTTTAAAAATTTAACAATTTTTAACAAAATATGAACTACATGCAATAAATGAACTAAACAAAACTACATGCATTAAATGAACTAAACAAAATGCAATATAATATGAATTAAACTACATGCAAAAATAAACCCCCAATACCCCCAAACTTAAAGTGTTCAATGTCCGCATTGAAGGTAAAAGGGTAAAAAGGAACTCCCCTACTCGGACTCGTCGTCCTCCTCCTCAATCTGCTGTGGTGGTGTGTCTGGAGGGGGGGTACTGACTGTCGGTGCCAAATGTCAGAAACTCTGCATGTATGCCCAACTGCCCGAATGCCTGAGATAAAGCCTGGGAGAAACCGGATGTATAGGTCTGGAAGTCTGTGTACGTGGTATCCATCCGTCTCCTTAACTGCCTGATCTCCCTCTGCTGCATAGCATACTATGCGGGAGTTGGCCCTGCCGCCTGCTGAGCCTGCTCTGGCTCATCTTCTTCGTCTTCTTCATCGTCCTCATCCTCATCAGAATCATCACCTCACACAAACCCCAGTCCTCGGGGATGAGACTCTGCCCTCTACTAGATGGTGTACTGCTGGATGGTTATATGGTCTATATCGCACATCGGGCGCAGCAGCTCTTCATTATCCCAGACCACTCCTGTGGCCAAACATAAGCGTGTAATCACTAAGGCATGTGGAATCCCTCCTGAGGTGCTCCCCCTTATAAATTTTAGCATGGACTGATTCATAATGTGTCCAATGTAAATTCGTCTATTCTTAATGATGCCGTAGAGTAGGGTAGCTCTCTCAGTAGTGACCTCGGCATGATGGCTCGAAGGGATAATGCTCGCACAAATGAAGCTGTTACCAAGCCTTGGCGTAGCGACTCAGGGCAGTCTGAGGGAAGCCTATCTTTCTAGTCGTGCCTGAGTATGTTGTCCATTTGGTGCTCGGTTTGCACAATTCCTTTATCAGTCTATCCAAGTTAGTCTCATGACGCTGAGACTCGGCCTAATTTATCGGGCCAGAAGGAATATTGTCCAACTTGAAAATTTTATTTATGGCCTGCTTGGTGTACGGCACATGCTTCCCTCTCACATAAGATATCCCATTTTGCACCTCGTGGGCGTTGGCATAGAATTCTTTAACTAGGGGAATAGGAGCTTGCAGCGGTGTGGTCGCAACAAGCGCCCAGCCATGATCAATAATTTGCCTCTTCATAAGCCCATCGTCCCGGCTTTAATCCCATCTCCTTCACATAGTTCTTTCTGTCCAAAACATTGAAGTAGTAACGCTGAGCAGTCAAGTCTATAAATCTGAAGGCGTCCACAATCTCGTGGGAACTGCCTTCACCGTGCGCACTGGACTGTGGAGGAGAAGGAGGAGAAGGAGCTCTGAATCGCTTTGGCATTTTGAGAGGTTGTGAGAATTCTGAAATTTGAATTAGGCAACTGTATTGAATCCACACCCTAATTGCCTTTGCCCTTGAGAAATCTCATAAATGACTTCCCAACTATAAGCAATTCTGTCTAACGGTCGGCCCCCACTGTGTTTGGACTTTTTCTGCAGATTTGATGAAAATTGAACCCCAATTGCAGTGAAAAATTCATTGGCAAGCACTTCGCCACAACCTTTCTCACCTTGCCAACTGCTCAACCCTTAATTCTGTCAATATGATGCCCCCCAAACTCTGTCAAAATTCTGCCCTCAACCCTCAGTCATAACTTGATGCAATGCTTTCCCATGAAAACCCAAAATCTACCCCTTATTGTCTAGGAATTCTCACTGCATTCCCCCTTGCTTTGAAATTCAATGAATAGCAGCCTCTTATCTGAGAACTTTTATCAAACGGCTGGAATGCAAGCAAATGGAACCCCAAAATCTGCCCTGAACAAATTCCAACCCTTAGTGCTTTAGATGATTGATCAAAACCCCATTACCTGAATTGTCTCAATGCTTTTCTTAGACCTTGCTTAACCAATTTATGTGCCCCCTAATAGCCTTGAGTGCTCTCAATTTGGAGAAGGGGTGAATGAGGGAGAAGAGGTGAGGCTAGGGGTTCGGTTGATGAAGAGATGGAGAGGTAGGGGAATTGTGGAATTAGGTTGTTGATTAGGAGAGATGGGGCTAGAATATGAGATGAAGATAAGGGGAATAAGGCAGTCTGTGTGTTCTGCCGAAAACTAGTTGCAATTAGGAAGTGAAATAATGAAGGCCGGTTTTATTTTAAAAACAAAAAAATTTTGGCAGGAGGAAGTTGGCGCAGCTGCGCAAGGGATATGAGGGATAGGGGTGCAGCTGCGCAGGGGGAGGAATCGTGCAGCCTCTGGTCTGGAAATCAAAGCTGCCGCGCGGCTGCTTGGTTTGGCTTGGCGCGGGAGCGCCAAGCGTCAGGAGTTTTAATTTGACTTTGTTCTAGAAATTGTTGCTGGCATTGGATCATGAACCTTGCTACCCAATTGACTAGAACCTGACACAGCACATAAACTTATTAAATTACTACTAGCAAAATTTATAATGCAAATGTTTACAATTAGTAGACTTATCAAAAAGGGAAAAGGGATAAGTATAGACTTTTAAGTACCAAAAATTCCTCTACGTGCATATACGCAATGTGTCAGTGCATCATACTATGTTCAATAAGCATTTTATGTCCCAAAAATTATACACATTCATGCCTAAAACCAAAAATATAGGCATTGAACCATTAAAAACCAAAAATGTGAAAATATTTACAACTACGATCTATACTACAGAGAATTAAACAAGGGGGGAAAGTATGATAGAAAGCATGAAATGGAGAATTAAACAGGTAGGGAGAGAGAGAAGTGATGGGGTGCCTCCCATCAAGCGCTTGATTTATAGTCCTCTAGCTGGACTGTGTCTGACCACTGCTATCTGACTCCCCGACAATATTGGAGAACCCATCCATCCATTAGAATAGCTGTGAGACTTTGGAGGCTTCCAAATAGAGGCGGACTCGGATTTAAACTACCTAGCACCGGATATGAACAAAAATTCCCCGTACTGAAGGTAGGGGGGCTAGGCAAGGGTTTTGTTGTGTATGTGAAATGATTTGGGCTTTGAGGTTCACATGACACAACGGTTTCTTCTTTTATTCTCTTCTCTTCTGACCACCATGGTTTAAACTTGCGAACTCTCTCATATCATCAAGATTCGGCTCTGAAATGTGGCTACCAAGGGGGCAAGGATGTGCAAACTTGACTGGATTCTCAAACTTTGGCAGAGAAGGCTCTTGGAGTATTATCACTGTTGGTTCATACTGTTCCACATCCCCAATTATCTCCTCTTGTTCCATTGCCTTAGGCTTTTCCAGTTGCAATTGCACTTTGAGCTCTTCATCAGTCTCTGCATCCATCTCATAGCACCAATCCTTTTGAGGGTCATAACTTACAGATTCAGTCACTGGAGGCACAAAATCTAGCATATTTGTCTCTTGTTCACATACCTCCTCCTTCCTTAAAACCGTGCTAATCTGCTCCACCCAAATCTGAAGATCCTCAATTTATTATTCTTGCTCAACCAAGGTCTCTTGTGTTGATGCTAATGAGTTCCCCCACAAACTATCCAGTCCTTCCTTTTGTATTTCAGCCACAGGATCCATGTACTGAGTCTCACTGGTAGAAACATGGTTGATTGGGGCCATCAAATATTGAAAATTCTGGCTCGATTCTTCTGGGCTCCCAAATAACTCCTCTTGGTTTTCTGAGCTTGCATACATGAATTCCATTGACGACTGCTCTCCTTGTAAACACGGGGGTTGGTATGTAGGTTCGGGTGCATAAATTGGACTTGGCTCACATATATCTTGATAGCTCGCAGTATTGGTTTGAATCCCTTGCTCTTTCTCTATCATCAAGGCCTTACTAATTTGCTCTGCCCAGTTCTGGATATTCTTGACTGACTTCTGTTGCTCAATCAAAATATTAAAACTACTTTAAACTAGGCAAGGAATTTAAGTTAAACAAAATAATGCTAAGGTAGAATCAGATAATGATAGCATGAGATCCCAATTTCCCCTAATGATTCGTCTAAATTGATTCACTTCCAATTAGGTCACATTAATCATTACCGTTGTTAGCCGAGAACACGAAGGTAAGAAAATGCCATCTTTCGATGCACCTAAACCATATCACGTGCAATCCACAGATGATAGATGCACGTGAACACCCACATTACCTAAACCACTATATATCTATGTGATTTACAAATAATTAGGGTTTAAGGTCAGATCCTCTATTGACTACGAGCGACGCTTCGGTACATGTCTATGCTAAGCACAAATCATACGTCCAACGCCATGTGAATGTACAATCGCCCGCTACCGCGATTATATCTAAATCGACACTTTGTCTTTCAAGTCCACATAGGTTATCATGATAATTGATCGCGAATCAATTAAGCAATAAAAGCATACATTGCAATAGACAATCAATAACAACCAACAAGACCAACATGAAAGCAAATCAACAAAGACTACTCAAAAGGTTCCATTGAAACCTCAAAATATAGTTTAAGTCATAGACAACTCAAACATGTCATCCATATATTGAATAAGCATCATAAGAACACAAATATAAATCAACAAGAAAATAAGGGTAAGAAATGCAAATCTGATTCCTCTTGATCAAAATATGAATCCTTGATGTTCTTCAAATGTTTCAACCATCAAGTCTAATAAAACCCTAGAAAACTAACTACTATAAACTAGTCTAATCTCTACTTCTATTCTACTCCTAGACAAGAAATGTAAAAGAAAATGAAAATAGAAGAAGAAGATTAGGGCTCAGCTCCCTTAGGGAGGATGTCTTCAAATATATGCCAAGATGCCCTTATATCATTCCCTCAGCCGAGTGCCTTCACTGCCCAATCCAATTCCAAAACAGCCGGATTAAAAAACAAGTCAACTAAAAAATTTGACATGCGCAGCTGCGCCGGTTCCCTAACCAATGCTTGCGCAGCTGCGCAGGGGAAGATGCTGGAAATCCTGCAATTTTGCTTTACTACACTGCCCTGTCAATCTTTTCACTCCTTTCTTGATTCATGCAGCTCATATCCTCATTCCATCACCCATTTCACTGCTTCTTGGTCCCTTCTTATTCTGCCCACATTGTGCCACAACTTAGCTCTTTATGTTTTGTCCCTTTTCAGCACCTTTTCGTCTTTTTAAACTCAAAATGCGCCTGGAGAGTTCCTAAACAGAAATCTGCAAAAGAAAGTAAAAATGCATGAAAAGCTACGATAACACATAAGTTTAAGCAACAATCAAAGTGAGTTGATATCTAAATAAGTGGGTATAAAACAACTTATCAGGGGTCTTACAACCTTCCCTCCTTATGAAATTTCGTCCTCGAAATTAATGTACGTACCTGGTATGTCGAAAAGGTGAGCAAACCTCGCTTTCATTTTCGATTCCAACTCCCAGGTCATTTCCTCAATTTCATGGTTTCTCCTATAAAACTTTGACTTGAGGTATAATCTTTGAACGTAGAACATGTTCTTTCCTATCCAAGATCTTGACAGGTACCTCCTCGTACGTTAAATCTTTGGCTATCTCATCTGGTTCTAACTCAATAATGCGGTTTGGGTCTTTCACATATTTGCGAAGCACGGATATGTGAAAAATATTATGAACACGAGACATGCTTGGAGGTAAAGCGAGTCTATAGGCCACCTTTCCTACTCGGTCAAGGATCTCAAATGGACCAATGAATCGTGGGTTAAGCTTTCCTCTCTTCCCGAATCTAGTAACTCCTTTCCATGGAGCAACACATAACAATATATGATCCCCAACATTAAATTCCACGTCCTTTCGATGAATATCCGCATAATTCTTTTGTCGATCATGTGCCGTTTGTATACGTTGTCAGATCATTTGAATCTTTTCTGTAGTCATACGTTCCAACTCTTGTCCCAACAACGTTGCTTCACCCACCTCATCCTAGCATACTGGAGAGCGACACTTTTGTCCATACAACGCTTCGACTGGAGCCACGCCTATACTTACCTGATAACTGTTGTTGTAGGAGAATTCCACCAATGGTAAGTACTTATCCCAACTCCCTTTGAAGTCTAGAACACAAAGTCTCAATAGATCTTCAAGATTTTGAATAGTCCTTTCTTATTGTCCGTCCATTTGAGGATAATATACCGAAATGAATCATAAATTCGTGCCCATAGCTTTCTGCAAACTAACCCAAAATCGTGAAGTGAATCTTGGGTCACGATCCAAAACTATGGATACTGGCATGCCATAAAATCTCACAATATCATTCACATACATACGAGCAAGACGTTCAAGGGAATAAGTCTCCTGTATCGACAAGAAATGAGCAGACTTGGTTAATCTATCAACAATAACCCAAATCGCATCTATGCCTTGAGAAACCTTGGGAAGGCCCGTAACGAAATCTATGGTAATGTGTTTTCACTTCCATTTTGGAATCTCAAGTGGTTGCAATGGAACCCTTTGGCACTTGATGCTCCGCTTTGACACGTTGACACGTTAAACACCTCGAGATAAACTCTGCGATCTCTCTTTTCATATTGCTCCACCAAAATGTATGTCGAATATCACGATACATTTTGGTACTCCCAGGATGGATTGCAAACGGTGTGTTGTGTGCCTCCATCATGATTCTATACTTTAAGTCAGAATCGTTAGGAACACAAAGTCTAGAGTTAACTCGAAGTATTCCTTATTCATCAATCCTTGCTTCTGGAATAGCACCTTCTTGCACCTTCTTCCACATATTCATCAGTTCCGGGTCTGTAGCTTGAGCAGCTTTAACTCTATCAATTAAAGCTGGTTCTACGCGTATACTTGACATCATCAAATGGGTCCTTGGAGTATTAAACTCTATCTCCATTCTTTGTACGTCATACAAAATGGGTCTTTGTGTTAACAGCATCGCACTCGTTCCTGCATGTGATCTTCTACTCAACGCGTCAGCTACCACGTTAGCTTTTCAAAATCTTTCAACAGCTCCAACCAACGTCATTGTCGAATATTGAGTTCGTTCTGGGTGAAAAAATATTTTTTAGGTTTTTGGAGTATATTAGGATGTCATCCATAATGACAACCACGAAATAATCCAAATATTTCTTAATATTTGGTTCATCATATCCATGAAAGCAGCAGGAGCATTAGTCAATCCAAAAGACATGACTAAGAATTCATAATGCCCGTATCGAGTTCTGAAAGCAGTCTTTGGAATATCCTCAGTTTTAATCTTTAACTGATGATATCCAGAACGAAGGTCGAACAGGTCATCAATACGAGGTAACGGATACCTATTCTTGATGGTGACATGGTTGAACTCCCGATAGTCAATACAAAGTCGCATACTCCTGTCTTTCTTCTTTACGAATAAAACAGGAGCACCCCAAGGAGATGTACTAGGACGAATGAAACCAATGTCTAACAACTCCTGTAGTTAGACTTTTAACCCCAGAAGTTCAAAAGGAGCCATTCGATATGGGGTTTTAGAAATGGGTTTTGTACCGGGTTCAAGGTCAATAAAGAATTCAACTTCACGTTATGGGCTAGACCAGGAAGTTCTGTGGGACATACATCAGGAAACTCATTAACAACAAAAATATCTTTCAAATCTGATGTATTCTGATTTAAATCAGTGACATGGGCAAAAAAACTTGACATCTGTTTTTCAATAAACGAATACCTTTATGACTTGAAATGACATTGATTGATTTTAGTGGTATGGTTGTTTGAATGAAAGCTAACAACCTTACGAAACAATCAATTTTGGTATGATGAGTGGTTAACCAGTCGATTCAAAAAAATCAAATCAAATGCAAGTATTTTCAAAGATATAAAATCCACAGGTAGGGTGAGGGTGCCAATTTGAATCAAACAAGATTTGTAAACTGTGGATGTAACGAAGGTTTCTCTTAACGGAATTTCAACAGATAAGTCAAAGTCTAATTTCTCAAGAGTCAAGTTCAAACGTTGAGCACAAGCAGGTGAAATAAAAGAATGGGTAGCACCGGTATCTAATAAGGTATAGACTTCGCAAGAGTTTATGATTAGCTTACCCGTAATAACCTCATTCGGGTTCCTCGCTTGTTGGGCAGTTACGACAAAAGCTCTTCCAGGAACCACTGACTTTGATTTGTCCAGAACTGCCTTAGGAATCACCACCCCCGCTGGACTGGGTTTCGCTACAGGACACACTAGAGCTAAATGTCCTTCCTTTCCACAGTTATAGCACACTTTAGATTATTGTGTGCAGTTGGGACTAATGTGTCCCTCTTGCCCGCATTTATAGCATACGACCGGTGGTCGTTCTCCTCCCCTAGAAACAGTTGATGTTGGTGCTGCTGTCGATGTTTTCACGTTCTCATTGTTGTACCTTCTCTTCTTAAAATCTCCCCCCGACTCACTTCTTCTATCATGGCCACAATTTCCACCGGAGTGGTTACCGCTTCTGTTATGATACTTTCCTCCCTGCTGGTTGTCATTGTTCCGATGACTGTTACCACCGGTACGACCTTGGTTGTTGTCCCTTGGTTGAACATAATCATTATCTCATTCTAACAACTGGGCCCTATTCACTACATCCGAATATAGAGAAAATTTGTGAGAAATGAGGTATTGAAGAATTTTTGGTTTCAAACCTCTCATAAACATCCGCGTCATACATTCCTCATTCTCTACCAAATGAGGTGCGAACCGGGATAACTCCGCGAACTTAACCTCGTACTGGGACAGCGTCATGTTATTTTGTTCCAGTCTGATAAACTCTACCTCTTTCATGTGTCGAATACTTTCTGGAAAGTACTTGTCATTATATAGTTTGTGGAACGCCTCCCAAGACATCTTGAGTGCAGTAGGCTGGGTACGCTTCATAGATTCCCACCAGTAATCTGCCTCTCCACGGAACATAAAGGTGGAGAATGGAATCTTCTGTTCCTCTGTGCATCCCAAGACATCAAATATCTTGGTAATTGGCTTAACTCACGCCTTTGCCTTGATTGTATCTGGCTTTCCCTAAAATTTTGGTGGTCCCAACTCTTTGAACTGCTTGGCAGTGACAAGTCGCGAGTTATTATTTCCACCTGTATTATGAAAACGAGTCTCCCTCGTCTAGTTTTGCATGAACTGCAAAAAGTTTCTAAATATCCCATCATTCACCATTTCTTCAGTAGGGTTATTTACAGGAGGAATATAGCCTTCCTGTTGCACGTTCTCCTGGTTGGTGATTAAAGGTGTCTCAACGGTCTCATTCACTCCATTGTTTAGATTTTCACCTGCCATTCTCAAATACTGCCACAAAACAAGGGTTAATCAAACAAATTAACATATCACATATTAACCCTATGTTCCAACCGACCAATTAAATAACAATTAAGCTTAGGTAGAACACACTAGCGAAGGTTTTACTCGTCTGTCCCCTCCTAGTTCTATTCCCAAATCTCCGCCAGAGATCATATTCCTAAGCTCTTATACCAACTGTGACGCCCCCAAAATAGGTTCAATACCAACCCATTCTGAGTCGTCAAATACATAGTACAGAATTCAAATACAATCTTTTATAACAAAAGGTCGTGAGAAATATGACCATACAACTATGAATTTCAATGCAAATCGTATATAATACGAAATATAAACTTTCAAATTCATTTCTTATTCATTACAATTATTATCCCACTATTTTATAAAATAGTGAGGACTTTTACAAATCTAACTCTGATCATCACACTGTTCCCCGACTAGTCCCCGCAACATTCTCATTCCCTGAAGAGGACAATAGATGAAAAGGGTGAGCTCAACTAGCCCAGTAAAGAATATTATGACTAAGATAATGAAAAATAAATTAGTTGTTAGTCTTTGACAAATCAGATAAAATATTATGGACAACAAGTTTTAGAACAACAACTGCATCGAAAATATTAATTCATTAGAAGAGTTACGTAGAGAATGAAGTCTACTATCTTCTATGATTTAAAAGTCCATCATCAATATTTTATCCCAATAACATCAATCAATATATATCTCAAATCAAATATTCATCTTTGCACTACGGGCCAAAGATATTCATTTGTATCACCAGTGGTCATGTTCATCTCGACACCTGTCAATCTTTTTGCACTACGGGCCAAAGATATTCATCAGGTAATCATTCATCTTTGCTCTACAGGCCAAAAATATTCAGTTATATCGCCATTTAGGACTGAGGATAATAAAAACTAATATAAATAACGAATCCAGTAAGATAAAGGACAAAGACTAGGGATTCGTAATTTAGTTTATCCAAGTTCAAGAATATTCCATAATAATACTTTGTGGAGCAAAATTCAAGAATAAAGATCAAAACTTGGATCCAATCAAAGATAGGACCCATAATAGCCAACTTGGACAAATAGAAGAAAATTTAATTTTTTTCGTGAATAGTGACGTATACTTGAATAGTGCCGTATACATGAATAGTAATTCTATTGGAAAAGTAAGAATTTCATAATAAAATCCATGCCAATATTTTGGAAAAATGATATTGAAAAGAATAATATCATTTACGAAAAGAAATAACATCCCTTACCTTAACAGGAGAGTAGTTTAGACCAAAAATATCAGATATTATGTGGACGAAAACTTGCACTGCTATCAACGCTCGAAGTATCTAAATACTCACAAGAAATACGCTCGATATTATAGAGAGAAAATTTTCTGATTCTGGTGTGATTTTCATTTCTAACTAAGCACCCTATTTATAGGAAAGGCTTATCATGCCAATGTTGACAAAAGAAGCATTCGGAGCAATTTCTAAGTTTTGAAAAAGTTGGCAGGTTTGGCAAGTTTGGCAGCCATCAAGAAGGAAAAAAAATTATCCACATTCTTTATTTAATATATATATATAATAAACATTTATAATTATTAAAAGAATTCCAATTCAATTCTTTTCTCTTCCACTTCATTTTACTTTTATGCCATAAATTTATTATAACAATATCACCACCTCAAATTATAAAATTATACTATTATATTATCACATTATAATTTTATAATATAATATTATAATAATATATTTGAATTAATATTTTATCAGAGAAGATAAAATGCCAACTTTCAACAAATGTCTCATACTAAAAATTCTTCCCTTTATATCATACTTGAATAAATATTTACTTTTCATATTTATCAATAATCAATTATTATTCACAAATAATATTACAGAATCACAATATTAAAAATCAGATCATTCCCAGGAAAGAGGGGTCCTTCCGATAAGAATTTCTCCTTACTGGCGCGCAATTAAATAACCCCTCCTAGGCAGAACTTTCTTAGACATTGCCAATAATGCTTATCTAATAATATTATTCAAATAATAAGAGTGACAATTATTGATTTAATAATGTGAAATACTGTGCAATGACAATTATTGAATCAATAATATAAATATCAACGTAGCAATTTTTGATATAAAATATCAACGTAGCAATTATTGAACCAATAAAATATTATGCAATTGTAGCAATTATTGAATCAATAATATAAAACATTGAACAGTAATTATTGTAACAATTATTGAGTAAGTGACTTCTTACGTAAGAATCAATAATTAGAATTACTGTGCAATACTGTGTGCTACTATGCAACACCGCGTATTACTGTATTTTAACCACCGAGTATTTCAACAGTTCTAACGGTAACAACTACGCCGTTATTTATAGAAAACTCATTCTTGTCTTTTTCTTCATCCGACAGTTATTCCGTTGTGGGGTCCACAAATGGCTGCGCAGTCGTACGAATATTCCCCGACAACAAGAATATTCCACGACCAAACGAATATTCCCCGACAACAATGAATATTTTATAACCACTTGCTTATTTTGAAATATTTGCACATTTTACCCATAACTTATCACATTTATCAAATCTTTATTCATAAAATTTGGGGTTTTACATAATTTATGCGTAAGCGATTCTGGGGACATAATCTTTGTAAGGGAGGTAGAATATAACGGGACGAATTTAATTGAACTGTGATTCCGGGGACATAATCCTTTTAAGGGTGGAAGTTTGTAAATTATTTAAATATTTATTGAATTAAATAAATATTTTTCGATGATTTAATTATTGAGTTAAATAATTAATTGATGAAATTGTGATAGATTAATTTAATTATATGTGTTACATTAATTAAATTAATGTAAAAAATTTTATTGTTCAAAGTATGTATTTAATTGAGCTTATTTGATTAAATAAATTATTTAAAGAAGCATAATGTTATTCTAATTAATTTAATAATTAGTTAGAGATTTAATGATTTGACATAATTAATAAAAGAGAATTCTAATTATGTGACAATGTGATTTAATGTGAATTTATTATATTTTATTTAATCGATTTA
Organism: Panax stipuleanatus; assembly: GCA_020205555.1. NCBI lineage: Eukaryota > Viridiplantae > Streptophyta > Magnoliopsida > Apiales > Araliaceae > Panax > Panax stipuleanatus. The sequence continues at coordinate 107,139,830 of CM035124.1, forward strand.
AATAAAATTAATTGATTAATTAGAAGTGTGACAAATTAAATATATAATAAGAGTTTAATTAAATTAAGTGGAAATGTGGATTAAACTAGCTAGCCAAACAAGGTCCTAGAAGGAGTTGGCCAGTTAACCCACTAAGGGATTAACTGACCACGACAACGCCAGTTTCTATATGTATAATATATACGTATATTATACTTAGCCTATATCTATATCAGGCTTCCATATATCGTATATTCATATATCAGAGAAGCAGAGAGAGTTTAGAGAGAAAATTGAGACTTAAAGAAGAAAAGTTGGAGAATTAAAGCTATTTTATCAAACAGAGATTGCAAGGGTAATCCCTGCATCCCAATTTTATTTCACGTATTATATTTATCCATTACTGTGTATTTTGAAGTTCTCTGTGAAAGTTTAATTTGTGACTAAGGCATGAATTGATGTTGTAGGTGTTACTAAATGATTATAACATGATTTCTACCTTCTATGTATGTTTAAAACAATCAAATTCATGAATAATGTTTTAATTTGGAATTAAAAAGTCTCAAAGTATAAAAGTTGTATATATGGCCTTACGTACAAATTGAATGCTTTAAATCAATGATTGTTGATCATATGGCCTTATATGTGTTAATATATGTTCATAATATGTTTATTACTATAATACCCGAGAATTTCCTAATATTATTAAATAAATATATTAATGAAAATGAGAATTTATTTGAATATAAATAATTTTGTGTTATGAGATGAATTAATTCAATTATATAAAATTGAATAGTTATAATAATTGAGAAATTGATGGAGTTGCAATAAACTCGTTGATAGCCTTGTGTGGGGTGTGGCACAGTGATAAGGATTATTAATGATTATATTAATTAACGAATGAATTATTAAAGTGAACGATTAATCTATATTAATTGTTAATTGTAGAATATTAATTGATGGTTATGGAATTTTAACTGTGATTGATTAATAATACGTGATTATTATTATTACAAGAAATATAATAATAATAATGAGCAACGTTTCTATAATATAATAAGATTTATATTTATATAATGTGCGTGATAAATGAGCAATGGTTGTGGAAATTAATAATTTCATTAATTAACGAAGAACGGATTAATTAATATTGTCGTTAATTAATCAATTAGATGATTAATTTATTTATTTGACACCATGTATTAAAATTTATTAAGTTACATATCAATGCCTATGTAACAATATGTATGCAAGTATACATTAAATTAGCACACCTTGAAAGTATTGTAAACAACTATTAAATTATGAATACTTCAATAAATTGAATAATAGAATTGGAATAATGTAGTAAAATAATACCCAATCGAAGTACATTCGTTAGTGGTAAAATGTACGTGGATTATATCTGTGCCAATTTACACTTACTACACTATGTGGATTATATTATGGTATTTCAATTATAACCTAAAGTATATATTATATAACCTAAATGGACTCATATATATGTAACCTTAGCATGTATAGCATAACTAAGTGTTGCTAGAGTGCTGAGTTATTTGGTTTGTCCCAAGTTGGAAGACCCATTTGAACTTCACGTGCTTGACATAAAGGCTAAGGCCTATTCCTACTCATCCTTCTCCCAATTCTCAGCAACATAACTTCCTAGCTCATGATCATGGGGGAGTGGCTCCAACAGTGTAGTTCAACAATCATTACCAACCCTTGCATATCTGTTGTTTACTTTCATTTTCCATTGCTTTAAACTATAGAACAAAGCTAATGACTGGTTATACAATTCTCTATATAAAGCACCCTTCCTTCTCATTTTTCTGTTGCGCGAAAATTTCTGCTAAGTGTAAATTGAGAGTGTGAATTGTTGAGTAATTGAAGAAGTATAATCAGTGTGTGGGGAGTTCAATTCAAGCTTAAGGAGGTATAAATTCTATTTTCGTTCTTGAATTGATTTTGTTAGAATTCTTGAAATCTCTTGAAATTATATGTCTAAGTAAGCTTCTGGATTATGGATGCAATTCATGCTAATTGAATTATAGGAAGCTGTGTAGTTGTTATATGGAGTTATATACATGTTGGGATTACAAAATAGCTTCCTTGTTCTTCATTTTCATTTTCTGTTTCTGTTGCTGCGATTTCTTAGATTCTTGATCATGCCAAATTAAAGTGTATTTGGGATATAGAATGCTTGCCTAAGTGTTATATAACTATATAAGCATGTCCAAACTGTTATATGACTGATTTCATACGAACTGGTGAAGAAAATTTTTTATTTGGCCTAGTTTCTGCCGTTGCCGGCTTCATCCTGATTCGAACTAGACTCGGCGCAGCTGCGCCGGCATTACACTGCGGTGCAGCGCAGCTGCGCAGGGCCCCTGCTGCAGTTCCTGCAATCTGCTTAAATCCTGCTGTGTGTTAGACAATTAATATGGCTTAAACCAGCATGCTAGCTTGTGTAACATATATATATATATATATATATATATATAAACATAATGAGGCAATGTAAACATGTTTTAGTATATTAGCATGCATGGTTAACAAAACGACATATAGTTTGGAAATGAACTTAAAGTTTTATAAACAAACATTAACATTATGAAGCATGACTATATTCTGATTTTTAATACGTGGTAGAACGACTTAGAAATGCATGAAGGATGTGATGACTTGTGAATATATGTATCTTAAGGTAGCATGAACATGTTAGACTTCGTTAATGGAACTTACTAACGAAACATGGACTTGACATGTTGTATTAAGATTCATATTCTAATATTTTTAACATGTTTAATAAGAACATAACATCACTAGTATACCATACATGTGTACTCACTTATTACATTCAATATGAGGTTAGCCAAGCATGAGCTTAAGCATGTATTTAAAAGTAATGAACAATGCTAGTAAAGAATAAATGATGTGGATAATCGCAAGCATATATATTACAATTGATATAACCTTCTCGCAAGTAGCTATGATTAATTGTATACGTTGTGATTGCATGGCCATATTTGGTCTTAAGTTCTTAGAAATCCTAAACTAAGACCCTAACATGTAAAGGTAAATTTAGGATGGTAATACGTGTATGAAATAACTACGTGTGAGCATGCCTAAAACGAGCTATGCGATCACCTCGTATGTTTAAAATAACAAGCATGATGGTATACATGATATCACGATATTGTAAGGCCTTAAATTGTCTAAAGATGTAAAGCTAGAACCTATATCATATAAATTGAACGTGAAAAGGTTGAACGAGCATGAAAGTATCCCTTAAACATATATATATGCTATGTGATATCATACGATGTTACTTGAACCTGATTTTGACGGTTAACTTATAGTAATACTATAACTTACTAAAATAGAGTATGTTTGCTATTTGTTATAGTCTCACATAATAGTAATGATGTATGAATATGATCAACTTGAGAAAAGAGGTAGTTAAGGATAGAAATTATATTCTATATAACTGTGTAGCTAGGTTAAAACTTAGCTTATGTGTTGATCGTATATTTGAAGACGAAATGTGAAGTTAAATTATATGGCTAATGAATATCATATATATACGTAACTGTATTACGATAGGAATTCGAAAGTGTTGATTTGCTTTTCGTGGATAAACTACGCTAAAGGCAAGTTCTCTAACTTACACTCTTTTAAAGTGCAAGTTTCCTTACTTACACTCATTTATAAGTGCAAGTACCTTAGACCTTCGTGTTTTACTTTATTCAAGGAACGTTGTAAGCAAGTTCCTAATACTACTCTTTATTGAACATTCAATTAGCTTATGCTATTATTGTCGTACAAGTAAACTCTTGAGATTTAAATATTATGAATCATATACTTCATGAATAAGATAAAAATCGAACTATATACTTCGGACTTTAAATCTTGAAATTTAAATTATAGTTGTTGTGATCTATGCCATTTGATTCGGCTAGATTTATATTATTGAAAAGCGACCCAAACCAATTGATTGGTGCGGGATCTTGTATTTGACTGAGAAGAACAAAATATAACTGTCGGAGAACCGACGCGCGCACTTGAGTATGATTGATGTTATGCATAACGATGGTACTTTAGGCTGATCACCTGTTGTACCTGTTTTTGTTGGATTTTCAGTTTATTACTGTCAAATTCTGTGGAAGTTCATAGTCCTTAGTGACTGCTCAGTATTCAGATATCTTGAAATCTTGAATTAATTTATTATTGAATCACATTGATATTATTCTGTCCTTAGCGACTGTTATTAAAAACTGTTGATATTCTTGTTATCCTTGAACTATCAAATCTTGTTATACCCATTCGAGAATTGAGAATTATATCACTTACCCTTATTGTATATCACTTGCTGGGCAATTTGTGCTCATTCTTGCTTTCCATAAAACATTTCAGTTAAGGCAGAGCATGGCGAACCTTCAGGCGTTGATAAGGGCAAGGGCAAGGCTACCAACTAGCTTGTCTCTTTTATGTTTTTAAATATTTTAATAATGTATTAAGATGATGTAGTAAGACTGGATTTGTTTATGTTAAGCTTAAGTTAGATTATGTAATGAGTCCTTAATTGATATTATTATGTAATCTATTAAGTACTGTAGGTTGCGAGACTTGGGGAATAATTATAATAAATCATTAGATATTATTCTAAATTAGATATTCCGCTGTGAATGTGTGATTTTAATTATCATTGTAGTACCATGAGCACGTGACGAACCGAATTCGAGCGACCCCGTGACGGTCCTGGAATTTGGGGGCGTCACAATTACCATGTATGCATGAATTAAAGTAGTTAATTTCATGTAATTATATGTTAATTGGAGTTTCAAAAGTTACAGAGTATGAAAATTATATATATGGCCCTTATGTACAAATTTACATGCTTTAATCGTTTATTAAACTCTAAATTGATGATTGAATATAATTATACATGTTTAAACGAACAAAACAAAATTTTAACGGACGGATTCGGTGTATTAACGTGTATGTAACGTTGAAATTCATGTCTTTTCTCAAAGTTTTACAAAATATTGAAAATAGTGAAATTAAATGTTTAAATTCGAGCAATTACGTGATTTAAAGTATTAAAAGCATGCTATAATCGATTTATAACGTTTTTGTGAAGTTTATACTTTATGGGTAACATTATAAATCGTTGTATTAGTTTAATTTGGGATTTATTGGGCTATTCTGTGTGTTCTTCGCGAACTGCAGAAACTGAATCTGCGTCGCAGCGCGGCCGCGCCGCTTCAAGGCACATTTGGAGCGCTCCCGCGCCGTTCCAAAGAGCAATTGGAGCTCAGTCGCGCCTGGCCTGCAGAATTTTAGAAATTTTACTAAATGTTCAAGTTTCAAAGATGTGTTTTAAAATCTAAGGTAATGAACATGAAGACATGTTAAGTATATAATAAGATGTTAATAACTTATATTATGTGATTAATTAATAAGTTAATTTAATGACTTAAACCGTTATTTGTAAAGTCTAATAACGTGTTCAGAGATCGATGTGTGATTCGATAAGTATATCGAACTTATAATTAATTCGTATTGTGAATGCATTGATATGTAGGATTAATTAAGGGACGTGAATTAATTGTAGCCTATGCAAGAGGCAAGTTTTCTAAACTCAAACCTTTATTTGAGTAGGTTTCTAAACCTTACTTTTACATTGAGCAAGTTTCCTTACTCAAAACTTTACTTTTATTGAGCAAGTTCCTTAAATTCTAAATTATTCATTGATCAAGTCTTAGACTTGTATTCTATATCGAGTAAGTTCTTGTTCTTAATTATTCAAGTTCAAAATTTCATATGAGATATTATAATTCTTTTAAAGTCTTACTTTAGTTATACAATACTTATTCAATTGTATACTCTTGAGATTTATTATTCGAATTGATTATCAGTTTATTGTTGAACCTTGTAAGACTAGCGAACCCTTATTGATTCGATTAGTACATAGTTGAGACGAATGTTCTAAATTCTAGAACTATTATTGAGCTTATCCAAACCAAACTTCCTTTGGTGCGGACTCTGATGTCAAACTGAGATGAACAACCCTGCATAGTGGATTATTTACGCTTAGCGTTGAGATATTGTGCACAGTATGGTACTAAGGGCTGATCCCCCTAAGTACGAGAAGTAGAGTCCGTAGTCTTATGACTATTAAAGGTTTAAAGTATAAACACATGACAACCTAGGACATAGTTCAAGGTCTTATGACCCTCAGAAGTTCTTTTGACTCTTGTTATTCATTCTTGATTCAAAAGCTGAGTTTTCTTATTCAGAAGTCTTTGATTCACTCGCATGTTATTATATTGTTATAATTATAGGCAATCGTGCTCACTCTTGCGTAATAATAACATTGCAGTTAAGAACGAAAGGTCCGACGAGCCTTCTACTAGCAAAGGCAAGGGCAAGGTCAACAAGTGATGAAGACTTGTTGTTTATTTGATATGTTTATGTTTAAGACTTATGTTAAAGTTGTGTAAGACTTATTATTTGTTTACGCTTTCGCATTTGAGACTTACGGTTAGTATGACCTAGGATTGATGTATTTATTTTCAGATGTTGTAACCCTATAAGGGGAGGATTTATTTCTATCTATTTAATGGTTTTCATTTATTATATGTAGATAGATATATGATATTTGTACAGTGAACACCAAATCTCATGGAAATTGAAGTACCCGGATTTGTGGGTGTCACAGATGATACACAAAAGATAAAGGATAAACTTAACAACCTACTCAAGTGATCTGGAACCAAGTTGTCTTCCACTTTTTTATCTTTGATTTCCAAGTCAAATTCTTGCAGAAGTAGAATCCATCTGATAATATTAGGTTTAGAGTTCTTCTTGGTTAGCAAATACCTGATGTGACGCCCCCAAAATAGGTTTAATACCAACCCATTCTAAGTCGCCAAATACATAGTATAAAATTCAAATACAATCTTTTATAACAAAAGGTCGTGAGAAATACGACCATACAACTATAAATTTCAATGCAAATCGTATATAATACGAAATATAAACATTCAAATTCATTCCTTATTCATTACAATTATTATTCCACTATTTTATAGAATAGTGAGGACTTCTACAGATCTAACTTTGATCATCACACTGTTCCCTGACTAGTCCCCGCAACATTCTCATTCCCTGAAAAGGACAATAGATGAAAAGGGTGAGCTCAACTAGCCCAGTAAAGAATACTATGACTAAGATAATGAAGAATAAATTATCGTTAGTCTTCGACAAATCAGATAAAATATTATGGACAACAAGTTTTAGATCAACAACTGCAGCGAAAATATCAAATCATTAGAAGAGTTACGTAGAGAATGAAGTCTACTATCTTCTATGATTTAAAAGCCCATCATCAATATTTTATCCCTATAACATCAATCAATATATATCTCAAATCAAATATCCATCTTTGCACTACGGGCCAAAGATATTCATTTGTATCACCAGTGGTCATGTTCATCTCAACACCTGTCAATCTTTGCACTACGGGCCAAAGATATTTATCAGGTAATCATTCATCTTTGCTCTACAGGCCAAAGATATTCAGTTATATCACCATTTAGGGACCGAGGATGATGAAAAAAAATATAAATAATGAATCAAGTGAGATAAAGGACAAAGATTAGGGATTCGTAATTTAGTTTATCCAAGTTCAAGAATATTTCATAATAATACTTTGTGGAGCAAAATTCAAGAATAAAGATCAAAACTTAGATCCAATCAAAGATAGGACCCATAATAGCCAACTTGGACAAATAGAAGAAAATTTAATTTTTTTCGTGAATAGTGCCGTATACGTGAATAGTAACTCCGACGGAAAAAGTAAAAATTTCATAATAAAATCCATGCCAATATTTTGGAATAATGATATTGAAAAGAATAACATCATTTACGAAAGAAAATAACATCCCTTACCTTAAAAGGAGAGTAGTTTTGACCTGAATATCGGATATTATGTGGACGAAAACTTTTACTGTTATCAACGCTCGAAGTATCTAAATACTACATGAAATTAACTACTTTAATTCATGCATACATGGTAATAAACATATTATGAACATATATTAACACATATAAGGCCATATGATCAACAATCATTGATTTAAAGCATTCAATTTGTACGTAAGGCCATATATACAACTTTTATACTTTGAGACTTTTGAATTCCAAATTAAAGCATATATTCATGAATTTGATTTTTTTAAACATACATAAATGGTAGAAATCATGTTATAATCATTTAGTAACACCTACAACATCAATTCATGCCTTAGTCACAAATTAAACTTTCACAGAGAACTTCAAAATACACAGTAATGGAGAAATATAATACATGAAATAAAATTGGGATGCAGGGATTACCCTTGCAATCTCTGTTTGATAAAATAGCTTTAATTCTCCAACTTTACTTCTTTAAGTCTCAATTTTATCTCTAAACTCTCTCTGCTTCTCTGATATATGAATATACGATATATGGAAGCCTGATATAGATATAGGCTAAGTATAATATACGTATATATTATACATATAGAAATTGACGTTGTCGTGGTCAGTTAATCTCTTAGTGGGTTAACTGGTCAACTCCTCCTAGGGCCTTGTTTGGCTAGCTTGTTTAATCCACCTTTCCACTTAATTTAATTAAACTCTTATTATATAGTTAATTTGTCACACTTCTAATTAATCAATTAATTTTATTTAAGTTGATTAAATAAAATATAATAAATTCACATTAAATCACATTGTCACATAATTAGAATTCTCTTTTATTAATTATGTCAAATCATTAAATCTCTAATTAATTATTAAATTAATTAGAATAACATTATGCTTATTTAAATAATTTATTTAATCAAATAAGCTCAATTAAATACATACTTTGAACAATAAAATTCTCTACATTAATTTAATTAATGTAACACATATAATTAAATTAATCTACCACAATTTCATCAATTAATTATTTAACTCAATAATTAAATCATCAAAAAATATTTATTTAATTCAATAAAAATTTAAATAATTTATAAAATTCTCATTCGTCACATCATCAGACTAATTTTTCTCCTTGGTTCCCTCTTCGTCATTCACATTTACTATTCTTAGCTTTGAATTTTCTTTTTCCGTATCAGACAGCTTTTTCCTGCTTCTTAGAGTTACGACCTTACAATGTTCCTTTCCATTTCTCCTCTGATTTATTTAAGTGTCACTCGGTAGTGCTCCTTGTGGACGACTATTTAAAGCATGAGCTAGTTGACCCATCTGATTATCTAAATATCTAATCGACACCACTTAGCTTTTCACATTCAAATCTACTTAGTTCAACAGCTTATCTTGATCGTTCATTCTCTTTTCTGAAGTTGTAGTGAATTTCGCCAAGGCCTCCTCTAAGCTCGATTTTCTTTCTGCCTGTTGAGTTAATTGATTACGAAAATCGGGTGGATATTGTGGCCTTAGAGCTTGGTTTTGAGTGTGATTATTACTCCAAGAAAAACCTAGATGATTCCTCCACCCCGGATTGTAAGCATTCTGATATGGTTGTTGTGGTCGATTTTGGTTTCCCAAAAATTGTACTAACTCCACACTGATGGCACATTGATCCGTAGAATGATTTCATGCACATAACTCTTAAACCATTGCCACCTGTGAAGTTTTTTGTGGTCCCTATGATTTAATCTTCGTACTCAATGTATGTGCAGATAAAGGTGTAACTGAATCCAATTGTAACTTCCCTGCTATTTTTTGTGGATTAGCCCTTGACGTAGGCCACTTATAGTTGTTGGCTACCATACTTTCTAATATCTAGTAGGCGTCATCGATTTTTTTTTTCTCATAATAGCACTTCCAACCGCTGCATCAATAGTCGTCCTTGTGGGATCATGCAATCCATTGTAAAACGTTTGTACCTGCAACCATTTCGGGATCCCATGATGTGGACACTTGCGGAGTAAATCTTTAAACCTTTCCCATGCCTAATACAATGTCTCTTAATCAAGTTGGTTGAATGAGGTAATGTCATTCCTCATTTTAACCATTTTCACAGGTAGGAAGATTTTAATAGGAAATTTTTAAGCTAAATCGTTCCACGGTAATTGAATCCGGCGGCAAATAGTGCAACCAACTTTTTGGCTTATCGCGCAGTGTAAACGGCAAATATCTCAATATTACTGTCTCCTCTGTAACTGATAAACACATAATTCATACATTTTATTATCCCTAATTTTGACCATTTAATTATATTAGTTTATTTAATTAATATATTTTATTTTGTTTTATAGGATTTAATATTTTTTGCAATAAAGTTAAAATCTTGGTGATCAAGTGATATTTAATGCTCTTATTCATGTAAGGAAATATCCAAGAAGAATCCTACAAGGAGAAGTAAAGGGGTAGAACAATCTTGGTGTGCAATTCAAATCAAACAAGAGAAAGGAAAGTCTATCTAGAAGATCTCTTTATCTAGAAGATCTCTTTGAGAAGTTGATTGTCACTAGGAAGTTGAAACTTACATGGAAAGAGACTTTTGTTTTTCGTATAAATAGATCTTTTTTTTAAAGAGATGTATGAAGTATTCTGTATTAGTTTAGGTTAGGAGTAGGAGTAGATTAAATTACTTCTTCATTGTACGTTCGTTGGATGATCGTGAATTAAAGGGAGTTTTCTTATTTATTTATAATCTTTTACTTCTTCTTTATTTTAGTTAGTTTATTTATTTTCATGTCTAGTTAATTTTTCATATCTAGAATGAAGATGAAATTAAATAATTATTCATGATAATATTTTTCATCTCTTCTATTATTTATGCTTTTATGTTTAATTGATTTCGCCTTCATGTTTCGTTATTGAAATACCTTCGTTTTATAGTTCTTATGTGATTTTAAATTAATTAAGAGGTTTTGATAGATTATTGTTAACATACTAGTTTTTTATAATTCATGCTTGCTCAAAGAAGTTTTGATGAGTTATAGGTAATTCTTAAATTTTTATAGTCTATGATTGCCCACGTTAATTGTAAAATTACTAAATTAAAGGGAAGGGAGATCAAAATCATAACTAAGTTATAAAAAAAGAGGAGATTGAATTACTTATTATATTTATTGTTTAATGGATTCGAATTCCTAGATTGCTTCCTCATTATTTGTTTTCATATTCTAGTTAATCAATTCTCAATCTTTATTTCTAATTCTCCTAAAATAGATATTAAGGATACATTAAAATTAATCTAGTCTCTGTGGGTTCGACCTGTACTTGCCAAATCTTCAATTTGACACTGTGCACTTGCAGTTATATATTTTTATCACATCAAGTTTTTGGCACCGTTGTCAGGGATTAGAATTAATTTTATTTATTCCTTAATTTTTATTTATTCGAATTAGTTTTTTTTCAAATTTTTTTTCAAGATTATCGAAGCGGATCAACGGTGCAGAAAGACAAGATTATTATAGCACTTTTCCAGGTATTTTGTATCTTATCAAAAAAAATAGTAGCTTAGTTTTTTTTGTTAGTTAGAAAACTAATTATCGCATTCATGCATTCACTCATGTAGAGCAATTTTGTTTAGTTTTTTTTTATATTTTTATATAAACTATGGTGATTGCTTAAAGATTGAGGTACGCCAAATTTCTCATTCTTTCGTAATTCACATAGTTTAAGGACATTTTATTTATTAATAGTATTTTTTTTTATTTGTGCATTTTCATCTTTAATCTAACATTAAGGGCAAAAACCTGTAACAAGATAAGGTGGGGATTTCATCATCCTTCCTTAGCCCACAAACCATCTATTCATTTTGCATAACCTTGCCTTAATAAAATCAAGTAGACGTTGGCCTTTAGGAAATTCGAGCTCAATTAGGACAAGAGACTCCAAGAGGAGGTTAAATTTTAAATTAATCAAACTACTGATGTCTAGGCAAATGGTTCAAAAGGTAAACACCTAAAGAACGTGTGGTTATTCAATTAGTCACCGTACCCACGGAGAAACTCCCACCTTTTTTACACTTACCTGGCTAGTGGTATGATTAATTTTGAATTTTGTGTACCTTAAGGTGCAACTTGGAACAGTTAGGAGATGTCTAGATTTTATTTAGGTTAACCGTAGAATTAAGATTTTTAATTTTATTTTTTTGCGACTTTCGTGGTTAGTTGTCTATTTGTTTTGTGATTTGTGGAAAGATGGACTCTTATTATAGTTGGATTAATAATTTTGTTTGGCATCAAGAACCTTATGAAAATTTTAATGCACACCAAGTAAATCAATTTTTTCCAACTTATGAAAATATTTATCTAAGTTCATACAATATCCATATTCGGATCTAGAACCTCAATATCCACAAGAATTATCAAATGAAGAAGAGGAAAGACTTGGTGTCTTAGAGAAAACTATAGAAGTTTTAATGAAAAATCAATTTAGCGTGGATCAAGCTATATATCGTCTAGAAATTCAAATGAGTTGATTAGCCACCATAATAAATGAACAAGAGGTTGGTGAATTTTCTAGTAACTATGAGGTTAATTTTGAAAATTTTGATGGTTGTGGAAATGATGAAGAAAATAAAATTTTTGTATTCAGTTCTACACAGTTTGAGTCAAGAGAATTTGAGGAGCCTAAAAATTATGAGTCTATGCCTAAAATTGATCATGTCACATTTAATGAGTATGTTGAAAAAGTCTATAAGCCTAAAGCTCCATACCCTGAAAGACTTATTCCTAAAAAACCACCTAGTGATTTTTTGGACAAACCCATTAAAATAAGCATGTTCCAAGAATTGTCCATGACCCAAGAAATAATTGAAAATAAACTCTTGATTGAAAAAGATCCAATTGATTTTTTATTAAATCACATTGACCAGAATTGGGATGAATCTGAATACTTAGATAAGGTCAATGAGATGTTAAGAGCCACTGTTACATCCCCAAATCCGGGTACTTCATTTCCACATGATTTGGTGCTCACTATCTAAATAAAATATAACTACTGCCCAATAATAAGGAATGCAAAATAAATTACAACCTTAATAAATAATTAAAATCTTCCTTATCAAAAGGATTACAACAAATCAAATCAATCCCAGGGTTGTTAACCTTAATCGTCAAATAAATGCGAAAATAAAACATAACACAATAAAATTCTATTACACATCATAATCAAAACATAACAAGTCTTCACTTGTTCATCTTGCTTTTTTCTTTACTTGTTGACGGTGCGTCAACATTCTCGACTTTAGCTGCAATGGTTATTTAATTGGAAGAGTGAGCAAACAAAAGCGCACTTGGAATAATAACAATAATAGTGATGACATAATCTAAATAACTTCAAAAGATTTGAATAACTTTTCTTTCATCAATAATAAAGAATTGAATAATAATTCTTTCATCAACATTTAGAATTCGAATATAGAAATCGTCTGAGGGTCATAAGACCGTGAACTATGTCCTAGGTTATAAATATTTCTATTTAAAACTTTTAACAGTCATTAGACTATATGGACTCTTAACTCGTACTTAGGGGGATCAGCCCTTCGTACCATGTATTGTGCACAAACATCTTAACACTTTCGCATGATAATCCCCTATTAAATATAGTTGTTCATCTCAGTATTTGATACAAGTCCGCACCAAAAAAAGTTTGGTTTGGATAAGCTTAAAAAGGTAATTTGGAGTTCAACTACCATCAACTACGGAGTAGTTGAATTGACTTACAATAATCTAGATTAATTCAACAATAAAGAATTATGAAATAACTTATGCTTTAGAATTAAACTTAAAGCATTCAAAAGATAAAATAGACCTTACTTGAACAATTAAATCAAGGTCACTTTAATTAAATCGTGAACTTTAAATAATTACTTGTCCATTGCTGAAATAAAAGGACAGGCTCAAATACAATTAAGATTTGAATTTAAAACACTTGCATATAAATCACAAGTTTAGGGATAGAGAACTTGCTCAAATAAAGTTTGAGTTTAGAAAATTTGTCTTAAGCGCAAGCTACAAGTTATACCCACGTTCCCTAATTAACCCTACATATATGTAATTAACAATAATAATATAATTAGTTATCATATCACTAATTCACATAACTTAGTTAACCCATCTAGGTTAACTCATTTTCCTTAAATTATTAAGTTTAATAATTAATTATCACATCACATGTTCATATAATTTAATCAAACTTAAATTATGCACTCATATTAATTAAATCATAGTTGAACAAATTATAATTTAAATTAAATATTTACTTTAATTATAATTAATCAAATTATAATTATATATTATATTTTAACAATATAATTCATTACTGTCCATTTAGCATTTTAATTTTATTAACATGCTTTATAATTTATTACATCATTAATATCATAAAATTGTACAATTAAAAATAGCTTTCTGTCCAATCTGCAGGATCAGCGCGACCGCGCCACTGTGCAGACTGATCTGACAGTGTCGAGAACTTTACAAAGAAAAAGTCAATTTTGCTTATTTCTTCACACCAAATTCCGAATTCAGCACATAAAACTCACATAAACTATTGTAGAAACATTAGTTTATGATTCTAATCATATTCTAACACATATATTATCAAAACACATAATTTAAAACACTAAATTTTGTAAAATTTAGAGAAAAACCATTTTTCAATGTTCTTGATAAAATTGAACACTGTGAGTTTATTTCTAAATCAAATCACATGATTCTAAACATATTGAATTCGTTTCTAAACATGTTAACATAATCAAAAATCAATTTACACAACAATTAATATTCAAACATGAATTTTGATTACAAAGAAGCCAATTATCAAACTATTTCACTGTGAGTTTTGATGAACATGAATTCTTCATGTTCATCATGTTTACATGGATTTAATCACTTAAACCATTATACTAATCACATATAAGCATGTTATAACAATAATTGCATATACAATTCATGCTTTCATCAATTTCATACTAAATTCATATATATAGAGAACCAAAAATATGAAGAACATAACACATAATTTTAAACTATAAGTTTAGAAATTATACCTTTTACTAATTGAAGTGAAGAAGAAGATGATGGTGTAGCAAAGATTCTCTCAAAGCCCCTTCCCCTTTCCTCTTCCTCTTTTCTCTCTAACTTTCTCTGTATTTTTCTTTGTTCTTTGTTTTGTTCTTCTAACTTAACTAACGTAGTTTTACAAAATATAACTGATATACATTATACATATAATACATATAATTATATAATATATGTAACTGCCATCTACTTAATACGTATAATAATTATAATTAATTCTTTAATAATTACATCAATTTTATATTTTTAAAAATCAAAAGCCAAAAGGTTTTGTTTGGCAAAAACCTATTATTTTTAAAAACTAACTTTTTAATAGTTAAGGCCATGTTTGGTAAAAACCCTTTAAAATAGGTGCATGAGCCTTGTTTGGAAAAACTCTTTAAAAACGATTTTAAGGGCCTTGTTTGGTAAAATTAATTTAAAAATCCTTTTAATTTTTTTAATAAATTATTTAACACATACTTTCAATATTACACTTTAACTAATTAAATCCAAACATTCTAATTTAATTAAATTAAAGCTAACATCACTTAACCAAATAATTTTGTCACATAACAATTATAATTACTCGTTAATCATAATCTCATGTAACAATTACCACATAAACTTCATCTAATTTGATTGTCTCAAATAAATTAGAACTATACCATAAAATCATTACACATCAATTAAATTAAATATTAAATATTCACTTAATTAAATTACTACACAACAATCACATAAATTATTTATTTAACTCAATAAATAAATTAATTAAAATATTTATTTAATTTAATAAATATTAAAATTAATATATAAAATTCTCGTTCGTTACAACCACTACAAATAAGTCGCCTAAATTTGAACATGTATTTGAACTAATTCTTCCGTCTTTTGAACATGCTAGTGAAAGTTTTCCTGAGGTAGACTTTAAGCCTAATTCTGATGAAAATTCTGACTATTTTCAATTTCCTAGACCTCCTGAAAATCATGGCATGACGACACTCACTTACTCATTAGTCATTTGTATCATTCATTTTTAGTCACATACTTTTTAGGATATACAAAATTCATAGGTATGTACATTTTTTTTCCTTCTCACCACATTTTCTTGCATAATAAATGCCCCACATAAAAAGTACAATTCTTTCATTTCTTTGTTCTGTATTTTTCATTTGCATACATTGAGGACAATGCATGATTTAGGTATGGGGGGAGTTTGTTTGTATTGTTGTATTAATTTTTTTAAAGGAAAAAACAGTAAAAAAAACAAATTTTTTTTTTAAAAAATTGAAATTTTTGTTTGATTTTTTATGAGTTGGATTAATTCTAGTAAGTGTCTGTGGAGTTAAAACTCATGAGTGAGATTGAAAGATTTAGAACTCTTAAATCTTTGATTAGATATGAAATCTTAGTTTAAAATACCATCTCGAATAAAATTTATTTCAAAAGCATTTTTGCACTTTACGTTTGCACTAATTCTTAGTTGTGGGGTATAAACTATGATTCGAGTAATTTCCAAAAAAAAATGAAAAGGAAAAAAAAGAAAAAAATTGAAAAAAAGAAGAAATAAATAACTGCTTCAATGTCCATTGAACGAAATAACTAGGTATTCAAGCCTCAAGAAGCTTCAATATTCACGCTGAAAAGTGTGATGGATAAAAGCAGCTTAACTAGTTTAGTTTTGTGGCATTTGTTACTCGAGTTAGTAAGCCCTATAGGTGTCTCTACACCTAGTGCCCTAAAACCAACTTGAACAAACCTAAAACTAAAACTGTAAAACTAGAATTATACCTTTGGATTGCTTGTTAGTTAGAAAAAGATGATAGACTCCTTCTTTGTTTTCTCAATTTCACAGAGGAATTCTTTCTCTCTTCTCTTCTTCCTTCTTTCTTTTCTCTCTGTAAACTCTCTCCTCTACGGTTACATAGTTTATAAAACTGATATACATATAATATAAGCGTATATAATATATAATATTGATTAATATCCATTATAACTGATGTCAGTTATATTTTTTTTAAAAAAATCAAAAGCCACTAAGGCTTGTTTGACAAAAACTAAATTAAAATAGGAATTCAAAAAGCCTTAAGCTTTGTTTGGTAAAAACTAAATTAAACTTCTTTTAATTTATTTTAATAACTCATTTACTATATAGTTTAATTGTCACACTTTATTCAATTACATTCTAATATTTAAATTCAATTAAATTAAAGTTAGTATCAACTTATTAAATCAAATTGTCACATAAATCAAATTGCTACACAATTATAATTTATTTTTTAATCATTATTTCATGTAACAAATTAGTAAATCTCTAATTTAATTATTAAATTAAATTAGTCACCACTATAATTATTCATCAATTCATTAAATCATTACTACAAAATAAAAACTTAATAATTCATCTAATTTAATTATCTCAATTAAATTAAAACTTCAACTATACAATTACTAAATATTAACTTAATTAATATATTACATTTAATTAAATCACTCCACCTCATAATCATATTAATTATTTATTCAACTCAATAAATAAATTAACTAAATTATTTATTTAATTCAATAAATATTTAAAATTAAATAAAAAAATCTCGTTTGTTACATTCTTCCCTCCTTAAAAGGATTATGTCCTTAGAATCACGACTCAATAAACTCATTCGTCACATTTTTCCCCCTTAAAAAAATTTTGTCCCCAGAATCGCTATACAAGGATTTAAGTAAATAATTGAGGATAGTTTTTCATCATAACATCTTCGAGTTCCCACGTAGCTTCTTCAGCATTGTGGTTCCTCCAGGTTACCTTAACAGAAAGTATCACTTTGTTTCTGAGTATTTGCTCTTTCCTGTCAACTATCTGAACAGGAACTTCTTCGTATGTTAAATCTTTATCAAATTGCAATGGTTCATACTCTATAACATGTTTGTAATCATGTTTGTACGGTCGCAACAACGAAATATGGAAAAACATTATGAATATGGTTTAAATTTCGGGGGTAACGCCACCTCATAAGCTACCTCCCCAACCCTTCGCAATATCTCAAAGGGTCCAATAAATCTGGGACTTAGTTTCCCCTTCTTTCTAAATCGAATCTTCCCCTTCCAAGGAGATACTTTCAGAAAAATGAAGCTACCCACATCAAACTCCCTATTATGACGATGATAATCAACATATTTCTTATGTCTATCCTGAGCATCTACCAATCTCGCCCTGATCACCTTGACAATCTCGGCAGTTTGTTGTACCAATTTTGGTTTGAACAGTTATCGCTCACCAACCTCATCCCAGCATAATGGAGTCCTGCATTTTCTGCCGTACAATGCTTCGTAAGGCGGCATGCCAATACTTTCATGGTAATTGTTGTTGTAAGCGATCTCCACCAACGGTAGATGGTCATCCCAACTTCCCTTGAAGTCCATAACACAAGCTCTTAGCATATCCTGTAAAGTCTGGATTGTCCTCTCGCTCTGCCCATCAGTTTGAGGATGATACGCCGTACTCATTCGCAACTGTGTTCCCAAGCATTCCTGTAATCGTTTTCAAAATTTGACGTGAAACACGAATCTCTGTCTGATACAATTGACACTGGAATACCGTGTCTAGAAATAATTTTCTTAACATACAATTTCGCCAATTGATCCAAATTGAATCTAATCTTGATTGGTAAGAAGTGCGCTGACTTCGTTAGTCGATCCACGATAACCCATATTGCGTCAAAACCTCTCTGAGTCGATGGAAGACCAACCACGAAATCCATCGTTATATGATGCCACTTCCAATCTGGAATCTCCAGTGGTTATAACAATCCACTTGGTCTCTGATGTTCTACTTTAACTTTTTGATATGTTAGGCATTTCGCGACACACTCAGCAATATCTCTCTTCATATTCGGCCACCAGAAATGTTGTCTGAGATTAGGTACATTTTCGTACTCCAAGGATGAGAATATCTCGAACTATGAGTTTCACTCAAAATTTCTTCTTTGACTTCCGGTACTGGCGGAACCTAGATTATCCCTTCAAAACATAGCAGTCCCGTCAGTATCAATCTTGAACTTTATCTCTTCACCTTCAGTTATTCTCTTCCTGATCTTCTCACACTCCTCATCATGAAGTTCTGCTTCTCTCACCTTATCCACCAAGGTTTGACCAGTACCTATTTGAAATTTTTTTTCATCCGATTCCTTCGGGTTCTTAACTTCCAACTCCAACTTAGCCATTTCAACTACCAACTACTCCTGAGCAATTAACAACATCAATTTCTCTTGACCCTTTCTACTTAAGGCATCGGCAATGACATTCTCTTTACGTCGATGGTATATAATCTCGTAATCGTAATCTTTGATAAGCTCTAACCATCTTCTTTGGCACATATTCAAATCTTTTTATGTAAAGATATACTTTAGACTCTTATGGTCTGTATATATCTCACACCTCTCCCCATAGAGATAGTGTCTCCATATCTTCAGAGCAAACACCACTGCTGCCAATTCTAAATCATGGGCCGGATACCCTTTTTCATAGTCCTTCAGCTGACGTGACACATACACAATGACTTTGCCATTTTGCATAAGCACATAACCTATTCCTTTATGTGACGTATCACTGAACACAACGAAATTTCCTGTACTATCAGACAAAGATAACACAGTCTATCAGACAAAGATAACACAGGCGCAGTACTCAACCTTCTCTTCAGCTCTTGAAAATTTTCCTCACACTTTTCTTTCCAAACGAACTTCACCGTTTTCCTAGTCAAATTCGTCAACGGATTCGCGATTTTGGAAAAATTCTGAATGAATCTCCTGTAGTAACCTGCCAAACCCATGAAACTCCTAACTTCTGACGGTGTCTTCGGCTGATCCCAATTTATTACAGCTTCAACCTTCGTCGGATCTACCGAAATCCCATCTTTGTCAATCATGTGTCCAAGAAATTGCACACGCTCGAACCAGAATTCACATTTTGAAAATTTTGCATATAACTTTTCCTGTCTTAGCGATTCCAATGTAAGCCTCAAATGTTCAGTGTGCTCCTCCTTAGTTTTGGAATATACTAAAATATCATCGATGAACACCACCATGAACTTATCTAAAAACGGCTTAAACACCCTATTCATTAGGTCCATAAATGCCTCATGTGCATTCGTTAGACCAAATGACATCACTAAGAACTCGTAATGCCCATACCGAGTTCTAAATGCCGTCTTCGGTACGTCTTTTTTCCTTACCTTCAACTGATGATATCCGCTTCTCAAATCTTTTTTTGAGAAGTACCTAGCTCCCTTCAGCTGATCGAACAAATCATTGATCCTTGGCAAATGATATTTATTCTTAATCGTGACTTTGTTCAACTCCCTATAATCAATGCAAAGCCACATTGATCCATCCTTCTTCTTGACGAACAACACAGGCGCTCCCCACGGTGATACGCTCGGCTGAATATACTTCTTGTCCAATAATTCTTGTAGTTGAACCATCAACTCCTTCATCTCTACCGGAGCCATTCTGTACGGGGCCTTCGATATCGGAGCAATCCCTGGCGCTAAGTCAATCACAAACTCTATTTCTCTATCAGGTGGAAGTTCTGGCAAGTTGCTCGAAAACACATTCACAATTTCCTTAACGACTGATATTTCTTCCAACTTTGGACACTCCTTCAAAGTATCAACTATGTAAGCTAAATACCCTACACAACCTTGTTTCAATAACCTCTTGGCTTGCATAATGGTCAGACAACTCGCTTGTCTAGGCTACTTGCTGCCATAAAACACTACCTTCGACGGAGTCGTAAGGTTTACAGATTTCCTCTGGCAATTAATTATAGCCCCATGGTTGAACAACCAATCCATACCCAATATAACATCAAATTCCCCAAGTTTTATCAGAATTAAATCTACCATCAACTCGTGACCCTTAATAACTAACCTACAATTCTTGTGTACAAACCTAATAGGAATTACCTCCCTATTTGCAATCTCTGTGTTCAAAGGGTAAATTATTTCCTCCTTAGGCAAATTTAAATTCTTAGCAAAGTCATCAGATATAAATGAACAAGTAGCACCCGAATCAAACAATACATAAGCAATAATACTATTGACCGGAATGATACCTGACACCATATCCTTTGACTGCACAGCATCTTGCACAGTCATGTTGAATATTCTAGCGGCGGGTCGGTTCATCTACGTTGGTCCAGCGATATTCAAAGTGTTGCCGCTGTAGACACTCAAAATTTTCTTCAGTCCTGTTGTAGACACTCAAAATTTTGCATTCCTGTTACTAACCCTGTAGGAGGGCAAAACCGTCTTTTCAACTCAGTTCAACCCCGATCTCAATACCGGGAGGCCAGTTCAACCCCGGTCTCAATACTAGGGGTGAGCAGTTCGGTTATATCCAAATCGAATAGCTTATTTGGATATAACTGAATACCGAAATCTTCCAAATTTCACTATCCGAATAATTAACTGAACTGAGAAATACCCGAATTACCGAATACCGAATAACCAAATTTTCAATTCGGTTATTTTGGTTAATAACCGAAATTAAGCTTTAAATTGGAGTATTTTCCAGTAAATGCAAGTTTAATGCTTGTGTGCATCTATTGGTAATGGGTTAGCAGCTTGTCCATAAATTCATGATAATGGTAAGCATGTCCAGCATAAACATTATTTGGTGATTTGTGTAAATATTTCTCTTCAGATTCATGAATGAGGTTTGACTGTACTACTGAATTTTATATTAAGATTATATTTTTTATGTCTGATAATGCTAGAACACTTTGGCTTTCATGAAAAACCTGTTGTGGCGAACAACATAAAACCATAGCTAATACATTTACTTTGTGTAATTGAATACTTGAGAAGGTTCTTAGCTTTAGTTTAACACTTTTCTGATTAAGTTGATATAAATGAAGTATCTCGTATTGAAAACTATTTATACTTTTATTCAAGTGTATAATTATAAGCTGGAAACTAAAAAAAATGTATTGATTTGGGGGTTATTAACTATTTTTTCTACCTGCAAGGCTAAGATTTTCTAATGTCATATGATTATTTGGTTTGCTTTAGATGGTATTTAACTGGTTGGCAAATCTCCATGTTGCAATCCAGTGCTTTTGTAATGTGCAATTGTTATGTTACTTGTTCAAAAGCTATTATTTGAACTTGTATTGTTTTTAAATGGTTATTTCGCTTGCTAAAGAAGGAAGAGAAAAATGGTTATTCGGTAAACAGAATAACAGTATTTCAATATCCGTATTCATACCCGAATACCGGAATATTAAAACGGATATAACCGAATTAATGAAAATAACCGAATAACCTAAATAATTCGGTTAAAAAAATTCGGTTATGATCGGTTATTCGGTTTTATCCGTTTTTTGCTCAGCCCTACTCAATACCGGGATGTCAACTCAACCCCGGTCTTAATACCGCGATGTCAACTCAGCCCCGACCTCAATACCAGGATGCCAACTCATTCCCAATCTCAATACCGGGATGCCAGTTCAACCCCAGTCTCAATACCGGGATGTCAACTCAACCCCGATCTCAATACTGGGACGACAGTGAGACGCGATGTATGTGAATGTATGTTGTGTGATTCCTCCACCAGGAGGCAAACCCGTTGGTGTTTGAGTAATGGACTCAAAGGCGACTAAGTCTGCGAGGCTCATGAAACGCACCACTTAGATCCGCTCCAATTGAAAGATCAGATTAATTTCCCCTCTAGTAGGTTGCGATGATCTGGAGACCTTCATGCCGAAAAGCCGTGAGAGTAGCCTAAGATAGGTCAGCCTCTGATTAACCAAATCCAAAGGGAAGCTTCTTCATGCATTCCTCTTTCAATTTAATGTCAAGTTTTCAATTCCAATCTAAATGTCATAATGTACATTCCATGTCTTGTAAATCCTGTCATTCAAATGACTGACCTCTGTTTTACAAGATAAGATTAAAAAAACCTCGTAAATAAACACATTGCATGGCATGTGTGACACCCCCAAATCCAGGTACTTCAATTCCACGGGATTTGGTGCTCACTATCTAAATAAAATACAACTACTGCCCATAATAAGAAATACAAAATAAATTACACCCTTAAATAAATAATAAAATCTTCTTCATCAAAAAGATTACAACCTTGTTCAAAATATCCCAGGGTTTGCTAACCTTAACATAAACAAATTGCGAAAAATAAGCATCATGTAATAAAGTCTTATATCTTTTCATAATCAACGAATACAACAAGCGTTCACTTGTTCACCTTGGCCTTGCCTTTACTTGTTGATGGTTCATCAACTCTTTCAACTTTAGCTGCAATGGTTATTTAATTGCAAGAGTGAGCAAACAAAAGCTCACTTAGAATAATAACAATAATAGTGATGACATAAACTGAATAACTTCAAAAGATTTGAATAACTTTTCTTTCATCAATAATAAAGAATTGAATAATAAATCTTTCATCAACATTTAGAATTCGAATAAAGAAATCATCTGAGGGTCATAAGATCTTGAACTGTGTCCTAGGTTATAAATAGTTCTATTTAAAACATGTAACAGTCGTTAGACTATATGGACTCTTAACTCGTACTTAGGGGGATTAGCCCTTCGTACTATGTATTGTGTACAAACATCTTAACGCTTTCGCATGGTAATCCCCTATTAAATAGGGTTGTTCATCTCAGTATTTAACAACAAGTCCGCACCAAAGAAAGTTTGGTTTGGATAAGCTTAAAGGGAAATTTAGAGTTCGACTATCATCAACTAAGGAATAGTTGAATCGACTTACAATAATTTAGAATTCGATAATAAAAGAATTAAGAAATAACTATGAGTCATAATAATAGACATCATATTTAATAATCATGCTTTAGAAATAAACTTAAAGCATTTTAAAGAAAATATGGACCTTTCTTGAACAATTAAGTCAAGGTCACCACAATTCAATAATGAACTTGTTCAATAAGATAAGTATTAGAAAACTTGCTTAACGAAAGAGTATAATTAGAAGACTTGCATAAACGTAAAAGAAAGGTTTAGGAAAACTTGCCTCAAGCGCAAGCTACACTTTACAATTTACAAATCACTTTCTCAATCGTCCTACACATTACATTACGTTTCCAATACCAATTAGTTTTATAACCACTACGTTAAACCGTTGAACTTCTTACTTAAGTTCAACTTAATAACATGGTTTGTAAACTTAACTCGCTTAACTAACCACATACATGAGTCTAAACTCACCACATGCATATCACACGTGTATAACACCTTAAACCATCAAAATCATACCCTATGATAACAATATCTACGTTCACACATAATATGTTAATATGAGACTTCAAATTGTCTTAAATTTGTCAACAATATGTTATCTTATTATTTTATATACTTAACATGTCATCACATTAAGTTAGCTAATCATATACTGGATAAAAACTTCATAGAACACAAACAAAATTTCTGGACAGCCTTCACACCAACTGGGGCGGGTGTTTCTAGGCCAAAAGACCCGCTGGGGCGGGTCCCCCTGCTGGTGGGTTCCCCGGCTCGCGAACTGTGCAGAGAAAAAACCAATTTGGCTTATTTCTTCGCTCCAAAGTCAGATTTTAACTAACACAATGCATATAAAATTTTATAAAAACAAAATCTTAAAATTCTAACATGTTTTTAACTTACATAAACACCACAACACATAATCAAAATACTTAATTTTATGATTTTGAAGAAAACACCATTTTTAAGCCTTCTTGAAGAAAATTAACAATGTGACTTTGTTTTTAAACCAAATCAAACAATTCAAAGCATGTTAATTTTTGTTTCTTGATATATTATCATAATCTATTATCAATTTACATAATATATCACAATCAAACACGAATTTTGATAATTAAAGACTATTTTTCAAAGTAAGTTCACTGTAAATTGCTATGAACATGATTTCTTCATGTTCATCATATTTACATGAATTAAACTACTTAAATTATCATATATCATTTATATAAGCATGTTATAACACATATTAAACATATATGAATCATATTACACAAATTCTCATAAAAATCAAGTTACAGAGAACTTATACTATGAAAATAATGAAGAACATAACTTTAAACTAAATTATACCTTTGCTTTGATAGAGATGGAAGATGAGGACTTTTGTTTTGATTCTTGCTTTTGATTTCTCAAAGCTTCTTCTTCCTCTTCTTCCTTTCTCTCTTTTCTCTCTAATTTTCTTACTCTGCTCTTTCTTTCTAACACTGACTAACTTAACTAACGTAATATAAAATATACACAACTGATATACGTATATAATATAAAACATAATTATATGATATATAACTGACAAATAATTATATCTCTACTAAATACATAGCAGTTACATTTTTTAAAAATCAAAAAGCCATAAGGCTTTGTTTGGCCAAAACCTCTTTAATTTTAAAAAGCAAATTTTTAGTAGTTAATGCCTTGTTTGGTAAAACAGGGTTAAAACAGAAGTAAAGGCCTTGTTTGGCAAAATTCTTTAAAACTCTTTTAATTTATTTTGATAAATCATTTTAACGCATAGTTTAAATGTTACACTCTCTTTAATTAAATCCCAACCTTCTAATTTAATGAAATACAAGCTAACATTCATTAATTAATTAAAATTGCCACATAATACTAAATTGCTACACAATTGTAATTCACTTATTAATCATAATTCATGTAACAAATTAGTAAATCTTTATAAACACTTAACACATAATATTCATCTAATTTAGTTATTCTCAATTAAATTAGAATTATACTATACAATTACTTACACATCAATTTAATTAATCATATTGAACTTAACTAAATTACTCCATAACATAATCACATAAATTATTTATTCAACTCAATAAATAAATCAATTAAAATATTTATTTAATTCAATAAATATTTATAATTAAATATACAAAATCTCATTCGTTACAACATGCATCCGACCAACACCTACATTAGGAAATTAACACTCCTACGCTTGTTGTAGGTAAAAATTGGTCCTATCACCAAATCAAGATCTAAGAAAGCACTAGGTACATCTCCAGATATGGCTTTAAGTGCTCAGCCTGAATCCACCCCATCTCTAGGGAAGAGTTTGAAGGATTAAAAAACTAGATAGCCGAATTGGCTATTTTCTTGAGAGAACAAAGTAAAGCTCTTAAAGGGAAATAAGCACAGGGTCATAAAGAACCAGTTACACCTGGTGGTAGTCAAGACACTAGAAAGAAAGACACTCAGATTCCTGAAACACAGAACCAGGATATGACCAACAAAACTGAAATCACCATTCTTAACAGATAGAAAAAAGTTGGTGACATTCTGAAGAAGGTCCAATAAATGGAAGAAACCATCAGGTCTATCAAAGGGATTGGGGCATTGGGCAGTGTCAATTATCCAGATCTATGTATTTTCCCTGGGGCTCATTACCCCAAAAAATTTTAAGTCCCTGATTTTGAGAAATATAATGGATTTGGAGACTCTTACACCCATTTGAAGGTATTCATTGGAGAGCTCGGATCCTATGCGGAGGACGCGAAACTCAGAATGCAATTGTTCTAGAAAAGTCTGACCGGAGAGGCTAGAGCTTGGTATGCCAGATTGGACAACTCTAAAATTCACAGTTGGGAAGAGCTGGCACATGCCTTCCTCAATCAATATAGTTTTCAGTCTCAAATGGCTCCAGATAGATACCAGATCACTAAAATCAAAAAGTAAAACACCGAGTCATTCAGAGAATATGCCCAACGATGGAGGCAGGTAACACCACAAGTCACCCCACCTATGACTGAGTCTGAAATAGTCATGACCTTTATCGACATCCAAGAAGCTCCGTACTACAAAAGGGTCCTAGCAGGCATAGAAAAACCATTCTCAGAGATGATCAAGCACGGAGAAATGGCTGAAATGGGGCTGCAATATAGGAAGATAAAGGATCTAATCGCCTTGGAAGCTGTTGCCGAACATATCCAGTCCGGGAGTTAAGGGAGTAATCCCTGGAGAGTACATAAGAAGAAAGATGAAGAAGTGTCCTTAGTATTGGAAGGACAGAATCAGAGGAGCGAGTCGAGCAGCATGCCCATTCAAAGGAGGAACTATTCCCCTTTTCAAGCTCCAACCCAACTTTCTAACCCTCTATTTTAAGAAAAATTTGGAGGTCAGACATCAGAGAACGTTCACCCCTTTAGGGGATTCACTCGAGAATGTGCTAAAACTATTGACAGCACTAAAGACGTCGGTTTACAAAATTCGCAGGTCGGGTCACAACCTGGGTCTTTTAATCTCTTTTCCTAAGTTATCTCTACCCTTATTCTTTTTATTTAGGAAAAAAGTTTTGAAGGGTTTTTTAGGAAAAAGGCCAACATGTATTATGTCAACGATTTGAATGTTTTACAGAGCGGCCAGTTGATAGGTTTAAAAATGGTTGTACCAACTCAACCGAGTTTTATTTGAAAGATGCCCAATTGCTGGACACTGTTGAAACTTGTTCTTTGAAAACAAAGTTTGAGCTCGGGGGCTTGGTTAAGTGTGAGAAATGTGTTAGGCACCCCACGACTCCCGTGTAAACACGGTACCACATCTTTTCAATATTTCCCTTTAGAACTGGAATGCATGAGTGAATGCTGTTTGAAAATTGGGCCTATTGATTTGATTGATTGAAAGTAGTGCTTTGCTTCGTTGAACCTATATACGAAAGGTTTGATTTGATTTGCAAAAGCATTTAATTTGATTTACAAAAGCTTTTCTTTTGATTGAATTGAAAGTGATGTTTTTTTGAAAGCTGGTTTATCAAACCCTTACGCTAACATAGGAATTGAAATCTGTTGATACTTCCAATTTTATCTTTATAGCCTTAAGGCTGCATTTGAATGGTGATTTGTTGGGCTACGAAGCATCCTCGACCACAAAAATATATACAAATCGGAGGGACGCTGACATGACAATCCATATTTTCACTAAATTGAGACCTTCAATCCGGATAACCGTTTTAAGGTATGTTTACATGTACATTTCTACAGAAAAACTGGCAGGGTATATTTGTAAATCGGAGTTTGTCCATCGTGGGAATCAGATCCCGATCGATTTGATCGTGAATCCCAAGATTCCTAGGCTCACATGTGAGTAGCCAATAAACTTGCATAGTTCAAATTTGAACAGAAATAGATGTATATCCCAAGAATGCCAGAACCGAGGATTCATTCAGTAAATCCTGGTTCGCACGGCCAAAGCATCTCGTTCCCACTAGATAACGATCTAAGGGACGAGAGGTTGCTTTTGAAGCTGAAATTAGAAAGAAAGCCAGATTTAAGAAAATCTCAGCCATTCTAGCTTTCCGGTTCAGTCTGGAGATTTTGAACCGTTTGAAAACTAGAATTGGCGAGATTTGAATAAATCTAGTCCGCCCCTAGATATGTCAGTCCTAATTCATATAAAATTAATATTTAATGCAACAATTAAATAAATTAAGTAAAATAATATATATAGTTATATATATATATATATTCAAAAGCTGTAAAAAGGCGATGGGTGTTCACTTGTAGGCCCGGACTGAAATTGAAATATATATATATTTATAAAAACTGTAAAAAGGACGATGGGTTTTCACGCCGGTGCCCGTACTGAAATTGAAATTGACATAAAATAGCCAACCAGTGACTGGGGAGAGCACCTAGTATGGCAAAATGTACAAAAGTAGTAAAATAGCCACGAAATTATCCAGGCTGGACTGAAAATATATAAATATATATATATATATATATATTTATATTGACAGAAGTGTAGTCAACCAGTGACTGGGGAGAGCACCCAGTATGGCGAAAAGTGCAAAACAGTAAAATGGCCATGAAATAATCCAGGCCGGACTGAAAATATATAAATATATATATTGACAGAAATGTAGTCAACCAAGACTGGGAAGAGAAGCCATTTGTGGTCAAAGTCTCTTATATATGCGTACATATATATAAAAGTGGTAAACTACCTCGAATTTGACATTCGGGCTTGACAGAATTGAAATATTAGTATATATACTGTTAAATATATACAAAAAGAGCCAAACCCGGACTGGAAAGATAACCCAGTCCGACGAAGTTGCCAAAACGTGTGTGCTAGTGCATTGAAGATGTTGGAGCTGACGGATCGTCAATCCGAGTTGTAGAAATGCAAAAAATTGAGTTTATGTACAGAAATATACCAAATTTTGACGAAAACGGCCACGAAACTAAGTTTCGGGCATATTTAGACGATGAAAATTGATGTGCAAGTGTATAAAAGTGCGAAGTAGTAGTATTGACTTGCGGATCGTAAAAATACTTAAAATGGACAACATAACGGGCTTTTTGCCAAATCGTATACTCTATACGTCCAAATCTACCAGTTATTTTCTGATATGTGGTAGTATATGGGTATACCTATGTGTTAGAGTGAAAATATTTGGGTTTGGAAGAGGTGTAAAAGTCGAGAAATTGAACTGGCAGAGCTTCGCTGTGTTTTTGATTTTTTGAAAATGAAGGGGGGTGCACCTCTATATATAGGACATGGAGCCTCCACTCTACTTACTACTTCCATAGGTAGAGGTGTGGCTCCCCTAGTGGGGCCCACGGTACTGGGTTCAGTTATCTTAAAGTACGTGCATTTCGGATAACACGTAGTCAAAGTCGAAACTTTCTAACTATTGATCGGAGCGTCCGTTTGAGGCGTGCGATACCTGTTCGGAAAGCCCTCGCTGAGAGTGTTGCAATGACATGGGATAAAGCATTTTCTGGGTCTGAGAAGATGGGTTTATAACCAAGTCTTCGATTCCCCGCAGTTTGTCCGTTGAGTTGTCTTTCATCGTTTGCACTCGGGATCGTCAGTTGTGCTTTATTCTGACTTCGATAGAATAAATTCAGCTTGAGTTTGACCAAATCGGCTGAGAGTTGGTAAAATAACCCTTGGTGAATCTGGCTTCCTAGGGTTGTCTTTGGGGCTGAACTGCACTTCCCGGATCAACGCCGGGGTTGATCTGTACTTCCCGGGCTGAGACCGGGGATGACTTGACATGTTTTGGGTTGATGTCAAGGTGAACCTGTACCTCTCGGGTTGATGCCTGGGTTATCTTGACGGCCCGATATTGAGATCGGGATTGATTGGTACCTCTCGGGTTGATGCCGGGGCTGCTTTGTACCTCTCAAGTTGTCGCTGAGGCCGATTTGAAGACCCGATATTGAGATCGGGGTTTGACTTGATGGCCCGATCAAAGATCGGGGTTGATTTGATAGCCCGATATCGGAATCGGGGCTGATCTAACGGTCCTATTGACTATCAAAGCTGGATTAAAGGTCCCATTAACGATCGGAGCTAGATAGATTGTCCGATTGACTATCAGAGCTGGATAGTCGGTCTGATTAACTATCGGAGCTGGATAGACGGTCTGATTAACTATCGGAGCTGAATTGACAGTTCGATTGACTATCGGAGCTGGATTAACGGTCTGATTGACTATCAAAGCTGGATAGACGGTCCGATTGACTATCGGAGCTGGATTGACTGTCTGAATGACTATCGGAGCTAGATTGACGGTCTGATTGACTATCGGAGTTTGATTAACGTTCTGTTTAACTATCGGAGCTGGATAGATGGTCCGATTAACTAGCAGAGCTGGATTGACAGTCCGATTGACTATCGGAGCTAAATTAACAGTTCGATTGACTATCGGAGCTGGATTAGATGGTTCGATTGACTATCAAAGTTGGATTGACGGTCTGATTGACTATCGGAGCTGGATAAACGGTCCGATTGACTATCGAAGTTGGATTTAATGGAGTACCGATATTGGTTATCAGATTTGGGTTTACAGATACTGGGGATCAGATTTAACTGAATGACCGACATTGGTGGCCGAATTTGGATTGGAAGCCCGGTATTGGTACCGGGGTTAATTTAATTAACGACTTTTCCCTCATACAATATTAGTATTGGGGCAAGAAAAATTTCGAGTGTCTACAGATGCCCCTCTTTATCATATCCATGCAATGTAGTGGAATAGACAGGATAAAGAATAGTAGACACTGGAAATAAGATAAATGTCAAAGTTGCTATGCCGGCTGGGTGTCTTTGAGTGGAATTGGGCTAATCTTAGCTTCTTTTGTCATCTATCTAGTGGGGATAACGTTGTCTTTGACTAGTCCTTGATGTTATTAGTAGGTTACCGTGAACTATCCTGTCATTTTCTGCTGGGGATGACATTATTCACGATAACTTGTTTGACTCTGATGGGGATGAGATTATCGAAGATGAGCTATCACATATTATTCTCATCTTAATCTGCTGGGGATGACGTCCTATGCGATAGCATCGTAGATTTTGATTATGTTGATACGATTGATACTTCCTCAGTGATCTCTTTGAGGATGTGTATAACAGATTCCATCATTGGTGATGGATTATTATAATTGCTTCCGCCACCGGATCCCTTTCGATGCTTGGTTGGGGTTGAGCTGACGGTTGAAGGCTCATTGGGGTTGAGCCAATGGCTGGACTGGATTTTGGTCTGTACCCGAAATTCACTGGAATAAAACCAATGGTTGACTTGTCATCAGTCAGTGCCCGATGCTTCGCTGAGGTTGTGTCAACGGTTGAAATGTCATTGGTCAATATCTGATGCTTCATTAGGGTTGTGCCAACGGCTGAAACTATTTCGGTCAGAACCTAGAACTTCGCTGGGGCTGAGCCAACGACTGAATTGTCATCGGTTAGTACCCGATACTTCGCTGGGGTTGTGCCAACAGCTAAAATTGTCATCGGTCAGTACCCGATGCTTCGCTGGGATTGTGCCAACGGCTGAGACTATTTCGGTCAGAACCCAAACTTCGGTGGGGCTGAGCCAACGGCTGAAACTATCATCTGTCAATACCCGATGCTTCACTGGGGTTGTGTCAACCGTTAAATTGTCATCGGTCAGTACCCGACACTTCGCTGGGGTTGTGCCAACGCCTGAGACTTTTTCGGTTAGAACCCGAACTTTGCTGGGGCTGAGCCAATGGCTGAATTGTCATCGGTCAGTACCTGACGCTTCGCTGGAGTTGTGCCAACTGCTGAAACTATTTCGGTCAGAACACGAACTTTGCTGGGGCTGAGCCAATGGCTGAATTGTCATCGGTCAGTACCTGACGCTTCGCTGGAGTTGTGCCAACAGCTGAAACTATCATCGGTCAGTACCTAACGCTTTGCTGGGGTTGTGCCAACGGCTGAAACTATTTCGGTCAGAACCCGAACTTTGCAGGGGCTGAGCCAATGGACTGAATTGTCATCGGTCAGTACCTGACGCTTAGCTGGGTTTGTGCCAACGACTGAAACTATCATCGGTCAGTACCTGACGCTTCACTGGGGTTGTGCCAACGGCTGAAACTGTTTCGATCAGAACCCGAACTTCGCTGAGGCTGAGCCAACGGCTAAAACTGTTTCGGTCTGTACCTGAACTTTGAAAAATGATAGTTTTTGGCAGTTTTGTGCATTCCTTGCGCAATTTTTTTTGTAGTTTATTTTGTTTGTCCCCGGACATGGGTCCAGGATGAATATCAAGGGTTTTCCTTTCTATCAGGATTACGCTGCTTAAACGCAAGATTTCAGGATAAACCGCTCAATAGCGTAGCGATTTCTCTTCAGTTTTGACTCTGTAGCACATAAGAACTCAGTTTTGACTAGAACCAGACTGGGCCCGGGGTAGTGGGACCCACCCTAGGCTACCGTAGGTGGAGGTGCGGCAGTCGTAGGTGGAGGTGCGACCACCGAGTCTATTTAATATGCTGTGGGCTTTTCATTTTTGAAGTTTCAGTTTTGAGTTCCAAACGGATTTTTTATCTTCTTTTTCAGATCAACGGAGTTTGGGCATCTGTTTTTTAAATCCATTAGTTCCTACGTGTCCAGCGCAATGCAGGTAATGTTTTACATGCTTTTTTGTAGTTTTTTAACTGTTAAAAGCATGCGAACCACCTAGGGTGCTTTTAGACGCAATGTATGAAAAATGTATGCCTATATGACCTGTAAAACATTTTCTGACTACATAGTATGCATATCTTACTGTAATGCACGTTTGGATGTAAAAAAATTCAGGTTTTGAGATAGTTAGTTTTCCCTCTTGTTTTGAACAGTTTACTCATCCTTTTTGTGGCTTAGTGAGCCTGGATTTTCAACTAAAAAAATGTCCATGGTAATTTGGCTACCATGTGAAGTTAATTCTTAATTTTTTTAATAAATATGAATTGTTTCTATTTTTGGGTAGGTGTGCTACTGAATGGCCATCTAGACATGCCTGTGTGCATGTGGATAGTCCATTTTACAAAAGAGACTCTGGCGAAATTTTTACAAAATCTTAGGCTTTGAAAAACATGCATTTTTGACTTTGCGGTGAATTTTTACTGACCCATGCAGGTTTTGAGTTTCCAGGTTTTAAAAACATGCAGTTTTAACTTTACTGGGTATTTTTGACTGACCCATGCATGTCTTAGGACCTAGAGATATATGCTGGACTGATTGAATATGATAAGCCATAGGTATTAGGCTTACCACACCCTTTTTGAGGTGCTTTGGAGACTTGTTGCCATCGATGGATCGTGATAGACCCGTCAGTTCCATTAGGGTCTCCTCGGGTGTTAGACGTAGGAGGGCGTCTGATGTTCCTCAGCCTCGTTCAGCTCGGATGCCTCGTAGATTGGTGGAGGCGGTGATTTGCCCAGTACAAGACGAGCAGCGACTTGATATTGACGTCAAGGAGGCTCTTTTTGCTACTCCTATTCCCGCTTAGGCTCCTCGTGCGGAGGTCCCTGGCATTGTTGTGCAGACACAAGAGTTGTTGGGCGACTTGAGTCTCCATCCTTCGAGATATCTTCATGCCAACGAGGTGACTTGAAGTTTTTCTTCTCTCTGGATTGTTTTCTTCCCTTTTTGCCATTCTCGGGGCATATGTTTTTGCCATGGGTTAATTTTTTTTTGATGCAGGTTCCCGGCTTTAGGCAGCCTCGAGGGAACTAGTTTAGCGTGCATTCCCTGTATCATACTCTACACGAGGATTACAGGGATATCGTAGATGGCTGGGGCTTTCAGGCCTTTTTCTTGATTATTCCCCGCCTTGCCCCTGGGGTATATGAGGGCTTTATCTGAGCGCTGGTTCGACCAGACTCAGTCCCTTCATCTATTGGACTGTGAGATGATGATGACTACTATGGATTGGAGGTTTATCACCGGCATTGAGTTTGAGGATGAGCCAATGCCTGTTGTGGTTGATATTACGCCCACTATTGTTCGGTCTCTGCTGGGAGTTCCTACGACAGCGTTTAAGGGTCGGGCAGTCCGATACGGTCCCTTGAGTATAGATGCCCAGGATGGGACTTTACAGGAGCCCCCGCCTGATGACCTGAGGGCTAGAGATCGCATTCTGACGTGATTGTTTTTGTCGATCATCAGGGGTTGTTTCGTGGTGGACAACTCATCTACTGTGTCCTTCGCCTTGATTAGCGCCACTCGATATGTAGAGCACCTCAGTGACTATGATTAGGGCTCCTATACCTTTGCCTACTTTCTCCGTGGCATGCACATGCTTTCTGAGGGTGTGACGGAGGCTTGGTCAGGATTTTACCCATTTTTGCTAGTGAGTACTTCTCTCTGTACCTTTTTGATTTTAGCATTCATTTTTGTCAGTCTTGATCACTCACTGAGGACTTTTGATATTTGCATGATCAGCTTTGGGCATTTGAGAGGCTTCCTTGCCTACGGCCCACTTCTGCTCTAGGCCTAGAGACCTATCCTCGTGAACAGAGATGGCATCACTCCACTTCGACGGAGGTCCCTATTGCTGAGGGATTCACTCATGCCCGTCTACAGTTGGACCTCTTGATCGCGGATTCAATCACCTAGACGCCGTATACATCTGAGTTTTTAATCGTCGGATTCGAGGGAGGTGTCCCTACTGGCCGGGAGTTTATTTTGTCGACCCGTAGAGTACCTTTGTTGACGGTGGGAGGCTGGGAGTTCTATCTTGTAGAGTGTGCTATTAGGAGCGTTACGGGGGAAATCCATATTCCCATTGCTCCTCCTATTTGGCATCATTGACCATTAACCATGTCATTGATAGACATCCCTTTGGAGGGCATAGATGGCTTCGCCTTATCAGAGGGCCTGTACAGCCATAAGGCATTTAGCAGTTGGTGGAGTCCTCGCACTATTGGAGCTCAGACTCGTGCCACCTAGTTTATGGCAGACATGGTGCCAGGGTCCGTGATGATGATGGACTGGATAGCTTGCCTTAGGGAGCCTACTCATGCAGAGCAGATAGCAGATCTGACCAGGGAGTTGGAGCAGGCCCGTTTCTTTATCAGGCATCTTGGCCGAGATCTGTCAGAGGCATCTTTATTTGACCCATCCAGCTCTGGAGCAGGTCCCTCTTTAGGTCCATTTAACAGCAGCTTTGCAGGGGCAGATCCTCCCTTATACTGCCCAGATATGCCTGATAGCAGTGGTTTTGTATCCACCGAGGAAATGGAATAGGTCGATCATTTTGACACTGATGTCTTCGACTTCCTCTGATAGATATTGGAGCTATATTTTTGGTCAGCCACTGTTTTGGCTATTTGGAGGTTGTGCCATCATTTTGATAGACCACTGTTTTAGTTAGGTGGTGATGCCCCATTTCTCTGTATTTTCCTTTCTGCTTTGTATTATCAGACAGGGATGATGCCTGCAGTAGATAGCTTGTTGTAGATATTTATGATCTTTTTTATCTATCGCATCATGTTTATATTTGTCATCATGCATATATTATGTTATGTGTATGCATTCAGATAGCTGCGACTTGATGTAACCTCTGGATGGCCTTGTGGTACGATGCTACAGATGACGTCGCCTGCGGTCATCCATATTGAGCATTCACCACCCTCCGAGGTGGCCACATCATTTAGATCATGGTATGAGAGCCTGCCCTACCCAGTCAGAGGGACAGTGGACCACATACTAAGGCATTCATTGGCCCTCACAGATATTTGGGTGCCATTTGGATTTGTTGATGGCATTTTACGATTCTGGATACCTGAGAGACAGGTGTTCCACTTCGGGCAACATGAGCTGAAGGCCGACTCTCGAGGAGTACGAACGATTTACTAGATTGGCTCTAGATTTGCCATGTGCTCGGATGGCTGTTAGTGATATGAGGAGACCGTTTACCTGGATGTCTGGTCTCCGTCAAAGCGTGATCAGGGATGAGATTGTATCTGGACACGTGATCTTGATTGACTTCCTGATCGATCGATTTGGCGAGCTTGACAGCTATAATTGCCATGTCAGAGATTTTATTATTTTAGCAGAGGCATTGCATCTGACCAGAGTAGACATTCTGCTGATGTGTATTGTGGCATATGTCTACATGCCGCTTCGATTGGATCATTTGGACATGGATTGATAGCAGTGGTTTGGGCCCTTAGACAGGGTAGCACCATCGTCCCGATGATATTGGCTGAGACATTGAGATCCACCACTCATTGTAGTACCCATCTAGAGGGGTTTTTTAGGGGCAGCTCGGTCTTGCTGTATATATGGCTGATGTCCCATATACGCCTGATTGGATTCTTCAGGCCTCGGGGTTTTTGCTTTACTCATGAGACATCCACAGTTTACTCATTTCAGCCTGCGGAGTGTATTAATGCAGAGTCATGGTTGACATTTCTGTCGGATATTGAGCATCTGTTCGTGATTTTGCCATGTTCAGGGCTAGCGTCCCCATATAGCTTCATCACTCATGCATCCGGCCTGGATTATTTGCCCTTGGTGGGTGTAGACACTTGAAATTTTTGTTACCTCAATCTGAGCACTGTGGGAGGACAAAACCATCAATCAAGCCAATCTCGGTACCTATACCAGACTTTTAATCCAAATTCGGCCACCAATGCTGTTCATTCAGTTAAAATCTGATCCCCA
Source organism: Panax stipuleanatus (assembly GCA_020205555.1). Classification (NCBI taxonomy): domain Eukaryota; kingdom Viridiplantae; phylum Streptophyta; class Magnoliopsida; order Apiales; family Araliaceae; genus Panax; species Panax stipuleanatus. The sequence goes on from CM035124.1 coordinate 107,176,856, forward strand.
ATGTCGGTAAACTCAAATCTGATCACCAGTATCGGTAAACCAATTAAATTTGATCACCAATGTCGGTACTCCAGTCAAATTCGATCTCCAATCGGACCGTCTATCCAGCTCTGATCTTCAATCGGACCCTCAATCCAACTTCGATCTCCAATCGGACCGTCAATCCAACTTTGATCTCCAATCAGATCGTCAATCTAGCTCCAATCTCCAATCGGACCATCTATCCAGCTCTGATCTCCAATCGGACCGTCAATCTAACTCCGATCTCTAATCGGATCGTCTAACCAACTTCGATCTTTGATCGGACCGTCAATCTAGCTCCGCTCTCCAATCAGACTATCAATCCAGCTCCGATCTCCAATCGAACTGTTAATCCAGCTCTGATCTCCAATCGGACCGTCAATCCAGTTTTGATCTCTAATTGGATCGTCAATCCAGCTTCGATCTCCAATCGGACCGTCTATCCAGCTCTGATCTCCAATCGAACCATCAATCCAGCTCCGCTCTCCAATCGGACAGTCTATCTAGCTCCGATCTCTAATTGGACAGTTAATCCATCTCTGATCTCTAATCGGACCATCTATCCAGCTCTGATCTCCAATCGGACTGTCAAATCAAATCCCGATCTCAATATCGAGCCTTTAAATCAGCCTCGACAGTAACCCGAGAGGTACAGATCAGCCCCGATAGCAACCCGGGAAGTACAGATCAGTCCGGATCTCAATATCGAGTGTGACGCCCCCAAATCCACGTTCCTTCGAAACCTCTGATTCGGTGCAGTCACGATACTACTATCGCCAAACTATTACATCTTTTATTCATTACTAAAAGAATATAACTTGCTTTATTACAATTTAGAATATAATTTCTATTTATATCCAAGATCTCGTCTATACATCATATTCGATGTTACTAAAATGCGGAATAATTTAAACTTTTCAATATCCTTTGAATAAAATCTTTTTATTGATTTCATAACTTTGAATCAAATACAATCCTTGAATCAACTATATAATATGATTCCTTCTTATCTGAGTTATCGTATAAACATTTACAACTCAACTCGATATCCTCTATGTATTAATTAATACATTCTTACAATACAACAAGTATTAAACAGTGTAAGCAACTATCGAGTACATCATCTAGAATCTAAACATGGTCCAGACAATAATCTAAGTAATATTCTTCAATGCGATACTATCTATCTTTATCAATCAAGAAGCACGAAATCTTTACCGTGAATCCTTAACCTGCAAAAGTGGTTGTTTGCAAGAGTGAGCTCGACAGCTCAGCAATTCTAACAGTCCTCATGCATCACATAGCATATAACATCATACTCAGTTCATGCATTTATAAACAGTTTATATTTACTACGCGTGTTACTTTTCACATAACAAGTATATCATCAAAGATCAACTTTCAATCTCATTTATATCTCATATACAGTTCATATATAAGTTCACATTATCACAGCATAATATAATTCAACTAACAGTTATTGAATTCATATATCAAATAGGAACTGAAAGACTTGCCTGATTCGTAGTTTAACAACTACGACTTAACTGCTTATAGAATCTCTGCACTTTGTGTAATCCTACAATGTTATATTAACCATAGAGATCACACTCATTAGTTATATGTATCCACACATTCTCAATGTAATAATAAAGGTTACATTGTTGTCTGACTTGGTTCTTAGAACCTTTGTCTTACTTTTTTTATCGTATTCTTAGAATAACTATGTACGTATACGTATACTTTAACCATACGTACTTACTACCATTCTCTACATACACATGCCCGTCTACCACTAATCTCTTTACATATAGCTAGTGTAGTCCATCTTTTGAGTTATTCATTCTCATATATCATTACTAACACATAAGACCATAACAAAACAAATATACGCTATTAACCGTCGAAGTCGGATTCAAGTATTAATATATGGTCCTACATAGCATGTATACATATTAAAGGATTCTTTCATGCTCGATTAACCTTTTCACATTCAATTTACATGATATAGGTTCTAAGTCAACATTTTAACAATTTAAGGCCACTCAAGGTCATGAACATCACAAAGTTTATCATGCTAGTTCTATAAACACATAAAGTATTTATATAACTCATATTGGGCATGTTCATGAATATTCATACTTCATGCATGTAACTATCACGATTATTAGTTTGAAGACATGCTTCGTTTACGCTAAACTTGGTTTCATGATATGTAGTCATGGTATATATATACATGTATGATACATGAGAGAGTCCAAGTGTGCTATCACAGATGTCCATAAACATCAAAATCCTAAATCTTAAGGTAACATGTTATCGTCCACGTTCAAGGCTCGCATTTTCATTAGTGAAGCTTACTAATAAAACCTAACATGTTCATGCTATCTATATATAGGTTGACATGCCCGATATGCATTTCTAAGTCATCTAAACATGTTCACAAAATCAGAATATATACATGCTATGTATACGTCCAAGTTCAAATCTAAAACTAGAAGTTTCATTTTAAAATCATACGTTTTCCTTCCATAGTACACACTAACATGGCCATGCATGTACAGGTAGTATCAAGAACACGTACTATAAGTTAATACCAACTTCCATGCATGTCTAGACCGTACAAATACGCTTACAAGGTCAGAACACACATGTTTATACAAGTATCAAAGTTCATATCGAAAATCATAAGTTTCATTTGAAAATTATGAGTTCTTCATCAATAATGTATACTATCATGCTTATGTCATGTCATGATACTCATATATACATGTTATTTAAGTGTGCATGCTTGTTCTAATTATATAACCTATGCTAGCATATAACAGAACCTGCAACAGAAAACAAAACTCAGAAACTGTCCCGGCGCAGCTGCGCTGTAGTTTGGCCTAGGATGGGCGCAGCTGCGCCGTCCCCTGGCCAGACCAGATTTAGGCTTTTTATTATCCATTATAAATTCTAGCATAACACGTATTCTAATACGTATTGTAAACATACCTCAAGTAGGTTGTGATCTATTTTCAAGTTCATATTCAATCTACTTAGCTCCATAATGATTTATTTCAATCAGTAAGTCTTAACAACTTTCTTTGACAAGATTCGATATTATGAGCTTTTAAACCATATATTGGTTCTAATAAGCTTCTAGTAGCATGCTTCTCATAGCTCATTATTTGAAAACGTATTCTAAACTACACTTGAAAGGTCCAATTCATGCTTAAAAAAAATTCTAGGACAAGCTAAAGCAACTAAGTGAAACTTTTAATCTCATTTCATAGCTAACTAAGCTATGTATGTATGTTATCACGTTTAGAACTTTAAGTACACAAGTTACTTTAAGTTCGTTCTCAAAGTTTCAAGTTTTCTTTAGAAATCATTTTCAACCAAGCTATTGTAAGTTGATAATAAGTAAAGCAACTTTAAATCACTTCTCATGCTTAGGTATACTCATAACTCAACAATATGTATGTGTTAAAATATCATAACTTCAAAGACTCAAGGTTCGTCAATATTCGTTTTCGAAACTCCAAGTTTCTTTTCAAAACACATACTAAGTCATGCTAAAGCATTCCGTTATGAGTAAGGTAATCTTATATGTCATGTCTATTATCATGCATATTTATGTTTTATCACTTAGAATAACATATTCCATCGTCGGGAGCACTATACTTGCGTATGTGCTCGTCCGACGCACTCCGATTGCATTCGATTACATAACAGTCACAAAAATGACTATTTTGACCCTTCCTAACGATGTCAAATTGAAAAACTTAAAGAACAAAAGTTGTAGGTCTATTCGTCCTCGTTCCGGATCATCTTGAATCACCTCAATCGGAGTTTGTATGAAAACGTTATGCCTAATTTACTATAGCAGGTCAAAGCAGTCCTACCCGACACTAATGTCCGGCGCAGCTGCGCCCCAATTGGCCTTGGGGGCAGCGCAGCTGCGCCCTGGGAGGCAGAACAGCCCCTCAGGTTCTGTTCTTCGCGATTTTACAGACCCCTACACCTTTCGATTTTCATAACATGAGTTATACTCATCCAAATTAGTCCGTTTTCGATTCTATGGGTTTATAACTCATAAAACTACAACATACCAAATACCCAACAATTAACATAAACATTAACTAACCCAAATATTAATTCAAAACTCATATTCATACTCAGTTTTCATATTTTGAAAAGTTTAGCAAAATCATTCACTACGAATTCGTTTCTAAACCAAATTGGTCCGTTTCACTTCCGTTATTTTCGCATTTAATTGTATTAACAGTATCTAACAACAATTCTTGGATTATAACAATCCTTAGCCATAAATTTTGTGACTCAAAAATAGCTATTTCTTGTTATTACTAAGAAATTACAAAACTTAGAACTCAAGAGCATATATATTAGAATCATTACCTCTTGATTGCTGGAATTTGCTATCCATAGCTCCCATTGCTCTCAATTCTCCTAACTCTCTATAGCTCACTTCTCAGACAACTTAAACAAACGGGCAAGGAAAAAAAGGAGACTCCATTTATAGAGGAATCAATATCCAAACAATAGCTTTGCCCAATAATTTAAACCAAGAGGAAGAAGAAGAAACCATTGGATGTTGAAGAGTTGGTTACCAACTCCTTCCCCAACCATTCTTATAGCAATCATTAGCAAGCATTCTAGCCTTTTTGGTTTCTCAGCAAAGATGGGATTAGGCCATTGGCCTACACACGACTGGTATAATAATTGGGACTATGAATATGGGTTAAGCTACATTACTTCCTTACTTATTAGTAAAATGGGTCTCATTCTACTAAGGTTAATTCCTTTTGGGCTTATTAAATCAATTATAATGATTTAACATTACTACATTAAACTAAGTTATGGGCACATATATACACACATATATGTACCTTCCCACATATAGGAAGTATACTTATATTTTAAATATACACCAATATAATCTTATTTCCCATGTATATTGGGCTAGTCCAAATAATATTTTAATTGGGCTAAATATAATTCAGATGGGTACTCTCATCCCATTATTTCCTATCACACAAAAATATCACAATGATTATTATCAATCATCTATTATCTTTCCATTAATTCTCTTTTAATAATTCCGGTTAAACCTTCAGTTTGGTTTAACTTTAATACTCAGGCCGCACAGGGCTCATTTATCTCATTTACTGGAGTTATATAACTCAAGCATATTATCTCTACAATAAAATATTAGGGGTCTAGGCCACATTTGGCTTTTCCCCAATTTCCATTATTTTAATATTTATTTAACATAAAGTTTGTGTCACACTTTACCGTAACATTTAATTACCTTAAATGATTATATATTATGAACTTGTACTCACAATATCTTTATCCAAATAGCCATTTCCTTACAATAAGTATGTACTACACTAAATAATATAATATAATTCTTTCATTTTATTTCTTCTATAAATTGTCTCAACACATTTTCAGTTAAACACCACATAAAGTATTAACTTAATGCATCAATCTCTAACCAATAATTAATTATAACTATATTGGTTCTTTCTTTTATTAATCACTTATCTTTCAAATATTAACCCTTTTATATATTACAATACTATGTAATATATAAAAATATCAAATATTAATTAACATATTTCTTTCATTTTCTTTATACAACACATAATCCTTAATTCAACATTTTACTTAAGCGAATTAACTTATTTATTCAAATTACTATCTCACCACTGACACACAAGGTTTTATAATATAATACTCCATAATATCACTTAATTAACCAATATTTATTCCGGGTTAATTAATTTTCGTAATTAATATTAATTCAATTCATACTTTGCTACCTTAATCCATTATCGGACGACTTGTTCACTGATTAAGACACGTATTAATCATTATTATTCATATCCTAATGTTCAGATTTCATAACTTTCTCAAGCTTTTCTGCAGACCGGCGCAGCTGCGCTGGTTATTAGCTTGGAAGTGGCGCAGCTGCGCCACCTAAATTTCAGGTGCAGACCAGTTCTGCTTGAACAGAACCATAGTCTAAATCCCTAAATACTTTGACATGCATTTAAATTGCTAATCTTGATATACTAGTTAACCGACATCATTTACTACGTCCTTCAATAACTCAGAGATTAAACTATAAGTTCAACTCTATTTCCCTTTAATACTTTAAAAGTCAAACTTCAAGTTCTAAAACTCTATTTTTCCTTAATAGTTAATCAACTATAAAATCTCATATATATAAGGTTCTTTCTTACCAAACCACCTACTTCAAGATATATAACACATACATATATATATTCGAACCCAATACATGCCTTAAGAATTTTTATTTACTAAATTCTCATTTTAATAATTTCTTGAAAATTCGGGTTCTTACATCCTCTCCCCCTTATAAGGATTCCGTCCTCGGAATCACCGAAACCTCCTCTACTCGGTGCCATTCCAAATATTACATATTCTCTTGAATAATTTTTATTCATTCTCTTTTCGGAAGTTTTATTATTATAACCTTCTCAATCTCATTCTTCCACTTTCTCCTTTCTAAGGAACATTCTACTTACTACATTCATCCTTTAGAAGAATAAGAATCTTCCACGATTTTTCAATAATCGGGAAGTAGTATGAATAACTCAGATTCCAATTTATGCTGAGGGGTCACAAGACCGTGAACTTTTCTCTAGGTTTACTAATGCTTCAACACAATTCTTCACACCGTAAACCAGAGTGTTTATCAATCACAAAGACTGAAAACACCCTCCACGCGTACTCTAGGTGGCCAGCCTATTGTACCACTATGTTGGGCCGCAACGTAGTGTTTTGTAACGACTATATGCGTTACGTTCAGAACCATTGTCCCCGAAAACATGTTCCCTTATAGGGTTGTTCACCTCAGCTTTTCAACGTCAAAATCTGCACCAGAGCAATCTGGTTTGGCATACATACACAAGAATACTTGAATTCTATAATCCCTTTCCAACAGTCGCCTAGCCGAATCAAATAGCTTAGACTCTCATCAACAATTCGGACATCAATCGAAATAATTTAGTCAACTTTTCATAATTCAAAAGAAAAACCAAAAACCGTTTTATGACGTCATGATGCCGCACCAACTTAATAGTACGTTGAGGATTCCGCCATTTTATGACTTTGTCATATTACATCATACCATAGTGGGCTGACGATCTTTCGATCACAACCAACACTAAGTTCGATTGTATTGATGACTCCATCGTTTACCATTCTACATCATATCAAATGATGCACATGGTCAAAATACATTTTGAAAGATTTTCAAATTATTTTTGTCTTAGCCGAAACAAGTAGCGTAGACATACGAATAACGGTGTTTTTTTTTTTAAAACTCATTAGTTCAGTTACCTGACCCAATGTTTTCTAAAGAGAACCGAAGTGCAAACACTAGCACGAAGTCAATAAATATTGAAAATCTAGCGTAGCTAGAGGATTTAGGAAAATCCAATTTATCCATTGCTTCAATCTCTTACCACCATCAATGCTCACTATTTCAAAACTCTTATATAATATATCTATTCTCAGTACAGTTCACCAACTTACCACACCATGGAAGTTCAAGAACTTACCATAATCATATGGGTTGAGGAACTTATCCTAGTCAGACCAAAATCGTCCATTCGCTGAGGGGTCCCATCATACGATTATGAGTCACGAACTTGTCCTAGGCATGAGTCTTAAGAACTCGCACCTAAACTTAATATTATCTAATTATATCTTAGAAATCTCTATCTATCAAAATAAACATTAGGAAAGAATCACCATTCCGCCATATGTATAATGATACCGCGACACTAACATTCCAACGATTATCAATGTGATGCACTTAGCGCAAGCACAAAACTCCTGCCCATACAAAAGTTTGTACAACTAAGCCATCACATGAGTCCTCAATGGAAATATAACACTTAACTATATCTTACTCTATCACTTCTTTCTACGTTTCATCACATACAACTTCTCATGAGTTCTTCTCGTACTTTTTATAGTACATTCTCTCATAGCATCAAGCTATACACACTTAGTCGTTACAGACTATCTATCATTTCACAGTTCAATCTGATCACGTCGTGATCATCACTATACCTTAGGGTTCTTTCCCTATTATCAACCAAACTCTATCTGAGTTTATTCTCACTATCTTTGTCATGTTCATATAATAGACATCGTCTTCACATTTTTATTATCGGAGTTAGGAAACTCCTGATTCTCATTCTCTAGATATTTCGAGATTCTTCTTTGAATCTTCACGTATATATTTTAATCTTATCTTTCACTCTCTCAGGTTATAGTCTAAGGTACACTTACCTAAGGTTTATAACCTACAGCTTTGATACCAACCTGTGACGCCCCCAAATCCACGTTCCTTCGAAACCTCTGATTCGGTGCAGTCACGATACTACTATCGCCAAACTATTACATCTTTTATTCATTACTAAAAGAATATAACTTGCTTTATTACAATTTAGAATATAATTTCTATTTATATCCAAGATCTCGTCTATACATCATATTCGATATTACTAAAATGCGGAATAATTTAAACTTTTCAATATCCTTTGAATAAAATCTTTTTATTGATTTCATAACTTTGAATCAAATACAATCCTTGAATCAACTATATAATATGATTCCTTCTTATCTGAGTTATCGTATAAACATTTACAACTCAACTCGATATCCTCTATGTATTAATTAATACATTCTTACAATACAACAAGTATTAAACAGTGTAAGCAACTATCGAGTACATCATCTAGAATCTAAACATGGTCCAGACAATAATCTAAGTAATATTCTTCAATGCGATACTATCTATCTTTATCAATCAAGAAGCACGAAATCTTTACCGTGAATCCTTAACCTGCAAAAGTGGTTGTTTGCAAGAGTGAGCTCGACAGCTCAGCAATTCTAACAGTCCTCATGCATCACATAGCATATAACATCATACTCAGTTCATGCATTTATAAACAGTTTATATTTACTACGCGTGTTACTTTTCACATAACAAGTATATCATCAAAGATCAACTTTCAATCTCATTTATATCTCATATACAGTTCATATATAAGTTCACATTATCACAGCATAATATAATTCAACTAACAGTTATTGAATTCATATATCAAATAGGAACTGAAAGACTTGCCTGATTCGTAGTTTAACAACTACGACTTAACTGCTTATAGAATCTCTGCACTTTGTGTAATCCTACAATGTTATATTAACCATAGAGATCACACTCATTAGTTATATGTATCCACACATTCTCAATGTAATAATAAAGGTTACATTGTTGTCTGACTTGGTTCTTAGAACCTTTGTCTTACTTTTTTTATCGTATTCTTAGAATAACTATGTACGTATACGTATACTTTAACCATACGTACTTACTACCATTCTCTACATACACATGCCCGTCTACCACTAATCTCTTTACATATAGCTAGTGTCGTCCATCTTTTGAGTTATTCATTCTCATATATCATTACTAACACATAAGACCATAACAAAACAAATATACGCTATTAACCGTCGAAGTCGGATTCAAGTATTAATATATGGTCCTACATAGCATGTATACATATTAAAGGATTCTTTCATGCTCGATTAACCTTTTCACATTCAATTTACATGATATAGGTTCTAAGTCAACATTTTAACAATTTAAGGCCACTCAAGGTCATGAACATCACAAAGTTTATCATGCTAGTTCTATAAACACATAAAGTATTTATATAACTCATATTGGGCATGTTCATGAATATTCATACTTCATGCATGTAACTATCACGATTATTAGTTTGAAGACATGCTTCGTTTACGCTAAACTTGGTTTCATGATATGTAGTCATGGTATATATATACATGTATGATACATGAGAGAGTCCAAGTGTGCTATCACAGATGTCCATAAACATCAAAATCCTAAATCTTAAGGTAACATGTTATCGTCCACGTTCAAGGCTCGCATTTTCATTAGTGAAGCTTACTAATAAAACCTAACATGTTCATGCTATCTATATATAGGTTGACATGTCCGATATGCATTTCTAAGTCATCTAAACATGCTCACAAAATCAGAATATATACATGCTATGTATACGTCCAAGTTCAAATCTAAAACTAGAAGTTTCATTTTAAAATCATACGTTTTCCTTCCATAGTACACACTAACATGGCCATGCATGTACAGGTAGTATCAAGAACACGTACTATAAGTTAATACCAACTTCCATGCATGTCTAGACCGTACAAATACGCTTACAAGGTCAGAACACACATGTTTATACAAGTATCAAAGTTCATATCGAAAATCATAAGTTTCATTTGAAAATTATGAGTTCTTCATCAATAATGTATACTATCATGCTTATGTCATGTCATGATACTCATATATACATGTTATTTAAGTGTGCATGCTTGTTCTAATTATATAACCTATGCTAGCATATAACAGAACCTGCAACAGAAAACAAAACTCAGAAACTGTCCCGGCGCAGCTGCGCTGTAGTTTGGCCTAGGATGGGCGCAGCTGCGTCGTCCCCTGGCCAGACCAGATTTAGGCTTTTTATTATCCATTATAAATTCTAGCATAACACGTATTCTAATACGTATTGTAAACATACCTCAAGTAGGTTGTGATCTATTTTCAAGTTCATATTCAATCTACTTAGCTCCATAATGATTTATTTCAATCAGTAAGTCTTAACAACTTTCTTTGACAAGATTCGATATTATGAGCTTTTAAACCATATATTGGTTCTAATAAGCTTCTAGTAGCATGCTTCTCATAGCTCATTATTTGAAAACGTATTCTAAACTACACTTGAAAGGTCCAATTCATGCTTAGCTAGATGATAAACATATTCGTCATGTCTAGAGGCATAAGGCGTTCAAGTTCACTTTTAAAAGAAATTCTAGGACAAGCTAAAGCAACTAAGTGAAACTTTTAATCTCATTTCATAGCTAACTAAGCTATGTATGTATGTTATCACGTTTAGAACTTTAAGTACACAAGTTACTTTAAGTTCGTTCTCAAAGTTTCAAGTTTTCTTTAAAAATCATTTTCAACCAAGCTATTGTAAGTTGATAATAAGTAAAGCAACTTTAAATCACTTCTCATGCTTAGGTATACTCATAACTCAACAATATGTATGTGTTAAAATATCATAACTTCAAAGACTCAAGGTTCGTCAATATTCGTTTTCGAAACTCCAAGTTTCTTTTCAAAACACATACTAAGTCATGCTAAAGCATTCCGTTATGAGTAAGGTAATCTTATATGTCATGTCTATTATCATGCATATTTATGTTTTATCACTTAGAATAACATATTCCATCGTCGGGAGCACTATACTTGCGTATGTGCTCGTCTGACGCACTCCGATTGCATTCGATTACATAACAGTCACAAAAATGACTATTTTGACCCTTCCTAACGACGTCAAATTGAAAAACTTAAAGAACAAAAGTTGTAGGTCTATTCGTCCTCGTTCCGGATCATCTTGAATCACCTCAATCGGAGTTCGTATGAAAACGTTATGCCTAATTTACTATAGCAGGTCAAAGCAGTCCTACCCGACACTGATGTCCGGCGCAGCTGCGCCCCAATTGGCCTTGGGGGCAGCGCAGCTGCGCCCTGGGAGGCAGAACAGCCCCTCAGGTTCTGTTCTTCGCGATTTTACAGACCCCTACACCTTTCGATTTTCATAACATGAGTTATACTCATCCAAATTAGTCCGTTTTCGATTCTATGGGTTTATAACTCATAAAACTACAACATACCAAATACCCAACAATTAACATAAACATTAACTAACCCAAATATTAATTCAAAACTCATATTCATACTAAGTTTTCATATTTTGAAAAGTTTAGCAAAATCATTCACTACGAATTCGTTTCTAAACCAAATTGGTCCGTTTCACTTCCGTTGTTTTCGCATTTAATTGTATTAACAGTATCTAACAACAATTCTTGGATTATAACAATCCTTAGCCATAAATTTTGTGACTCAAAAATAGCTATTTCTTGTTATTACTAAGAAATTACAAAACTTAGAACTCAAGAGCATATATATTAGAATCATTACCTCTTGATTGCTGGAATTTGCTATCCGTAGCTCCCATTGCTCTCAATTCTCCTAACTCTCTATAGCTCACTTCTTAGACAACTTAAACAAACGGGCAAGGAGAAAAAGGAGACTCCATTTATAGAGGAATCAATATCCAAACAATAGCTTTGCCCAATAATTTAAACCAAGAGGAAGAAGAAGAAACCATTGGATGTTGAAGAGTTGGTTACCAACTCCTTCCCCAACCATTCTTATAGCAAGCATTAGCAAGCATTCTAGCCTTTTTGGTTTCTCAGCAAAGATGGGATTAGGCCATTGGCCTACACACGGCTGGTATAATAATTGGGACTATGAATATGGGTCAAGCTACATTACTTCCTTACTTATTAGTAAAATGGGTCTCATTCTACTAAGGTTAATTCCTTTTGGGCTTATTAAATCAATTATAATGATTTAACATTACTACATTAAACTAAGTTATGGGCACATATATACACACATATATGTACCTACCCACATATAGGAAGTATACTTATATTTTAAATATACACCAATATAATCTTATTTCCAATGTATATTGGGCTAGTCCAAATAATATTTTAATTGGGCTAAATATAATTCAGATGGGTACTCTCATCCCATTATTTCCTATCACACAAAAATATCACAATGATTATTATCAATCATCTATTATCTTTCCATTAATTCTCTTTTAATAATTCCGGTTAAACCTTCAGTTTGGTTTAACTTTAATACTCAGGCCGCACAGGGCTCATTTATCTCATTTACTGGAGTTATATAACTCAAGCACATTATCTCTACAATAAAATATTAGGGGTCTAGGCCACATTTGGCTTTTCCCCAATTTCCATTATTTTAATATTTATTTAACATAAAGTTTGTGTCACACTTTACCGTAACATTTAATTACCTTAAATGATTATATATTATGAACTTGTACTCATAATATCTTTATCCAAATAGCCATTTCCTTACAATAATTAGTATGTACTACACTAAATAATATAATATAATTCTTTCATTTTATTTCTTCTATAAATTGTCTCAACACATTTTCAGTTAAACACCACATAAAGTATTAACTTAATGCATCAATCTCTAACCAATAATTAATTATAACTATATTGGTTCTTTCTTTTATTAATCACTTATCTTTCAAATATTAACCCTTTTATATATTACAATACTATGTAATATATAAAAATATCAAATATTAATTAACATATTTCTTTCATTTTCTTTATACAACACATAATCCTTAATTCAACATTTTACTTAAGCGAATTAACTTATTTATTCAAATTACTATCTCACCACTGCCACACAAGGTTTTATAATATAATATTCCATAATATCACTTAATTAACCAATATTTATTCCGGGTTAATTAATTTTCGTAATTAATATTAATTCAATTCATACTTTGCTACCTTAATCCATTATCGGACGACTTGTTCACTGATTAAGACACGTATTAATCATTATTATTCATATCCTAATGTTCAGATTTCATAACTTTCTCAAGCTTTTCTGCAGACCGGCGCAGCTGCGCTGGTTATTTGCTTGGAAGTGGCGCAGCTGCGCCACCTAAATTTCAGGTGCAGACCAGTTCTGCTTGAACAGAACCATAGTCTAAATCCCTAAATACTTTGACATGCATTTAAATTGCTAATCTTGATATACTAGTTAACCGACATCATTTACTACGTCCTTCAATAACTCAGAGATTAAACTATAAGTTCAACTCTATTTCCCTTTAATACTTTAAAAGTCAAACTTCAAGTTCTAAAACTCTATTTTTCCTTAATAGTTAATCAACTATAAAATCTCATATATATAAGGTTCTTTCTTACCAAACCACCTACTTCAAGATATATAACACATACATATATATATTCGAACCCAATACATGCCTTAAGAATTTTTATTTACTAAATTCTCATTTTAATAATTTCTTGAAAATTCGGGTTCTTACATCGAGCCGTCAAGTTAGACCCGACATCAACCCAGGAGGTACAGGTCAACCTTGACATCAACCTATGACGTGTCAATTCATCCCCTATCTCAGCCCGGGAAGTACAAATCAGCCCCGACGTCAATCCTGGAAGTGCAATTCAGCCCTAGAGATAACCCTGGGAAGCCAGATCCACCAAAGACCACCCCAGGAGGGGCAAAATGGTCATTTTATCAACTCTAAGTCGATTCAATCAAACTCAAGCCGAATTGATGCCATTAAAGTCAGAATGAACTATAACGACGATCTCGAGTGCAAACGATGCAAGACAGCTTAACGGACAAACTGCGACGAATCGAAGACCTAGTTATGAACCTGTCTTCTCGGACCTAGAAAACATTTTATCCCATGTCATTGCAACACTCTCAATGAGGGCTTTCTGAAAAGGTATCGCACGCCTCAAACGGACGGTCCGATCAAAAGTTAGAAAGTTTCGACTTTGACTTCTCGTTGTCCGGAGTGCACGTAATTCGAGATGATAGAACCCGGCATAGTGAGCCCCACCAAGGGAGCCGCACCTCTACCTGCGACAGAAGTAGGTAGAGTGGAGGCTCTCTAGTCTATAAATACTAGGCCACCCCCTCACTTTAAAAAATCCAAAAACTTAGCGAAGCTCTGGCATTTCAATTTTTTGACTTTTACACCTCTTTCAAACCCAAATATTTTCACTCTAACACGTAGATATACCCATATACTATCACATATCAGAAAATAACCTGTAGATTTAGACGTATAGAGCCTACGATTTGGCGAAAAGCCCGTGTAGCAGTCCATTGTAAGTATTTTCACGATCAGAAAGTGAATATTACTTCTTCATACTTTTATACACTTGCACATTAAGTTTCGTTTTCTAAAAATGCCCGGAACTTAGTTCCGTGGCCGTTTTTGTCAAAATTTGGTACATTTTTATACATACACTGATTTTCTGGCATTTCTACAACTCGGATTGACGATCCGTCAGCTCTAGCAGCTTCAATGTACTAGCACACACGTTTTGGCAAATTATCCGGACTAGGTTGTCTTCTCAGTCCAGGTTTGGCACTTTATTGTATATATTTAACTATATATATACTAACATTTCAATTATGTCAGGCCTAGATGTCAAATTCGAGGTAGTTTATTGCTTTTTTATATATTTACGCATATATGAGCAATTTTTACTATCACTGGTCCTCGTATTAGTCTTGGTTGACTATATTTTTGTCAATATATATATATATATATATATATATATTTCAATTCTGTTCGAGTACCAGCGTGAAAACCCATCGCCCTTTATACTGTTTTTACACACTTCGCCATATTGGGTGATCTCCTAGTCACTGGTTGACTACTTTTCTGTAATTTACATTCCAGTCTGGCCTGGACTATTTCGTGGCCTTTATACTATTTTTTGCACACTTCGCAATACTGGGTAATCTCCCCAGTCACTGGTTCACTACTTTTCTATACATTTACATTCTAGTTCGGCCTGGATTATTCTATGGCCTTTTTACTGCTTTTATATATATTTATGCATATATAAGCAGCCTTCACCATCACTGGTCCTCTTCCCAGTCTTGGTTGACTACGTTTCTGTCAATATATATATATATATATATATATATATATATATATATATATCAATTCCAATTTAGGCACCGGTATGAAAACCCATCGCCCTTTACATCTTTTATATATATTTGTATATATATATATATATATGTATATATATATATATTGCTTTATTCACTTTCTATTCAACTGCTGTTGTAAATATTTATTTTATATGAATTGACACTGATATATATCTGCAGGTGGACTAGATTTATTTAAATCTCGCCAATTCTAGTTTTTAGACGGTTCAAATCCTCCAGACTGAACCGGGAAGCTAGAATGGCAGAGATTTTCTTAAATATAGCTTTCTTTCTAGTTCTAGCTTCAAAAGTAACCTCGCGTCCCTTAGATCGCTATCTAGTGAGAACGAGACGCTTTGGCCGTGCGGACCGGGATTTACTGAATGAATCCTCGATTTCTGGCAATTTTGGAATATTTATCTACTTCTGTATAAATTTGAACTGTGCAGGTTTCGGCCACTCATATGTGAGCCTAGGAATCGTGGGATTCACAATCAAAACGATCGGAATCTGATTCCCACGATGGACAAACCCTGATTTCCAAATGTACCCTGTCAGTTTTTCTTTAGAAATGTACATGTAAACAGACCTTAAAACGGTTATCTGGATTTAAGGTCTCCAGATAATGAAAAAATATCGATTGTCGTGTCAGCATCCCTGCGATGGTTTTCATACCCATGAGGAGACCGACACTCGTATCTTCTGTGGTCGAGGATGCTTCGCAGCCCGATAAATCACCATTCACATGCAGCCTTAAGGCTATAAAGACAAAATTAGAAGTATCAACAGGCTTCAATTCCTATGGTAGCAGTAAGGGTTTGATAAACCAGCTTTCAAAACATCATTTTCAAATCAATCAAAAGAAAATCTTTTCAAGAAAATCAAATTAAATGCTTTTGCAAATCAAATCAAACCCTTCGTATATAGGTTCAACGAAGCAAAGCACTACTTTCAATCAATCAAATCAATAGGCCCAATTTTCAAACAACATTCATTCACGCATTCCAGTTTTAAAGGGAAATATTGAGAAGATGCGGTACCGTGTTTACACGGGAGTCGTGGGGTGCTTAATGTAACGACCATGAATTTTAAACTCCTTATTAATTTAATATGTGATTTAAATTTTAATGAGTTAGTTTTGTGAGCTTATTTAAACCTGATGTGGTTATGTGAATTTGCAAAATAATTAAAGGAGTCAGTAATGGTTATTTAAATTAGTGGACTAACCCTAAGACTTTAATATAAAAAGAATTGATAGATTGTTAGTAATTAAATATTCAATTTACTTGAATATAGTGAAAGAGTTACATGTGTTAATTAATTATTATTGCTGAGAATAATATATTAATGAGCAAAGAATTAATAAATATAATATGATTATATTTACTTGATTAATTATTTCATACAAGCATGCGATATGTTAAACCTTTAATATATGGTAGTTATCTATATTATATATAATACAATGTGACTTTTGATATAGCTATGTATATTATATATAGACTATATAGTAAGATTTATTTGCATTAGTAGAGTTACACAATAATATTGTTTATGTGACATGAAGTGTGTGAGTAAACATTCATGTATACCTCATCAACATATAGTAATATCAATAAATAATTGATCTCAGTAAGTTATTATAATGATAACAGTTATAATAATGAGTAATAATAATACCCAATTGCTTTACATTCGGTATCAAGGAAAATGTACATAGATTATATGTTGTGTACCTATTCATTATTAATTGCTATTTGAAATAACATGGTAACACCCATTTAAATATATACAGAATGGATACATGTAGCTTAAGTATATAATATATGTATATATATTATATAACCTAAGTGTATTATATTATATAGCCTAAGTATGGGCATATATTATACACACATTGCAAGATTGCTGAGATTAGTGGTTGTCCCATAATTAGAGTTCCATCCTCAATTTCCTCTCCTTCACGTGAACAACCACAAGCCTACACTAGCCTACTCTCTTCTCAAATTCAGCAATCCTAGCTTATGATTATAAGGGATGTGGATTTCATGATTTGATTCACCCACTCTTTGTTAACTTCCATGCTATTGAACAATCCATTGGATTGAATTGGAGAGCAAAAACATGGACCGTGTAATGAATTTCCTATATAAGAGTTCTTCTCTTCTTCTTATTGCAATTGCTGAAAATTCTATAAAGCAAGGCTAAAGTGAGTATACATTATAGTGAGAGTCTGTGAATTGAGAGAGTGAGAGATAGCAGCAAGTCCATTTCTTAACAGGGATATAATTCCTATTATTTATGCTATTCATTCTTGTTCTCTGTAAATTTCCAATGTTATTGATTTCATTGGAATTGGATGTTGATTGATTGGAGAATTGGTTATTAAGTGTTGCGTAAAGATTATAAGCATGTTAGAAATACATTGTAGCATGACTGAATCGATTTTTGGTATGAAATTTTTGGGTTTGGGCTAAGTTTCTGCCGAAGCAGTGTAGTTCCTGGTCGGCCCAGGCAGCTGCGCTAGTATTATACTGGCCAGCGGCGCAGCTGCGCCGGACCTGAACCAGAGTTTTTGATTTCTGTTGCTAAGCTGTTATGTGCTAACCTATAGTACCTTATTTGGCAAGCATGTAAACTGATTTAGCACACACATATAAGTATATTCATGTAGTATGAGCATGTATAACGACGTTAGTACGCACGATTGATGAAAAACCTTATGATTTTGAAATGAAACTTGTAGTTTCGAAAGTGAACCTTGTCACGAACATATCATGTGAGCTATCTGATTTTATGAACATGATAGTATAGTTTATATTAACATGAAATGCATGTTTAAAGTGTTAATCATACACTAGCATACTTGATTGAAAGATTCAAGAGGTTTTCAAGAAAAACTTAAAGAACTTTGAAAACGAACTTGACCAAGGTTAATGTCTTGAGATTTCTGACCGTATGAGAATATTTATGTGACTTAGTTATGTGTTCAAAGACATGCGAGTTATGATCACGAGACACTTAACATGTACTATGATGCCTTTATTGACTTAGTGTGATTTTTCAATGAAAAGCTTAGAACGTGAAAGATTATATCATCGATCACCATGTGGATTACGTATTGATCATGCAAGCATGTATATTACAGTTCATTATGCCTATAGACATATTAACATGGACCTCATTTGTTTATACATGGATTTCGCATGTGCACGCATATTCATAGAAAATAAATTTCTAAGGCATAACCTATGTAATTTAAGTATATATGAGTAATGTACGCACAAACATGCTTACCAAGTATGGTTAGTCCGTGATGTGGTAATATGACTATGTAGCTAACCCTCATAACATGGAATTGATTAACTTAAGGTATGTGAATTACCGACATGAAGGCATATAATTTTGAATTAAATAGGGTGAGCATGCTAGGATTCAAACTTGAAAGTATATTCTTGAAGCATGATTACTTGAAATGCTAAATGTTCAAACCTATGTTGATGTATAGAAACTAGATATTCTAGCACTATTAAATCAAGGACATGGTTAATTGTTTATAGACCTAGTCAAAGTGATTAATTTACGTGAATTACGTGATAAACTTATATGATAAGTAGATTCTTGTAAGTATAGACTTATATTAGTTTACACATGCTAATTGGAATACCGACTTGTTAATGTTAGGTTATTTCAATGAGATTTAATTAAAGCTAGAATTTATTTGTAGCTGAGCAAACAGGTAAGTATCATATCCTTGTATTTACTTTATTCAAGGAACATTGTAAGCAAGTTCTTTTGAACCCGTTCTTGTATTATTATGTAAGTTCCCGAACTTCATTCCTTGGTTATGCAACTTCTCTAAATTTACACAAATTCTTTATTATGCAAGTTTCTTATCCTTCTCATATTGTATTGAGCAGGTTATTATTGTATTGCAAGTTATTTTATTTAAGCTTGAATCTTATTTCCAAGCATGCTATTAGGTGGTTTAATTTCTTTACAATTATTCCACATCGATCTTATTGATATTCGCACTTGGTGCACTTGAATTCGTACAGTCTTGGACTTGTACATCATTTAAAGTTCTATAATTCTTGAACTATGTTAGATAGAGTCTGAACCCTTGTTCGGTCAGACAATTGTATAAAATTTTATAAAAGCTATCCAAACTAATTGATGGTAAGGATTCTTAGACTGAAAGAACACCCCTTATATTATAGGGGAGTACCCCAGGTATCTAGTATAAAGATACAAACAGCAGAGTTGAATGTTATGCATATACATGGCGTACACAAGGCTGATCCCCTCAAGTACTTATTCTGTAGCCAGTAACCAAAGGATCAATAAGCTATTGATTCCATTGGAGTTTTATAGTTCAAAGTCTACTTGACTATCAGTTATTCTAAAAGCAATCATTATCTTTGCTTCTAATATTCATATTGTTGAATCCTTCAGATATTCATATTGCTGAATCCTTCAAGATATTCATATTGTTGAATTCATTGTCAGATATTTTCCATTCATTATGATATATTCTTTATTACTGTATTTAAACTTGCTGAGCAATTTTTTTGCTCATTCTTGCTATATCATGAATTCTATTGCAGTTAAGCCCGACACCTTAGGGAAGACAAGGGTAAAGGAAAGATGTAGGATAGTTTGCAAGGAGAAGACTTTACCTTATACTTAATTTAATTATTATTATTGTAATTTAAATCCTAACGACTATTATAGGGTATGTTTGTGAGATTGTATTAAGGTTACCGAATCTTGGGACTAGTAACACCTTTTGAATGAACGACGTACGTTTATTATATTCCGCATTTTAGTTATCGTATGTTGTTTGGAGGTGAATGTTTGTATTGTATCGTGACGACCGGACCGGGGTCAGAGGACCCGAATTCGGGGTTGTCACACCTAACACCTTCCCCACACTTAACCAAGTCCCCGAGCTCAAAACTTAGTTTTTAAAGATCAAGTTTTGACAGTGTCCAACAATTAGGCCTCTTTAAAAAAAATTTGGTTGAGTTGGTACAACCATTTCAAATCTATCAACTGGCGACTCTGTAAAACATTCAAATCATCGACATGATATATGTTGGCCTTTTTCCTAAAAACCATTCAAAACCATTTTTCTAAATAAAAAGAGTGATGGTAGAGAGAACTTAGGAAAAGAGATTAAAAGATCCGGGTTGTGACACAACCTGCGGATTTTTTAAACCAACGTCGACAGGTGGCGACTCTGCTGGGGACAGTAGATGGCTTAGGCAGCTTTCAAATCTTTTCAAACATTTCCCTTTCAAAACTATTGAATGCGTAAATTCTGCGGCTCCACAGTCAATGAATGAGTGAATGCTGCATCTTTACATTGAATGAATGTGAATGAATGCTTTTCCTGCTTTTTAGTGCTTCACACCCATATTTAGTGCTTCGCACCATATCATCATATGCACAACGGTGAGGCATGATGTATGTGAATGTATGTTGTGTGTCCCTCTCACAAGGAGGAAAACTCGGTCGGTGATAAGTAATGTCTCTGGGGACGGCTAAGTCTCTGGGGCTCATGAAAATGCACCACCCCGATTCGCTCCAGTTGAACGATCGGATTAATTTCCCCTCTAGTAGATTACGATGATCTGGGAACCTTCATGCCAAAACAAAAGCCGCGAGAGTAACCTAGGATAGGTCAGCCTCTGATTAACCAAATTCGAAGGGAAGCTTCTTCATGCCTTCCTCTTTCAATTCCATGTTAAGCCTCCAATTATCAAGGAGCACAATGTAAATATCATAATGAAAGATTTACTTTCCCTATCAAAATACCATGTTATCCTGCCATCAAAACAACTAACCTCGGTTTTGCAGGATCAAATCTAAAAGACACAACATGCATCCTGTTCCTACATCAGGAAATTGACACACCTACGTTTTGTTGTAGGTAAAAATTGGTCCGTCACTAGGTCAAATCTAAAGCACCCAGTCCATCCACGGACATAGCTTCTAGTGGTTAGACATAATCCGCCCCGGTATCCAGGGAAAAGTTTGAAGGACTGAAAAATCAGATAGCCGAGTTAGCCAGTTTTCTACGAGAATAAAGCAAAGCCCTTAGAGGGAAACAATCTCAAGCTCATACAAAACTAGAAGCATCTGGTGGTAGTGCTGGCGGTCAAGAGACTAAAAAGGCCGAAACTCAGATTCCTGGACCACAAAATCAGGACACGACCAATAAAACCCTTAAAATCACCCCCCTCGTCAAAGAACAGGAAGTTGGTGACATTATGAAGAAAGTACAACAAATGGAGGAAGATCTCCGATCAATCAAAGGGATTGGGGCATTCGATAGTGTCAATTACACCGACCTCTGTATATTCCCCGGGGCTCATTATCCCAAAAAATTTAAGACTCTTGACTTTGAGAAGTATGATGGAACAGGAGATCCTTACACACATTTAAAAGTATTCATTGAAGAACTCGGATCCTATGCAGAGGACGAGAAGCTTCGAATGTAGCTCTTTAAGAAAAGTCTAACCGGAGAGGCGAGAGCATGGTACGCCCGTCTGGACAACTCCAAAATACACAGTTGGGAAGAACTAGCCCACGCCTTCCTCAGTCAATACAGCTTCCAATCTCAGCTGGCTCCAGACAGATACCAAATTACCAAAATCAGAAAGAATAACACTAAATCATTTATAGAATATGCCTAGCGATGGAGACGGGTAGCAACACAAGTCACCCCAGCCATGACTGAATTTGAAATAGTCATGACCTTCAACGACATCCAAGTTATGAGAGGGTCCTAGCAGGCATAGGAAAACCATTCTCTGAAATGATCAAACATGGTAAAATGGCTGAATTAGGGCTTAAATCAGGGAAGATAAAAGATCTAACCGCCCTCGAAGCTGTAGCTGAGCATATCCAGTCCAAAAATTATGGGAATAATCCCCAGAGGGTGCATAAAAAGAAAGACAAAGAAGTCTCCTTGGTCTTACAAGGACAAAATCCAAGGGGTAAGTCAAACATTATACCCATTCAAAGGTGGAATTATACCCCTTTTCAAATTCCAGCACAGCCTTCAAACCTTCCACTCCAGAAAAATATGGAGGTTAGGCGTCGAAGAACTTTCACCCCTCTAGAAGATTCACTCGAGAACGTATTCAAACTTCTGACAGCCCAGAAGAAGATTGTCCAACTCCTTCCACCAACCAACACTAATGGTCGTAATTTCAACCCAAGCAAGAAGTGTGCTTATCACTCTGGATCTCCAGGCCATGACACCTAAGACTGTTGGTCTCTCAAGCACAAAATACAAGACTTGATTGACAGTGGAGAGATTTTGGTCACAAAGCATGAGCAACCCCATGTGCAGGACAATCCTCTGCCATAACATAAAGAGGAGAATGTCAATATGATCAGCGCCACAAATGAAGAAACATCCAATTACCTCCGTTATGTGGGAGAATCAATTCAATCCAACAACACCATCCCAGATAGTTTGGATGTTTTTGAAAGGCGGCTGATATAGTAGGAGATCAAGTCTATCAAGGAGCAGATTGAGCAGTTAGTAGAACTGGTCGTTTACCAGCATCAGATCACCAGGAATATGGTGAAACAAATCACCAAGTCCATTGTCGATCGTCCTCCCACACCAGAGATCACTTCCCCGAAAAGTAAAAACCAGTCTAATGAGAATGATCTTTGGGCCAACAGGGTGGCCGAAGAAGAGAATCTCCGAGCAGATGGGAAATTCCTATTCCAAAGAAACTGCATTAACCTAAATCAATCAATGGAAGAAATCCTTCAAATGCTAATCAACGAAGGAATGGTTACAGACTTGTTACCTCCATTGAACCCTCGAGCTAGAAAATTCAAACCTGACCAAATATGTCAGTACCATTCAAATTCACCCGGCTATGATACTGAAGATTGCTGGTCACTTCGTAACTTGATTCAAGACATGATTGAAAATGGGGACCTGATAAAGGGTAATCAAATCCTCGATCTCCCAGACAATGACACTCTCTGGATCCCCACTATATGGAACCAGAACACAGTGGCTGTCATATCTTGCGATGGAGAGTCGACTCTCAAACCATTAGTACTTCCCGAGAAAGGGGTTCAAGAACTACCAGATCCTGTGAAGGTGGCTGCACCTCAGACTCTAATCTTTCCCTTCAGACCTCAGTCTCCAACCATCAATCTGAAGTGTGTCCCATGGAACTACGGGAACAATCAAGGCTCCACTTCAAACAACATTATCGTTGTGCTGAAGGACAATCCCTTATACCTACCGCAGCGGGTAATCAAACCAGTCATCAAAGCAAAAGAGAAGGTGGCTGAAGAGAAAATCAAAGAGTTCCTCAACAAAATGGGACACAATGAAATCAAAATAGTGCTAAGCTTGGAGGACGCACCTAAACAAATGTCCATCCTCGACTTGGTCCTATCCTCAGAGGATCATCATAATATTCTAGTAAAAGTACTAGAAGAAGCTCATTTGCCACATACAGTGGACACCGAGAAATTCCGTCACGTGATAAAGCACATCTTCAACAGCAAATCTTTCACTGACGATGATATCCCGGTAGAGGGAATGGGCCACCACAAGTCCTTGCATATAGCGGTAATGTCCTCCGGATATGTGATCGGAGGTGTGCTCATCGATGGAGGAGCATCCCTCAACATTTGTCCATACGATCCCTTAGAAAGGATGAAGATCAATCTGAATCGGATCAAAATCGGTCATATGGTTATCCGGGCTTTCGATGGATCTCGCCGACAGCCTATGGGGGAAATAGAGCTTCCTCTTGAGATTAACCCACACACTTTCTACGTATCTTTCTAGGTGCTCAACATCACCACCGGATACAACTTATTATTGGGCAAACCCTGGATCCATATGTCAGGGGCAGTGCCATCTACCCTCCATCAACAACTCAAGTACATTATCAACGGCAGCCTCCTCACAGTGAATGCCAAACCAGAATACCCTACCTATATATATGGGGATATGCCAATGATTAACCTGGATGCGGGGATTGAACCTGCCAGTTTTCAAGCTCTAGAGGTGAGCGATACTCAGTATCTACCTATCGGGGCACCAGCCCTAAAACCTAGAATCTCCACCGAAGTAATGACAGCGGGGCATGAAATGGCATCTTCGGGCTTCCAACCTGGAGAAGGGTTGGGAAAGGATAAGCAAGGTATCAAGATGCCAGTCCAAATCCCAAGTCAGACTGGGAGAACAGGATTGGGATATTCATCCGGGTTAAGCCACCGGAACCCACATAAATATCCCAAAGCTCATGCCTCCACAATCCTGCTGCCAAACCTCACAAATGCCATATGGGTGAAACTTGCGAGGAAAATCCCTACTGTGGTATCAACCATGCTATTCCCTCCAATCATACCTGTCCATAAAAGGAAAGCCCTCAAGCTTGAGGCAGACAACGAAAAGGGAAACTAATAGATCCTGTACGAATGATGGGACCCATTCGCTAATATGAGAGTCATTATCAACTACGAGGGCATGAATGATGAACTCCCAGACAGCGACGACGAGAATTAAGTTCAAATTCCTGGCATCAAGAAGGGAAAAGGGAACAGTTCAAAGAAGATCCATGGCCCTATTATAAAGGATATCTCAGTTATCATCCAAGATGAGACAGATAATCACAAAACCCTGATCCTCCTGGTTCATGAGGATCTGACCTTGGACAACTGGAGCAGTGTCCCTTGCCTCGATCTAAAAGGGTAAAGGGGCAGAGAGTCAATCTTCCCTTAATCATGCTTTTATTGACTGCTTACTTTTTCTTGCACAGCTATAGCAGTAGCTTTTGTCATGCTTTATAAATGCTCTGTATGTTTAAGCAATTGTATATATTAATGAAAGCATTTTTGTTTTCAGGACCCAAGCATTGGATGTGTGTCTCTGCTGATGAGATGCCAACCTGTCAAAATAACTACGACTTTGACGTAGAAATGAACTTCGACTTGATAGATATTGATCAAGAGGAGGAAGATGACTATGAGGTGCCCGAGGAGATCAAAGAATGGGTTGAAGATAAACCCAAACCAAAACTCGAACAAACCACCATCATCAACATAGGAACCTCTGAAAACATCAAAGAAATCCAAATAGGTTCAGACCTCACACCCAATCAAAAAGCCGACCTGATCAAACTCCTAAAATAGTACCAGGATGTATTTACGTGGTTACATGAAGCCATGATTGGATTATCCACTGATATTATCATCCATCGAATTCCCATTAAAGATGGATTCAAACTAGTCAAGCAAAAGCTCAGGCGATTGAAACCTGAATGGAGTCTAAAAGTCAAAGAAGAAATTGTTAAACAAATCAAAGATGGAATCATCATGGTATCAACATACCCAGAATGGTTGCCAAATATAGTTCCCGTGCCTAAACCCAGAGGAAAGGTACGAGTCTATGTGGATTACCAGGATTTGAACAAAGCCTTCCTCAAGGACAATTTCCCAGTACCTTTCATCCACATCCTGATCGACAATATTGCGTAGCATGGCATGTATTCCTTCGTGGATTGCTTTGCTGTTTATCATCAAATCATGGTTGCTGAAAAGGACCAGAGAAAAAAGCTTTTATTACTCCCTGGGGAACCTTCTGCTATAGACGACTATCCTTCGGCCTTATCAATGCCGGAGCCACATATCAACGAGCCAGGATGGCCCTCTTTCATGATATGATGCACAAAAAGGTCAAAGTCTATGTCGACAACATTATCATCAAATCCCAGAGGGAGGATGATCACATCGACCATCTCAGGAAGCTATTCAATAGGTTACGTAAGTATAACCTCAAGCTCAATCCCGCCAAATGTGCTTTTGGCGTCAAGGCCGGCAAGCTGCTAGGATTTTTGGTGAGCAATCAGGGAATCGAACTCGACCCTGCCAAGATCAAAGCCATTACTGAAATGCCCGTACCTCGTACAGAGAAGGAGATACGGGGATTCCTACGAAGGATCAACTTCATAAGCCGATTTATTTCACAGCTCATAGCAACCTATGAACCTATCTTCAAGCTGTTAAGGAAGAATTCCTCCACTAAATGGAATGAGGACTGTTAACAAGCCTTCCTTGCCATCAAGAAGCAGCTGACTGAAGCACCTATTTTGGTACCCCCAATGGAGTTCCTTTTTCATGTACCTGTCCGTCAATAAAATACAATGGGTTGCATGTTAGGACAGAAAGATGATAGTAGTAAAGAAAAAGCTATCTACTACATCAGCAAAAGATTCAGCAGTGGTGAATAAAAGTACACCCTGATCGAAAAGACATACTGTGCGTTAGCATGGGCTGCCATGAGGTTGCAACACTATTTGCATGGGCATACGACCTACCTCATATCCCGCATGGATCCACTCAAATACGTATTCAACAAACCAATGCTGAATTACCGACTGTCCAAATGGTAGTTGATCCTACAGCAGTTCGATATTGTCTACGTGACTCAGAAGTCAATCAAGGGTCAAGGCATTGCATATCAATTAGCTGAAGCACCTTCAGGGCCTTTGGAGACATATTTCTCAGATGATGGGATCATGATAATTCAACAACTACAGTCAGAGAATACAGTCCAATCATGGAAAATGTATTTCGACGGAGCGGTAAACATGGAAGGTGCCAGAGCTGGGGCAGTCCTCATCTCTGGTGCATGAAAATAGTATCCTGTTGCTACTAAACTTCAATTTGGCAACACCAATAACACGGCCGAGTATGAAGGCTGTATAATGGGGTTGAAATTAGACCAATCCATTATTATCAAGCGCCTATTTGTCTTCAGAGATTTCGAGCTGGTCATCAGACAAACCACCAACGCGTATCTCACCAAAGAACTGCATTTGCTACCCTATCATCGGCAGGTCCTCAAAATATCCTGAGAATTCGAAGACATAACCTTCGTTTATATTCCTCGGGGTAGGAATGACTTCGCTGATGCATTGGCAACGTTGTCTTTATTAATCCGCATATCCGATAAGAATGGATTGCCCAACATCAAGTTCACAATTCAAGAAAGCCCCGACATATGGGAATTACATTGGAGAAGTATCAGATGAAATACCTCTTATCAAGCAGCCTTGGTATCAAGACATCAAGGAATATCTCCGCGATGGATTCACACCTACTAGGGAAAGTCAATTAGAGCGAAAGAGAATTCACAAAATGACCATGAAGTTCTATTTAATCGGAGATGTACTTTATAAAAGGGATGCTGGAATAGGACTGTTAAGATGCCTTGACAAAGAGCAAGCCCAAAGACTTATGGATGAAATCCACGGTGGAGTCTGTGGTCCACACATGAGCGGTCATCTGCTAGCCAAGAAGATAATTAGAACAGGCCATTATTGGATCTCTCTTAAAGCTGATTGTGACGATCACGTTAAGAGATGTTTTCGGTGCCAAATACATGGAAATGCCATACACACTCCTCCAAATAAGCTGCACTAACATGAGTTCACCATGGCCTTTGTCCATATAGGGAATGGATGTGATAGGTCTAGTGGAACCAAAAGCAAGCAATGGACATCAATTCATCTTCACCATGATCGTTTACTTCACCAAATGGGTTGAAGCAGCCTCTTTTCCCAAAGTCATAAAAGAGGTCATCATTAGTTTTGTCAGAAACAATGTTGTCTGTCGATATGGACAACTGGAGGTGATCGTATCAGACAACTGCCAAGAACCTAAAAAATTAAATGATTAAAGAATTGTGTAGTAAGTTCCACATCAAGCATCTCAATTCCATCATCTATCGGCCCAAGATGAACGGTGAGGTCAAAGCGGCCAATAAAAACATCAAGAAGATCATGTAGAAAATGTCCGCCAATCACAAGGAATGGCCTGACCTGCTGCCTCTTACCGTGTTAGCATACAGGACGTCAATGCGCACCTCTACTGGGGCTACCCCTTATTCGTTGGTCTATGGCATGGAGGAAGTACTCCCCATAGAGGTAGAGATGGAATCCTTGAGAGTATTGATCAATGCGGCAGATAGACGAGGATCAGTGGTTGCAAGATCGGTATCATCAACTGTCCCTGATAGATGAAAAGAGGGCTACAACCATTTTCCACGGACAGTTATACCAGCAAAGGATCACCAGATCCTACAACAAAAAGATCCGAATACGATAATTCAAAGAAAATGACTTGGTGCTAAAGAAAGTCCTGGCCAATCAGGATGAAGCCAAAGGAAAGTTTGCCCCAAATTGGGAAGGCCCTTTCATTGTCAAGGAGGTGTTGACGGGGGGATCTATCAGACTACAAGAAATGGATGGGAATGAATTTCCCCAACTCATCAAGTCAGACACCTTAAAAAGGTACTACGTCTTAAGACACATGCATACCCGCATCCGGGTCCTACGAATCAAATCAGGTTCAATTTTTCACTAGAAAGCCTGTACTACGAATGACCTGATCTCCCTACACCCGGGAGTACGTAGGCAGCCATTTTTGGTGCGGTCAAACTAAGAAGAAAATCTAAAATCAAAAAATCAAAAAATTTAAAATCAAACCATTCCGGCAAACAGCCTGAATTACGAATGACCTGATCTCCCTTAACCCGGGAGTACGTAGGCAGCCATTTACGGTGCGGTCTGACCTTTAAGAAAAAATTGAAAAAAAAACAACAAAAATATCATTTCCAAGACACCAAAGACAAATAGAAGCCAAATTCTATCAAACTACCCTGGTCAACAGGCCCATCTGAGATACTTCCTGACATCTCAACTATCAGTACATCAAGGAGAAGCTCAAGATACATCAACAACTGCGAGTCATGAAAGAAGTGGTAATCACTCAACAATGACAGTACATATTCAAACAGGGAAGTGAATCAAAACTTTATTTCTCTGATATATAACACTGTTTAATATATACATAGTGCCCTGTACGTGACAAAAATGGCTTATCTAGTCTGTGCAGGAAAAATAAAGTTAGTCTATAGACCCAAGGATAAGCGGGTCATCAATGCCAGTATGACATCTCTCTCTGAAGATGGGAGAGCAACTGTAAGTGCCATCTACTCAGCCTCCATACGGCTCAATACCTCCACAGTTATCTGCATGGTGGAACTGTGGTCATTAGTATATGCACTCATCTCGGTGACCAAACCGTGAGTGTAAGATTGAAGAGCAATACTATCAGCAATATGGAAATCCCGGGAAGCTATAGCCTCATCCCTCTCTGCAAAATCTGCTTCTCGAGCAATCAAAGTCTCCTTGATCTCAACATATGCTGCGTCTCTAGCTGAGCGGATCTCGTCTCGCTCTATAACAGCTGCATCTCTGGCAGATCGGAGCTCCTCCCACTCAATCAATCCAGCATCTAGAGCCGCCCTCAGCCCATCTCTCTCAGAAAAAGCTAAATATCTGCCAGATAAGGCGGTCAACATCTGTACTCTAGCTGAATCTCGCTCAAAGGTCATCCTGAATAGTGAGTTCGCTAAAGCCGGATCCATCTCTGCAAGAATAACTGGCGGATCACTCACTAGAGCCGCTGTCAAACCCATGAATGGCTCATCCTCGGTAAGAGAATCTGGAACCTCCATAGGCTCCTCCTCGTCGGAGTCCACAATCGGAGATAAATGAGGCTCTGCTACTGCAACTGTTGTCTCTGCCTCCAACCAGGCAGAATACTCCAGAGAACGACCCGAACGGCTACCAGAGAAATCAACCCTCTCTCGATGAGTCCAACACTCGTATACTCCAACCAAGTCGGTGGATGACATAGAAGAAGCCGACGTCCTCTGATAAGCAAATCCCTCAAAATGGTGCAAACTCTGCAACTGATCAAACTGACACATGACTGCCAGGGGATGATAGGTAGTCACTCCCCTCAAACCCGCTAGGGGCAAATAATCCAGGCCAGATGCATGGGTGATAAAACTATATGGGGACGCTAGCCCTGAGCACGGCAAGATCGAGAACAGATGCTCAATATCCGACAAAAATGCCAACCATGACTCTGTATCAATGCACTCTGCAGGCTGATAGGAGTAAACTGTGGATGTCTCATGAGTAAAGCAAAAACCCCGAGGCCTGAAGAATCCAATCGGTCGTATATGGGACATCAGCCATATATACAGCAAGACCGAGCTGCCCCTAAAAAACCCCTCTGGATGGGTACTACAATGTGTGGCAGATCTAAATGTCTCAGCCAATATCATCGGGACGATGGTGCTACCCTGTCTAAGGGCCCGGACCACAACTACCAATCCCACGTCCAAATGATCCAAGAGAAGCGGCATGTATACGTATGCCACAACACACATCAGCAGAATGTTTACTTTGGCCAGATGTCATGCCTCTGCTGAAATAATAAAATCTCCGACATGGAGATCATAGCTATCGAGCTCGCCTAATAGATCAATCAGGAAGTCAATCGAGATCAAATGTCTAGATATAATCTCATCCCTGATCACACTTTGACGGAGATCGGACATACGGGTAAACGGTCTCCTCATATCACTAATAGCCATACGAGCACATGGCAAATCCAAAGCCAACACAGTAAATCGCTCGTACTCCTCAAGAGTCGACATCAACTCATGTTGCCCAAAGTGGAACACTTGTCTCTCAGGTATCCAGAAGGGTAAAATGCCAACAACAAATCCAGACGGCACCCAAAAATCTATGAGGGCTAATGAATGCCCCAACATGTGGTCCATTGTCCCTCTGAATGGGTAGGACAGGCTTTCATACCACGACCTCAATGATGTAGCCACCTCAGATTATGGTGAGTGCTCAATACGGCTGACCGCAGACGATGTCATCTGTAGCACCGTACCACAAGACCATCCAGAGGTCAAATCAAGTCACAGCTGTCTGAATGCATACACATGACATAATATATACATGATGACAAATATAAACATGATGCTGATAGATAGAGAAGATCATGAATATCTACAACAAACTATCTACTGCAGGACATCATCCCTGTCTGATAATACGAAGTAGAAAGGGAAACCCCACAGAGACTCTTGGTATTCATCCCGGAGCCATGTCCGGGGATCAACAAAGCAAACTACAGAAAAACTGCGCAAAAACTACGTAAAATTGCCAAAAACTGCCACTTTCAGAAGTTTGGGTACGGACCGAAGTCAAGTTCAGCCGTTGGCACAACCCCAGCGAAGCAGTTGGGTACTGACCGATGACAGTTCAGCCTTTGGCATAACGCCAGCGAAGCGTCGGGTACTGACTGATGACAGCTCAGCCATTGGCACAACCCCAGCGAAACGTCGGGTACTGATCGATGATAGTTTCGCTGTTGGCACAACCGTAGTGAAGCGTCGGGTACTGACCGATAACAGTTCAGCTGTTGGCACAACCCTAGTGAAGCATCGGGTACTGATCGATGACAATTCAGCCATTGGCACAACCCCAGTGAAGCATCGGGTATTGACCGATGACAGTTCAGCCATTGGCACAACCCCAACGAAGCATCGGGTACTGATCGATGACATTTCAGTCGTTGGCACAACCCCAATGAAGTGTCAAGTATTGACTGATATAGGTTAACCGGTTGCTCAGCCCCAGCCAAGCATAAAGAGTGATCCGGTGAT
Source organism: Panax stipuleanatus (assembly GCA_020205555.1). Taxonomy (NCBI): domain Eukaryota; kingdom Viridiplantae; phylum Streptophyta; class Magnoliopsida; order Apiales; family Araliaceae; genus Panax; species Panax stipuleanatus. The sequence goes on from CM035124.1 coordinate 107,209,231, forward strand.
GGAGGCAATTAATGTAATTCATCGCCAATGATGGAATCTGTTATACACATCCTCAAAAGTGAATGAGGTAAGATTATATATTCAGCTCCCTACTGCAAGCTGCCAAGTGAAACCTATCATTCGGATAAAACATCGGAAGATCCCAACAAGGTGACTCGATACCTGAGGGACAACCCCGTCAGAGGAGCCTTCCGAAACACACAAACGACATCAGCCACGAAAAGATCTGCCCCCTAATAATGCTGACAGATGCGGGAAACCATGGGTTTCCAACTATGGTAGCATAATAGCATCTTCATCAGAGTTAAGCAGGCTACCGTGAATAACATCATCCCCAGTAGAAAATGACAAGAATATTTCACGGTAACCTATCAATAACATCATGGGCTGTCCGTGACAACGTTATCCCCAATAAATAGATGACGTAAGCAGCCAAGAGCAACCTCTTCCACTCAAAGAAACCCAGCCTTTGTAGCGACCCTGGCATTTATCTTACTTCCAGTGTCTACTAATCTTTATCCTATCCATTCCACTACATTACATGGACATGATAAAGAGGGGCATCTGTAGACACTCAAAATTTTCCTTACCTCAATCCTAGCACTGTGGGAGGATAAAACCATCAATTAAGCCAATCCCGGTACCTATACCAGGCTTCCAATCAAAATCCATCCACCAAATACCGGTCATTCAGTTGAAATTTGATCCCCAATGTCGGTAAACTCAAATCCGATCACCAGTATCGGTAAACTAATCAAATTTGATCATCAATGTCGGTACTCCAGTAAAATTCGATCTCCAATCGGACCGTCAATCTAGCTCCGATCTCCAATCGGACCGTATATCCAGTTCCGATCTCCAATCGGACCGTCTATCCAGTTCCGATCTCCAATCGAACCGTCTATCTAGCTCCGATCTCCAATCGGACCGTTAATCCAACTTTGATCCCTAATCTGACAGTCTATCCAACTTTGATCTCTAATCGAACCGTCAATCTAGCTCTGATCTCCAATCGAACTGTAAATCTAGCTCTGATCTCTAATCGGACCGTTAATCCAGCTCTGATCTCCAATCGGACCGTTTATCCATCTCCGATCTCTAATCGAACCGTCAATCTAGCTCTGATCTCTAATCGGACTGTCAATCCAGCTTTGATCTCCAATCGGACCATTTATCCAGCTCCGATCTCCAATCGGATCGTCAATCCAGCTCTGATCTCCAATCGGACTGTCTATCCAGCTCCGATCTCCAATCAGACCGTCAATCCAGCTTCGATCTCCAATCGGACCGTCTATCCAACTCTAATCTCCAATCGAACAGTCAAATCAAATCTTGATCTCAATATCGGGTCTTTAAATCAGCCTCAGCAGCAACCCGAGAGGTACAGATCAGCCCCAGTAGCAACTCGAAAAGTACCGATCAATCCTGATCTCAATATCGGGCTGTCAAGTCACACCTGGCATCAACCCGGGAGGTACAGGTCAACCTTGACATCAACCTAGGATGTGTTAATTCATCCCATGTCTTAGCCCGGGATGTACAAATCAACCCCGGCGTCAATCCAGGAAGTGCAATTCAGCCCTAGAGATAACCTTTGGAAGCCAGATCGACCAAGGACCACCCCGGGAGGGGCAAAATGGTCATTTTATCAAATCACAGTTGATTCAATCAAACTCGAGCTGAATTGATGCAATCGAAGTCAAAATGAACCATAACAACGATCCTGACTGTAAACGACGCAAGAAAACTCAACGGATAAACTGCGGGGAATCGAAGACCTGGTTATGAACCCATATTCTCGGACCCAGAAAATATTTTATCCCATGTCATTGCAACACTCTCGGCGAGGGCTTTCTGAAAAGGTATCGCACACCTCAAACGGACGCTCCGATCAAAAGTTAGAAAGTTTTGACTTCGACTGCGAGTTGTTCAGAGTGCACAACGACAGATCCCGATACCACAGGCCCCACCAGGGGAGCCGCACCTCTACCTGCGGCAGCAGCAGGTAGAGTGGAGGCTCCCTGTTCTATAAATATGAGGCCACCCCCCTCATTTTAAAAAATCCAAAAACGCAGTGAAGCTCTGGCAGTTCAATTTTTTAACTTTTACACCTCTGTCAAACACAAATATTTTCACTCTAACACGTAGATATACCCATATACTATCACATATCAAAAAATAACCACTATATTTGGACGTATAGAGCCTACAATTTTGCGAAAAGCTCGTGTAGCAGTCCATTGAAAGTATTTTCACGATCAGAAAGTGAATATTACTTCTTCGTACTTTTATACACTTGCACGTTAAGTTTCATTTTCTAAAAATTCCCAGAACTTAGTTCTGTGGCTTTTTTTTTGTCAAAATTTGGTACTTTTTTTGTACATAAACTGATTTTCTGGCATTTCTACAACTCGAATTGATGATCCGTAGCTCCAGCAGCGTCAATGCTATAGCACACACGTTCTGGAAACTTCGCAGGACTGGGTTATCTTCCCAGTCTGGGTTTGTCCCTTTTTTGTATATATTTAACTATATATATACTAACATTTCAATTCTGTTAGGCCCGAATGTCAAATCCTAAGTAGTTTACCGCTTATATATATATTTACGCATATATGAGCAATTTTCACCATCACTGGTCTTCGTATCAGTCTTGGTTGACTACATTTTTGTCAATATATATATATATATATATATATATATATATATATTTCAATCCAGTCCAGGCACCGGCGTGAAAACCCATCGCCCTTTATACTGTTTTTGCACACTTCGCCATACTAGGTGATCTCCCCAGTCACTGGTTCACTACTTTTTTATAATTTACATTCCAGTCTGGCCTAGACTATTTCATGGCCTTTATACTATTTTTTACACACTTTGCCATACTGGGTGATCTCTCCAGTCACTAGTTCACTACTTTTCTGTACATTTACATTCCAGTTCGGCCTGGATCATTCTGTGGCCTTTTTGCTGCTTTTATATCTATTTAAGCATATATAAGCAGCCTTCACCATTGTAACGCCCCCAAATTCAGGCCGTCACTGATCTCGAATTCGGTTCATCACGTACTAATTCTAATAACAATTAAAATTTCAAACAATGGAATAATAGAATAATTTACATTGATATAACATAAATATTCATGTCCCAAGTCTCGAAACTATTACTAATACACTGCATAACTTAATCCATATATATCTTAATACATAACATTAAATAAGTCTTAATATAATACAAAGGAAACATCCTAATATAGATGAGCACAGCTACTTCATAGCTTTGCCTTTGCTCTTGTCCTGTCCTGGGATTCCACCTTGTCCTGCCTTAACTGAAATGTTTATGGGAAGCAAGAGTGAGCAACAAATTTGCTTAGCAAGTAATATGCCAATAAATGTGAACAGAAATATATACGGTTCTTAATCTCAAGCGTAAAACGGTAACTAATCACTCAGGAATTTAAATAAGAATGTTGTGAACAAAATAAATAGCAATGACTTCTAAATCTATTGTGTGAAGTTAAATAAGGACCACTACGGGTTAAGAAGTTATTAAAGGATCCAAAAGTTTCAACAATTTCAAGTGAATGAATAGATATCACTGAGTGTCGCTGTGGACCAAGGATTAATAAAAGAATCCAATGAGTTCAAAGTTTCAAGTTAATAAATACTGGATACTGAGTGGTTGCTAAGAACCACGAACTTCTACTAGAATCACCAAAAATATTTCTGGTAACCCAAACAAGTACAATTAAGGGATCAGCCTATTGTACCTGGTGTTATGCATAACCTATCACACTACTGTAGGCACCCCGACTATATAGTTCCCCTTTCTACGAGGGTTGTTCATCTCAGTCAATTTATAAGAGTCCGCACCAAGGCAATTGGTGTGGATCGCTTTCCAATTCATGATATTGGTCTAGCCGAATCAAATGGCGTAGATAATTTCAACAATGTATATAAGAACAATTTATGAGTTCAATACTCGCAACAATAATTCAAAGGATATAATCGTGATTTAAATCAAGCTATGAAATATAATTTTATAAGGCATGAATTATTCTAGCACCTATTTACTCGTACGATCAATGATAGTACAAGCTAAATATGTGTTCAATAAAGAGTATGAATCAAATACTTGCTCAATAAAAAGAGTAGTCAGATACTTGCATTCAATATATAAATCAAATGAAGTTAGGAACCTTGCTCGATAAAAGTAGGGTAAGAACTTGCATTAAAGAGATAAGGTTTAAATACTTGCACAAAATCCAAAGTTGTATAAGTTAAGAAACTTGCTTACAAGATTCATCGAATAAAGGAATGCAAGGGTTCAGGATACTTGCAATTAATAATATAAGAACGTGTTCAAGGAAACTTGCACCGTAAAAGAGTGTAAGTTAAAGAACTTGCCTTTAGCATAGTCTATCCATGTAAATTAATCAACACTTTCGAATCCCTATCGTAATATAGTTACGTATATATATATATATATATGATATCCATTAGTCATATCATATCATATCTTGGAGATACGATCAACACATAAGTTAGGTCTTAACCTTACTACACAGTTATAACACATATTGCTCTGTATTAAATTATAACGCTTAACCGATTAGGTCATTATTATCTATGGAATTCCTTCTCTCAAGTTAAACATTTTCATAGTATGTTATTATTACATGTCGTACGAAATCAGATTATAAAACATCATGAAATCAAGTAACATAATTATATCATATATGGCATTGTAGTAAATCATAACACTAAATTGGTTATGTCTTTATTATCTCTAGGGTTCCTTTTATAAGTAAAACATCTTCATATATTATTAGTATCACATAAGACCACAATTAGTACCAAACATACTTTATTTAGCATGTTATGGAATTGTTATAAGTTAACCGTCAAGATCGGACTCAAGTATCAACATATGATATCACATAACATATATACATGTTAAAGGGTCCTTCTATGTTTGTACAACCTTTTCACATTCAATTTTACATGATATAGGTTCTAAGTTAATACCCTTAATAACTTAAGTCCATTCAAGGTCATGAAATCACATTAGCTATCATGCTTGTTATTTTAAACATATGGGGTGATCACAAAACTTATTTTAGGCATGTTTGCAAGTTTCTACTTCATATACACATAACTAGTATTGTTACTTTGCTTAAATCATACTTCACTTGGGCTTAACTAATCTTTATGGCATCTAACATGGCATGTATACGTGTATGACATATTAATGAGGTTAAGAGCACTACCAAATATGTCGGAATATCAGAATACGAAACTCGCAATAACATGTCGAAGTCTACTTCCAAAACTAATATTTTATTTAGTAAGGTTCACTAATGAGTCCATCATGTTCATGTTATATCATGAAATATATATACATAAGTTAATATGTCTTTCATGCATCTCTACGTCATACTAACAAGCATCAAAAGTCAGAACATCAATAACATGTCAAAGTTTGTTTATAAGACTTTAAGTTCATTTTCAAAGCGTACACTTTCGTTAGAATGTGAACTAGTGAGGTTCGCATGTTCACATTTCATTATGAAACTTATATACGCAAGTTAACATGCATTTCATATGTTTCTAGGTCATACTAATATGCTTGCAAGGTTAGTATATAAACATGGCATGCCTACATACCAAGTTCATTTCTAAAGTTCTAAATTTATTTCAAACTATATGCTTTCGTTAATCATGCATGCTAATATAGTAAAACATGCTCACATTAGGTTAATATACTCATATATATATTACCCATGCTTGCATGCTTGTCTAAGCTATACAAGTAAACTATCACTTAGCAGATTCTTAACAGGAGGCAGCCAACTGGTGCAGGGGACTGGCGTAGCTGTGCTGCATCTCAGTGTTATACCGGCGCAACTGCGCCGTGTCTGGTTCACACCAGACGGCAGCCTGCTTCAGCAGAAAACTAGGCCAATTTCCAAATTCCACAACCAATTCGATTGTAATCAGTCATAATACAGTTTAAACATACTTCTAAGACTATATAACAATTAAACAAGCATTCTAACATCCAATTGTCATCTAATTTTACATGATCAAGAAATGGAATTTTGATAGAGAGCAAGAATGGCAAACAAGAATGAAGAATATAGAAATGGGATTGTACCTCTGTTAATGGAATATACTTGCTGCTATATGAATTCCTTCTCTCTGCAAACTATGTTGCTAACAAACTTACAATGCACACTCAATCCAACAATTAAGCAAATTCTCAGCAATTAAAAATGGAGAAGGAGAGCTCAATTTATAGAAAATAAATTACACAGACATTGCAATCTTCCACTAAATTAAACCCATAGATTGAAGAATTGCATGAAGGTTATGGGAGGGTTGGTAATTAGTTGTTAGAACCCATCATGATTCCCACTCCCCCATTGATCATGAGCTAGAATTTGCTGAGTTTGAGGAAATAGGGAATAGGCTAGCTTGGAGTATATCACGTGAAGAGAATGTGACTATTATTTTGGGACAAGCCAATTAGAAGCTCAGCAACTTGGCAACCATGCAATACAACATACTTAGTTTCATGATATACATACTTAGGTTATACTTTAGTTAGAGTCACAATGTAAATTTAATTAGACAATATGGCAATGTAGTAAAATTAATTTATACATATATAATCCATGTACATTTTATCATACCGGTATAATCTCCTCAGATATTATCACATTACATTGTCTCCTTTATTATTAAATTCTACTATCCAACAATTGTTTACAAAATATTCATGATGTACTATTTTAATTTATACTCACATACATATTGTCACACAGGCATAAATCATGTAGCTTATATAGTTTAATCAATCTTAATATATGGTTTCTATATATAGTATAGTCACATAAATGTTGAACTACACTATATAATATAGTTGTATCCCGTATACTTTATATGTTTAATTTTCGTATACTTGCACATAACAATTAATATAATGTTATTATATTAATAACTTACTTATTTATTTTATTATTTATAATGCCAATTAATCAATTAATAAAATATTAATTAATTCATCCCTCATATATCAATGTAATTATTAATCTCCATAATAATTAACTAACATTTACATGATTAATTATCACGTTAAATAAATATAAATCTTATTATATTTATAAAGAAGTTGCTTATTATTATTCTATTATTTGAAATAATAATAATCAACACATCATCAATTAATCATCATTAATACTCTATTTCTCATAATAGCAATTAAATAATAATTAATATTTGCTTAATTGTTCACGTAGTAATTCCTTCATTAATATACCACTATCAATTATTATTATACGATAAATAATCACATTACTCAATAGTTTAATAAATACGAATCTTATTATATTTATAACCATTTTCTTATTATTATAATTTCCATTCGAATTCATTTGAATTAACTCATCTCATAACACATAGATATTTATATTCAAATAAAAATTCATTTCTATTATTATATTCATTTACTCTTTAACTTAATAACATTATTGTATGATTAACTATCACATGTATTACACTAAACAAATAATCAAATAAATATAACTCTTATTATATTCATCAATTATTTACTTGTAAATATTTTGTTACTCATAATAGCATATTATTAATAATTACTCATTAATAAGCTATTACTAATCACAACGATTAATTAATAATGTAATATTAATTAATCCTTCACTTATTAATTCCTTCATCATTTAATTAATTAAATCACCACCATTTCCATTCTCATGCCACACAAGGCATTCTACAAGTTCGTTGAATTCCTCCATATTTCCTTCTAAATTCAATTTAATATAATCGAATTACTTTTCTCATAACTCATAAACATTTATGTTCCAATAATAAAAAAATATATTCATGAAATTCACGGTTCTTACATCCTCCTCCCCTTATAAAAATTCTATCATCAAAATTGGTACAAGGTTACACAAATAGATGGGGATAGTCCCTCGTCGTCCTATCTTCTAATTCTCGCGTGGCCTCCTTGGCATCGTGGTTTCGCCAAAGCGTTATCACAGAAGATAAAATTTTATTTCTTAATATCTGTTCTTTCCTATCTAGTATTTGGACAGGAATTCTTCTTATGTCAAATTCTTCCCTACTTGATTTGGCTCATAGGGTATCACACGCTTATAATTAGGCTTATATGATCGTAAGACATAAACATGAAACACACTGTAGATATATTCCAGTTCAATAGGTAAGGCTACCTCGTACGCCACTTTTCCTGCTCTCTGCAATACTTCAAAAGGTCTCACGAACCTCAGACTCAATTCTTCTTTCTTACTTAATCTTATCTTCCCCTCACAGGGAAACATTTAAGAAATACAAAACTATCGTCTTTAAAATCTCGATTATGACGATGTCAATCTGCGTGTTTCCCATGTTGATCTTGAGCTGTTACTAATCTGGCTCTTTTTGTCTTCTCATCGTCTGCCATTCGTCGTATTGAATTCGATCCCAATCGAAGTCGTTGTTCTCTGACCACATCCCAACATAGGGGTGTTCTGCACTTTTTTCCGTAGAGAGCTTCGTACGATGACTTACCGATATTCGTATAATAATTATTACTATAAGCGAATTCTACTAAGGGTAAGTGATATTCCAAGTTACCTTTGAAATCCATTATGCAAGCTCTTCCAAAACTTTGAAGTAGAGCGCGGGTTTCGATCGAAAATTATTAACACCGATATTTTGTTTTGCAAAACGATTTCCTTAACGTATAATTTCGCTAACTGGTTTAAATTAAATCGAATATCTATCGATAGGGAGTGTATCGTCCTTTTCAATAAGTCGACATACTCTACAACTTCTCGTCTCATATTGACCACCAATAGTGCCTTCGAAGATCCTGGTACATTTTCGTGCTTCCTGGGTGAACGAAATATGTCTAACTATATGCCTCATGAAAACTCTTATCTCGCAAATTTTAGTTCCGGTTGACTCTCACACTCGATCTACAAATTTCAAGATACTATTATCATTTCTTCTGAACTCTTCCTCTTTATCTTCTCGCACTTTTTTTCTTTATCTTGTTATCCTTTTACTCTATCCAACAACGTTGGACAAACCTCCGTTATAAACTTCCCTTTGGACTCTCTGGGTCCCTTCACTTCTATTTCCAATCTCTTCATCTTCCTGATTAGTTCCTCTTAAATTATCAACTTGAATAATTTCTCCATTCCATTTTTTTCCTACTTAGTATATCGGTTACTACGTTCGCCCTTTCCAGGTGATAGAGAATTTTGCAGTGGTAGTCTTCAACTGTTCCTAATTACTTACCGCCTTCACCTCTGTCGGATCTGACATGCCCTAAAACTAACCTTCTCTTTGACACACAACACTAGTGCTCCCCAAGGGAAAACACACTCGGCTGAATATATCCTTTATCTAACATTTCTTGTAATTGTATTACTAATCCTTCATTTCTACCAGCGCCATAAGATAAGTGCTTTCAAAATCAGTGCAGTCTCCAGGTACTAAATCTATTACGACTTGTTTTCTCTGTCTGGCGGAAGGCCGGAAAGATTGTTTGGGAATACGTCTTGAATTTCAATTTCTACTGATACATTCTTTATTTATACTCCCGTTCTCTTAGTATTTATAATAAAAGTGAAACAATCTATACCAACTTTTCTTAACAAAATCTTTGCTTACATTATCGTAAGGCAACACAATTACATAAACGACGAGCTACCATAAAACACTTCCTTAGACCTGTTTGGATTCTAAAGGTTCACATTTTCCTTCTAACAGTCAATTATTGTAGTATGGTTATGTAATCAGTCCATTTCTAGTATCCCATCAAACTTTCCAAATTTTATCGAAATTCAGTCTATGCTTAGTTTACATCCCCTAATTTATGCGCAATAATTAAGGTAAACAGATTTCTACGGGAATTACTTCCTTATTCGCAACTTCTATGTTCAAAGGATCTTCTAATTGTTCTTGGGGTAACTTAGTCGTCTCACAGTTCTTCAAATGTAAAAGGGAAAGATAGCACTCGAATCATATAATATATATGCATTTATATTATCAGCACCTGACATCACAACTTGGAATGCCACTGCATCATGTATAATAACGTTAGTCGTACGTGGCATTGGTTCACTCGATTGAGCTGGTTTAATTATTGTCATCTCCTCGCTATGGCTTCCTTTGTTGCCGTCTTCTTCCTTCCTTCCTTTCTGTGGGCAATTCTTAACCTGATGATCCGTTGACGTACAAGCGAAGCATCCTTTAATCTTCTTCGGGTTTAAGCAATTCAGGGAAATATGCCCTTCCTGGCCGCAACTGTAGCAAACGCCTCGTCCCTTCCAGCACTCTCCTTGATGACTCTTTCCATATTTCGGGCAAGCCTTGTTCTTTTTCTTGAGTTCTTCCTGGTGACTTCCCATCGGATTATTGTTGATGTCGTTGTTGTCCCATCTTCTGTTGTTTTTGTTTCCTTTCTCGTTCGTTTCCTTCTGCCAATTGCGTATTTGACGTTTTTCGGATCCATACGCAAAACACTCTTTGGTTTTCTCCTTCCTTGGACAGTTAGGAGAAATATGACCCTTCTCATCGCACTTATAACATACATATTTTCCTTTCAAGCACGCTCCTATGTGGTTCTTCCTACACTCCTTATAGGCTTCTACCTTCTTCTTCTGTGGTTGTCCTTCTCCTCGTACATACTTATTCTCATTCCACTTCCTCTTGAATTTCTTACTGCTACCACTACTACTCTCTTCCATCCTACCTTCGTTTGCTTTCCTTGAATTATTAACCTCTCCTCCTTTAGTCAAATTAATATCTTTTCCTACCTCTGAAGTTTTTGTCTGTCTCTTCTTATAATCATTAATTCCTTCTTCAAAAGCATTTACTATTAGATCTACCAATTGTTGTAAGGGTTCTTGATTCAATTCCCTATCTCCATTCTCCGCCGCTTGATGAGTCTCTCCTCGTTGGGGTATTGACATTTCTCTGCGTAAAAATAAAATGGTATTATCATTTCTTTGTTAAAAATCTAATACTTCTTAATACTTCTTAAGACGTATAAGTTTTATTGCCATTCTATCCTTTTTCACTATTTAACAAAATCTGGTAACTATGCGCACGTTTAATAAAACATGCCACATGAAAACATATCACATCTTATAGCATTCTGCTAGTCTCATTATATACCCCTCTCGGGTACCACTAAAGTTGGGGTTAGAAAGATACTTTCCATATTATCCCTAAAATTGGGATCTATAACACTGTTTCTCATCTATAAATATTTATCGTATCATTCGCGACACTTATTCCAATAACTACCTACTACTTTTCCTCTCACTATGTCTGTAACTATTAATTACTAATTTGAAGATCTAGAACTTCGCCTCCCACTACTGTATCTTATTCTTCATTTCTGAGTTCTCAGTTACTTAAGTTCCTCGCACATGCCCCAATCCCGAAAGAAAACTTTCACCGTGGATTTTTGATTATATTTCGACTCCACTCCTAATAGGTTAAGGCTACTACTGTAATAGGTTCAATTATAAAGGGTGTTGTGGATGCCATATGTATATCACGTGGTCCCTCTTCCATGGCCCTACTAGGTTTACCTATCTCTGACATCCATAACCAATAACTTTATTATCATCTCCGAAGAAAATATAATTTCATTGTATGGAATGAAAATATATTTCATAACACTACTAGCTTTCTAAGAAAACTCTACATGAGTTCTTTCTACCTCTATTCTCTAAATCTCTTCTAAGGTTATAGCCTAAGGACTCGCTCCTAAGATTTATAACCTACAACTTTGATTACCAACCTATGAAGCCCCCAAATTCGGACTGTCACTGATCTTGAATTCAGTTCGTCACGTACTAATTCTAATAACAATTAAAATCTTAAACAATGGAATAACAGAATAATTTACATTGATATAACATAAATATTCCTGTCCCAAGTCTCGAAACTATTACTAATACACTGCATAACTTAATCCAAATATATCTTAATACATAACATTAAATAAGTCTTAATACAATATAAAGGAAATATCCTAATATAGATGAGCACAACTACTTCATAGCTTTGTCATCGCTCTTGTCCTGTCCTGGGGTTCCACCTTGCCCTGCCCTAACTGAAATGTTTATGGGAAGTAAGAGTGAGCAACAAATTTGCTCAGCAAGTAATATGCCAATAAATGTGAACAGGAATATATACGATTCTTAATCTCAAGGGTAAAATGGTAATTAATCCCCCAAGAATTCAAATAAGAATGTTGTGAACAAAATAAATAGCAATGACTTCCAAATCTATTCTGTGAAGTTAAATAAGTACCACTACGGGTTGAGATGTTATTAAAGGATTCAAAAGTTTCAACAATTTCAAGTGAATGAATAGATATCACTGAGTGTCGCTGTGGAGCAAGGATTAATAAAAGAATCCAACGAGTTCAAAGTTTCAAGGTAATAAATACTGGATACTGAGTGGTTGCTAAGAACCACGAACTTCTACTAGAATCACTAAAAATATTTCTGGTAACCCAAACAAGTACAATTAAGGGATCAGCCTATCGTACCTGGTGTTATGCATAACCTATCACACTACTTTCGGCACCCCGACTATATAGTTCCCCTTTCTACGAGGGTTGTTCATCTCAGTCAATTTATAAGAGTCCGCACCAAGGCAATTGGTGTGGATCACTTTCCAATTCATGATATTGGTGTAGCCGAATCAAATGGCGTAGACAATTTCGATAATGTATATAAGAACAATTTATGAGTTCAATACTCGCAACAATAATTCGAAGGATATAATCGTGATTTAATCAAGCTATGAAATATAATTTTATAAGGCATGAATTATTCTAGCACCTATTTACTCGTACGATCAATGATAGTACAAGCTTAAATATGTGTTCAATAAAGAGTATGAATCAAATACTTGCTCAATAAAAAGAGTAGTTAGATACTTGCATTCAATATATAAATCAAATGAAGTTAGGAACCTTGCTCGATAAAAGTAGGGTAAGAACTTGCATTAAAGAGATAAGGTTTAAATACTTGCACAAAATCCAAAGTTGTGTAAGTTAAGAGACTTGCTTACAAGATTCATCGAATAAAGAAATGCAAGGGTTCAGGATACTTGCAATTTATAATACAAGAACGTGTTCAAGGAAACTTGCACCGTAAAAGAGTGTAAGTTAAAGAACTTGCCTTAAGCAAAGTCTATCCACGTAAATTAATCAACACTTTCGAATCCCTATCGTAATATAGTTACGTATATATATATATATATATATATATATATATATATGATATCCATTAGTCTTATCATATCAGATCTTGGAGATACGATCAACACATAAGTTAGGTCTTAACCTTACTATACAGTTATAACACATATAACATTGTATTAAATCATAACGCTTAACCGATTAGGTCATTATTATCTATGGAATTCCTTCTCTCAAGTTAAACATCTTCATAGTATGTTATTATTTACTTACACACATGTCGTACGAAATCAGATTATAACAGATCATGAAATCAAGTAACATAATTATATCATGTATGGCATTGTAGTAAATCATAACCATCCTGGGAGGTACAGGTCAACCCCGGTCTTAACCCGGGAAGTACAGGTCAACCTCGGTCTCAACCCGGGACGTACCAGTTAACCCCGGTCTCAACCCAGGAGGTCAAATCAACTTCAGAGACAACCCCAAAGCCTCACATCATCTTCAAAGACAAACCTGGAAGGACCAAGTCAGCCTCAGAGACAACCGTGAGGACAAACATAATTGGCTGGGATCCAAACCTTGGAGACAACCCCGGGAATTAGCTGTAGACCATGCCAGCACTAGAGGCAATCTCGGGGGGGGGGGGGGGGAATGGTCATTTGTCCACCTTGAAGCCGATTTGGTTATACTCAAGCCGAATTGATGCTACCAAGGTTAGAACAAACTATGACATTGATCCCGAGTGAAAGCAGCGCAAGGCAGCTCAACGGACAAACTGCGAGGAAACGAAGACCTGGTTATGAACCCATCTTTTTAAACTCAAAAACTTTTAGTCCTATGTCATTGCAACACTCTCGACGAGGGATTTTTGAAAAGGTATAACACGCCTCAAACGGACGCTCCGATCAAAAGTTAGAAAGTTTTAAATATGACCTCGCATTGCTTTGAGTGCACGTACTTTGAGATGACGGGACCCACCACATGGGCCCAGCCATATGGAGCCGCAGGTAGAGTGCAGGCAGCCATAAGTAGGCCCGCTTCCATCGGGTCTACATATATGAGTGCACCCCAACCTCATTTTATATAGAAAAACACTCTGGAACTCTGCCCGTTTCGTTTCTTAGCCCTACCTCTTGTACTCCAAATCCAGATTTTACCACTCTAACACATAGGTATACTCATATACTACCACATATCAGAAATTAACAAGTACAAACGGACGTTTGAAGCCTATGATTTGGCAAAAAGCTCGTGTAGCAGTCCATTGTGAGTATTTTTACGATCAGAAAGTTCATATTACTTCATTACGCATTTATACACTTGCACGTTAAGTTTCGTTTTCTAATTATGCTCAGAACTGAGTTCCGTGGCCGTTTTTGCTTACGTTTGCGTACATTTTAGTACATTTACGTGTTTTCTGGCATTTTTATAGCCCGAATCGAGGATTCGCGGCCTTTAACAACTTATATATAGATATATATATACACATATATATGCCCTTCACCGGACTGAGTTATCTTCCCAGTCCCGGTTTGACTTTTTTTTTTTGCATATATTTAACTATATATATTCTATCTTTTCAATTTTGTCAGGCCCGGATGCCAAATCAGTGGTAGTTTACTGCTTTTATATATATAACTATATATATGTGAATTTTTCTGACTTATTTGGGCCTGGATTTCTGTTTCGTGGCCTTTTTATTGCTTTAATATATATATATATATATATATATATATATACTATTTGTATATATTAACATTTACATTCCAGTTTGGCCTGGATCATTTCATTGTCTTTTTACTGCTTTTATAAATATATATATATATTTCAGTCCGGGCAAAGGATAAAATATCCATCGCCCTTTACAGCTTTTTTATATATATATTTACATTATGTCAAGCCGGGATGTTTTCTTGGCTTATTTACAGCTTTTATATATATATATATATATATATATATAGAATTGAAATATTTATATATATATATATATATATATATATTTCTATTTCTATTTCTGTCCGGACAAAGGATAAAAAGTCCGTCGCCCTTTACAGTATTTTCTAGATATATATATTTATATTTCAATCCGGGCATCGGAGTGAAAATCCATCGCCCTTCACAGCTTTCGTATATATATAATTATATATATATATATATATGAGTAGACGAACAAGATATTTCTCCTACAGCCTCTGTAGGACTCACCCCTTCAGATTTTGAAGCCTTTATTAATCCTCAGTTAAGAGTTCTTACTAAAGAATTTAAACTAGATTGGAATAATCTGGTAGCGGATTTTAATTCCAAATCTAACAAGGATAAAAGACATACTTTTCGTAATAAATACGAAAAATTCGACAGGGATAAAATTATAAATAAATGGAAAAAATTTATTAAAAATGAACAAATGAACGTTACTTTTTATGAGTGGTATGAAAATTATCATTCACATTGTAAGGTACTTACCAAGAGTCAGTGGACTAAAGAGGATAAGACGAAAGTCTTAGCTAGTCATCCTCCTTTAGAAACTGTTCTTTTAAACATTAAAAACACTTCAGTTGTTGCTAGTCCATTAAAAATTACTGATGGAAAAACAGATGAAAAGAAAATTATTGAACAAAATAATTTTACTAATCAGTATTTGGCTATAATTGGTAAACAATTGGATAAAATTGAAGAAAAATTTGATCACTCTATGGTTAAAAACCCTGATAAAAAATTAGATCAGCCTTTATTAACTCTCCTAAAAAAAAGAGAAAGTATGGGATTACCTAATAAAGATTCTGAGCTAGTTAAATCTATTGATAAGTTAATTAAAAAGATAAGTTCAAGTTCTGGAGAAACCAGTGGTACTATTGCTATCATTGATCAGATTGAAGAATCCGACGATGAGAGTATTAGTCAATCAGATATTAAATCTGAGATTGCCTCTAACCAAGATCTAAATGATCAGTTAAACAGGTTAACCTTTAATAACACGAGCATAACAAAAAATTGATATTCTAGACCCACCCCTCCGGATCTTCAGTATGAAGAGAAGAATCTAGATAATTAATTTTTTGTTTCCTCTAATAAAATTTATGAATGGAATATTGATGGGTTTAGTGAACATCAGATTCTTACCAAAATGAATCATATGTCTATGGTCGCAAATAGTTATATTACAGCATTCAGTAGCTTAACGCAACCCAAAATTATTGAAATATTAACTAATGGATTTACTGGTGTTCTTCGTTCATGGTGGGAAAAACACCTTGATGAAGATGCTAAAAACTCTATTATCTATGCGAGACAACTAGATAATGATGGTCAACCTATCTTTAGAGAAGATATTGGCTTTGGTATTTCTGATGGAATTAACACGTTAATATTTACCATTATAAAGCATTTTATTGGAACTCCTAGTAATATCACTGAAAGGATTCATGATCAATTAAGTAATCTCACTTGTCCCACTCTAAGTGATTTAGATGGTACAAAGATATTTTTATTTACCGTGTCATGATGAGAAGTGATAGTAACAAGCCTTTATGAAAAAAAAAGTTTGTTAATGGTCTTCCTAATTTATTTTCCCATAAAGTTCGTGAAGAACTTAGTAAAACTTTGGGATATATTGATTATGATAACCTTACTTATGGTAACATAATCAGTTATATTCAAAAGATTTACTTAAAAATGTGTATTAACTACAAACTTGCTAAACAAGCTAGTAAAGATAAGAAAAAGGCTAAATATGAGCTTGGCACGTTTTGCGAACAATATGGTTTACCTCCTATTGCTCCCTCTAAAAGAAAGCATCGGAAGAAATAAATTAAAAACCGTAAATCTGGTAAGCATCATAAGAAGCGTTCTAGTCAGTCTAAAAACCAAGATAATTATTATCAGAAACCTAAATCAAAGCGAAAAACTCATAATAAGAAATCTAAAACTCAAGACAAGAGTAAGATCACTTGTTATAATTGTGGTAACAAAGGTCATTATAAAAATGAGTGTAAAATTAAACAAAAATTGAGTCAGTTGAATATTTCTCCCGAAGATATTGATAAACTTTTAGAATTAATAAGGATTGAGAATGACATTGATAACGATGATTATTATGATATTCCTTATTCCTCTGGTAATAATGAAGATATTCAAACACACAGTGAGGAAAACGAAGTCACTTTATGTACAGATAATTGCAGATCTGATTGCTGCAATAAAACTATAAATGTTATTACCAAATAAGAGGAAGAAAGCTCTTTGTTAGTTGATTTAATTAGTAATATTACTGATCCAGAGTTAAAAACTCAATACATGAAGTATTTAAAAGAATTACTCACTAAGAACAATTCTGGTAAGCATAAGGTTATTAAGGGTAAAGATAAGCCTATTATCAGCCTTAATAAAACCTTAGAACGATTTAAAACTGTTGATAAAGAAGTTACCCTCCCTGAGTTAAATAAAGAAGTTAATAAACTTAAAAAGGAAATTTCAGGACTTAAGTCTGGAATTTCTAATTTAAGAAAAGAAATGGCTAATCTTATAACAAAAGGTTCAGAATTTCACATTTTTGATTCATCTGAAAATGATGAAGAACCTGAATCCTCTAATGCCAAAGAAGATGAGTCGATTCTTATGGTTCAGGGTAATTCTTTGAGAAGATTAAAGGATATTACCATTCAAAAATGGTATATCATGGTTAAGCTAGTTATCGAAGGAACTTTTGCAATTCAGCTTCCTGCTCTAGTTGACACTGGTGCAAATCTTAATTACATTCAAGAATGTTTAATACCTACTAAGTTCTATAAGAAAACTAGTGAGTGATTAAATTCAGCTAATGGTAGTAAAATGGAAATAAAATATAAACTGCCTAAAGTTCATATTTGTCAAAATAATATATATTTTAAAACTACTTTTGTTTTAATTCGCAATTTGACAGATAAGATTATTTTAGGACTTCCATTTATATATTTATTATTTCCATTCACTACTAGTAACAATGGTTTAACTACTGAGCATCTGGGACAAAAGGTAGTATTTGAATTTATTACTCAATCCAGAGAAAGAGATTTGAAGTTTATTCAAGATGAATCTATTTCAAAATCCCTCAACTTGTTAAACTATAAAAATTCTCAGTTAAAATTCCTAAAACAAGAAATTAGGTATAAACAGGTTGAAGATCTTCTTCTTCAAGATTAGGTTCAAGATAAGATAGAAGACCTTCGTATTTTTATGATCGAAAACCTTTGCACTGATTCTCCCAATGCTTTCTGGCATAGGAGAAAGCATGTTGTTAGGTTACCTTATGCTAAAGAATTTAAGGAGCACTTAATTCCTACTAAGGCTATGCCTATAAAAATGAGTCACCAGCAAATGGAGCTTTGTAAGCAATAGATAAATGATCTACTTGAAAAGGGTTTAATTAAACATAGTAAATCACCTTGGTCTTGTCCTGTTTTTTATGTTAATAATGAAGCAGAAAAAGAGCGAGGAGTCCCCATACTAGTTATCAATTACAAGCCTCTAAACAAAGTTTTAGAATAGATTAGGTACCCTTTACCTAATAAAGAAGATCTTCTTAGTAGGCTTAGTAATGCTACCATCTTTAGTAAATTCGACCTTAAATCAGGGTTTTGGCAGGTCAGTGTTCATCTTAGTGATAGGTATAAAACTACTTTTACCACTCCCTTTGATCATTATGAATGGGTTGTTCAAGCCTTTGGCCTTAAGAATGCTCCTAGTGAATTTCAAAATATCCTTAATGAAATTTTAAATCCTTATAGTCATTTCGTCATCGTTTACATTGACGATATTCTTATTTTTTCCAAGACAATTGAAGAACATTTTAAACATTTGAATTCGTTCTTCAAATCCATCAAAGTTAATGGTTTGGTTTTGTCTCCCACTAAATGCAGTCTTTTCCAAACTAAAGTCAAATTTCTAGGGCATGACATTCATCGTGGTCTAATTCATCCTATTCAGCGAGTTATCCAGTTTGTAGATAAGTTTCCTGATAAGATTCTTGATAAAATCAAACTCCAGCGATTTTTAGGATCCCCAAATTATGTTGGTAAATTCTATCAGAATCTTCAAAAAATCTATAAACCTTTGTTTCTTCGTTTACAGAAGAATCCTCCTCCTTGGACTAATGAGCATACTTCTATAGACCAACAAGTTAAAAAATATGTTAAGGTCTTACCTTGCCTTGGCATTTCTAATGAATTTGCTTTTAAAATTATTGAAACTGATGCCTCTGATATTGGATTCGGTGGTATTCTAAAGCAGAAATTCACTCCTGCTTCTTCTGAGCAAATTATTCGATTTCATTCTGGTGCATGGAATCCGGCTCAAAGTAATTATAGTACTATTAAAAAAGAAATTTTAGCATTGGTTTTATGCATTAGTAAATTCCAAAATGATTTATTAAATCAAAGATTTTTGGTCAGAATTGATTGCAAATTAGCTAAATATATTTTAGAAAAGGATGTCAAAAATATAGCTGCTAAGCACATTTTTGCTAGATGGCAATCTCTATTAAGCATTTTTGAGTTTGATATTGAATATATTAAAGGAAGTCAGAATTCTATTCCTGATTTTCTTACTCGAGAATTTATTAATTCAGGTACTCAAGAAAAATGAGCGTGAGAGGTGGAAATAGCTATGTTAGGCCCCCTCCAAGCCCAATCCCAAGTCAGAGGCCCAAAGGAGCCATAATTCCCCATCCAGTTACCCCAGTTCCCTCTATTGATGTTGCCAATAGGTTTACTCACCTTGGTACTATTCCCAAGCCCTATAACACGGTCTTGGCTCAGTCTCCAAAGTCAGTTGACCCGTTCACCTCATCTTCTTCTTCTAGTAACCTTAATCATTGTCAACTGCATTCGCAGTATACTTCCAGTTACACTGCTAATCTGTTACATATTGAACGTCATATGAAACGTGTTGAAGACCCAGTTAAATTGGCTGCCCAGTTCTTCCCAGCTGGATGGCCTTTTCTCCCCCTTGCCCCTTATAAATCCCTTGCGTTTTATATAAGGAAATTCTTCTCGAAACATAGTCAATTCTTATTAAACCTATTTATGATAGGAATGATAACTCGAAAGTTATTTATCACTCCCTTTATATTAAACAAATTATTTCCATGTCTGATTGGGGAAATCACCCTTCTGATCTCAGATAGTTAAGTAATCTTGATAGTCAATTCTGTTATTTTGATTACATTGAAGCTTGGCACAAGATCTTCTTGTTCCAAAATCCTTCCTTTAGTCATTCGTGATTTTTACAATTCGACCACAAATTTAAAAGTCAGCTTCCCCATTGGTTCACTCTTTGGTGGTCAAGATATGGCCCTTTTTTCGCCATCTTGGCCGAAGATCTTCGTTCTATTGTTAGTCTTTTTTGTTGCAGAAGTCCAAACAATCCAAAAAATGATTGTATTCTGGTACTTCTTCAATTCATCAGTAAATATAAAGTTCCATGGATTCTTAAATGGCAATACGGCCTCTTTGTCCCTGTTGTCGAATCTGGGTTTCAGTCATCAAGCGGTTAAACTACTGCCGCTTCTCATGTTAGTCAACTTACTTTTGTTACTCGTGAATTCTTCATTAAATGGTGGGATAAATTTGATATTTATCGTATCATTGGTCAAGTTCAAAAAGAATTCCCGATTAACCCAATTCTTATTAAATCGGTTTCCCCCAAAGAAACCTTCAGTAAATCTAAAAAATCTTCCCAATCAAAGTTAGATTTTTTAGATATTGACAAATGTTCCGATGCTGAGTTAAAAATGTTAGCTCAGATTATTCAAAACATGGTTGATAAACGGAAAGAAGACAGTGTTCCTTCTTTAAGTTCATCTTCTTCAAGTTCCAGTTAATAAGCTTTCAGCGCAGATGATCCGTACTGCAGTATCAACCTCCAAGATGCTCAAGTTCCTTTTGCCTAGGATGCTCCTCTACTTGCCTGAGTCATCATCAAGTTGACTCGATTATAGAAAACCTAATATGGTAAAAGGATTATCTGCGCTGGAAGCTGTTTGACTGGAACTTGAAGAAGATGAACTTAAAGAAGGAACACTATCTTCTTTCCGTTTATTAACCCTGTTTTGAATAATCTGAGCTAACATTTTTAACTCAGCATCGGAACATTTGTCAATATCTGAAAAATCTAACTTTGATTGGGAAGATTTTTTAGATTTACTGGAGGTTTCTTTGGGGGAAACCGATTTAATAGGAATTGGGTTAATCGGGAATTCTTTTTGAACTTGACCAATGATACGATAAATATCAAATTTATCCCACCATTTAATGAAGAATTCACGAGTAACAAAAGTAAGTTAACTAACATGAGAAGCGACAGTAGTTTGACCGCTTGATGACTCAAACACAGATTCGACAACAGGGACAAAGAGGCCATATTACCATTTAAGAATCCATGGAACTTTATATTTACTGATGAATTGAAGAAGTACCGAAATACAATCATTTTTTGGATTGTTTGGACTTCTGCAACAAAAATGACTAACAATAGAACGAAGATCTTCGGGCAAGATGGCGAAAGAAGGGCCATATCTTGACCACCAAAGAGTGAACCAATGGGGAAGCTGACTTTTAAATTTGTGGTCGAATTGTAAAAATCACGAATGACTAAAGGAAGGATTTTGGAACAAGAAGATCTTGTGCCAAGCTTCAATGTAATCAAAATAACAGAATTGACTATCAAGATTACTTAAATGTCTGAGATTAGAAGGGTGATTTCCCCAATCAGACATGGAAATAATGTGTTTAATATAGAGGGAGTGATAAATAACTTTGAAGTTATCATTCCTATCATAAATAGGTTTGATAAGAATTGACTGTGTTTTGAGAAGAATTTCCTTATAAAACGCAAGGGA
Organism: Panax stipuleanatus; assembly: GCA_020205555.1. Lineage (NCBI taxonomy): Eukaryota > Viridiplantae > Streptophyta > Magnoliopsida > Apiales > Araliaceae > Panax > Panax stipuleanatus. The sequence continues at coordinate 107,231,372 of CM035124.1, forward strand.
TTTATAAGGGGCAAGGGGGAGAAAATGCCATCCAGCTGGGAAGAACTGGGCAGCCAATTTAATTGGGTCTTCAACATGTTTCATATGACATTCAATATGAAACAGATTAGCAGTGTAACTGGAAGTATACTGCAAATGCAGTTGACTAAGATTAGGGTTACTAGAAGAAGAAGATGAGGCGAACGGGTCAACTTACTTTGGAGACTGGGCCAAGACCATGTTATAGGGCTTGGGAATAGTACCAAGGTGAGTAAACCTATTGGCAACATCAATAGCGGGAACTGGGGTAACTAGATGGGGATTTATAGCTCATTTGGGCCTCGGACTTGGGATTGGGCTTGGAGGGGGCCTAACATAGCTATTTCCACCTTTCACGCTCATTTTTCTTGAGTACCTGAATTAATAAATTCTCGAGTAAGAAAATCAGGAACAAAATTCTAACTTCCTTTAATATATTCAATATCAAAATCAAAAATGCTTAATAGAGATTGCCATGTAGCAAAAATATGCTTAGCAGCTATATTTTTGACATCCTTTTCTAAAATATATTTAGCTGATTTTGACCTTGAATGGACTTAAGTTATTAAGGGTATTAACTTAGAACCTATATCATGTAAAATTGAATGTGAAAAGGTTGTACAAACATAGAATAACCCTTTAACATACATATATGTTATGTGATATCATATGTTGATACTTGAGTCCGATCTTGACGGTTAACTTATAACAATTCCATAACATGCTAAATAAAGTATGTTTGGTACTAGTTGTGGTCTTATGTGATAGTAATAACATATGTAGATGTTTTACTTATAAAAGGAACTCTAGAGATAATAAAGACATAACCAATTTAGTGTGACTAGGACTGAACTGGCTTCCCGGTATTGAGATCGGGTTTGACCTGTACCTCCCAAGTTAAGACCGGGGTTGACCTGTACCTTCCAGGATGTGACTGGGACTGAACTGGCTTCCCGGTATTGAGACCGGGTTTGACCTGTACCTCCCGGGTTAAGACCGGGGTTGACATGTACCTCTCAGGATGTGACCGGGGTTGAACTGGCTTCCCGGTATTGAGACCGGGTTGACCTTTACCTCCCGGGTTGAGACCGAGGTTGACCTATACGTCCCGGGTTGAGACCGGGGTTGACCTGTACCTCCCGAGTTGAGATCGGAGTTGACTTGTACCTCTCGAGATGTGACTGGGGTTGACCTGTACCTCCCAAGATGTGATCGGGGTTGACCTGTACCTCCTGGGATGTGACTGGGGCTGAACTGGCTTCCCGGTATGTGACCGGTATTGAGACCGGGGTTGAGTTGACATCTCGATATTGAGACCGGTGTTGAGTTGACATCCCGGTATTGAGATCGGGGTTGAGTTGACATCCCGGTATTAAGACCGGGGTTGAGTTGAAAAGACGGTTTTGCCTTCCTGCAGGGTTAGTAACAGGAATTCCCAATTTCGAGTGTCTACAAATGACCCTCTTTATCATGTTCATGAAATGCAGTGGAATGAACAGGATAAAGATTGCTAGACACTAGAAATGCAAATGCAAAGGTAAGGCAATGCATGACATGATATGTTATGAATGTTAGATACCTCCAAGGGAGTAGGGTTATCGCTGGTTGATATCACCGATACACTATCACAAACTGTTCTCGTCACTTTCTGCTGGGGATGACGTCATTCATGATAGCCTGGGTGAATTCTCTTGACGCATACTCGAACGACATTTTGCAAAGTCTCAATTATAATCCAATCCTTCCCGATGCTCCCTTAAGGATTTGTATAACAGATTCCATCATCTGTCCTTTGTGGGGATAGATTAATATACTGTTTTTGCCATCGGATCATTCCCCATGCTTCGCTGGGGTTTTCGCCAATGGTTGATAGTGTCAGGCAGTCTGACCTTCGCTGAAGTAGCCTTCAATGGCTAAATGTCACCGGTTCCTTCCCGATGCTTCGCTGGGGTTGTGCCAACGACTGATATGTCACCGGTCTGTACCCGATGTTTTGCTGGGGTTGATGTTACGCCCCCATAATAGGTTCAACACTATAAGAAAATAGGTTATTTTCGACTGAATTTATCCCCGACGTAATGGATTCAGTCGACTATAAGCTAATCCCGACGAAATATTGCGTCAAACTTAATTCCGTCGAGGATACCATAAAATCAACAGATATCCGTCAGAATTAAGCCCTGCCCTTGGCGCCAAGATTTCCCGCCAGCACGAGCTTTAATATCGACCGAATTAGTCTTAATTCCGACTAAATAATCCGTCGAAGATAAAGTAAATACGACTGAAATAACCCCGACGGAATTCCGTCAAAATTATCCCTTTTTTAAAAAAAAACAAACGAACCAGCAGCAGCCCTAACTCTATTCATTTCCTTTTCACTCTGCAGTTGCTCTCCTCTTCCTTCTTCTCCCTGCTTGTCCACCTCTTTCTTCTTCTTCATTTCGACAACTCCCCTCCTTTTCCTTTTGTTTGCTTCCTTTTCTTGCAAGCAGCTAGCTCGCCGGCATTCTTCTTCAGTACAGTAGCAGTAGCCGCGGACGAAGCCAGCAGTGGCGGCGGCAGAGACGGAGGTGGTGGTGGCGACGTCTTGGTGCGGTGGTGGTGCTTGGCTTGCAGTCTTCCTTTTCCTCCATTGTTAAGCAGCTTTAATTTACAAGTTAGGGTTTAATTATTTTGTAATTAGGGTTTAATTGGCTTGAATTAAGGATTCATGTTGGCTTGAATTAGGGATTCATGTTAGCTTTGGTTCAACACTGCCTATTTATGCTACATATATTTGGTTTAATTTGGTTATATGTGAAATGCTTGTGGGTTTGAATATGTATATTGTTTAATTTAGTTCAATTTGGTGAAACTTATGCATATATATTCATGTATATGTTGTTTATTTGGTTCAATTTGGTGAAACTGTATATCTTGGTTCAATTTGGTGAAACTCAGTGTTGATGAAATTGGGTTGGTATATTTGATATTTGCGACGGAATTCCCGACGGAATTCAGTCAAAATTCTGCAATTGCCAAATTTGTGGACTCTACAAGTATATTTACTTATTATTTAATTAGTACTTTCCTAATATTAAAATAAACTAAGTAGTATTTACTTAGTTTCTTACTACTAAATAATAAACAATAAATAATAAATAATAAATAATTAATTAAAAGAGATAAATAAATAATAAATAATAAATTTGAAAAAATAATAAATATAACATAATTTAATAATACTTAATTAAAAGATATGGATAAATAATCAATAAATAAATAATAAATAATAAGTAATAATTAATTAAAAGATATAAATAATAAATAATAAATAATAATAATAATAAATTTGAAAAAATAATAAATATAACATTATATAATAATACTTAATTAAAAGATATGGATAAATAATAAATAAATAACAAATAAATAATAAATAATAAGTAATTAATAATTAATTAAAAGATATAAATAATAACAAATAAAAATAAATAAATAATAAATGTTTATTAATAAATAATTAATAATTAATTAAAAGATAAAAAATAAAAAATAAATAATAACTAATATATTATAATTAATAAATAATAAGTAATAAGTAATAAATAATAAAATAATAAAACATAAATAAATAATAATTAATTAAAGAGATAAATAATAAATAATAAAATTAAATACAATTAAATACAATTAATAACTAAGTAACATTTGCTTAGTTGGGATGCAATATTAAATAAACTAAGTAGCACTTACTTAGCTTTTCATTGGCAAAATAAACTAAGTAACATTTGCTTAGTATGCCGCAATATTCAATAAAATACAATAAAATTAAATACAATTAATAACTAAGTAGCATTTGCTTAGTTAAGATGCAATATTCAATAAACTAAGTAGCACTTACTTAGTTTTTCAATGGCAAAATAAACTAAAGCAATGAATGAATCCAAAACATGTCTTCATCCATTTCCCTTTACGTAGGTTATCAATGAATTTTACAGGAAAATCATACTTCTTTGCCTATAAAATTCATTGATAACCTATGTATATGTATCTTGATGAAGACATACATGCTTTGGAGGTGTCAACTTAGAAACCCGTTCGACATTCACTCATTAGGAGTGAATGTCAAATAGTCCCCAGTTTGGGACTGTTACTAGAGGTTATGTTTCTCACTTAGGTCAGTACCAATGCACAAGGTGCGTTTGTATAAATTTTAAGGAATTTTCAGCTGGTGTCTCTACATGTTCTTCGAGTGCATATTTAGACTAAGTTTTCTTGGTCTATTTCGTGTACTTGGAGACCATGGGGAGGTGCTGCTGAATTTTTTTGAAAATAGTAGAAACGTGCTTAAGATTGGCACTAGCGAGGAGACGCATCCAGGAACGGGATAGAAGCCTAACCCCTGTAAAGTGGAGATATATACTAGGTAAACTAAATTCATGCTTGGACTACATTCATGATTATTCGTGATCTAATTAGGTATTTTCTTTAATTAAAGTTGGATGCCGATCGGAGTTGGATGTACCGTAGAATAAAGATTGATGGGAGGGGATTAGTTGATGCGTACCGTGACGGGGTGTCCAATTTTATGAACAAAGCAATAGAACATGCTAATGATCTAAACGAAAAGATGAGATGCCCGTGTCTCAAGTGTAAGAACATGATATGGAAGACTGCCGATGAAGTGAAATTTGACTTACATTCACGTGGGTTTGTGGATGGCTATTCGGTATGGATTTATCACGGGGAATCAGTTGAGTTTAAAAAACTGACAGATAGTACTATAGACCAATCAGATAACTATGATGACGTGGAGATGTTGGTAGATGCGTATGGCCCTACGAATATTAACTGGGCTGAAAATGAGCATGCGTCAAGAAGTAGTGATCAACAAAAGCCAAATGATTCAGCAGCTGCCTTTCTACAAGATGTTATCTGAATCAGGGACCCCATTGTATCCTGAACACGACAAGCACACCAGGCTTTCTGCAGTGACGAAGCTTTTACACTACAAGAATGAGCATGACTGCAGTGAGCGAGGATTCAATGATTTGCTTGCTATTATCGGGGAGTTCTTACCTAAGGATAATACCCTGCCCGCGAGTTACTATGAAGTGAAGAAGATGGTTAAGGGGTTGAATCTCGGGTATGAGAAGATCGATGCTTGTGAGCAGGATTGTATATTATACTATGGGGAGGACAAAGATAATGTGCAGTGTGATATATGTAATTTGCCTCGGTACAAAATCACAAAACGTGGGGGAAAGGAGAAACATGTTCCGAATAAGATATTACGGTACTTTCCTCTTGCACCGAGGTTGCAGCGGCTATTCATATCTTCGCATACTGCACCCAGTATACGTTGGTATAGGACAAGGGATGTCATCCCTGGTCAGCTTACTCACCCAGCAGATGGAGATGAGTGGAAGAATTTTGATGCCAATTTTCCATAATTTGCCGACGAAGTTAGGAATGTTAGGCTTGGCATGGCTACAGATGGATTTTGTCCGTTTAATAATTTTAGTCAGCCATACTCTGTTTGGCCAGTGATTATGGTAGCTTACAATCTTCCACCGTTAATGTGCATGAGGGATCCGTATCTTTTCTTGACTTTACTAATACCGGGGGATAAGAGTCCTACAAAAGACATCAATGTGTACCTTAGACCGTTAGTCAATGAACTTAAGATGTTGTGGGAAATAGGGGTTCAGACATTTGATAAATCTGTCGGGTAGAATTTTGTGATGAAGGCAGCCTTGTTGTGGACTATCACTGACTTTTCGACACTTGGGATGATCAGTGGTTGGTCGACCCATGGTAAGTTGTCATGTCCAGTCTGTATGGGGGATGTGCAGGGCACACAACTGCGTCATGGGCGAAAAACTAGTTTCTTTGGAACTGCTCAAAGATTTTTGCCTGTTAGGCACAATTATAGAAAGATGTCTACATAGTTCAACAGAAAAACAGAAAAGAAGGGGGTTGTTGGTCGCATGTCGGGCAGCGATGTACTGGGATGGCTAAATGATCTGACATTTCCACCGCCTGGGAAGGAGCATGGTAAGTTGAGAGCAATAGGGTACAGTAAAACTTATAACTGGACATACTCGCCCATTTGGTTTGAGTTGCCATACTGGATCACACTAGCACTTCATCATTGCATAGATGTCATGCATACAGAGAAGAATGTGTTCGAGAACTTATTTTATACTGTGCTAGATACGAGTGGTAAAATAAAAGACAATGATAAATCACGTAAAGACTAGGAGGAAAGGAACATCAGGCGGGAATTGTGGCTCCGACTTAACAACTCAAAACCAAAAGCTCCATTTTGTCTTACCAAGCAACAGGTTGAAAACATTTGCAAGTGGCTTAGAGTGGCTTAGTGCATTGAAGCTACCAAATGGTTATGCTTCTAACATCTCTCGTTGTACTAAGGTTAAGTAGTTGAAAATTATCGGGTTCAAGAGTCATGACTGTCATGTAATCATGCAGAAGTTGATTCCAATTGCATTTCGTGAAGTATTACCGAGGAATATTAATGATGCCTTTACCACACTTTTAAATTTCGTTCGGGATATTTACTCAACTATTATAAGGTATAGTGATGTGGAGCAGATAGAGAAAAATATAGTGTTGACAATGTGCAAGCTCGAAATAATCTTACCTCCGGGGTTCTTTGACTCGATGGAGCATTTGCCTATTCATTTGCCATATGAACTTAAGCTTGGAGGACCGGTGCAATATCGATGGATGTATCCTTTTGAGAGGTAATATCACCTACATTGTGCTATAATCATCACCTGAATAATTATTTTAGCCTATATATTATCATATTTCAGGTATATGCATCGATTAAAATAGAAAGTAAAAAACAAAGCTCGTGTAGAGGGTTCTATTGCTGAACGCTATACGGAGGAAGAGCTTGTCAACTTCTGCTCGCTATACTTTGACGATGTAGTCTCAACGAAGCACAACTGCCTAAGTCGGAATGAGGTCGTCGTCGATCCCCAAATGCGTGCTGATGAGTTGGCTGTATTCACTTATCCGGCCAAACCATTTGGACATGAGACGAGGACTTACCAAACCGATAAAGATTTAAAGATTGTATCTACGTACGTGCTTCTAAATATTCCTGAAGTATCGTCGTACATAACGTATGTATTACTTCAAGTTGAAAATGAATTTTCTTACCTTAATCAACAAGTAAACAATTGCCATATTATTGTACGCAATTCATTCGAATTGGAAGTGCATGCCTCTAACTCGGGGTTGACTACATCACAGATGGAAGCATTCACTAATGAAAATTTTTATACGTGGTTTCTGAGAAGGGTTAAAGAAGAGAACGCTTATGAGCGTTTTAGAGATGTCATTTTAGGCCCGTACAAACTCGTTAGTTCATTTCCATGTTGTATCGTGAATGGGTATAGATTCCAGGTTGATGACTTGAATGAATTGACATCAGTCAACTCTGGCGTTGTCATGTTGGGAAGTTATTATGGAGATTCTGAGTCCAATTACTACGGAAGATTAGAGGAAGTTGTTGTGCTCAATTATCCAGGGGCTAAAAAGGTCGTTATATTTAAGTGTCTCTGGATTGATACTGCAAAGGGTGTTAAAGTTGATCGTAATAGAATCATCACAGTAGACATAAAATCCAAGTTATAGTCTGATGACGTATTTGTGTTAGCCATCCAAGCAACTCAAGTGTACTACGCCCTTAATATCGTAAATTATAGAACCCCCTGGAATACAGTTGTGACAATGAAGACTCGGTCATTTAATGGTACTAATCTGTCTGGAACGGATGACCCGTTGCAAGAACAAGTTAGCAATCCCAGCCATGTATTGCTATATAATGATGATGTGTTGGTTGATGATGTTGTTGACGTACCCAATGTTGATGAAGTCGAGGAAGATGTGGTTGTCAGTCCGTATGTGATGGTAGAAGATGATACTGAGTAAGAAATTGATATAGAGAAGGAAGAGACAAAATCAGAGGATGAAAATGAGTTTGATTCTAGCGGGTTTGACGACGTACTACTTTTTCACTAATTGGTGTCTTGTCAATATTATTATACAACTAAAACCAATCATTATATATAATACTTGCAATGAAATTTAATTAATGTCATCGTATCTCTGTCTGTTATTTCAGTAGTACAGCTATGCCTTGACATAGCGGTGGAGGTGGCCGTGGTGGCGACCGCTCCGAATTTAGTGACAGCTCCTAGGGCAGGTCGTCTTCAGATGCTAATGAGTTGATTTTCTTTTTAGACTCAGTAACACTTTTTTCATAACTATATTAAACATTCATTTATTATGTCATAACTATATTAAACATACAGATGCTAGACGTCGTCGTCAGCGAGGGCCTAACCTCGGTAGATTAGGTCGTCCGCCGGCAGTGCCCGACACAGTTTCAGTTGATGTCGGCTCGTCCGTGTAGGTTTCAACTATAATATATCACTTATGTTCAATTAGAATGATAATATTATGTGATTAATAAATTAAAATGTTCTTAATAAACTTTGTATTCTAGTATCATGGATCCTGTCGCTAAGGCGACTGTACACGCCATCTGCCAGGCGCATCTCCCTACCGGCTGTATGCGATTTGCCCATTACTCGAGCTACGATGCCGGCTTTATGCTGACAGTGTTGCGGGAGTTTCACGTAAGTTGAATTACATATATTAAATAGAGGTCCATGTTATTTACATATTGTTCAAATAATTAATTATACGTATGTTATGTCTGTTTAATAGAGATACTACAGATACGAGGCCGACATCACTGAGGCGGATGGTGACGCCGTTATCATTGCCCACATCTCGAAGAATTATATCGGTTGGCTATACTAGATGCGACAGAGGGCAGTTCGAGCGGTAGAAGAATCGCCCGAGACTACTATGCGAGAGCATCAGCCGCCGGTAGTATCAGATGCAGCATGGGCTGCGATGTGTGCGTACTGGGATGATGCTGCGTTCAAGACCAATTCGGAGCAGATGAAGAAGAATCGCTACAAGCTGCGAGTTGTACATACTTCTGGCTCGTAATCGTTTCAGGAGGTTAAGTCGGTATGTATTTCCCTTTAGTTTAGTTTAATATTAAACTACAACTATAGTAAAGTAAGGTGATATTACTTAATGTATATGATTTAGGCCATGCGGGGTAGCTTGGGCCGACCTCTTACTATGATGGAGTTTTGGGATAGAGTCCATAGGCCGAAGGGCTCTACTTTGGGGTCGACGATATCTCCAGCAGCACTAGCTATACGGGTAATACATTTACTATAATAATATTATTTAGGATCATATTACGTAATTTATATGATGATACCAAGATAACTCACATGTACATATATCAAATTAAAGGAGTGGTTTTAGAAGCTCCGCAGCTAGCATATAGCTGAGTTGCAGGCTGCTAGGGGCGATGCTGAGACGTTAGATTTTACCGTCCCTCTGCCCGAGATTAGTTTATCTCAGGATGAGGAGACGGCTCTTTGGGTCGCATCTCAGAATACTCCTACTAGCACTACCTGCCGGTATCGAGTGCTGGGGCTGCTGAGGATACCAGCCTATACACTGCCAGGAGGTATAATATTTTAGTTTATTTCTTGTCTATGAATAAAGTAAAAATATAATATTATTCATTTTATATTTATTTTTATAGGCTCTAGTCAGCGTCTGCGTTTGAGAGCCCCCGTGGGACCATCAGCTTCGGGCGCTGGCTTAGACGATGCTTTGTTCCAACGTGTTATGGTTGCGGTGTCGGAGAGGTATGAGACCGATCTGATGTTCCATCATCAGGACCTGCCCAGCTCTCGCCTCCATCAGCTTGCGCAGGACGTTGCAGCTGGTGCCACCTTCAGGACTACGGGTATCCCTCCGGAGCAGTGGGCCACGATACGCGATGAGATTGTTCGGATTGTGGTTACGTTAGTCGAGGACGCATTTGGGCCGATGTTGAGTCAGCGCTTGACTGATCAGATATACTATTCATTTTAAATATATTCAAGTATATATTCTGCATGTTATTTAATTTTCATTTAGTTAATTATCTTTAATTGTGTCATATATATGGACTAATGAGTTACATTATATTGTATCAACAGGGTGACGAGCGGACTGACGATGCTGAGCGGTTGGACGACGACGGCCTGTGACTTAGTTTTGTAGAGATGATTTGTACATATTTATACTTTAGTTCATTGATCAGCTTCATGTGATGTAAATTTATATAGTTTAGTTGATGTTTGAGATCTTTACTTTAGTTTAAATGCATATTGGATATACTTTAGTTGATTTGAACTTTAGTTTAATGTCATATTCATGTTGTCCTTGAAATTATTATTATTGTTGGCCTTGGATTATAGTTATGGCCTTGGAATTATTATTATTGTTGGCCTTAGTAGTTTAATTTGTCCCTGGATTATAGTTTTGGCCTTGGAATTATTATTGTTGGCCTTGGATTATAGTTATCTTTTATGTGCTGTTGGGACAGGTTTACAAGTACAAAAATATGGGTTATTATCCTGGATATTGCACAAACAAATAAAACATTTTAAAAAAAGGCTTAATATCGATGGAATAAGAGTAAAATCGACGAAATTCCGTCGGAAATAAACCCTTACAATTTTGGCCAGTTACCACGTGTCACGCCTACTATCGACCGAATAAATCCAACTTCGACGGAATTCCGTCGAAATTAAAGTCCGTGTCCATTTTCCCAAGACTGACACCTGGCAAGATTGGTTTCGATGGACTAGATTCGACGAAAGATATTTAGTTGAGGATAGTACTAAGTCCGACTGAATTTTCAGTCGAGAGTAATTCAGTCAAGGATAAGTAGTTCCGACCGAAAGGCCGACGGACTTAATTTCGACCTGCTTATATACGACAGAATTTTCGAAAGAAGATTCAGTCGGAATTAATGTTAACCTCGACGGAATAGCCTTAAAATAGATGAAATATTCCGTCGGAAATAAGCTTTTTTGTTGTAGTGCAATACTCAACCCATTCTGAGTCGCCAAATACATGGTATAGAATTTAAATATAATCTTTATAACAAAAGATCGTGAGAAATACGACCATACAAGCTGTGAGCTTCAATACATATCGTATATAATACGAAATATAAATGCTCAAATTCAGTCTTCAATAGTTATAATTATTATCACACTATTATACAAAAATAGTAAGGACTACTACTGCTCTAACTCTGCCCATCACTCTGTTCCCCGACTAGTCCCTGCAATATTCTCATTTCCTGAAGAGAACAATGAAAGAAAGGGTGAGCTCAACTAGCCCAGTATAGAATATTATGACTAAGATAATGGAGAATAATTTATCGTTAGTCTTCAACAAATCAGATAAAATATTATGGACAACAAGTTTTAGATCATCAACTGTAGCGGAAATAACAATTCATCAGAAGAGTTAAGTAGAAAATGATGTCTACTATCTTCTATGATTTAAAAGTCCATCATCAATATTTTATTCCTGTAACATCAATCAATATATATCTCAAATCAAATATTCATCTTTGCACTACGAGCCAAAGATATTCATTTGTATCAACAGTGGTCATGATCATATCAACACCTGTCCATCTTTGCACTACGGGCCAAAGATATTCATCAGGTAATCATTCATCTTTGCACTACAGGCTAAAGATATTCATCAAGTAATCATTCATCTTTGCACTACAGGCCAAAAATATTTAGTTATATCACCATTTAGGACTAAGGATGATGAAAAACAATATAACTAACGAATCCAGTGAGATAAAGGACAAAAATTAAGGATTCGTAATTTAGTTTATCCAAGTTCAAGAATACTCCATAATAATCAATTGTGGAACAAAATTCAAGAATGAAGTTCAAAACTTGGATCCAATCAAAGATACGAACCATAACAGCCAACTTGGACAAAGAAAAGAAAATTTACTTTTTCTGTGAATAGTACCGTATTCGTGAATAGTGTTGTATACGTGAATAGTGTCGTATACGTGAATAGTAACCTCGACAGAAAAAGGTAAAATTTTCATAATTAAATTCGTACTAATATTTCGATAAAATGATATTGAAATAAATAACATCATTTAGAAGAAAATTAATATTCCTTACGAGAAGAATAACATCCCTTACCTCAAAAGAATAGTACTTCTGACTAGAATAACAGATATAATGCTGAAAAAAACTTGCATTGTATATCAACACTCAAAGTATCTAAATATTCATAAAAATACGCTCGATATTATAGAGAAAGAAATTTTTGATTCCGTTGTGATTTTCAATTCTAACTAAGCACCCTATTTATAAGAAAATGTTTAGAACACCAAAGGAGAAAAACTTAATATCACGTATACCAACTTTCAAATTTCACTCCAGCATAATTATGTTAGAAAAAAATATCCTCCAGCAAATTCACAAGCCAAAAGGACAAGTGGGGCCACCATATGTTTTAATAAAAAAATATTTATTCCGAAACTTCAATAATTCATAATAAATAGCATTTTTATCAGAAAAATAAGAACTTTATGTCTATTCCCTATGAAATTTAATTTTCAACAACTTTGTAAAGGAAAGTTTTTCCAAATTCCGAACGAAAAATGACCCGATTTTACATACGGATTATTTTTCCACACTCCCATTCTGTCAAAACTAACAACGGAGCAACCCAACTTTGAAAAATTAATATCAGCACATTTCTCACACAAGTGGGGCCCACTCAATTAGAAAAATCCTCCACCAAAATATTTTACACGTTTTAATCCCCAAAAATACCATTCAGACCCAATTTGCTATCTTCTTCCTCATTTTATTCATATATCGTGAATTTATTGTAAAATATCACATTATTATATTATTATATTATCACATTATACACTTATAATGTAATATTATAATAATATATTTGAATGAATTATTTTATCAAAAAAGGTAAAATATCAATTCTCAATAATTGTCTCCTTTGATAAAAAAAAATTCCACCGTTTAAATTCACATTGAATAAATATTTTCTTATCATATAAATCAACAATTAATTATTCACAAATAATATTACAGAACTACAATATTGTCAACCAGATTGTTCCCAGGAAAGAGGGGGCTTTCCGATAAGGATTTCTCCTTACTGGCGCGCAATTAGATTAACTAACCCCTTTCCTAGACAGAACTTCCTAGACATTGCCAATAATACTGTCTAATAATATTATTCAAATAATATGAATTATTTATTTGATAATGTAAAACATTGTGCAGTGACAATTATTGAAACAACAATAATATAAAATAATGTGCAATACCGTGTGATTCTGTTCAATAATGCGTATTACTTTATTTTAACCACCGGGTATTTCAACAGTTTTAACGGTAACATTCTTGCCGTTATTTTTAGAAAACTTATTCTTGTCATTTTCTTCATCCGACAGTTTTCCGTTATTGGGCCCACAAATAGATGCGCCGTCGTACAAATATTCCCCGATAACAAGAATATTCCACGACCAAACGAATATTCCCCGACAACAATGAATATTTTTTAACCACTTGCTTATCTTAAAATATTTGCGTATATTACCCATAATTTACCACATTTATCAAATCAACACCTTACTATTTCAAAATAATATATAGAGGAAACTCAATTTTATTCATAAAAAGTTGGAGTCTTACAGTTAAGCCAACCGGTGAAATGTCACTAGTCTGTACCCGATGCTTCGCTGGGGTTGAGCCAACTGCTGAAATGTCACCAGTCCGTACCCGATGCTTCGCTGGGGTGGAGCCAACGATTGAAATGTCACCAGTCTGTACTCGATGCTTCGCTGGGGTTGAGCTAACTGCTGAAATGTCACCAGTCTGTACCCGATGCTTCGCGGGGGTTGAGCCAACGGCTGAAATGTCACCAGTCTGTACCCGATGCTTCGCTGGGGTTGAGCCAACAGTTGAAACATCACCAGTCTGTACCCGATGTTTTGCTAGTGTTGAGCCAATGGCTGAAATATCACCGATCTGTACCGAATGATCTGCCGGTGGCAATTTTCGACAGTTTTGTGTAGTTTTTCAGTAGTTTTCCACATTGGTCCATGTATACCGCTTAAGGATGATAACCAATGGTTTTCATGAAGTTTTTCCCTTTGTTAGGAATTTATCGCTTGTACGCCATATTTCAGGACAATCCGCTCAATCGCGTAGCAATTTTTTTCTTAGATTTGAATTTTCAGCTCATGTAAACTCCGTTTCAACTCGAACTTGACCAAGCCAGAGGGGGTGGGGCCCACCCTAGGTAGCCACAGGTAGAGGTGCGGCTGTCGTGGGTGTGGCCGCTCCCTCTTGCGTATTTATATTGGGCAGTAGCAGCTTCACAATCTCATATTAAGTTTTAAGTTTCAATAGAAATCTGATTTTCTTTTTTAGATTTACGAAGTTCGAGCAGCTTTTTTCAGATTCCGTCAGCGGTCACATCTTCTGCACATCTCAGGTAACGCCTTCTGACCGTTAGAATTGTGTAAACCACGTAGGGTGCTTTTGAACGCAATATATCAAAAATGTATGCTTATATGGCTTGATAAAAATTTTCTGACTTCATAAGCATGCATATTTTACTGTGATGCACGTTTTGTTGTAAGAAAATTGGAATTATGAGATAGTCAATTTTTGCCCTTTTTGATCAGTTTACTCATCCTTTTTGAGGCCTAGTGAGCTTGGATTTTCAACTAAAAATATCCATGGTAATTTGGCTACCATGTGAAGTTTATTTTTGACTTCTTTTATAAATATGAACTATTTCTATTTTTGGAAAGGTGTGCTACTGAATGGCCACCTAGTCATGCCTGTGTGCATGCGGATAGTCCTTTTTACAAAGGAGACTCTGGAGAAATTTTTTCAAAAGCTTGAGCATTTAATAAACATGAAGTTTTGACTCTACTGGGGATTTTCATTGACACCTATGCATATTTTAGGATTTAAAAATACATAAAATACTGATTTAAAATAATAAGCCACATGTTTTAGGCTTACCTCACCCTTTATGAGGTGATTTGGAGGCTTTGTCTAGGCGATGGAGCGAGATAGACCCGGGAGTGCTACCAGGGTCGTTTCAGGAGTTATACGGAGGAGAGTCTCCGATGTTCCTCAGACACGGCCAGCCCGATCGCCTCGTAGGTTGGCTGAGTCAGTGATCCGTCCGATCTGGGCTGAGCCGCCTGTTGACATAGATGATGAAGAGGCTCAATTTGTTGATCATGTCCCAGCTCAGGCTTCACGTGCGAAGCTTCCATGCATTATTGTGCCACTCCTAGAGCTGTTGGGAGACTTGAGCCACCATCCATCGAGATTCCTTCACACCAACGAGGTGATTGAAGTTTCCTTCTTTTTGGATTTTCTTTCTTTCTTTTGCCATTTTTGGGGTACAGGTTTAATATGGGTTAGCTTTTGATGCAGGTTCTTGGCTTTACGTAGCCTAGAGGGAACTAGTTTAATGTGCATTCTCTTTACCACACTCTGCAACAGGATTACAGGGACATTATTGACACCTGGGGGTTTCAGGCGTTCTTTTCTATCGTTCCCCGCCATTGCCCCTTGGGTTATATGAGGACCTTGTCTGAGCGCTAGTTCCACCAGACTCAGTCTCTCTACTTGCTGAACTACGAGGTAATGATGACACCTATGGACTGGAGGTTCATCACCGACAAAGAGTTCGAAGGTGAGCCAGTCCCTGTTGTGGCTGACATTACACCCATTGCAGCTCGGTAACTCCTGGGAGTTATTATGACGACCATCAAGGGCCAGACAGTCTGTTCTGGTCCCTTTAGCGTAGATGCCTAGAGTGGGGTTTTGCTTGAGCCTCTGCCTGATAATTAGAGGGTTAGAGATCGCATCCTGAGGCGACTTTTCTTAGTGATCATCAGCAGTTGTTTTCTGGCGGACAACTCTTTGACGGTGTCCTTTACCCTGGTCAGTGCCACTCGATATGTGGAGCGCCTCAGTGACTTTGATTGGGGTACCTACACCTTTGCCTATTTTCTCTGAGGTATGTGCATGTGCTCGAAGGGTGTGATGGAGGCTTGGTTAGGGTTTTACCCATTCCTGCTGGTGAGTACATCTTTCCTGTACCTTTTTGATTTGTGCATTTACATTTGTTAGTCTTGGTCACTGAGGACTTTTGATATTTGCATGGGAAGTTCTGGGCATATGAGAGGCTTCCTTGCCTACGTCCCGCTACTACTTTGGGCTTGGAGACTTATCCTCGGGGACGGCATTGGCACCACTTTACTTTGACGGAGGTCCCTGTAGCTGAGGGATTCACCTATTCCCTCCTGCAACTTGAGCTTTTGACGGCCGGATCGATCTCATGGGTACCGTATACCTTAGACTTTTTGATAGTCGGGTTT
The DNA here is from genome assembly GCA_020205555.1 of Panax stipuleanatus. NCBI lineage: Eukaryota > Viridiplantae > Streptophyta > Magnoliopsida > Apiales > Araliaceae > Panax > Panax stipuleanatus. The sequence goes on from CM035124.1 coordinate 107,247,765, forward strand.
GAGTGCGGTTTTTCCACTGGCCAGGAGTTTGCATTATGCACCCGCAGAGTCCCATTTTTGACAGAGGGAGGTTGGGAGCTCTATTTAGGAGAGCGTGCTATCAGCAGCATCACGAGGCAGATATGCATTCCCTTTGTTCCTCCTGCTTGGCATCATTAGCCACTAGCTCAGCCACTCACAGACATTCCTATGGTGGGCGTAGATGGATTTACCCTGTCAGAGGGTCCGTACAACCAGGAGGCATTTAGCAGCTGGTGCAGTCCTCACACTATTGAGGCTCAGACTCGTGCTACTCAATTCATGGCAGATATGGTGCCTAGGTCTGTGATGATGGTAGACTGGATAACGTGCCTTCGAGGGCCTACCCACTTGAAGTAGATTACAGAACTTACCCAGCAGTTGGAGAGAGCTCATTTTTTTATCAGACATCTTGGCCGAGATCCATCAGAGACATCTTCTTTTTATCCTTTTGGCTCTGGAACGGGCCCTTCCATAAGTCCATTTTCCAGCAGTTCTGCAATGGTTGATCCTCCCTTATACCAGCTTGACATTCCTGATAGCCGAGACTTTGTGTCTCGAAAGAGATGGAGCAGGTTAATGATGAGTGGGTTTCATACCTACGAGTCAGTATTTTTTATAGTTTGATTCTTGGCTCTTTCAAGTCGTTTTCCTATTATTTTGCTTTGTTTTATAATGTTGTTTGCAGAAGATGGAACGAATGGAAAAAGAGCATAAAAGCGAAGTTTTCAGCAGTACATGACATGATAACCATCTAGGGCGGGTTCCTGAAGGAGAAAAATTCGTCAGGGCAATCTTGTGGATTTTTGGAACTTGTGGACAGAAAGAACACCCGCTGGGGCGGGTGTGTCAAGGCCAATTCTCCGCCGGGATGGGTATGCCCGGCAGCATCGGGAGTTTACCTAATTCAAGTAAGATTTGGACTAACTAATGGCTTTTATTTGGGTGGCGAATGGAAGGTTATTTAAGGGTCAGAGAAGGGTTGTTACACAGACACTAAGCCTTACATGAGCACTAGCTTGGAGATTGACTTGGGAAGAGAATTGAAGCATAGTAGAGCACAAAGAACGCAAGATTGTGAAGAAGAGTGGTGATGCAATTCTAGAGTTTATCTTCTCTCTTTCTCTATATCTTTTATTCAGAATGTTTGATATGTTGTGGATTATGGATTTTATTTCATTTATGATGAACTAATTTTCTATTTAATCCTATAACGAATCTTGTTATGTAACGGAGGATTGAATAGCTTCCAAATCAGTTTATGAATATTATTTTCAGGTTATTTGCTATGGTGTGTGCATAATTTATATAGTTTCTTGATCACCAATTATCTGTTATCCCATATGAATTCGAGAGATGACATATGGGATTTGAACTAGCCATAGTGACATATATTTGTGATTTCTGCTGTTAGTTGGGATTCATAATTCATGTATAGGATAGAGATATCTATGCATCATACGTAATCTAATAAGAACTTGATGTTAAACCTTTTTCAATTATAATTCACATAGAGATATGTGAGTTAGTTAATTAAGGTGTCTTTCTTAATTCTATCAATCGTGGATTTGAGTGAGTATGGGTATAATGCATCGAGAGATGGGTTTATCTACTTTTGTGTTCTTGGTTAATAATTTGGAATAATTGATATAAATTGAAGGGAAGTATAATATCTGAAGTGAAATAATAAGTGAAGTTATAGGCTTAATTCTCCAAAACTTGTTAAAACAATCCAGATTAGTGTTAATTTTTGTCTTAGTAGTTGTTTATTATAAAAATCATCAGTTAATCATTAGTTTAATAAAGCTGAAATAATATAAAATTTGTACTTGTTTGATTAATTTGGAATTATTGTCTCTGTGGGTACGATACTTGATCTTATCATTGTATTACTTATTGACCATGTACACTTGCGTGAAGCGCTTATAGATTTTACCCAATAAGTTTTTGGCGCCGTTGTCGGGGACAGTAATTGCGTTTATTACATACAATATCAGTTTAATTAGATCAGTTTTAGTTAAACATATATATATATATATATATATATATATTTCTATTCTTATTTTTGATTGATTGGTTATTTCAGGTACGCTCGAGTAGTGCATGCAAACTCGATCATAGAAACTAGAGTTGTTGCCTTACGAGGACGACATCGACAAGCGGTTTCAGCGGTTAAGCAAGTGGATACAGAAAACTGGAGAAGAACATGAAACACCCAATGCTAACATGGCTGTTGAACAGGAAGATAAGCCACTAAAGGATTATGCTACACCAAGAATTGCAGAGATTCAGTCAAGTATAACCAGACCAACAATTAATGCCAATAATTTTGAGATCAAGTCTGAAACGATATAGATGGTGCAGAATAATTGCCTGTTTGGGGGCAACCCGAATGATGACTCGAATGAGCACATCGTTAGCTTCATAGAAATCTGCGACACCTTCAAGTGGAACGGAGTGTCAGACGATGCTATTAGATTGAGATTATTTCCATTCACACTAGAAGACAAAGCGAAGGGTTGGCCCCATTCTCTACCACTGGGGTCAATCACTACATGGAACGATTTGGCACAAAAATTTCTGGCCAAATTCTTTCCACCTTCAAAAACACATAAAATGAGGATGAATATTTCTTCATTTGTTCAGCTTCAGGGTGAACCACTATATGAAGCATGGGAAAGGTACAAAGAGCTGTTGAGAAAGTGCCCACGCCATGGATTTCTGCATTGGATGCAGATGAATACTTTTTACAACGGGTTAGGGAGTTATATACGGACCAGCATCGATGCAGCCTCAGGTGGAGCTTTTATGGCAAATATGTTTGAAGATGCATGGGACTTGATAGAGACCATGGCAGCAAATAACTATCAGTGGCCGGCGGATAGAATGACTCAACCCAAGGCAGCGGATATTTTGGAAGTGGACATTGTGGCATCTCTATCTGCACAAATAGCAGCATTATCAAAGAAAATGGATGCCATGTCGACATGGGAAGTACAACATGTATCATTTATATGTGAACTTTGTGCAGATGAACATCCGACATAACAATGTGCGATCAACCCAGCTTCGGTACAGTTTGTGGGTATCTATAACATGCCACCCAACACATCAGAATGCATACAATGAGGGAGCAAGGAACCATCCGAACTTTTCTTGGAGCAACAACCAGAATCAGAATCAGCAGCAGGCTCCACGACCATTGTAGACACTCGAAATTTCCTCTCCCTGTTACAAACACTATAGGAGGGCAAAATTGCCATCAAGTCAACCCCGGTCTCAATACCGGGCAGTCAAATCAACCCCGGTCTCAATACCGGGTAATCAAATCAAACCCGGTCACAATACCGGGCAATCAAATCAACCGCAGTCTCAATATTGGGTCGACAAGTCAACCCCGATCTCAATACCAGGCCGTCAACCCGATCTCAATACCGAGCTGTCAAATCAACCCCGATCTCAATATCGGGCAAACAAATCAACCCTGGTCTTAATACCGGGCCATAAAGTCAACCCTGATCTCAAAACTGGGCCATCAAATCAATTCTGATCTCAATACCGGGCCATCAAATCAACCCCGATCTCAATACAAGGCCATCAAATCAAACCCGGTCTCAATACCGAGCCGTCAAATCAACCCCAGTCTAAATATCGGGCAATCAAATCAACCCCAGTCTCATTATCAGGCCATCAAATCAACCTCGGTCTCAATATCGGGTCATCAAGTCAATCTCGGTCTCAATACCAAGCCATCAAGTGAACCCCTGTCTCAATACTGGGCCATCAACTCAACCCCGGTCTCAATAACGGGCCATCAAGTCATCCCCGGTCTCAATACCGGGCCATCAAATCAACCCCGGTCTCAATATTGGGCCATCAAATCAACCCCGATCTTAATATCGGGCCGTCAAATCAACCCCAGTCTCAATATCGGGCCATCAAATCAACCCCGATCTCAATATCGGGCCATTAAATTAACCCCGGTCGCAATACCGGGCAATCAAATCAACCCCGGTCTCAGTACCGGGCCGTCAAATCAACCCCGGTCTTAATATCGGGCAATCAAATCAACCCCGATCTCAATATCGGGTCATCAAGTCAATCCCAGTCTCAATACCGGGCTATCAAGGCAACCCCGGTCTCAATACCAGGACATCAGATCAACCCCGATCTCAATATCAGGCCGTCAAATCAACCCCAGTCTCAATATCGGGCCGTCAAATCAACCCCGGTCTCAAAACTAGGCAATCAAATCAACCTTAGTCTAAATACCGGGCAATCAAGTCAACCCTGGTCTACATACCAGGCCATCAAATCAATCTTGGTCTCAATACTGGGCCATCAAGTCAACCCCAGTCTCAATACCGGGCCATCAATTCAATCCCGGTCTCAATACTGAGCCATCAAATCAACCCTGGTCTCAATATCGGACCATCAAGTCAACCCCGATCTCAATATTGGGCAATCAAATCAACCCCGATCTCAATACCGAGCCATCAGGTCAGCCCCGGTCTCAACCCTAGAGGTACAGGTCAGCCTCAGTCTCAACCCGGGAGGAAAAGGTAAGCCCCGATCTCAACCAAGGAGGTACAAGTCAGCCTCAATCTCAACTCGGGAGGTACAGGTTAGCCCAGGTCTCAACCCGAGAGGTACATATTAGCCTCGGTCTTAACCTAAGAGGTACAGATCTGCCCCGATCTCAACCCAAAAAGTGCAGGTTAGCCTCGGTGTCAACCCGAGAGGTATAAGTCAGCCCAGGTTTCAACCCGGGAGGTACAGATCAGCCCCAATCTCAAATCGGGAAGTGCAGGTCAACCCCGGTCTCAACCTGGGAAGTCAAGTCAACTTCAGGAACAAACTTGAAGCTCCACAACACATCCAGAGAAAAACCTGGAATGACCAAGTCAACCTCGGAGACAACACTGAGGACAAACAGACTCGAATGGGATCAAAGTCTTGGAAACAACCACAGAAAGACAACCGAAGCCCATGCCGACACTAAAAGCAACCCCGAAAGGGGCAAAATGGTTATTTCATCAAATCTAAGCTTATTCGGTTAAACTCAAGCCAACTTGAAGCCAACAAGGATAGAACGAACCAGAACAATTATCCCGAGTGCAAACAGCGCAAGACAGCTTAACGGACAAACTGCGGGGAATCGAAGACCTGGTTATGAACCCGTCTTCTGGGACCCAAAAAATGTTTTATCCCATGTCATTGTGACACTCTCAGCAAAGGCTTTCCGAAAAGGTATCGCACGCCTCAAACGGACGCTCCGATCAAAAGTTAGAAAGTTTCGACTTCGACCTCGCGTTGCTCGGAGTGCACGTACTTTGAGATAACGAAACTAGACACGTGGGCCCCACCAGGGGAGCTGCACCTCTACTTGCGGCAGCAGCAAGTAGGATGGTGGCTCCCTGGCATATTTATATGAGGGCATCCCCCTCATTTTAAGAATTCCAAAACGCTCCGAACCTCTGCCCATTTGATTTTTTGACTTTTTTTGTGTCTTCCAAACCCAAAGTTTTTCACTCTAACACCTAGATATACGCACAAACTATCAAATATCAGAAAATAACAGGTAGATTTGGACGTTTAACGCCTACGATTTCATAAAAAGCCCGTGTAGCAGTCCATTGTGAGTATTTTTACGATCAGAAAGTTATTGTTACTTCTTTGCACTATTTTGCACTTACATATCAAGTTTCGTTTTTTAAATATGCTCGGAACTCAGTTCCATGGCCGTTTTCGTCAACTTTTGGTACATTTGTACATAAACTCAATTTTTGGCATTTCTACAACTCGGATTGACGATCCATCGCTTCCAGTAGCTTCGGCATACTTGCCTCTTCGTTTTAAGCAACTTCATCGAACTGGGTAATCTTCCCAGTCCGGGTTTGGTTTTTTTTTTTGTGCATTTATTTACTTGTCTATATATTAACTTTTCAATTCTGTCAAGCCCGGATGTCAAATCTGAGGTAATTTATTGCTTTTATATATATTTATGCATATATAAGCAACTTTTACCACCACTGGGTTCTCTTTCCAGTCTTTGTTGACTACATTCCTGTCTATATATATATATATATATATATATATTTATATTTCAGTTTGGTCTGAATTATTCTATGGCCTTTTTATTGCTTTTATATATAAATATGCATATATAAGCAGTCTTCACCGCCACTGGGTTCTCTTCCTAGTCTTGGGTGACTATATTTCTATACATTTACATTTCTGTTCGGCCTGGATTATTTTGTGGCCTTTTTACTGCTTTTATATATAAATATGCATATATAAGCACCCTTCACCACCACTGGGTTCTCTTCCCAGTCTTGGTTGACTACTTTTTTGTCAACATATATATATATATATATATATTTTAATTTCAGTCCGGGCACAGGCGTGAAAACCCATCGCCTTTTTTTACTATTTTTCTATATATATTTCAATTCTATCCAGCCTGGATCATTACGTGGCTTTTATACAGCTTCTATATATATATCAATTCTAGTCCGGGCACTGGTGTGAAAACTTATAGCCCTTTACAGCTTTCATACATATAACTGTATATATATATATTGCTTTACTCGCTTTTATTAAATTGTTACTTTAAATATTCATTTTATATGAATCGGCATTAACATATCTGCGGGCGAACTAGATTTATTTAAATCTTGCCAACTCTAGCTTTCAAACGGTTCAAAACATGTCCAGACTGAACCGGGGAGCTTGAATGGCTGAGATTTATTTAAATCTAGGCATTTTTCAAGTTTCAGTAACAAAAGCAACCTCGCGTCCCTTAGATCGCTATCTAGTGGGAACGAGACGCTTCGACCAGGTGCGAACCAGGATTTACTAAATGAATCCTCGGTTCTGGCGACATTTGGGATATATATCTATTTCTGTACAAATTTGATATGTGCAGGTTTATTGGCTACTCATATATGAGCCTAGGAATCGTGGGATTCATGATCAAACTGATCAGAATCTGATTCCCACGATGGACAAACTCCACTTTACAAATGTACCCTGCCAGTTTTTCTGTAAAAATGTACATACAAAAAGACCTTAAAACTTTTTTTCGGATTTAAGTTCTCAAAATAATTAGAATAATGGTTTGCCATGCCCGAGTCCCTCCGATGGCTTTCACGCCCATGAGAAGACCGACACTTGTATATATTTTTGTGGTCGAGGATGCTTTTCAGCCCGACAAATCACCATTCAAATGCAAGCCTTAAGGCTATAAAGAAAAAAAATGGAAGTATCAACAGGCTTCAATTCCTATGTTAGCGCAAGGGTTTGATAACCGGCTTTCAAAAAATCATTTTCAATTTAATCAAAAGAAAAGCTTTTGCAAATCAAATCAAACACTTTTACAAATCAAAGACTTTTGCAAATCAAATCAAACATTTCGTATATAGGTTCAACGAAGCAAAGCACTATTTTCAATCAATCAAACATAGGCCCAATTTTTAAAACAGCATTTACACACGCATTTCAGTTTTAAGGGAAATATTGAAAAGATGTGGTACCGTGTTTACACGAGAGTCATGGGGTGCCTAACACCTTCCCCACACTTAACCAAGCCCCCGAGCTCAAACTTTATTTTCAAAGATCAAGTTTCGACAGTGTCCAGCAATTGGGCCTCTTTCAAACAAAACTCGGTTGAGTTGGTATAACCATTTCAAATCTACCAACTGGCGACTCTATAAAACGTTCAATCGTCGACATGATACATGTTGGCCTTTTCCTAAAAAACCTTCAAAACCTTTTTCGCAATAAAAAGAATAAGGGTAGAGATAACTTAGGAATAGAGAAACATCCGGGTTGTGACCCGACTAGCGGATTTTTCCCCAACGTCAATAGGTGGCGACTCTGCTGGGGACAGTAGAGGGCTTAGGCTGCTTTCAAATCTTTTCAAACATTTCCCTTTCAAAACTATGAATGCGTGAAATTCTGCGTCTCTACATTGAATGAATGCGTGAATGCTGCGTCTCTACATTGAATGAATGTGAATGAATGATTTCTTACTTTTTAGTGCTTCACACCCATATTAGTGCTTCGCACCCATGCCATCATATGCATAATGGTGAGGCACGATGTATGTGAATGTATGTTGTATGATTCCTCTCACAAGGAGGCAAAACCCGTCGGTGATAAGTAATGTCTCTGGGGACGGCTAAGTCTCTGGGGCTCATGAAAATGCACCACCCAGATTCGCTCCAGTTGAAAGATCGAATTAATTTCCCCTCTAGTAGATTGCGATGATCTAGGGACCTTCATGCCAAAAAGCCACGCGAGAGTAACCTAAGATAAGTCAGCATCTGATTAACCAAATCCGACGGGAAGCTTCTTCATGCCTTCCTCTTTTAATTCAATGTCTAGTTTTCAATTCCAATGTAAATATCATAATGAAAGATTTACATTTCCTGTCAAAAACATCTTGTCATCCTGTCATCAAAACGACTAATCTCTATTTTGCAGGATAAGATTAAAAACCACATCATAACATGCATCCTACCCATACTTTCCTCAGGAAATTGACACGCCTACGTTTTGTTGTAGGTGAAAAATTGGTCCTGTCACCAGATCTAAGTCTAAGAAAGCACTACGTCCATTCACGGACATGACTTTAAGTGCTTAGCCAGAATCTACCCCTGTCTCTAGGGAAGAATTTGAAGGACAGAAGAGCCAAATAGCTAGAGCCTGGTATGCCCGTCTGGACAACTCCAAAATCCACAGTTGGGAAGAGCTGGCACATGCCTTCCTCAGTCAATACATCTTCCAATCTCAGCTGGCTCCAGACATATACCAAATAACCGCAATCAAGAAAAAGAACACTGAATCATTCCGAGAGTATACTCAATGATGGAGGTGGGTTGCAGCACAAGTCACCCCAGCCATGACTGAGTCTGAGATAGTCATGACCTCCATTGACATCCAAGAAGCTCCGTATTATGAGAGGGTCTTAGCAGGCATAAGAAAACCATTCTCTGAAATGATAAAACACGGTGAAATAGCAGAAATGGGGCTCAAGTCTGGAAAGATAAAGGATCTAACCTGCCTGTTGCTGAACATATCCAGTCCGGAAATTATGTTAGTAATCCCCGGAGGGTACACAAAAAGAAAGACGAAGAAGTGTCCTTAGTGTTACAAGGACAAAATCAAATAGGCGAGTCAAACAGTATGCCTATTCAAAGGAGGAACTATACCCCTTTCCAAGCTACAGCATAACTTTAAAACCCTCCATTCCAGAAAAATATGGAGGTCAGGCATCGAAGAACTTTCACCCCTCTAGGGGATTCACTCGAGAACGTTCAAACTTCTGACAGCTCAGAAGAAGATTGTCCAACTCCATCCACCAGCCAACACTAGTGGACGAAATTTTGACCCAAGCAAGAAGTGTGCTTATCACTCTGGATCTCCCGGCCATGAAACCCAAGACTGTTGGTCTCTCAAGCACAAAATCAAAAATTTGATTGACAACGGAGAGATTGTGGTAACAAGACCCGAACAACCGCATGTGCAGGACAATCCTCTCTCACAACATAAAGAGGAGAATGTCAACATGATCAACACCTCAAGTGGAGAAGGATCTAAGTACCTCTGCTATGTTGGGGAATCAACTCAATCCAGCAACAACACCCCAGACAGTTGGGAAGTTTCAGAAAGGCGGTTCCTGATATAGTAGGAAATAAAATCTATTAAGGACCAAGTCAAACAATTAGCAGAACTGGTCGTCTACCAGCATCAGATCACTAGGAAGATGATAAAATGGGCTAACCAGTCTGACATCGATCGACCTCCGACACCAAAGATCAATCCCAGGAGGGATCATAACCGATCTCATGAGCATGAACCCTGGGCCGACAAGGTGGTCGAAGAAGAAAGTGTCCAAACTGGTAAAAAATTCCTATTTCAAAGGAACTTCACCAACTTCAACCAATCGATGGTGGAAATCCTCCAGATGTTAATCAACGAGGGAATGGTTGCAGATTTATTACCTCCACTAAACCCTCGATCCAGAAAATTCAAGTCTGACCAAATATAGCAGTACCACTCCAATTCACCCTGGCCATGATACTAATGATTGCTGGGCACTTTGTAACCCTGATTCAAAACATAATTGAAAGCAATGAATTGATAAGGGGAAATCAAGTTCTCGACCTCCCAGATGAAGAAACTCTCTTGATCCCCACTACATGGAACCAGGGTACAGTTGCTATCATTTCCTGTGATAAGGAGCAAACTCTCACACCCTTAGTACTTCCAGGGAAAGGGTTCCAAGAAATACAAAATCCTGTGAAGGTGGCTGCTCCCAAGACTTTAATCTTGCCCTTCAAACCTCAATATCCAATCATCAGTCTGAAGAAGGTCCTATGGAACTACGGGAACGATGAAGGTTCCACTTAAAACAACATTGCTATTGTACCAAAGGATAATCCATTATACTTGCCTCAGCGGGTGATCAAACCAGTTATCAAAGCCAAAGAAAAGGTGGCTGAAGAGAAAATGGAAGAGTTCCTCAACAAAATGGGACACAATGAAATCAAAATAGTGCAAAGTCTAAAAGATGCACTCAAGCAAATGTCCATTCTCGACTTGGTCCTATCATCGGTGGATCATCGCAACATTCTAGTAAAAGTACTAGAAGAAGCCCATCTGCAAAAGACTGTGGATGCCGAGAAATTCCGTCACGTGGTGGAACACATTTTCAACAACAATGTGATATCCTTCACTGACAATGATATCTCTGCAGAAGGAACGTTCCATCGTAAGTCCCTGCAAATAGCTGTAACGTCATCCGAGAATGTGATCGGAGGTGTGCACATAGATGGAGGATCATCCCTCAACATCTGTCCCTACGATACCTTGGAGAGAATGAAGATCAACCCGAACCAAATTAAGACCAGTCATATGATCATCCGGGCTTTCAACGGATCTCGATGCCAAGCTTTGGGAGAAATAGAGCTTCCTCTAGAAATTGGTCCCACACATTCTATGTGTTCTTTCAGGTTCTCAACATAGCCACTGGATACTACTTTTTGTTGGGCAGGTCCTGGATCCACATGGCAGAGGCAGTGCCATCTACCCTCCATTAACAGCTCAAATACATTATCAATTTCAACCTAATTACGGTCAATGCTGAACCAGAATACCCTGTCGGTATATAGGAAAATATGCCAGTGATTATCCTAGATGCAGGGATTAAACCTGTATGTTTTCAAGTTCTAGAGGTGAGTGATACCATTATCTACCTATCGAAGCACCAGCCCTGAAACCAAAGGTCTCCACCGAAGTTATAACAGTGGGCCAAGAAATGGTATCTTTGGGTTTCCAAAAGAGAAGGGTTAGGAAAGAATCAGCAAGGTATCAAGAGTCCAATACAAATCCCAAGTTAGACTGGGAGAGCCGGTTTGGGATATTCATCCGGGTCAAACCACCGGAACCCACATAAGCATCCTAAGGCTCATGCTTCCACAATTTTGCTGCCCAACCTTACGGGGGTCGGATGGGTGAAACCCATGAGGAAAATCCCAACTGTGGTATCAACCACACTATTCCCTCCAATTATAACTGTCAATAAAAGAAAAGCCCTCAAGCAAGAGGCCGATAGCGAAAAAGGAAAAGAAAAGATCATGTACGAAGGACGGGACCCATTTGCTAACATGCAGGTTATCATAAACTATGAGGGTATGAATGATGAGATCCCAGACAGCGACGACGAGGGTCATAATCAAATTCCTCGTATCAAAGGAAAAGAGGGCAGTTCAAAGAAAAACTCTGGCTCCATTACAAATGATGTTTTCGTCATCTTCCAAGAAGAGGCAAACGAGCACAATTCCTCGATTTTCCCTGTTCATGGGGGTTTAACACCCGATACCTAAAGAAGTGTCCCTTGCCTCAGTCGAAAAGGGTAAACGGGCAGAGAGTACATCTGCCATTTAAACGTGCTTTCATTGACTACTTATTTTTGATTGCACAACTATAGTAGTAACTTTTGTCATGCTTTGCTAAATGCTCTGTATATTTAAGCAGTTGTATATATTAAAATGAAAGCCTTTTTGTTTTCAGGACCCAAGCATTGGATGTGTGTGTCTCTGCTGATGAGATGCCAACCTGTCAAAGTGACTACAACTTTGATTTAGAACTGAACTTCGAATTGATGGATATTGATAAAGAGGAGGAAGATGACTATGAGGTGCCCGAGGAGATCAAAGAATGGGTCAAAGACAAACCCAAACCAAACCTCGACCGTACCACCACTATAAACATAAGAACCTCCGAAAATATCAAAGAAATCCAGATAGGCATAGACCTCACACCAAGTAAAAAATCGACTTGATCGTACTCCTAACACAGTTCCAGGATGTGTTTTCATGGTCACATGAAGACATGATTGGTTTGTCTACTGACATTGTCATCCATCGAATGCCCATCAAAGATAATTTCAAACCAGTCAAACAAAAGCTCAGGCAATTGAAACCTGAATGGAGTCTGAAAGTCAAAGAAGTAGTTGTTAAATAATTCAAAGCCGGAATCATCATGGTATCAACATACCCAGAGTGGCTGTCAAACATAGTTCCCGTGTCTAAGCCAGGAGGGAAGGTACGAGTATGCGTGGATTACTAGGATTTGAACAAAGCCTGCCTCAAGGACAATTTCCCGGTGCCTTTCATCGATATCTTGATAGACAATATGGTGCAGTACGGCATGTATTCCTTCGTAGATTGCTTTGTTGGTTACCATCAAATCATGGTTGCTGAAGAAGATCGGGAGAAAACAGCTTTCATCACTCCCTGGGGAACCTTATGTTATAGGCGACTATCCTTTGGCCTCATCAATGTCGAAGTCACGTATCAGCAAGCAATGATGGCCCTATTTCATGACATGATGCACAAAGAGATAGAAGTCTATGTTGACGACATCATCATCAAGTCTTGGAGGGAGGATGATCACATCGAACATCTCAGGAAGCTGTTCAACAGGTTGCGTAAGTACAACCTCAAGCTAAATCCCGCCAAATGTGGTTTTGGCGTCAAAGCAGGCAAGCTGTTAGGATTCCGGGTGAGTAATCGCGGCATCGAACTTGACCTTGCCAAGATCAAGGCCATCACTAGATGCCAGTACCTTGAACAGAGAAGGAGATACGTGGGTTTCTGGGGAGAATCAACTTCAAAAGCAGATTTATTTCCCAGCTCACAGCAACTTGTGAACTCATATTAAAGCTACTAAGGAAGAATTCCTCCACCAAATGGAATAAGGATTGTCAACAAGCCTTCCTTGCCATCAAGAAGCAGCTGATTGAAGAACATGTTTTGGTAGCTCCGAAGGATGGAGTTCCCTTGTTCATGTACTTGTCAGTCAATGCCAATGCAATGGGTTGCATGCTAGGTCAGAAAGATGATAGTAGCATGGAGAGAGCCATCTATTACATCAGTAAAAGATTCAGCAGTGGTGACCAAAAGTACACCCTGATCGAGAAAATATGTTATGCTTTAGCATGGGCCGCCATGAGGTTGCAACACTATTTGCATGGTCATACAACCTACCTCATATCCCGCATGGATCCACTCAAATACGTATTCAACAAGCCAATATTGAATTATTGACTGTCCAAATGGCAGTTGATCCTATAATATTTCGACATTATTTATGTGACTTAGAAGTCAATCAAGGGTCAAGGCATTATAGATCAATTAGCTGAAGAACCTTCAGAAGGGTTCGAGCCCCTGGAGACTTATTTTCTGAATGATGGAATCATGACAATTCAACAACTCCAACAAGAGAATACAGTCCAACCATGAAAAATGTATTTCGATAGAGCAGTAAAAATGGAAGATGTCGGAACTAGGGCAGTCCTTATCTCTGGTATATGAGAACAATATCATGTTGCTACCAAACTTAAATTGGCAACACCAACAACACAGCCGAGTATGAAGGCTGTATAATGGGGTTGAAACTAGCCCAATCAATGGGTATCAAACACCTACTGGTCTTTGGAGACTCTGAGTTGGTCGTTAGACAAACCACTGGGCATATCACACCAAAGAACTGCATTTGCTGCCCTATTATTGGCAGGTCATCAAAATGTCCTTGGAGTTTGAAGACATAACCTTCAGCCATATTCCTCGGGGTAGGAATGATTTCGCAGATGCATTGGCAACATTGGTTTCATTGATCTGCATATCCGATAGGAATGGGATTCCTGACATCAAGTTTATAATTCAAAAAGCCTCGACATACGGGAATTACATTAGAGAAGTATCAGAGGAAATACCTCCTGTCAATCAGCCTTGGTATCAAGACATCAAGAGTATATCCGAGATGGATCTACACCCGCTGGAGCAAGCCAATCCGAGCGAAAATGGATTCACAAGATGGCTATGAAGTTTTATCTAAGCGGAGATACACTCTACAAAAGAGATGCAGGACTAAGCCTGTTAAGATGCCTTGATAAAGATCAAGCCCAGAGACTTATGGATGAAATCCACGGTGGAGTTTGTGGTCCACACATGAGCGATCATATGCTGGCCAAGAAGATATTAAGGATAGGACATTATTGGATCTCTCTTAAAGCTGACTATGATGATCACGTCAAGAGATGTTATCAATGTCAAGTACATGGAAATGCCATCTATGCCCCTCAAAATAAGCTACACAGTATGAGTTCGGCATGGCCTTTCTCCATGTGGGGAATGGATGTGATCGGTCCAGTGGAACCAAAAGCCAGCAATGGTCATCGATTCATCTTCACAATGATCGATTCCTTCACCAAATGGGTTGAAGCAGCCTCTTTTCCCAAAGTCACCAAAGAAGTTATCATCGGTTTCATCAGAAACAATATCGAATGTCAATATGGACAACCGGAGGTGATCGTATCAGACAACGCCAAGATTCTGAACAATCAGATAATGAAAGAACTGTGCAACAAGATTCCACATCAAGCATCTCAATTCCGTCATCTATCGGCCTAAGATGAATGGTGCTGTCGAAGCGGCCAACAAAAACATCAAAAAGATCATGCACAAAATGTCCACCAATCACAAAGAATGGCCTGACCTGCTGCCTCTAACCTTGTTAGCATATAAGATGTCAATGCGCACCTCTACTAGGGCTACCCCCTATTCATTGGTCTATGGCATGGTAGCAGTCCTCCCCATAGAAGTAGAGATGGAGTCCTTGTAAGTGTTAATAGACGCTCAGATGGACGAGGATCAATGGTTGCAAGAGAGATATCACCAACTGTCTCTGATAGATGAAAAGAGGGCTACAACCATTTTCCACGGGCAGTTATATCAGCAAAGGATTGCTCGATCCTACAATAAGAGGGTCCGAATACGACAATTCAAAGAAAACAACTTGGTGCTAAAGAAAGTTTTGGCCAATCAAGAAAAAGCCAAAGGAAAGTTCGCCCCTAATTGGGAAGGCCCTTTCATTGTCAAGGAGGTGTTGACAGGAGGAGCTATCAGATTGCAGAAAATGGGCGGGACCGAATTTCTCCAACTCATCAACTCACACACCATAAAAAGGTACTATATCTGAAACGCATGCATACCCGCATTCGGGTCCTACAAATCAAATCAGGTTCAATTTTTCCATACAAATCCAGAACTACGAATGACCTGATCTCCCTCAACCTGGGAGTACGTAAGCAGCCATTTTGGTGCTGTCAAACCAAATAAAAAATAAAAAAGCATCAAACCAAACTCAAAAACCTAAGAAAAATACGTTTTAAACCTCTTTCATACAAAGCTAGAACTACGAATGACCTGATCTCCCTCAACCTGGAAGTACATAGGCAGCCATTTACGGTGCAGTTTGACCTCCAAGAAAAAAAACAACAAAAAACCAAGAAAAAACCAGTCCCAAGACACCAAAGCCATACAAAAGCTAAATCCTATCAAGCCTCCCTAGTCAGTAGGCCCATCTGAGATACTCCCTGACATCTCAACTGTCAGTCCATCGAGGAGAAGCTCAAGATACATCAACAACATCAAGTCATAAAAGAAATGGTAATCACTCAGCAATGACAATAAATATCCAAACAAGAAAGTGAATCATAAAATATATTTCTCTGATATATAAAACTGTTTGATATATACATAGTGTTCTGTACATGACAAAAATGGCTAATCTAGTCTATGCAGGAAAAATAAAGCTAGTCTATGGTACCAAGGATAAGCGGGCCAGCAATGCCAACATGGCGTCTCTCTCTGAATATGGAGGAGCAGCTGCTAATGCAATACCCTCGGCCTCCACACGGCTCAAAACCTCCACAGTCATCTACAGTGTGGCACTGTGGTCATCAATATATGCATTCATCTCGGTAACTAGACTATGAGTATAAGATCGAAGAGCGGTACTGTCGGCAATGTGGAAATCACAGGAAGTTATAGCCTCATCCCTCTCCACAAAAGCTGCGTCCCTAGCAATCAAAGTCTCCTCGATCTCAGCAAAAGCTACATCTTTGGTTGAGCGGATCTCATCTCTCTCTACAAAAACTGCATGTCTGGCAGATTATAACTCCTCTCACTCAATCAATCCGGCATCCTAAGTTGCTTGAGACTCATCTCTCTCAGCCAAAGCTATATCTCTGCCAGACAAGGCGGTCAACATCTGCGCTTTAGCCTGATCTCGCTCAAAGGTCATCCTGAATAGTGAGTCTGCCAAAGCCAGATCTGTCCCTATAGGAATAATCGATGGGTCGCTAACTAAAGCAGCTATCAGGCCTATACACAAGTTATCCTCGGTAGGAGACTCAGGATCCTCCATATGCTCCTCCTCATCTGAATCTGCAATAGAAGCTGACTGAACGAATGCAGCTGATGTGATAGCTACCTCCAACCATATAGAGTACTCCAGAGAACGGTCCGAATGGCTACTGGAGAAATCAGCCCTCTCTCTATGAGTCCAACACTCATATACTCTAATCAAATCGGCAGATGACATAGACGAAGCCAACATCCTCTGATCAGCAGCCCCTTCGAATCGGTGCAGGCTCTAGAACTAATCAAACTGGCCCATAACCGCTAGAGGATGGTAATGGTCACTCCCCTCAATCCCGCTAGGGGCAGATAGTCCATGCCAGATGCATGAGTAATGAAGCTATATGGGGAGGCTAGCCCTGAGCATGGCAAGATCTAGAATGGATGCTCAATATCAGACAGAAATGCTAACCACGTCTCTGCATCATTACACTCCGCAGGCTGAAAGGAGTAAGATGTGGTCTGAAAAATCCCATCGGTCGAATATGGGACATAAGCCATACGTACAGCAAGACCGAACTGCCTCTAAAAAACCCCTCCGGGTGGGTACAACAGTGGGTGACTGACCTCAGCGTCTCAGCCAATATCATTGGGATGATGGTGCTACCCTGTCTAAGGGCCCGAACCACAACTACCAATACCACATCTAGGTGATCCAAGTGTAATGGCATATAGACGTATGCCACAATGCACATCAGCAGAACATCTACCTTGGCCAGATACCACGCCTCTGCTGAAATAATAAAATCCCCAACATGTCGATCGTAGCTGTCAAGCTTACCAAAACGATCAATTAAGAAGTCAATCGAGATCACCCGTCCGAAAATGATCTCGTCCGTGACTACACTTTGACGAAGACCGGTCAACCGTATAAATGGTCTCCTCATGTCACTAATAGCAGTACGGGCGCACAGAAAGTCTAAAGACAAACCAGTAAGCCGCTCATACTCCTCCAGAGTCAGAGTCAGCTCATGCTGTCCAAAATGGAAGACCTATCTCTCGGGTATCCATAAGGGTAAAAGACTATCCACGAACCCATAAGAAACCAAAAAATCTACAAGGGCCAATGAATGCCCCAACATTTGATCAACTGTCCCTCTGGTTGAGAAAGGCAAGCTCTCGTACCACGACCTCAATGATAATGCTACCTCAGACGGTGGTAGATGCTCGATACGGCTAACTGCAGACGACATCATTTGTATCATCGTACCACAAGGCCATCCAAGGGTCAAATCTGAACTCATCTGTCTAAATGCATACACATGATATAATACATGCATTATGACAAATATAAATATGATGCGATAGATAGGAAATATCAAGAGCATATACGATAAACTATCTACTGCGGGCATTATCCCTGTCTGATAATACAAAGCGAAATAAAGAATACAAGAAAATGGGGCACCACCACCCAACTACTAACAGTGGCCTATTAAAATGATGGCACAACCGCCCAAATAGCCAAAACAGTGGTTGACCAAAAGATATAGCTGCCATAGCTATCCAAAGAGATCTAGATAGTCTGCATTCAGGTGGTTAACCTAATCCATCTCCTCCACAGACACAAAGTTGCGGTCATCAATCATGTCTGGGCAGTATAAGGGAGGATCTGCCCCTGTAAAACTGCTGGTAAATGGACCTAAAGAGGGACTCGCTCCTGAGCTGGACGGGTCAAAAGAAGATGCCTCTGACAGATCTCAACCAAGGTGCCTGATAAAAAAATGAGCTCTCTCTAACTCCCGGGTCAGCTCTATAATCTGATCTGAATGAGTGGGCTCCCTGAGGCAAGCTATCCAGTCTGTCATCATCACAGACCCTGGCACCATGTCTGCCATGAACTGGGTGGCACGAGTCTGAGCTCTAATCGTACGAGGACTCCACCAGCTGCTAAATGCCTCTTTGCTGAACGGTCCCTCTGATAGGGTAAAGCAATCTATGCCCACCAGGGGAATGTCTGTCAAATGCAAGAACAACGGCCAATGATGCCAAGCAGGAGGAATAATGGGAATGCAAATCTGCCCTATAATGCTCTTGATAGCATGCTCTCCTAAATAGAGCTCCCAACCTCCCTCTATTAAAAATGGGACTCTGCAGGTCGACAAAGCAAACTCCCAACCAGTGGGGAAGCCTCCCTCAATTCTAACCATCAAAAACTCAAAGGTATACAGCATCCACGAGATCGATCCAGCACTCAAAAGCTCCAGCTGTAGGCGGGAATGGGTGAATCCCTCAGCAACGGGAACCTATATCAAAGTGGAGTGATGCCAACGCCATCCTCTAGGATAGGTCTCCAGACCTAAAGCAGTGACAGGCCGTTGGCAAGGGAGCCTTTCAAATGCCCAGATCTGGCCATGTAAATATCAAAAGTCAGTGACCAAGACTGATAAATATAAATGCAAAAATCAAAAAGGTACAAGAAAGATGTACTCACCAGCAAAAATGGGTAAAACCTTAACCAAACCCTCAGTCAAACCCTCCAAAAGCATGCGCATGCCCCAGAAAAAATAGGCAAAGGTGTAGGAACCCCAATCAAAGTCATTGAGGTGCTCTACATGTCGGGTAGCACTGACCAAGGCGAAGGTCACAGTAGACGAGTTATCTGCCACAAAACAACCCCTGATGATCACCAAAAATAATCACCTCAGAATGCGATCCCTAACCCTCTGATCATCAGGCGGAACCTCAAGCAAAGCCCCGCTATGGGCATCTATACTCAAGAGACCAGATCGAACCGTCTGAGCCTTAAGCGCCGTCACAGGAATGCCCAATAGGGACCGAACAACAATAGGAGTGATGTCAGCCACGACAGGCACTGGCTCACCCTCAAACTCAATGCCGGTGATGAACCTCCAATCCATAGGGGTCATCATCACCTCACAGTCCAGCAAATGAAGGGATTGAGTCTGGTGGAACCAGCACTTAGATAAAGCCCTCATATACCCCCAGGGGCAACGGCGGGGAAGACTGGAGAAGAAAGCCTAAAACCCCCAGCCATCAATGATATTCCTGTAGTCTTGATGTATCATATGGTACAAGGAATGCACGTTAGACCAGTTCCCTCGAGGTTGCGTAAAGTCGAGAACCTGCATCAAAAACCAACCCATGTCAAAAACCTGTTCCCCGAGAATGGCAAAAGAAATAAAAGAATCTAGAGAGAAAAAAACTTCAGGTCATCTCATTGGGGTGAAGAAACCTCGACGGATGACGACTCAAGTCGTCCAACAGCTCTTGAGTCGGTACAACAATGCCAAGAACCTCCGCATGTGGAGCCTGAGCGAGAGCAAGAGCAGCAAAAGCAGCCTGCTCATCACAGACTCTACTAATTTACTAGGCGGTCTAGCAGGACGTGGCTGAGGAATGTCAGAGGCCCTCCTACGTCTAACGCCTAAAACGACTCTGCTGGCACTCTCGGGTCTATCGCGGTCCATCACCTAGACAAAATCTCCAAATCACCTCAGAAAGGGTGTGGTAAGCCTAAAACCTGTGGCTTATTATTTTAAATCAGTACTCTACGCATTTCTAAGTCCTAAAACATGCATGGTCAATCAAAAATACCCAGTAAAGTCAAAACTGCATGTTTTTCAAAAGATAAATCCTAAAACCTGCATGAGTCAGTCAGAAATCCTCAATAGAGTTAATATTGCATGTTTATTAAATGCTCGGGTTTTGAAAAAATTTAGCCAGTCTTTTTTGTAAAATGGACTGTTCGCATGCACTTAGGCATGTCTAGGTGGCCATTCAGTATCACACCTTCCCAAAAACAAGAACAGTTCATATTTGTGAAATAAAATCAAAAGTCAACCTCACATAGTAGCCAAATTGCCATGTGCATTTTTAGTTGAAAATCCAAGCTCACTAAGCCTCAAAAAGGATGAGCAAACTGATCAAAAAGAGTTAAATATGATGTCTCAGAATCTGCATTTTCTTACATCCAAACGTGCATTACAGTAAGATATGCATACATATGAAGTCAAAAAAAATTTAGCAGGTCATATAAGCATATATTTTTCATACATTGCGTCTAAAAGATCCCTACGTGGTTCGCATGCTTTCAACGATAAAAACTTGTGATACAAGGACATAAAACGTTACCTGTGATGCGCTAAACGCGTAGAAACTAACGGAATCAGGAAATGGCTGCCCGAGCTCAGTAGATCTGAAAAAGAGGATCGAATTCCGTTTAAAACTCAAAATAAAACTTTGAAATTATGAAATCCCTCAGCCCAATATAAAGCCACTAGTGGAAGAGGGCCCACCCGCGGCTGCCGCACCTACACCTGCGGCTCCCCAGGGTGGGTCCCACTCCCCTGGGCTTGGTTTGGTTTGAGTTGAAATGTAGTTTATGTGAGCTGCCAAGTCAAATCTAAAGAAAAATTGCTACGCGATTGAGCGGTTTGTCCTGAAATCCTGCGTTTAAGTAGTGTAATCCTGACAGAATGGGGAACACTATGAAAACCTCGATATTCATCCCAGAGCCATATCCAGAGATTAATGATGCAAACTGCAAAAAAACTGCGCGAAAACTAAGCGAAACTGCCAAAAACTGCCATTTTTGAAGTGTCGAGTACTGATCTATGACAGTTCAATCGTTGTCACAACCCAGCGAAGTTTCGGGTACAGTCTGAGTTTAATTCAGCCGTTGGCTCAACCCCAGTAAAGTTTTGGGTACAGACCGAGTTCAATTCAACCATTGGTTCAACCCCAGCGATGTTTCGGATACAGATCGAGTTTAATTCAGCCGTTGGCACACCCCAGCAAAATTTCGGGTACCGACCGAGTTTAATTCAGCTGTTGGTTTAACCCCAGCGAAGTTTCAGGTATAGACCGAGTTCAGTTCAGCCGTTAGCACACCTCAGCGAAGTTTCGGGTACAGACCGAGTTCAATTCTGCCATTGGCTCAACCCTAGCTAAGTTTCGGGTACAGACCGAGTATAATTCAGCCATTGGTTCAACCCCAGTAAAGTTTCGGGTACAGACTGAGTCCATTTCAGAAGTTGGTTCAACCCCAGCAAAGTTTCAGGTACAGACCGAGTCCAATTCAGTCGTTGGCATAACCCAGCGAAGTTTTGGGTACAGACCGAGTTCAATTCAGCCGTTGGTTCAACCCTAGTGAATTGTTGGGTGCAGATCGAGTTCAGTTCAGCCGTTGGCTCAACCCCAGCAAAGTTTCGGGTATAGATCGAGTTCAATTCAGCCGTTGGCTAAACCGCAGTGTAGTTTCGGGTATGGACCGAGTTTAATTCAGCCGTTGGTTCAACCCCAACTAAGTGTCAGGTACAGACTAAGTCCATTTTAGTCGTCGGCTCAACCCCAGCGACGTTTTAGCCGTTGAATCAACCTCCGCGAAGCATCGAAAGTAATTCGATGACGGAAACCATATAATGGTCCATCCCCGATGATGGAATCTGTTATACACATCCTCAAAAGGAGCACCAAGAAGAATTGGTGATTCAACCGCCTATTACAAAATACCGGTGTAAACTATCATCAAGATAGGCATCGGAAGCATCCATTAAGGAGACTCGGTAATCGAGAAATGTCCCTAGCGGAGGAGCCTTTAGAAATGTGCAACAGCACCGACCGAAGGGAAATAGGCCTTGTGAAGAGTACCTCCAGACAGAGAAACCATTGGTCTCAAACCAAGGTAGAATCAATAACATCATCCCCATTAGAATCTATAAAGCTATCGCAGAGGACGTCATCCCCAGCAGAACAAGACGAGAACAATCTGTGATAGCTCAGCTCTGACAAACATGTCAGTGGTTCCCCTACCAGTAACCGTCTGACAGTGCCGCCCCGAAGGCTATCATAAAGGACATCGACAGCACCGATGGGAATCAAACCGTTGGTATCAACCCCAACATAAGCACCGATAAAGGTAAATGATTTGCGATGCGATTTGCGATGCAATTGGCAATGAGAAGTGCGAAATGAGATCTGCGAAAACATTTCAACATTCATTGCATTGCATCATTAGTATCTTATCATATTTCAAGTGTCTAGTAATCTTTATCCTGCTCATTGCATTACATTGCATGAACATGATAAAGAGGGGCATCTATAGCCACTCGAAATTTTGTCTCCCTATTACTAACACTGTAGGAGGGCAAAACTGCCATCAAGTCAACCTCGGTCTCAATACCGGGCTGCCAAATCAACCCCGGTCTCAATACCTGGCAATCAAATCAACCTCAGTCTCAATATCGGGCCATCAAGTCAACGCCGATCTCAATACCGGGACATCAAATCAACCCCGATCTCAATACTGGGCGGTCAAATCAACCCCAGTCTCAATACCGGGCAATCAAATCAACCTCAATCTCAATATCGGGCGGTCAAATTAACATCGATCTCAATACCGGGCCGACAAATAATCCCCGGTCTAAATACCGGGAAATCAAATCAACCCCGGTCTCAACACCGGGCCCTCAAGTCAACCCCGATCTCAATACCAAGCCATTAAATCAACCCTGGTCTCAATACCAGGCCATCAAATCAACCCCGATCTCAATATCGGCCAATCAAATCAACCCCGGTCTCCATACTGGGCCATTAAATCAACCCCGATCTCAATACTGGGCCTTCAAATCAACCCTGGTCTCAATACCGGGCAATCAAATCAACCCCGGTCTTAATATCGGGTCATCAGTCAATCCCGATCTCAATACCGGGCCATCAGTCAACCCCAGTCTCAATACCGGGCAGTCAAATCAACCCTGGTCTTAATACTGGCCCATCAAATCAACCCTGGTTTCAATACCGTCCCATCAAATTAACCCCGGCCTCAATACTGGGCCGTCAAATTAACCCCGATCTCAAAATCGGGCAAATCAAATCAACCCCAGTCTCAATATATGGCCGTCAAATCAACCCCGATCTCAATATCGGGCAATCAAATCAATCCCGATCTCAATACCGGGTCATCAAGTTAATCCCGATCTCAATACCGGGCCATCAAGTCAACCCCGGTCTTAATACTGGGCAATCAAATCAACCTCGGTCTTAATACCGGGCCATCAAATTAACCCCGGTTTTAATACCGGGCCGTCAAATCAACCCCCCGGTCTTAATACCGGGAAATCAAATCAACCCCGGTCTTAATACCGGGCCATCAAATCAACCCTGGTCTCAATATCGGGCAATTAAATCGACCACGATCTCAATACTGGGCCATCAAGTTAACCCCAGTCTCAATATCGGGCCATCAAATTAATCCCAGGCCATTAAATTAACCCCGATCTCAATACCGGGCCATCAATTCAACCCCGGTCTCAATATCGGGCAATTAAATTAACCCCGGTCTCAATACCTGGCCATCAGGTCTGCCCCGGTCTTAATTCGGGAGGCACATGTCAGCCCCGATCTCGACCCGGGAGGCACAGGTCAGCCCCCGTCTCAACGCAAGAGGTACAGGTCAGCCCCGGTCTCAACCCAAGAGGTACAGAACAGCCCCAATCTTAACCCGGGAGGTACAGGTCAGCCCCGATCTCAACCCGGGAAGTACAGGTCAGCCCTGGTCTCAACCCGGGAAGTTAAGTCAATTTCAAGAACAAACCTGAAGCTCCACAACACCTCCAGAGGAAAACCTGGAATGCCAAGTCAACCTCGGAGACAACACTGAGGACAAATAGACTCGAATGGGATCCAAGTCTTGGAAACAATCCTATGAAGTCAACCGAAGGTCATGCCAACACTAAAGGCAACCCCGAGAGGGGAAAAATGGTCATTTCATCAACTCTAAGCCAATTCGGTCAAACTCGAGCGAACTGATGCCAACAAGGTCAGAACGAACCATAACGATGATCCCGAGTGCTAACAGCGCAAGACAGTTCAACGGATAAACTTTAGGGAATCAAAGACCTGATTATGAACCCGTCTTTTGGGACCCAGAAAATGTTTTATCCCATGTCATTGTGACACTCTCGGCGAGGGCTTTCCAAAAGGGTATCGCACGCCTCAAACGAACGCTTCGATCAAAAGTTAAAATTTTTTTACTTCGACCTCGCGTTGCTCAAAGTGCAATTACTTCGAGACTACAGAACCAAAAACATGGGCCTCACTAGGGGAGCTGCACCTCTACCTGCGGCAGCAGCAAGTAGGGTATAGGCTCCCTGGCCTATATATATGAGGGCACCCCCTCATTTTAAGAATTTCAAAACACTCCGAACCTCTGCCCGTTTGATTTTTTTGACTTTTTTGTGTCTTCTAAACACAAATTTTTTTACTCTAACACCTAGATATACCCACATACTACCACATATAAGAAAATAATCTGTAGATTTGGACGTTTAAAGCCTATGATTTGGCAAAAACCCCGTGTAGCAGTCCATTGTGAGTATTTTTATGATTACAAAGTTATTCTTACTTCTTTGCACTGTTTTACACATACATATCAAGTTTCGTTTTCTAAATATGCCCGGAACTCAGTTCCGTGGCTGTTTTTTGTCAACTTTTGGTATATTTTATACATAAACTCAATTTTTGGCATTTCTACAACTCAGATTGACGATCCGTCGTTTCCAGTAGCTTTGCCATACTTGCATCATCGTTTTAAGCAACTTCGTCAGACTGGGTTATCTTCCCAGTCCGGGTTTGGCTTTTTTTGTGTGTTTATTTAACTATTTATATACTAATTTTTCAATTCTGTCAAGCCCGGATGTCAAATCTGAGGTAGTTTATTACTTTTATATATATATATTTATGCATATATAAGTAACTTTCACCACCACTGGGTTCTCTTCCTAGTCTTGGTTGACTACATTTATATCTATATATATATATATATATATATATATATATTTATATTTCAATTTGGCATGGATTATTCTGTGGCCTTTTTACTGCTTTTATGTATAAATATGCATATATAAGCAGCCTTCACCACCACTGGGTTCTCTTCCCAGTCTTGATTAACTACATTTCTGTACATTTACATTTCTGTTTGGCCTGGATTATTCTGTGGCCTTTTTACTGCTTTTATATATAATTATGCACATATAAGCAGCCTTCACCACCACTGGGTTCTCTTCCCAGTCTTGGTTGACTACTTTTCTGACAATATGTATATATGTATATATATATGTATATTTCAATTTCAGTCCGGGCACATGCGTAAAAACCCATCGCCTTTTTTTTACTGTTTTTCTATATATATTTCAATTCTATCCAGCTTGGATCATTCCGTGGCTTTTATACAGCTTTTACAAATATATATATATATATATATATATATATATATATATATATATATATATATATATATTTCGATTCTAGTTCGGGCACCGGTGTGAAAACTCATCGCCCTTTACAGCTTTCATATATACATATAACTGTATATATATTGCTTTACTCACTTTTATTAAATTGTTGCTTTAAATATTCATTTTATATGAATCAGCACTGACATATCTGCGGGTAAACTAGATTTATTTAAATCTCACCAACTCTAGCTTTCAAATGGTTCAAAACATGTCCAGACTGAACCGGGGAGCTAGAATGGCTGAGATTTATTTAAATCTAGGCATTTTTCAAGTTTCAGTTACAAAAGCAACCTCGCGTCCCTTAGATCGCTATCTAGTGTGAACGAGACACTTTGACCAGGTGCGAACCAGGATTTACTGAATGAATTCTCGGTTCTGGAGATATTTGGGATATATATCTATTTCTGTACAAATTTGAACTGTGCAGGTTTATTGGCTACTCATATGTGAGCCTAGGAATTATGGGATTCATGATCAAACTGATTAGAATCTTATTCCCACGATGGACAAACTCTACTTTACAAATGTACCTTACCAATTTTTCTACAAAAATATACATACAAAAAGACTCTAAAATGGTTATCCGGATTTAAGGTCTCAAAATAATGAGAATAATGGTTTGCCGTGTCAGAGTCCTTCTGATGGCTTTCATGCCCATGAAGAGACCGACACTTGTATATATTTTTTTGGTCGAGGATGCTTCGCAGCCCGACAAATCACCATTCAAATGCAAGTTTTAAGGCTATAAAGAAACAAATTGAAGTATCAACAGGCTTCAATTCATATGTTAGCGTAAGGGTTAGATAACCAGCACTCAAAACATCATTTTCAATTCAATCAAAAGAAAAGCTTTTGCAAATCAAATCAAGCACTTTTGCAAATCAAATCAAAAACTTTTGTGAATCAAATCAAACCCTTCGTATATAGGTTTAACGAAGCAAAGCACTACTTTTAATCAATCAAACATAGGGCCAATTTTTAAAATAGCATTCACACACGCATTTCAGTTTGAAGGAAAATATTGAAAAGATGTGGTACCGTGTTTACACGGGACTCGTGGGGTGCCTAACACCTTCCCCACACTTAACCAAGCCCTCGAGCTCAAACTTTGTTTTCAAAGATCAAGTTTCGACAGTGTCCAGCAATTGGGCCACTTTCAAACAAAATTCGGTTGAGTTGGTACAGCCATTTCAAATCTACCAACTGGCGACTCTGTAAAACGTTCGATCGTCGACATGATACATGTTGGCCTTTTCCTAAAAAACCCTTCAAAACCTTTTTCACAATAAAAAGAATAAGGGCAGAGATAACTTAGGAAGAGAGAAAGATCCGGGTTGTGACCCGACCCGTGAATTTTTTTCCCGACGTCGACAACCATCATACCCCCTGGTTTTTAGAGTCAAAATCAACAGGCAGCTCCTCATCAAGAGAAAAAGGCAGATTTGGAGGAGATACTAGCAAAATATATAACAGGAAATGAAGCGGCAATGAAAATTCAAGCGGCTGCGATCAAGAATCTAGAAACTCAGATTGGACAGATTGTGAGTGCGTTAAATAATTGACCCCAAGGGACCTTGCCAGGTGATACAAAAAAGAATCCTAGGGGAGGTCATGAGCAATGTCAAGCTCCACACTGCGGAGTGGGAAACAGCTAGCCGAGCAGGATTCAGAGAAGCCGACTATGGATAAGCAAGTTGAGACAAGTGTAGAGGAAATAGTGGAAGGGAAATCAGGTGAAAAATCTGCGAAAAAGGAACAAGTGGTTACACCAATAGTCTACCCACCACCACCATTTCAACAATGGATCCGAAAATAGAAATTGGAGAAACAGTTCACCAAGTTTCTGGAAGTGTTCAAAAAGCCACACATCAACATCCCTTTCACGGAGGCATTAGAGCAGATGCCTAGTTATGCCAAGTTCATGAAGGATATTTTGTCAAAGAAAAAGAAATTAGAGAACTTCAAAACTGTGGCACTAACGGATGAATGTAGTGCGATATTGCAAAAAAAGCTTCCACCAAAGTTGAACGATCCAGGTAGTTTCACCATCCCATTTAAAATAGGGAGTTTGGCCTTCAACAAGTGTCTTTGTGATTTAGGTGCTAGTATAAACCTTATGCCACTTTTAGTTTATACTCAGTTAGGTTTACCGGCACCTAAACTGATAAATATTTCCCTACAGCTGGCGGACAGATCAGTAACATATCCATAGGGAATTATGGAGGATGTTTTGGTAAAAGTAGACAAGTTTATCTTCCCAGCGGACTTCATCATATTAGACTATGAAGAGGATAAGGATATTCCAATAATCCTTGGGCGACCATTTTTGGCAACCGGTAGGACTCTCATCGACGTTCAGAAAGGAGAATTGACCATGAGGATGCAAGATCAAGAGGTAACCTTCAACATGTTTAAAGCAATGAACTTCCCTAAAGAGGATGAGGAGTGTTTCCGGATGGACATTATTGACAAAATGGTGGGTGATGAATAACATCGGATACTGAGTACCGACCCTCTAGAATCAGCATTAATGGGAGACTGTGATGAAGATGAGCCAGAGTTATTAGAATATCTGCAGTTATTAGAGGCACATCCTAGAATGAAATGATTCAAGTTACCTTTTGAGCCATTGGAATCAACAGGAACTTCATTAGCAAGGATGAAGCCATCTCTAGAGGAACCACCGGCATTAGAACTCAAACCCTTACCCAATCATCTCTGGTATGCGTATTTGGGTAATTCATCTACTTTACCTGTTATTATTTCATCTGCATTTAACGAACTGCAGGAAAGTAAAATATTAAGAGTTCTAAGGGAATACAAGCCTGCTATTGGATGGTCTATCGCCGACATCAAAGGAATCAGCTCGTCATTCTGTATGCACAAGATTCTGATGGAGGAGGATGGCAAGCCAACAGTGGAACAATAGAGGAGGCTTAACCCACTCATGAAAGAGGTAGTGAAGAAGGAGATCTTGAAATGGCTGGATGCTGGAATTATCTACCCCATTTCAGACAGTGCATGGGTGAGCTCGGTTTCGAAGAAAGGTGGTATGCAAGTAGTAAAGAATGAAAATAATGAATTGATACCGACAAGGACACTGACAGGATGGAGGGTTTGCATAGATTACAGGAAGCTGAATAAGGCGACCAGGAAGGACCATTTCCCCTTTCCTTTCATTGATCAGATGTTGGACAGACTAGTTGGACATGAGTACTACTGCTTGTTAGATGGTTATTCCGGATATAACCAGATCGTTATAGCACCGGAGGATCAAGAGAAAACAACGTTCACATGCCCGTATGGCACCTTTGCCTTTAGAAGGATATTATTCGGCCTATGTAACGCACCGACAACTTTTCAGCGATGCATGATAGCTATCTTCTTAGATATGGTGGAGCGAAGTGTCGAGGTATTTATGGATGACTTTTCAGTATTCAGGGAATCTTTTGACAGGTGCCTCAAAAATCTAGTCATGGTGCTGAAAAGATGTGTTGAGAAGAATCTGGTGCTCAACTAGGAAAATTGCCATTTTATAGTCCAAGAGGGGATAATACATGGACATAAAGTTTCTAGAAAAGGTTTGGAATTAGACCGAGCTAAGTTAGAGACAATTGAAAATCTGCCACCGCCGACTTCAGTAAAGGGTATTCGGAGTTTTCTTGGTCATGCTGGATTTTATCGCCGATTCATTAAAGACTTCTCAAAAATCACAAAGCCACTTGTAGATACTCAAAATTTCCTTGCCCTGTTACAAACACTGTAGGAGGGCAAAATTGTATTTTCAACTCAACCCCGGTCTCAATACTGGGTTGTCAGCTCAACCCCGATCTCAATATCGGGTCATCAAATCAACCCCAGTCTCAATACTGGGCCATCAAATTAACCCCAGTCCCAATATCGGGCTATCAGTTCAACCCCGGTCTTAATACCGGGCCATAAAATCAACCCCGATCTCAATACCGGGCCATCAGTTCAACCCCGGTCTCAATACCGGGCCATCAAATCAACCCCGGTCTCAATATCGGGCCATCAAATCAACCCCTATCTCAATACCGGGCCATCAAATCAACCCCGGTCTTAATATCGGGCCATTAGTTCAACTCCAGTCTTAATACCGGGCCATCAAATCAACCCCGGTCTCAATATCAGGTAATCAAATCAACCCCGGTCTCAATATTGGGCCATCAAATCAACCTCGGTCTCAATACCGGGCCATCAAATCAACCCCAGTCTCAATACCGGGCCATCAAATCAACCCCAGTCTCAATACCGGGCCATCAAATCAACCTCGGTCTCAATACTAGGCCATCAGTTGAACCCCGATCTTAATATCGGGTCATCAATTCAACCCCGATCTCAATACCGGGCAATCAGGTCAACCCCGATCTCAACCCGGGAAGTACAGGTCAGTCCCGGTCTGAACCCGGGAGGTACAGGTCAACCTCGATCTCAACCTGGGAGGTATAGGTCAGCCCCGGTCTCAACCCGGGTGGTAAAGGTCAGCCCCGATCTCAACCCGATAGGTACAGGTCAGCCCCGATCTCAACCCAGAAGGTACAGGTTAGCCCCAGTCTCAACCCGAGATGTACAGGTCAGCCCTAGTCTCAACCTAGGGAAGTACATGTCAGCCCTAGCCTCAACCCGGGAGGTACAGGTCAGCCCCGTTCTCAACCCGTGAGGTATAGGTCAGCCTCGGTCTCAACCCGGGAAGTCAGGTCAACTTCAAGAACAAACCTAAAACTCCACACATCTCTAGAGGAAAACTTGGAATGACCAAGTCAGCCCTAGATACAACACTGAGGACAAACAGACACGAATGGGATCCAAGTCTTGGAAACAACCCCAGAAAGTCAACCGAAGGCTATGCCGACACTGAAGGCAACCCTGGGAGGGGCAAAATGGTCATTTTACCAACTCCAAGCTGATTCAATCAAACTCAAGCTGAATTGATGCCAACAAGGTCAGATCAAACCATAATAATGGTCCCAAGTGTAAACAGCGCAAGACAGCTCAATGAACAAACTGCAGGAAATCAAAGACCTGGTTATGAGCCCGTTGTCTTGGACCCGGAAAATGTTTTATCCCATGTCATTGTGACACTCTCGGCAAGGGCTTTCCAAAAAGGTACAGCACGCCTCAAACGGACACTCCGATTAAAAGTTAGAATGTTTCGACTTCGACCTCGCGTTACTCGGAGTGCACGTACTTTGAGACAACCAAGCCAGCCACATGGGCCCCACCACGTGGAATCGGACCTCTACCTGTGGCAGCAGTAGGTAGGGTGGAGGCTCCCTGACCTATATATATGAGGGCACCCCCCCTCATTTTCATAATCAAAAAAAAGCTCCGAACCCATGCCCGTTTTGTTTTCTATCTAATTTCTTGTCTTCTAAACCCAAATTTATTCACTCTAACACGTAGATACACCCACATACTACCACATATCAGAAAATAACCGGTAGATTTGGACGTTTAAAGCCTACAATTTTGCAAAAAGCCCGTGTAGCAGTCCATTGTGAGTATTTTTACAAACAGCAAGTCAATACTACTTCTTTGCACTTTTACACACTTTCATATCAAGTTTTGTTTTCTAAATATGCCCAGAACTCTGTTTCTTGGCCGTTTTCGTCAACTTTTGGTACATTTTAGTACCTAAATGCATTTTTTGGCATTTTTACAACTCGAATTGACGATCCGTCGCTTCTAGTAGCTTCGGCATACTTGCATCTTCGTTTTAAGCAACTTCGCAGGACTAGGTTATCTTCTCAGTCCGGGTTTGGCTTTTTTGTATTTATTTAACTATATATATTCTAACTTTTCAATTTAGTCAAGCCCGGATGTCAAATCCGAGGTAGTTTACTTCTTTTATTTATATTTATGCATATATATAAGCAACTTTTACCACCACTAGGTTCTCTTTCCAGTGTTGGTTGACTACATTTCTATATATATATATATTTATATTTTAGTTCGGCCTGAATTATTCTGTGGTCTTTTTACTGCTTTTATATATAAATATGCATATTTAAGCAGCCTTCACCACCACTAGGTTATCTTCCTAGTCTTGGTTGACTACTTTTCTGTACATTTACATTTCAATTCACCCTGGATTATTTTGTGGCCTTTTTACTGCTTTTATATATAAATATGCATATATAAGCAGCCTTCACCACCACTGGGTTATTTTTCTAGTCTTTGTTGACTACTTTTCTGTCTATATATATATATATATATATATATATATATATTTCAATTTTAGTTCGGGCACAGACATGAAAACCCATCGCCCTTTTTACTACTTTTCTATATATATTTCAATTCTGTTCAGCCTAAATCATTCCGTGGCTTTTATACATCTTATATATATATATATATATATATATATATATATATTTCAATTCCACTCCGGGCACCGGTGTGAAAACCCATCGACCTTTACAGCTTCGTATATATAACTATATATATATATATATATATATATATATATATTGCTTTACTCGCTTTATTAAATTGTTGCTTTAAATATTTATTTGATATGAATCGGCACTGACATATCTACGGACGAACTAGATTTATTTAAATCTCGCCAACTCTAGCTTTCAAACAGTTCAAAATGGGTACAGACAAAACCGGAAAGCTAGAATGGCTGAGATTTATTTAAATCTAGCATTTTTTCTAGTTTCAGTTACAAAAGCAACCTCGCGTCCCCTAGATCGTTATCTAGTGGGAACGAGATGTTTTGACCAGGTGCGAACTAGGATTTACAGAATAAATCCTCGGTTCTGGAGATATTTGGGATATATATATGTTTCTGTACAAATTTGAATTGTACAGGTTTATTGGCTACTCATATGTGAGCCTAGGAATCGTGCGATTCATGATCAAACTGATCAGAATCTAATTCCCACGATGGACAAACTCCATTTTATAAATGTACCCTACCAGTTTTTCTGTAAAAATGTACATACCAAAGACCTTAAAACGGTTATCTAGGTTTAAGGTCTCAAAATAATGACAATAATGGTTTGTCGTGTCAGAGTCACTCCGATGGCTGTCATGCCCATGAAAAGACCGACACTTGTATATTTGTTGTGGTCGAGGATGCTTCGCAGCCAGATAATCACCGTTTAAATTGTGCCTTAAGGAAAAAATGATAAATTTAAAGTATCAATATGCTTCAATTCCTATGTTAGCGTAAGGGTTTGATAACCTGCTTTCAAAAAACTCATTTTAATAATCTTATCAAAGAGATGCTTGTACAAATCAAATCAAAGACTTTTTACAAATCACATCAAACCCTTCGTAAATAGGTTTAACGATGCATAGACATGCTTTACATCAAATATAGGCCCAATTTTCAAACAGCATACACACACACACTTCAGTTTTTAAAAGAAAATATCGAAAAGATGCGGTACCGTGTTTACACGGGAGTTGTGGGGTGCCTAACACCTACCCCACACTTAACCAAGCCCCCGAGCTCAAAACTTTATTTTCAAAGATCAAGTTTCGACAGTGTCCAGTAATTGGGCCTCTTTCAAACAAAACTCGGTTGAGTTGGTACAACCATTTCAAATCTACAAACTGGCAACTCTGTAAAACGTTCAATCGTCGGCATGATACATGTTGGCCTTTTCCTAAAAACCCTTCAAAACCTTTTTCCCAATAAAAAAGAGTGAGGGTAAAGATAACTTAGGAAGGGATAAAGATCCGGGTTGTGACCCGACCCGCGGATTTTTTCCCGACGTCGACAGGTGGCGACTCTGCTGGGGACAGTAGAGGGCTTAGGCCGCGTTCAAATCTTTTAGAAATTTCACTTTCAAAACTACGTATGTATGAATGCTGCGTCTTTACATTGAATGAATGCATGAATGCTGCTTCTTTACATTGAATGAATGTTTTCCTGCTTTTTTAGTGCTTCACACCCATATTAGTGCTTCGCACCCATGTCATCATATGTATAACGGTGAGACACGATGTATGTGAATGTATGTTGTGTGATTCCTCCTTCGAGAGGCAAAACCCGTTGGTGATAAGTAATGTCTCTGGGGACGGCTTAGTCTTTGGGGCTCATGAAAATGCACCACCCAGATTCGCTCCAGTTAAAAGATAGGATTAATTTTCCCTCTAGTAGATTGCGATGATCTGGGGACCTTCATGCCAAAAAGTCGCGAGAGTAGCCTAAGATAGGTCAGCCTCTGATTAACCAAATCCGATGGGAAGCTTCTTCATGCCTTCCTCTTTCAATTCAATGTCAAGTTTTCAATTCCAAATGTAAAAGAGAACAATGTAAATATCATAATAAAAGATTTACATTTCCTTGTCATATACATCCTATCATGTTATCCTGTCATCAAAATAAATGACCTCTGTTTTACAAGATAAGATTAAAAACCACATCATGGCATGCATCCTATCCCTACCTACCTCAAAAAATTGATACGCCTACATTTTGTTGTAGGTGAAAAATTGGTCCTGTCACTAGATCTAAGTCTAAGAAAGCACTACGTCCATCTACGGACATGACTTCAAGTGCTCAACCAGAATCCACCCCTGTATCTAGGGAAGAGTTTGAAGGACTGAGAAATCAGATAGCCGAATTGGCTAATTTTCTAAGAGAACAAAGCAAGGCCCTTAAAGGGAAACAAGCCCAAACTCACACAGAACCGAGAACACTTGGTGGTAGTGGTGGCAGTCAAAAGACAGAAAAGGCCGAGACTTAGATTCCTGGACCACAAAACTAGGACACAACTAACAAAATCCCTGAAATCACTACCCTTAGAAAAGAACAGGAAGCTGGTGACATCGTGAAGAAAATACAACAAATGGAGGAAACTCCCCGGTCTATCAAAGGGACTGGGGCATTCGGCAGTGTTAATTACTCTAACCTCTGTATATTCCCCGGGGCTCGTTATCTCAAAAAGTTTTAAGTCCCCAATTTTGAGAAATACGATGGATTGGGAGACCCTTATACCCATCTAAAAGTATTCATTGGAGAACTCGGATCCTATGTAGAGGACGAGAAACTTCGAATGCAATTATTCCAAAAGAGTCTAACTGGAGAAGCTAGAGCCTGGTATGCCCGTCTGGACAACTCTAGGATTCACAGTTGGGAAGAGTTGGCCTATGCCATCCTCAGTCAATATAGCTTCCAATCTTAGCTGGCTCCAGACAGATACTAAATAACCAAAATTAAGAAAAAGAACACTGAATCATTCAGAGAGTATGCCCAATGATGGAGGCGGGTTGCAGCACAAGTCACCCCAGCCATGACTGAGTCTGAGATAGTCATGACCTTCATCGATATCCAAGAAGCTCCATATTACGAGAGGGTCCTAGCAAACATCAAAAAACCATTTTCTAAAATGATCAAGCACGGTGAAATGGCAGAAATGGGGCTCAAATTCGAAAAGATAAAAGATCTAACCGCCCTCGAAGCTGTTGCTGAACATATATAGTCTGGAAATTACGGGAGTAATCCTCGGAGGGTACACAAAAAGAAAGATGAAGAAGCTTCCTTAGTGTTATAAGGACATAATCAAAGAAGCGAGTCAAACAGTATGCCTATTCAAAGGAGGAACTATACCCCTTTCCAAACTCCTGTACAGCCTTCAAACCCTCCATTTCAAAAAAATATGGAGGCCAAGCGTCGAAGAACTTTCACCCCTCTAGGGGATTCACTTGAGAAAGTGCTAAAGCTGTTGACGGCACAGAAGAAGATTGTCCAACTCCTTCCCCCAACCAACACTGGTGGACGGAATTTCAACCCAAGCAAGAAATGTGCTTATCATTCTGGATCTCCAGGCCATAACACTCAAGAATGTTGGTCTCTCAAGCACAAAATTCAAGACTTGATTGACAACAGAGAGATTGTGGTAACAAAACCCGAACAACCGCATGTGCAGGACAATCCTCTCCCACAACATAAAGAGGAGAATGTCAACATGATCAGCACCACAAATGGAGAAGGATCTAAATATCTCCGTTATGTGGGAGAGTTAACTCCATCCAGTAACAGTAGCCCAGACAGTTGGGAAGTCTCAGAAAGGAGATTCCTGATAGAGCAAGAGATAAAGTATATCAAGGAACAAATCGAACAATTAGCAGAGCTGGTCGTCTATCAGCGTCAAATAACCAGAAAGTTGATAAAACGGGCCAACCAGTCAGACGTCGATCGCCCTCCCACACCGAAAATCAAACCCATGAGGGATCACTACTGGCATCATGAGCATGAACCCTAGGCCGACAAGGTGGCCAAAGAGGAAAATGTCTAAACTAGTAGGAAATTCTTATTTCAAAGGAATTTCACTAACCTGAACCAGTCAATGGAGGAAATCCTCCAGATGTTAATCAACAAGGGAATGGTTGCAGATTTATTACCTCCACTAAACCCTCGATCCAGAAAATTCAAGCCTGACCAAATCTGTCAGTACCACTCTAATTCACCCGACTATGATACTGAGGATTGTTGGGCACTTCGTAACCTGATTCATAATATGATTGAAAATGGTGACTTGGTAAGAGGGAATTGGGATTATGGCCTCCCAGATGAAGACAATCTCTTTATTCCCACTGCGTGGAATCAGGATACAGTAGCTGTTGTGTCTCGTGACAATGAACCAACACTCACACCCTTGATACTGCAGGGAAAAAGGGGTCAAAGAAACATAAAATCCTGCAAAAGTGGCCGCACCTGAGCCTTTAATCTTTCCCTTCAGACCTCAGTACCCAGTTATTAGTCTGAAGAGGGCCCCATGGAACTATGGGAACGACGAAGGTTCTACCTCAAACCACATTCCCGTTGTACCAAAGGAGAATCCATTGTACCTGCCTCAGCGGGTGATCAAACCAGTCATCAAAGCCAAAGTAAAGGTGACCGATGAGAAAGTCAAAGAATTCCTCAACAAGATGGGACACAATGAAATTAAAATAGTGCAGAGCTTGAAGGATGCACCCAAGTAAATTTCCATCATCGATCTGGTCTTATCATCGATGAAGCATCGTGATATTCTAGTGAAAGTATTGGAAGAAGCCCATCTGCCAAAGACAGTGGATACTGAGAAATTCCGTCACATGGTAGAACACATTTTTAATAACAATGTGATATTCTTCACTGATGATGATATTCCTGCAGAGGGAACGGGCCATCGTAAGTCCCTGCAAATAGCTGTGATGTCTTTCGAGTATGTAATCGGAGGTGTGCTCATAGATGAAGGATCATCCCTCAACATCTGTCCCTACGATACCTTCGAAAGAATGAAGATCAACCCGAACCGGATCAAAACCAGTCATGTGGTCATCCGGGCTTTCGATGGATCTCGTCGACAAGCTATGGGGGAAATAGAGCTTCCTTTGAAGATTGGTCCGCATACTTTCTATGTGTCCTTTTAGGTGCTCAACATCACCACTGGATACGGCCATGGATCCATCAACAGCTCAAATACATTATCAATGGCAACCTAATCACGGTCAATGCCAAACCAGAATACCTTGTCTATATACAGGAAGACATGCCAGTGATTACCCTGGATGCAGGGATTGAACCTACAAGTTTTCAATCCCTGGAGGTGAATGATACTCAGTATCTACCTATCGAAGCACCATCCCTGAAACCAAAGGTCTCCAACGAAGTTATAACAGTGGGCCAGGAAATGGTAACTTTGGGTTTCCAACCTAGAGAAGGGTTAGGAAAGAATCAGTAAGGTATCTAGAGTCCAGTACAAATCCCGAGTCAGACTAGGAGAGCCAAATTGGGATTTTCATACAGGGCAAATTATAGGAACCCGCATAAGCATCCCAAGGCTCATGCTTCCACCACACTGCTGCCAAGCCTCACTAATGCCGGATGGGCAAAACCAATAAGGAAGAACCCAACTATGGTATCAGCCATATTATTTCCTCCAATTATACCTGTCAAGGAAAGAAAAGCCCTCAAGCCTGAGGCGGATAGCAAAAAGGGGAAAGAAAAGATCATGTACGAAGGACGAGACCCATTTGCTAACATGCGGATTATCATAAACTACGAGGGCATGAATGATGAGATCCCAGACAGCGACGACGAGGAGCAGATTCAAATTCCTCGCATCAAGAAGGAAAAAGGGGGCAGTTCAAAGCAAAACTCTGGCCCTATTATAAAGGATGCCTCAGTCGTTATCTGAGACGAGACAGAGGGTCACAATTCCTTGATCCTCCCTGTTCATGAGAATCTAACCCTGGATAACTGGAGCAGTGCCCCTGCCTCAGTTGAAAAGGGTAAAGGGACAGAGAGTCCGTCTGCCATTTAAACATGCTTTCATTTACTGCCTACTTTTGATTGCACAGCTATAGTAGTAACATTTGACATGCCAAATGCTTTGTATATTTAAGAAGTTGTAAATATTAAAATAAAAGCATTTTTGTTTTTAGGACTCAAGCATTAGATGTGTTTGTCCTTGCTGATGAGATGCCAACCTATCACAGTGACTGCAACTTTAATATAGAACTGAACTTCGACTTGATGGATATTGAGCAAGAGGAGGAAAATGACTATGAGGTGCCCGAGGAGATCAAAGAATGGGTCAAAGACAAACCCAAACCAAACCTCGACCAAACCACCACTATCATTATAGGAACCTCCGAAAACATCAAAGAAATTCAGATAGGCTTAGACCTCAACCAAGACCAAAAAGCCGACCTGATCGAACTCCTAACACAATTCTAGGATGTATTTATATGGTCACATAAAGACATTATTGGCCTGTCCACTGACATTGTTATCAATCGAATGCCCATCAAAGATGGATTCAAGCCAGTCAAACAAAAGCTCAGACGATTGAAACCTGAATGGAGTCTGAAAGTCAAAGAAGAAGTTGTTAAGCAATTCAAAGCCAGGGATAATCATAGTATCGACCTACCCAGAGTGGCTTTCAAACATAGTTCCTGTGCCTAAACCCGGAGGGAAGGTACGAGTATGCGTGAATTACTAGGATTTGAACAAATCCTGTCTCAAGGGAAATTTCCCAGTACCTTTCATCCACATATTGATAGACAATACGGCACAGTATGGCATGTATTCCTTTGTAGATTTCTTTGCCGGTTACCATCAGATCATGGTTGTTGAAGAGGATCGGGAAAAAATAGCTTTCATCACTCCCTGGGGAACCTTCTGCTATAGACGATTGTCCTTCGACCTCATCAATGTCAGAGTCA
Organism: Panax stipuleanatus; assembly: GCA_020205555.1. Lineage (NCBI taxonomy): Eukaryota > Viridiplantae > Streptophyta > Magnoliopsida > Apiales > Araliaceae > Panax > Panax stipuleanatus. Next base: position 107,287,009 of record CM035124.1, read on the forward strand.
CGTATCAGCGGGCCATGATGGCCATTTTCATGACATTATGCACAAGGAGATAGAGGTTTATGTGGTTGACATCATCATTAAATCCCGAAGGGAGGATGATCACATCGACCATCTCAGGAAGCTGTTCAATAGGTTGCGTAAGTACTCAAGCTAAATCCCGCCAAATGTTCTTTTGGCATCAAAGCAGGCAAGCTGTTAGGATTCTTGGTGAGTAATTGAGGCATCGAGCTAGACCCTACCAAGATCAAAGCCATCACTGAGAAGTCAATACCTCAAACAGAGAAGGAGATACGTGGGTTCCTGGGAAGGATCAATTTCATAAGCTGATTCATTTCCTAGCTCACAGCAACCTGTGAACCCATCTTTAAGCTACTAAGGAAGAATTCCTCGACCAAATGGAACGAGGATTGTCAACGAGCCTTCCTTGCCATCAAGAAACAGCTGATCGAAGCACTGGTTTTGGTACCTCTGAGGGATGAAATTCCCCTGTTCATGTACTTGTCCGTCAATGCCAACGCAATGGGCTGCATGCTAGGACAGAAATATGATAGTAACAAAGAAAGAGCCATCTACTACAGCAGCAAAAGATTCAGCAGTGGTGAACAGAAATACACCCTGATCGAGAAAATATGTTGTGCGATAGCATGGGCCGCAATAAGGTTACAACATTACCTCCATGGGCACACGACCTACCTCATATTCGGCATGGATCCGCTGCAGTACGTGTTTAACAAGCAAATGTTAAATTGTCGACTGTCTGAATGGTAGTTGATCCTACAACAGTTCGACACTCTCTACGTAACTCAAAAGTCAATCAAGTCAATGCATTGCAGATCAATTAGCTGAAGCACCTGCAGGAGGGTTCGAGCCCCTAAAGACTTATTTCCCGAATGATGGGATCATGATAATTCAACAACTCTAGTAAGAGAATACAGTCCAACCATAGAAAAATGTATTTCAATGGAGCAGTAAATGTGACACCCCCAAATTCCAGGACCACCACTTGGTCTCTCGAATTCGGTTCATCACGTGCTCATGGTAATACATCGCAATAATGATAACTAAATATCAAACAACCACAGCGGAAAATCTATTCTAGAATAATTTACAATGATTTATTATAATTATTCCCCCAAGTCTCGCAACCTACAGTACTTAATAGATTACATAGCAATATCAATTAACGACTTGTTATATAATCTAACTTAAGCTTAAACATAAACAAATCCAGTCTTACTACATCATCTTCACACAATATTAATATATTTGAAACATAACAGACATAAGCTAGTTGGTAGCCTTGCCCTTGCCCTTATCAATGCCCGAAGGTTCGCCATGCTCTGCCTTAACTGAAATGTTTTAGGGAAAGCAAGAATGAGCACAAATTGCCCAGCAAGTAATATACAATAAGGGTGAATAATAAGATTCTCAATTCTCGAAAGGGTATAGCAAGGTTTGATAGCTCAAGAATAACAAGAATATCAACAGTTCTCAATAACAGTCGCTAAGGACAGGATATGATTCAATAATAAGTCAATTCAAGATTTTAAATAACTGAATACTGAGCAGTCACTAAGGACTATGAACTTCTACTAGAATTGACAGTAATAAACTAAAAATCCAATAAAAACAGGTACAACAGGTGATCAGCCTAAAGTACCATCGTTATGCATAACAATCAATTATACTCAAGTGTGCACGTCGGTTCTCCGACAATTATATATTCCCTTCAAAGAAGGTTGTTCTTCTCAGTCAAATACAAGATCCCGCACCAATCAATTAGTTTGGGTCGCTTTTCAATAATATAAGTCTAGCCGAATCAAATGGCATAGACACTTTCACAATATTCAAGAACAATACTAAGTTCAACATGTATAATAGCTTTAATGAATTAAGAGTTCAAGTATGCTAATTTAATTCAACGATTTAGTAAGAAACTAGTTCACAATATACAAGGATAGAATACTTGCACCGTAAAAGAGTGTAAGTTAGGAAATTTGCCTTTAGCGTAGTTTATCCACGTAAAGTAATTCAACACTTTTGAATCCTATTTATAGTGTATTATAAGTATAGGATTTTCATTAGTCATTTATGCTCACATATGATATGTAATTTTAAACGCACCCATAAACGTTTAACTTAGTTGCATACTATACACATACTTCATCATATACTTTTGCGTACATATAGCACATTTCAGTTTACATGACGTTATGAAGTCATCACCTAGTTTTTAATCGTTGCTTTATAGTCCCCAAATACCTTTTGGACTTATCCCTGGGAAGTTTATAATCAAACATTCAATTTTATCACTTAGCATGCCTCTTAACACATTTCTTAGCATACTGGTCATATATTACAAGTTAAAGTAATCGCATAAGCTAACTGTCAAAAATCAGATCAACAACTAGCTCAATTCTGATTCCAGACTGGCGCAGCTGCGCCATGGCTAAGCCTAGGGCCAGCGCAGCTGCGCAGCCTTCTGGCCAAGCCAAGGCTGGGCTGTGCCTTATGGTTTCTGTCCGGTCATGCAAGCCAACAACACCACATAGCATATAAACATATTAAAAGATACTTTTATGTTTGTACAACCTTTCCTCGTTTCAAATATACATGCAATAGATTCTAAGTTAACACTTTCAATAATTTAAAGCCATTCAAGGATACGTACTCATAAGGTCTAACATGCTCGCTTTTTAAACACTTAAAATGTTCACATAACTTGTAGTAAACATGTTCATGAGTTTTCATATCACATATATGCAACTATCATTATCATTAGTTTGAAAACATGCTTTATTTACGCAAATTTGGTTTCACTACATGTAACATAGTAGGCAAACAAGAATGATACCTTAGCAAGTCTACAAGTTCTATCAAACATATTCATAAGTATCGAAATTCAAATCTCAATGTAGCATGTCGACGTTCACGTTCAACATTATAAAATCTATATCCGTAAGTTAATGTGTCCGACATGTATTTCAAGTTTATCCAAACATGCTCCAAAAATCAGAATGTGTGTATGGTCTTTACATGTCAATATCAACCTCCAAAACTTGTATTTTTGTTAAAAAGATGCACTTGTTGTGTTCACATGTTCATATCATATCACGATACATATATACTTAAGTCAATATGTATTTCGTGTGTGTCTAGGTCATACCAATATGTCTCACAAGTCAGAATGTCTAAAATGGATATAACGAATCAACGTCCATTTTGAAATCCTAAGTTTATTTTGAAAATCTATCACTTCATCGTTTATGCAAGCGATCCGAATATAACATGCTCGTTCTAGTTTAACAAGTCAATATATATGTATTAACCATATCAGCATGCTTGTTCTATTTTATTTCATCAACTAACATGTAGCAAACATCAAGCAGGAAACAACAATTCAAAATCTGCAGACAGTGTCCTGCGCAGCTGCGCAGCATACTAAGGCCAAACCGGCACAGCTGCGCCACCCTTGGTTCTGGCCAGACTGCAGTCTACTTCGGCAGACATTATCCCAAATCACAAAATTACTTCACGAAAACTTTTCTAAGCAGCCACATTATGGCTTAAACATGTTTATAAGTCTCTATAGCAACTAAGAACATGTCCTAATCCAATCTAGCATGAATTGAAATCAAAATCAAGAATTGGAAATTTTGACAGTAAGCAAAATATAGAACATGAATGGAGAACATGGAAAGATAATTATACCTCTGTTAGATAATTGAACTTGCTGCTACTTCACAATGCTATTATACTGATATATGTATATGCTCTCAACTTATCAACTCAAATAAAATCTCAGCAAAAGAAATGTGAAGAAACATGGCTACTATTTATAGACGAATTATTACACAGACAATGCAATTATATTGCAAATCAAACTAACAGATGAATGGATTGCATGCTAGATAAGAGGGAGTTGGTAAATGGTTGGTAAATCTCATCATCAAAACCACTCCCCATTGATCATTGCTAGCTAAGCTTGGGAGAAGAATGGGGAGAATAGGCCTTAGCCTTTTTGCCATACACGTGAAGGAGAAGGAGAGTGACTATTATATTGGGACAAGGCCATATATCAGCATTCTATAATTTGTATATATACACAACACTTATGCCAAAATATGTTACATGTATATATACTATATAATTAGGCCACAATTATAGTTACAATGTAATTCTAATGATACTAACATGGATTCACATAATGTAATAAGTGTGAATTGTGCACATATAATTCATGTACATTTTTATCATACTGCTATAATTTAATCGGATGTTATCACATTACATTATCTCATGTATTATTAAATTGTTCACCATATATTCATGATGTCTCACTTTATTAAAATTAATAGTTTACAATATGTTCATGATATATTATACAGTGTATTCCCACATATTTATTGTCACATCAGTATTATCATGCATTCATAACATATAGTTTTAACATAATCGCATTATGCTTCATGTAATATATGGTTTCTATGTGTAATATATTCGCATTGCATTATATAACATAGTTTATGTATATACATGCATGGTCACACTTAAGTGTCTCTCTACACTATATAATATAGTTGTATTCCATATACTTTATATATTCAAATATTGCACATTTGCACATATCAATTAATATAATCTTATTATATTAATCACTCACTTATTTATTTTATTATTCATAATGTCAAATAAATAAACTATTTATCTCGTTGATTAATTGACAATAATATTAATTAATTTATTCATCATTGACTATTAATTATACCAAATTAATAATCATAGGATTAATTATCACATTAACAAATATAAATCTCAGCACAATTATAAACAAGTGGATTATGATTATTATATTTCTTGCAATAATAATCACGTATTATTAATCAACCATAGTTAATATCCCACAACAATCAATTAATATTCTCTAATAACAATTAACAATTAATTAATTGTTCACTTAAAAATTCTTCGTTAATTAATATAATTATTAATATTTCCCATCACTGTGCCACACTAGGCTCTCAACGAGTTTATCGTAAACTCCACATTTTTCTCAATTGTCATAGATATTCAATTTAATATAATTGAATTAATCATTCTCATAACACAAAATCATTTATATTCAAATAAATTCTCATTTTCATTAATATAATTATTTAATAATATTAGGAAATTCTCGGGTATTACAGTAAACATGGAAGGAGCCGGAGCTGGGGCAGTTATTATCACTGGTACAAGAGAACAATATCATATGGCTACCAAACTTTAATTTGGCAACACCAACAACACAACCAAGTATAAAGGCTGCATAATGGGGTTAAAACTAGCCCAATCCATGGGTATCAAACATTTACTGGTCTTTGGAGACTCTAAGTTGGTCATCAAATAAACCACTGGGGCATATCACACCCAAGAATTGCATTTGCTGCCTTATCATCTATAGGTCATAAAAATATCCTTGGAGTTTGAAGACATAACCTTCAGCCATATTCCTCAAGGTAGGAATGACTTCGCTAATGCATTGGCAACCTTGGCGTCCTTAATCTGCATATCCGATAGGAGTGGGATTCCATGCATCAAATTTATAATTCAGAAAGCCCCGACATACAAAAATTACATTAGAGAAGTATCAGAGGAAATACCTCCTGTCAATCAGCCTTGGTATCAAAACATCAAGGAATATCTACGAGATGGATCTACACCTGTTGGAGCAAGTCAATCCGAGCGAAAGCGGATTCACAAGATGGCTATGAAGTTCTATCTAAGCGGAGATGCCCTCTACAAAAGAGATACTGGAATAGGCCTATTAAGATGCCTTGACAAAGATCAAGCGCAGAGATTGATGGATGAAGTCCACGGTGGAGTTTGTGGTCCACACATGAGCGGTCATCTGCTAGCCAAGAATATATTAAGAACAGGGAATTATTGGATCTCTCTCAAAGTTGACTGCGATGATCATGTCAGGAGATGCTTTCAATGCCAAGTACATGGAAATGCCATACACGCTCCTTCGAATGAGCTACACAACATGAGTTTGCCATGGCCTTTCTCCATATACAGAATGGATGTGATCGGCCCAGTGGAACCCAAAGCCGGCAATGGTCATTGATTCATCTTCACCATGATCGATTACTTTACCAAATGGGTTGAAGATGCCTCTTTTCCCAAAGTCACAAAAGAGGTCATCATTGGTTTTATCAGAAATAATGTCATCTGTCGATATGGACAATCGGAGGTGATCATATCAGATAACGCCAAGAACCTAAACAATCAAATAATGAAAGAACTGTGCAGCAAGTTCCACATCAAGCATCTCAATTTCGTCATCTATCCGCCCAAGATGAATGGTGTTGTCAAAGCGGTCAACAATAACATTAAAAAGATCATCCAAAAAATGTTCGCCAATCACAAAGAATGGCCTGACCTGCTGCTGATAACTATGTTAGCAAACAGGACGTCAATGCGCACCTCTACTAGGGCTACCCCCTATTCATTAGTCTATGGCATGGAAGCAGTCCTTCCAATAGAAGTAGAAATGGAGTCCTTGCGAGTGTTGATCAATGCTCAGATAAACGAAGGTCAGTGGTTGCAAGACCGGTGCCACCAATTATCCCTGATAGATGCAAAGAGGGCTACAGTCGTTTTCCACGGGCAGTTGTATCAGCAAAGGATTGCTCGATCCTACAACAAGAAAGTTCGAATATGGCAATTTAAAGAAAATAACTTGGTGCTGAAGAAAGTTTTAGCCAATCAAGACGAAGCTAAAGGAAAGTTCACCCCTAATTGGGAAGGCCCTTTCATTATCAAGGAAGTATTGACGGAAGGAGCTATCAAATTACAAGAAGTTGACGGGAGCGAATTTTCCCAACTCATCAACTCAGACACCATAAAAAGGTACTATATCTGAAACACATGCATGCCCGCATCTTGGTCCTGCGAATCAAATCAGGTTCAATTTTCACTAGGAAGCCAAGAACTACGAATGACCTGATCTCGCTCAACCCGGGAGTACGTAGACAGCCATTTCTGGTGCTGTCAAACCAAATAAAAAACTCAAAACTCATCAAACTAAACTTAAAACCCAAGACAAATACTTATCAAACCTCTCTCACACAAAAAGTGAACTACGAATGACTTGATCTCCTTACACCCGGGAGTACGTAGGCAGCCATTTACGACGTGGTTTAACCTTCATGAAAAAAAAACAAAAACCAATAAAAAACCAATTCCAAGACATCAAAGCCATATGAAACCTAAAAACTATTAAGCTTCCTTGGTCAGTAGGCCCATCTGAGATACTCTCTGACCTCTCAACTGTCAGTCCATCAAGGAGAAGCTCAATATATATCAACAACAGCGAATCATGAAAGAAATGGTAATCACTCAGCAATGATAATACGTATCCAAACAGGGAAGTGAATCAAAAATATATTTCTCTGATATATAAATTTGTTTGATATATAGATAGTGTCCTGTACATGACAAAAATGGCTTATCTGGTATGTGTAGGAAAAATAAAGCTAGTCTATAGACCCAAAGATAAGCGAGCCAGCAATGCCACCATGGCATCTCTCTCTGAAGATGGAGGAGCTGCTGCAAATGCAATACCCTCAGCCTCCATACGACTCAAAATATCCACCGTCATCTGCAATGTGGCACGGTGGTCATCAATATATGCACCCATCTGATAGTAGTGTGCATACAAGCCAATCATGTATGATGATAAAGCACGTACTTTGTAAACAATCTTATTTATTTATTAATAAAATATTCATTTATTAAAGGCATTTAATTATCTACATGTTGCTGTTTTTATAATATGTAAATAACCCATAGTTTTAAGCAATGCTTTTAGAATCATGATGATGATCATGCTAATGAGATCTAAATTCTTAGAAAGTTTTAAAACTAAAATAGTTCCCAATCGTGGGATTACTAAAAAGGGGATTAGTAAATCCGGATAGATTGGTACATATGTTGCTTGCTCATTGGATGAGGATGATTGATCTCATGATCATTTGTGTGGAGACACTAAAGCAAGTATGTAGGTGCTTATTGGAGAATAAGTTCACTGAACGTGATTCGCTATGGAATACCTAATGGAGATTTACTCGCCTGTCAATAGGAATTCCTAATGTGATAGTAGTACAAGTAATCCTTGGACTTGAGATCATCATAGTATCTTGTATGTAACAAATTATACTTTGACTTATTCCTTAAGACCTTTTAAGGCATATATAGGGTATGCTTGGGTATAATGAGTTACATATGGAGATAATGAATGATCAATAAAGAATCTACCACCTCTAGTAAAAGAGGAGATATGTCCTATGTGATTCGTTAAATGACAACCCAGGAATCCTTGGCCAAGGTGAAATGAAATTAGAAAGGAGTTTTTAATTTGCATTATTTGGAGTTGTACATTTTCTAATCGAAATACATATAATTAAATAAAATAAGACTTGACAGTAAATCCATGTTTTATATTTAATTGGGACATTGTATGGTGGAAGGATTGAATTGTATGGTAACTATTAACTCACAGGTTCTTTTATGATTAATGTTGAAATCTATATTATCTGGAAAGTCGTTGATCGCTAGGGAGGCTTATCCCTATTGTAGAATAAATATTATTTATTTAAATAGATTATTAGTTTAATTTATTTATTTAAATAAGATTAAAATTATTTTAATTGATTTATTCACAACCGGTTTAATATGGAGAACCTAAAGGGTCACACCATAAAAGGAAGAATAATTATTTAAGAAGGTAATGGCATAATCGTAATAATGCATTAAGTATAATTAATTTAATCTATGGTGATAGAATAAATTAAATAGCTTAATGTTTATTATTTAATATTTTAGAAATATTAAATATAAATTAATAAGAGGAGTCTTATTAATATTATTACAATTATTATTATTTTAATTTCTAAAGGAGTTTAGTAATTAATTTAATATTTAGTACTCTCATTTATTCCTAATAAGATTAGGAGACAAATTAATTAAATAAATTTAATTAATTATTCCCATGTGGTGGGAAGCCTAAATTAATTAAAAGAGTTTAATTAATTAAAAGAAATCCCATGTCTAATAGGATTAGAAGGGTTGACCAATGTCTATATAAGAGAAGTCTTATAATAGATATTAGATGATGCAATTCTAATTGTTGGAGAGTACTCCTTTTCTATAGAGGATAGAACACTAAGCCAAACACCCTCCTTCTTGATAATTTCTCTTCCTTGGTGGATCACCTCTAGAGGCCAAACACTTGGGTGGCTAACGTTGATCAAAGAAAGAAATCTAACCCAAAAATTCAAGGAGATCACGAAGAACAAGGAGTTGAACTAGTACATGTGGAAGCTTCGTTCTACAAGGGTATGATTCCATAACTTCTTATTTATCGTTTTAAATTAATAATTTGCATAAAGGATGATCCGGGTAATGGTTTTGTAGAAATTTTTTAAACTCTGATATACCATGCTTCCGCTAATTTTTTGCAATTTGATTGCGTCACGATTTCGTACAAACCCAACAGTGGCATCAGAGCCAAATCTTTATGCAATTATTAATTTATTTTTGATTTCATATACATATGGGTATGTATTTAAAATAATTTATTGGGCATAATTTTATTATATAAAATTATATTTTTTAAGAAAAAGAAAGGACTTTTTTTGGGACGAATCACAATTTTTTTTGGGTGCTAATCTTGAATTCTGCAAAGAAAAGGTGTTGTCTCTTTCTTACTCCAAAAAGAAGGTGACCCATCAGGAAAGGACTTTTTTAATAAACCTGCAGGACTCTTTTAATAAAAGAAGGTGACTTCTTTTTAAAAAATAAATATGATATATTATATATTATATTCTAAATAATTTTATAATTAAAATAAAGAGTTTATTTTAATCTTGAAATTGGATTTCATGCAATTTAAAATTGCCCATTAAATGATACTCATATATATATGGAATGTTTTAATTCATGAGATGAATATTTATTTATTGATATATATGGTGATATGTATGAAAATAAATGGGGATTGATTATGGACTATTTGACCAATGTGATTGGATTTTATTTTAGTTGAATGCTTGAATGAATGGGTTTTATTAAATGGGGTCTGCGTACCTCGTCTTCTCTAATTTTTTTTTCTTGATGTAAAATTCTATCTCCCTCCTATGTACTTCCCCTTGACTGTTGATCAAGGTTTCTATTTAAATTAAATAGTTTAATGTAATAAGAATAGTTAGAATTATCTTGAAGAAATTGGAGACCAAGGAGCAAAGAGCGCGTGAAGACCCGTTTGTATGGAGCTCGGATTTAAATGTAATAGTTATATTTAAATTTAAATTCTTGCACTCCTAGGTTTGACCTTTTGGTTCACTTGGTGGCTCTAGTGAACCAAACTAGAATAAAAGTCCATAATCAATCCGGGTAGAATATAGTATTCTATATTGCATGCTAAATATTATATATATTATATTTTATGCAAACATGCTTCGCATGTTTAATAAAATGACGCGTATTTTATATATATATGTGCATGCGCGCTAAACAAAGATGAGACTAATAATAACAAATCCCTCAAAGAAATAATATTAAGTCCGAAGTGTTCAAATGATATTTGGAATATCGAACGTCGCCTTCTAGCATGATAAATTAATAGAGTATTAGATATTTAATATGAGCTTGTTGTGCTATCCACAAGGCGAGTATTGCGTATTTAAGATGTTAATTAATCACATTTGATGCTTATCAAGAAAATTGAACGATCTAGTCTTGTTGTGCTATCCACAAGGACGAACATTTTTCTTTTTTGAATTTATGAAAGTGCTAGGCTGGACTTAACTTAAATTATTTTAGTTCGGATGTGCACACACTTGACCATTATGATTTAAGAGGCAAAATAAAAGGAATTACATGGTGATGTAATTGACAAGAGTTGTCTACCTATTTATTTGTATATCGCTTGTTGTGCTATCCACAAGGTTATATACATTTGAAATGGGATCCTTATTCTCACTAACAAATCTTTAATTAGATGTTGCCGAACTATATAAGTGAGGGTAATATAGTTTGATAAAAATAGTGGGAGATACCAATTTAAAATAAAGACCTAAATTTATTTTGGTATGCAAAATTAATAAAATGAATGTTTGCTAAAATGTTGTTTTTCACATGCAGAATTTTAAAAATGTCAAAATCACTAATCTCACTACGAAGCATACTTGATGCAAACAAGCTTACCGGGCCGAATTATGAGGACTGGCTAAGAAATTTGAGAATTGTTCTCACTGCTGAAAAGATTTCTTATGTCCTAAATTCAACTGTCCCTGAATTTGTTTCAGAAACAGCCTCTGAGGAAGAGATTGTCACTTTCAATAAGTGGCAAGATGATGCATCTGTGGCTCAATGCATCATGCTCGCATCCATGAATAACGAGCTTCAGCGTCAGCACGAAAAAATGGATGCTCCTGCTATGCTACTTCACCTCAAGGAGTTGTATGGTGAACAGAGTAGGACTGCTAGATATGAGATATCTAAGGAGCTCTTCCGATCTCGGATGACCGAGGGTACTGCCGTCGAGACTCATGTCCTGAAAGTGATCAATTTGATTGAACGCCTTGGACAACTTGGGTTCGTCATGGATGGGGAGTTGAGTCAAGACTTGGTCTTGCAGTCACTCCCTGAGACCTTCTCGCAGTTTGTGGTTAATTTTCACATGAATAAGCTAGATGTCAGCTTGCCTAAGCTGCTTAACATGCTTAAAACTGCAGAAGGTCACTTCCCATCCAAGAAGAACCATATCTTGATGGTGGATTCTTCCAATAAAAGGAAGAGACCTAAGGTATCTTCTGAAAAGAAGAAATCCAAGAAGGCTAAGGGAAAGGGGAAAGAAAAGGAACAAAAGAAACCTGAACCAGCTAAAGGAATGTGCTTTCATTGCAACGAGCCGGGTCATTGGAAGAAAAACTGCAAGAAGTTTCTGGCAGACAAGAAGCTTGGAGAAGCTTCGACTTCCAATCAAGGTTTGTTCATGATTGAAATTAATTTTTCAGAAAGTCAAAATTCTACTTGGGTATTGGATACCGGCTGTGGTTCTCACATATGTAATAATGTGAAGGGACTGGTCAGAAGTAGAAAGCTGAACAATGATGAGGTGATCCTACGAGTAGGGAATGGAGCAAAGGTTGCTGCATTAGCTGTAGGAACTTATTATTTAGCAATGCCTTCGGGCAAGTCCATTTATCTTAATAATTGTTATTATGTTCCGAATATTATTAAAAATATTATTTCAATTTCTGTATTGGATATGGAAGGATTTAACGTTGTTATAAAGAACAATAGTTGTTCTATTTATAAAGACGATATTTTATATGGTATTGGAAATTTGCGAAATGGACTTTATACACTTGACTTACAAGAAAATATATTTCAAATTGAACAAACTAAGAAAAGGAAAAGAGATGATATTAATTATACCTACATGTGGCACTGTAGACTCGGTCATATCAATGAAACAAGATTATCCAAGTTGCATAAAGATGGGCTCCTCGAGCTATCCGATTATGAATCATATCCAACTTGTGAATCTTGTCTCATGGGTAAAATGAGTAAATCTCCTTTTAGTGGAAGAGGAGAAAGAGTTACAGAGTTGTTGGCATTGATTCACACAGACGTTTGTGGACCTATGACAACAAGTGCACGGGGTGGGTATTCTTATTTTATTACTTTCACTGATGATCACTCAAGATTTGGATATGTGTATTTAATGAAATACAAGTCAGAATCATTTGAAAAGTTCAAAGAGTTCAGAAGTGAAGTAGAGAAACAAACGGGCAAGAGTATAAAGATACTTCGATCAGATCGAGGTGGAGAATACTTAAGCGGTGAGTTTCTCTATTGTCTCAATGAAAATAGTATAATCTCACAATGGACTCCTCCAGGTACACCACAGTTAAATGGAGTATCTGAAAGGAGAAATCAAACACTGTTAGACATGGTTCGATCCATGATGAGTTTTACCGACCTTCCAATTTCCTTCTGGGGATATGCCCTAGAAACGGCTGCATACCTACTTAACAAGGTACCTACCAAATCCGCCCCAAAGACTCCATATGAGATGTGGAAGGGAAGGAAACCAAATCTTAAGCATGTTAAGACTTGGGGTTGTCCAGCTTATGTCAAAAAGTTTGAACATGATAAGCTACAGACTAAATCCGAAAAGTGTAGATTTGTGGGATACCCTAAAGAAACTGTAGGGTATTATTTCTATCATCCAACTGATCAAAAGGTGTTTGTTGCGAAACATGCTGCCTTCTTGGAAAAGGAGTTTATCCATGAAGGGGTCAGTGGGAGTAAGATATATCTTGAAGAAGTTCAAGAACCACAAATTACCACGGATCAAAGTCAGGTACCTGACCAAGTAGAAGAACCTACTATGCCACACCCTGTTCGTAAATCTGGGAGAGTACCGAAAATACCTGAGAGGTATGGATTCGTTATAAAGGATGACGATGAGGTACACATCATGAATGATGATGATCCATTGAATTACGAACAGGCTATGAGTAATAAAGACTCAGGGAAATGGCTAGAAGCCATGAAATCCGAAATGGACTCCATGTATGAAAACAAAGTATGGACTTTGGTTTCACCACCTGAAGGCATTAAGCCTATTGGGTGTAAATGGGTCTTTAAAAGAAAGACTGGAGCGGACGGCAAGGTAGAGACCTATAAGGCCCGACTGGTTGCAAAAGGTTTCAAACAAAGACAAGGAGTTGACTATGATGAAACCTTTTCACCAGTAGCTATGCTCAAGTCCATTCGGATTTTGCTTGCGATTGCAGCTTATAACGACTATGAGATCTGGCAGATGGACGTGAAAACGGCCTTCCTCAATGGAAAACTTGAGGAGGATGTGTATATGACACAGCCAGAGGGATTTGTTTCAAAGGTTGGAATAAATCAAGTCTGTAAGCTGCAACGATCCATTTATGGATTGAAGCAAGCTTCTCGTAGATGGAACATTCGTTTTGATGAGACAATCAAAGAGTTTGATTTTATCAAAAATGACGATGAACCATGTGTGTACAAAAGGTTAGTGGGAGCGCAGTTTCATTCCTTGTATTATATGTTGATTATATAGTACTGATAGGGAATGAAATTTCTATGCTAAAATCAATTAAAATCTGGTTATCTAAACACTTCTCCATGAAGGACTTGGGAGAAGCATCCTATATTTTGGGGATAAAGATCTATAGAGATAGATCTAAAAGGATGCTTGGTTTATCCCAAGGAACGTACATTGATGCAATGCTAAAGAGATTTAGCATGGAAGATTCCAAAAGAGGTCTCATGCTGATGAGCCATGGAATACATCTCTCCAAGAAACAGGCCCCAAAGACACCTGAGGAGAGAGACCGTATGAGTAAGATCCCTTATGCTTCTGCAATAGGATCTATCATATACGGTATGATATGTACTAGACCGGATGTTGCTCATGCACTTAGTGTAACGAGCAGATACCAGTCGAATCCTGGAGAAGAGCACTGGAAGGCAGTGAAGAATATCCTAAAGTACTTGAGAAGGACTAAAGATATTTTTCTTGTCTACGGTGGGTCTGAATTAAAACTCGAGGGCTTCACAGACTCAAGTTTTCAAACGGACCAAGATGACAGTAAATCTGTTTCGGGGTATGTTTTTTACCTTAACGGAGGCGTAGTGAGTTGGAAGAGTTCCAAGCAGCAAACAGTTGCTGATTCAGTGACAGAGGCAGAGTATATAACTGTAAGTGAAGCTGCAAGTTGATGTTTTAGATGAAAAGTTCATTACAGAACTAGGAATAGTTCCTAAGTCTCATCTTGAATCTAAACATGTGTTGCGGCACTTTGATTAAACAAATCATTGAAAGAGGAGAGTGTAGACTCTCAAGACAACATTGCAGATCCATTAACTAAAGCTTTAACACAACAGCAGTTTGATCGTCACTTAGAGAAGATGGGTATGAGATACCATGGCGATTGGCTTTAGTGCAAGTGGGAGATTGATAGTAGTGTGCATACAAGCCAATCATGTATGATGATAAAGCACGTACTTTGTAAACAATCTTATTTATTTATTAATAAAATATTCATTTATTAAAGGCATTTAATTATCTACATGTTGCTGTTTTTATAATATGTAAATAACCCATAGTTTTAAGCAATGCTTTTAGAATCATGATGATGATCATGCTAATGAGATCTAAATTCTTAGAAAGTTTTAAAACTAAAATAGTTCCCAATCGTGGGATTACTAAAAAGGGGATTAGTAAATCCGGATAGATTGGTACATATGTTGCTTGCTCATTGGATGAGGATGATTGATCTCATGATCATTTGTGTGGAGACACTAAAGCAAGTATGTAGGTGCTTATTGGAGAATAAGTTCACTGAACGTGATTCGCTATGGAATACCTAATGGAGATTTACTCGCCTGTCAATAGGAATTCCTAATGTGATAGTAGTACAAGTAATCCTTGGACTTGAGATCATCATAGTATCTTGTATGTAACAAATTATACTTTGACTTATTCCTTAAGACCTTTTAAGGCATATATAGGGTATGCTTGGGTATAATGAGTTACATATGGAGATAATGAATGATCAATAAAGAATCTACCACCTCTAGTAAAAGAGGAGATATGTCCTATGTGATTCGTTAAATGACAACCCAGGAATCCTTGGCCAAGGTGAAATGAAATTAGAAAGGAGTTTTTAATTTGCATTATTTGGAGTTGTACATTTTCTAATCGAAATACATATAATTAAATAAAATAAGACTTGACAGTAAATCCATGTTTTATATTTAATTGGGACATTGTATGGTGGAAGGATTGAATTGTATGGTAACTATTAACTCACAGGTTCTTTTATGATTAATGTTGAAATCTATATTATCTGGAAAGTCGTTGATCGCTAGGGAGGCTTATCCCTATTGTAGAATAAATATTATTTATTTAAATAGATTATTAGTTTAATTTATTTATTTAAATAAGATTAAAATTATTTTAATTGATTTATTCACAACCGGTTTAATATGGAGAACCTAAAGGGTCACACCATAAAAGGAAGAATAATTATTTAAGAAGGTAATGGCATAATCGTAATAATGCATTAAGTATAATTAATTTAATCTATGGTGATAGAATAAATTAAATAGCTTAATGTTTATTATTTAATATTTTAGAAATATTAAATATAAATTAATAAGAGGAGTCTTATTAATATTATTACAATTATTATTATTTTAATTTCTAAAGGAGTTTAGTAATTAATTTAATATTTAGTACTCTCATTTATTCCTAATAAGATTAGTAGACAAATTAATTAAATAAATTTAATTAATTATTCCCATGTGGTGGGAAGCCTAAATTAATTAAAGGAGTTCAATTAATTAAAAGAAATCCCATGTCTAATAGGATTAGAAGGGTTGACCAATGTCTATATAAGAGAAGTCTTATAATAGATATTAGATGATGCAATTCTAATTGTTGGAGAGTACTCCTTTTCTATAGAGGATAGAACACTAAGCCAAACACCCTCCTTCTTGATAGTTTCTCTTCCTTGGTGGATCACCTCTAGAGGCCAAACACTTGGGTGGCTAACGTTGATCAAA
The DNA here is from genome assembly GCA_020205555.1 of Panax stipuleanatus. Taxonomy (NCBI): domain Eukaryota; kingdom Viridiplantae; phylum Streptophyta; class Magnoliopsida; order Apiales; family Araliaceae; genus Panax; species Panax stipuleanatus. The sequence continues at coordinate 107,303,671 of CM035124.1, forward strand.
GAAAGAAATCTAACCCAAAAATTCAAGGAGATCACGAAGAACAAGGAGTTGAACTAGTACCTGTGGAAGCTTCGTTCTACAAGGGTATGATTCCATAACTTCTTATTTATCGTTTTAAATTAATAATTTGCATAAAGGATGATCCGGGTAATGGTTTTGTAGAAATTTTTTAAACTCTGATATACCATGCTTCCGCTAATTTTTTGCAATTTGATTGCGTCACGATTTCGTACAAACCCAACACCATCTTGGTAACCAGACCATGAGTATAAGACCAAAAAGTAGTACTATAGGCAATGTGGAAATCCCGGGAAGCTATAGCCTCATCCCTCTCCACAAAAGTTGCATCCCTAGCAATTAAAGTCTCCTCGAACTCCACAAAAGTTGCGTCTCTGGCAGATCTAATCTTTTCTTACTTAATTAATCCTGCGTCCTGAGCGGCTCGAGACGCATCTCTCTTCGCCAAAGCTATATCTCTGCCAGACAAGGCGGTCAAGATCAAAGCTCTAGTTTGATCCCTCTCAAAGGTTATCTAAGCTAGTGCTTCCGCTAAAGTCGGATCTGTCCCTACAGGAATGATCGGCGGATCACTGACTAGTGCTGCTGTCAAACCCATTAATAACTCATCCTCGATAAGAGACTCAGGATCCTCCATAGGCTCCTCCTTGTCTGAATCTGTAATCAAAGCTGACTGAATGAATGCAACTGATGTAATATCTGCCTCCAACCATGCCGAGTACTCTGCAGAACGATCCAGATGGCTACCGGAGAAATCAACCCTCTTTCTGTGAGTCCAACACTCATACATTCGAATCAAGTCGACAGATGACATAGACGAAACCGACATCCTCTGATCAGCAGCCCCCTCAAACTAGTGCAGGCTCTAAAACTGATAGAACTGGCCCATAACAAGCAGAGGATGATAAGTAGTCACTCTCCGCAATCCCGCTAGGGGCAGATAATCCATGTTAGATGTATGGGTTATGAAGTTATAGGGGAAGACTAGCCCTACGCACGGTAGAATAAAAACGGATGCACAATATCAGACATAAATGTCGACCATGTCTCTGTATCAGTACACTCCACAGGCTAGAAGGAGAGTGACGAGGCTATCTCATGGGTGAAATAATACCCCTGATATCTAAAAAACCCAATTGGTCGAATATGGGACATAAGCCATACATACAACAAGACTGAACTGCCTTTGAAGAACCCCTCCGGGTGGGTAATACAGTGAGTGTCTGACCACAACGTCTCAGCCAATATCATCTATATGATAGTGCTACCCCTGTCTAAGGTCCCTAACCATGACTATCAACCCCACATCTAATTGGTCTAAACGTAACGGCATGTAGACGTAGGATACTATGTACAACAGCAACATGTCTACCCTGGCTAAATGCCATGCCTCTGCTAAAAAAATAAAATACGCGGCATGTCGATCATAGCTGTCTAGCTCACCAATAATATTAATCAAGAAGTCGATAGAGATCACCCGTCCAGAGATGATCTCATCCCTCACCACGCTCTGGCGAAGACCTGACATCCGTGTGAACGGTCTCCACATATCGTTGATCGCTATCCGAGTGCAGGGAAACTCTAATGCTTAACCAGTAAACCGCTGATACTCCTCAAGAGTCGGCGTCAACTCATGCTATCCAAAATAAAAGACATGTCTCTCGGATATCCAGAAAGGTAAAAGGCCATCCACGAACCCGTATGGAACTCGAAAGTCTGCAAGGGCCAATGAATGCCCCAACATCTGATCAACTGTCCCTCTGCTGAGAAGGATAGGCTGCTATACCATGATCTCAAAGATGAGGCCACCTCAGATGGTGGCGAATGCTCTATGCGACTGACTGCCGATGACATCATCTGTATCACCGTATCACAAGACCATCCAGGGGTTAAATCTGCACTCATCTATCCAAATGCATACATATGACATAATACATGCATGATGATAAATATAAACATGATGCGATAGATAGGAAATGTCATGAATATCTAAAACAGACTATTTACTGCAAGCATCATCCCTCTTTGATAGTACAAAACAAAAATGAAGAGTACAGGAACATGGGGCACCACCACCCAACTACTAACAGTGGTCTATCAAAATAAGGCACAGCCGCCAAATTGCCAAAACAGTGGCTGACCAAAAAATATTACTGCCATAGATATCCAAAAAGATCCCGATAATCTATGCTCAGGTTATTAATCTGATCCATCTCCTCCGTGGACACAAAGATGCGATCATCAGGCATGTCTGGGCGATATAAGGGAGGATCAGCCTCTGCAAAACTGCTAGAAAATGGACCTGAGGAGGAGCCTGCTCCTGAGCTTTACAGGTCAAAAGAAGATGCCTTTGATGGATATCGGCCAAGATGCCTGATAAAAAAGCGAGCTCCATCCAACTCCCAGATCAGATCTGCAATCTGGTCCAAATGAGTAGGCTCCCTAAGGTAAGCTATCCAGTCTGTCATCATCACAGACCCTGGCACCATGTCGGCCATGAACTGGGTGCCATAGTCTGAGCTCCAATCGTGCGTGGGCTCCACCATCTACTAAATGCCTCCTGGCTGAACATGACCTCTGATAGGGTGACGCCATCTATGCCCTGCATGGGAATATCTGTCAGTGGCAGGATCAACGGCCAATGATGCCAAGTAGGAGGAACAATGGGAATGTGGATCTGACCCGTAATACTCCTGATAGCACGCTCTCCCAAATAGAGCTCCCAGCTTCCCTCTGTTAAAATTGGGACTCTGCGGGTCAATAATGCAAACTCTCGACCAATGAGGAAGCCTCCCTAGAATCTTACGGTCAAAAACTCGGAGGTATACGACATCCGGGATATCGATCCAGATTTCAAAAGCTCCAACTATAGGCGAGCATGGGTGAATCCCTCAGCAACAAGGACCTTCGTCAAAGTGGAGTGATGCCAATGCCGTCCTCGAGGATATATCTCCAGACCTAAAGTAGTAGCGGGCCGTAGGTAAGGAAGCCTCTCAAATGCCCAGAACTGGCCATGTAAAAATTAAAAGTCCTTAGTGACCAAGACTGATAAATGTAAATGCAGAAATCAAAAATGTACAAGAAAGATGTACTCACCAGTAGAAACGGGTAGAACCCTAACCAAGCCTCCGTCAAACCCTTCGAAAGTATGCGCTTTCCCCGGAGAAAATAGGCAAAGGTGTAGGAACCCCAATCAAAGTCACTAAAGCGCTCTACCAATCGGGTAGCGCTAACCAGGGAGAAGTACATAGTCGATGAGTTGTCCACCACAAAATAACCCATGATGATCACCAGAAACAATCACCTCAAGATGCGATCTCTAACCCTCCGACCATCAGGCGGAGGCTCAAGCAAAGCCCCATTCTTGGCATCTATAATAAAGGGACCAAATCGGACCGTTTGACCCTTGATCGCCATCGCAGGAACTCCCAGCATGAACCGAACGGCAGTAGGCGTGATGTCAGCCACGACAGGCACTGGCTCACACTCAAACTCAATGACGGTGATGAACCTCCAATCTATAGGGGTTATCATCACCTCACAATCCAGCAAATGAAGGGACTGAGTATGGTGGAACCAGCGCTCAGACAAAACCCTCATATACCCCCAGTGGCAACAACAAGGAAGAATAGAGAAGAAAGCCTGAAACCCCCAGCCATCAATGATATCCTTGTAATCCTGATGCAAAATATGAAACAGAAGCCTGCTCATCATCAATATCAATCGGCGGTTCATCCTGAGCTAGACGAATCACCGACTCTACTAGTCTGCGAGGCGGTCGAGCTGGACGTGGCAGAGGAACATCAAATGCCCTCATGTGTCTAATGCCTGAAATGACTCTACTAGCATTGTCGGGTCTATCTCGGTCCATCCCCTGTATAAAATCTCCAAATCACCTCTGAAAAGGTGTGGTAAGCCTAAAACCTGCGGCTTATTATTCAAATCAGAACTTTATGCATTTCTAAGTCATAAAACATGTATGGGTCAATCAAAAATACCCAGTAGAGCCAAAACTACATGTTTTCAAAAGATAAATCCTAAAAACGTGCATGGGTCAGTCAGAAATCCCCAGTAGAGTTAAAATTGTAAGTTTATTAAATGCTCGGGTTTTGAAAAAAATTCGCCAGAATCTCCTTTGTAAAACGGATTGTTCGCATGCACACATGCATGACTAGGTGGCCATTCAGTATCACACCTTCCCAAAAATAGGAACAGTTCATATTTATGAAATAAAATCAAAAAGTAAACCTCACATGGTAGCTAAATTACCATGGACATTTTTAGGTTAAAATTCAGGCTCACTAGGCCAAAAAAAGGATGAGTAAACTGATTAAAAAGAGTAAAATATGACTATCTCAGAATTAGAATTTTCTTACATCCAAACATGCATTACAGTAAGATATGCATACATATGAAGTCAGAAATTTTTTAGTAAGTAATATAAGTAAACATTTTTTATACATTGCGTCTAAAACCCCCTACGTTGTTCACATGCTTTTAAAGGTCAAAACATGCGAAAAAATGATGTAAAACATTACCTGCGATGCGCTGAACGCGTAGAAACTGAAGGAATCAGAAAAAGGCTGCCCGAGCTCCGTAGATCTGAAAAAGAAAATCGGATTCGGTTTGAAACTCGAAATAAAACTTAAAGAATATAAAATCCCGCTGCCCAATATAAAGCCACAGGTCGAAGCGGGCCCACCTACGGTAGCCGCACCTCTACCTACGGCTCCCTAGGGTGGGTCCCACTCCCTCGGGCTTGGTTCAGTTTGAGTTGAAACTGAGTTTATATGAGCTGCCAAGTCAAATCTGAAGAAAAATCGCTACGCGATTGAGCGGTTTGTCCTGAAATCATGCGTTTAAGCAGCGTAATCCTGACAAAAAGGGGAACTTTCTGAAAACCCTTGGTATTCATCCTAAACTCATATCCGGGGATCAATAATGCCAACTGTGGAAAATTTGTGTGAAAACTGCAAGAAACTACTAAAAACTGCCACTGTCGAAGCGACGGGTACAGACCGGTGACAGTTCAACTGTTGGTTCAACCCCAGCAATGCGTCAGGTACAGACCGGTGTCATTTCAACCATTGGTTCAACCCCAACAAAGCGTTAGGTACAGACTGGTGATAGTTTAGTTGTTGGCACAACCCTAGCGAAGCATCGGGTACAGATCGATGTTATTTCAGTCGTTGGCACAACCCCAGTGAAGCGTCGGGTACAGACGGAGATAGTTCAGCCATTGGCACAACCTTAGTGAAGCGTCAGGTACAGACCGATGTCAGTTCAACCGTTGGTTCAACCCTAGCGAAGCGTCGGGTACAGATCGGTGTCAGTTCAACCGTTGGTTCAACCCCAGCGATGCGTCGGGTACAGACCGGTGACAGTTCAATCGTTGGTTCAGCCCTAGCGAAGCGTTGCGTACAGACCGGTGTCATTTCAATCGTTGGTTTACAGACCGATTCAGTTCAACTATTGGTTCAACCCCAGTAAAGTGTCGGGTACAGACCAAGAAGTTTAGCCGTTGGTACAACCCCAGCGAAGTGTCGGGTACAGACAGGTGTCATTTCAGCCGTTGGCACAATCCCAACGAAGCGTCGGGTACAGACTGGTAATAGTTCAACCGTTGGTTCAACCCCAGCAAAGCGTCGGGTACAGACTAGTGACAGTTCAGCCGTTGGCATAACCCCAACGAAGCGTCGGGTACAGACCGATGTCAGTTTAGCCGTTGGCACAACCCCAGCGTAGCGTCGGGTACGGACCGATGATAGATCAGTCGTTGGCTCAATTCCAACTAAGCGTCGGAAGGGATCCGGTGGCGGAAGCGATATAGTAATCCATCACCCATCAGCAACTACCGGTGTAAATTATCGACACGACAGGCATCGGGAATGCTCATTGGCATAACTCGGCGGCAACAATGTCAGCCCCAGGCTATCATGAATGACGTCATCCACAGCAGAAAATGACAAAAAATAGTTTGCGATAGCCTATTAACATCATCCCCAGCAAAAAACTAACGTAATCAGTCAATGATGACCCCACCTCCTCCAAAGGTATCTAACACTCTTCACGTATCATTCCATGCGTTACATTATCTTTGCCCCTGCATTTTTAGTGTCTACAAATCTTTATCCTGTTCATTCGATCACATTACATTAACATGATAAAGAGGGACATCTGTAGACACTCAAAATTTCCTTGCCTTGTTACTAACACTGTAGGAGGGCAATATTATATTTCCAACTTAACCCCGATCTCAATATAGGGCCATCAAATTAACCCCGATCTCAATACCGGGCCATAAGTTCAACCCCGGTCTCAATACCGGGCCCTCAAATCAACCCCGGTCTCAATACCGGGCTATCAGCTCAACCACGGTCTCAATATCGGGCCATCAAATCAACCTCGGTCTTAATACCGGGCCATCAATTCAACCCCAAACTCAATATTGGGCCAGCAAATCAACCCCGGTCTCAATACCGGTTCATCAAATCAACCCCTATCTGAATACCGAGTCATTAGTTCAACCCCGGTCTCAATATCGGGCCATCAAATCAACCCCGATCTCAATACCGGGCCATCAAATCAATCCCGATCTTAATATCGGGCCATCAGTTCAACCCCGATCTCAATATCGAGTCATCAATTCAACCCCAGTCTCAATATCGGGCAATCAGGTCAGCCCAGTCTCAACCCAGGAAGTACAGGTCAGCCCCGGTCTCAACCAGGGAGATACAGGTCAGCCCCGATCTCAACCTGGGAGGAACATGTTAGCCCCAATCTCAACCCAAGAGGTACAAGTCATCCTCGATCTCAACCCGGGAGGTACAGGTCAGCCCCGGTCTCAACCCGAGAGGTACAGATCAGCCCCAGTCTCAACCCGAGAGGTACAGGTCAGCCCCAGTCTCAACCCAATAGGTACAGGTCAGCCCCGGTCTCAACCCAGGAGGTACAGGTTAGCCCGGTCTAAACCCGGGAAGTACAGGTCAGCCCCGGTCTTAACCCGGGAAGTACAGGTCAACTTCGGTCTCAACCCGGGAGGTCAGGTCAACTTCAGGAACAAACTTGAAACTCCACAACATCTCCAGAGGAAAACCTGGAATGACCAAGTCAGCCCTAGATATAACACTGAGGACAAATAGATTCGAATGAAATCCAAGTCTTGGAAACAACCCCAGGAAGTCAACCGAAAACCATGCCAACACTGAAGGCAACCCCGGGAGGGGCAAAATGGTTTTTTTATCAACTCCAAGATGATTCAATCAAACTCAAGCTAAATTGATGCCAACAAGGCCAGAACGAACCATAAAAATGGTCCCGAGTGCAAATAGCGCAAGACAGCACAACGGACAAACTGCGGGGAATCAAAGACCTGGTTATGAACCCGTCTTCTTGGACCCAAAAATGTTTTATCCTATGTCATTGTGACACTCTCGGTGAGGGCTTTTTGGAAAGGTACAACACACCTCAAATGGACACTCCGATCAAAAGTTAGAAAGTTTTGACTTTAACCTCGCGTTGCTCGGATTGCACGTACTTCGGGACAACGATGTCCATCATGTGGGCCCCACCACATGGAGCCGCACCTCTACCTATGGCAGCAGCAGGTTGGGTGGAGGCTCCCTGGCCTATATATATGAAGGCACCCCCCCCCCTCATTTTCATAATCGAAAAACGCTCCGAACCTCTGCCCGTTTGGTTTTCTGTCTATTCCTTGTCTTCTAAACCCAAAATTTTTCACTCTAACACGTAGATACACCCACATATACCACATATCAGGAAATAACCAGTAGATTTGGACGTTTAAAGCCTACAATTTGGCAAAAAACCCGTGTAGCAGTTCATTATGAGTATTTTTACGATCAGCAAGTCAATACTACTTCTTTGCACTTTTATACACTTGCATATCAAGTTTTGTTTTCTAAATATGCCCGGAACTCAGTTTCATGGCCGTTTTCGTCAACTTTTGGTATATTTTAGTAATTAAACGCATTTTTTGGCATTTCTACAACTTGAATTGACGATCCGTCGTTTCTAGTAGCTTCGGCATACTTGCATATTCGTTTTAAGCAACTTTGACGGATTGGGTTATCCTCCCAGTCCGGGTTTGGCTTTTTTTGTGTTTATTTAACTGTATATATACTAACTTTTCAATTCTTTCAAGCCCGAATGTCAAATCTGAGGTAGTTTACTACTTTTATATATATATATATATATATATATATGCATATATAAGCAACTTTCCCACCATTGGATTCTCTTCCCAGTCTTAGTTGACTATATTTCTGTCTCTATATATATATTTATATTTTAGTTCGACCTGGATTATTCTGTGGCTTTTTTACTTCTTTTATATATAAATATGCTTATATAAGCTGCCTTTACCACCACTGAGTTATCTTCCCAGTCTAGGTTGACTACTTTTCTGTCCATATATATATATATATATATATTTTAATTTCAGTCCGGGCACAAGCGTGAAAATCCATCGCCCTTTTTACTGTTTTTCTATATATATTTCAATTATGTCCAGCCTGGATCATTCCGTGGCTTTTATACAACTTTTATAAATATTATATATATATATATATATATATATATTTTATTTCCAGTCCGGGCACCTGTGTGAAAACCCATCGCCCTTAACAGCTTTCGTATATATAACTGTATATATATTGCTTTACTCGCTTTATTAAATTATTGCTTTAAATATTCATTTGATATGAATCGGCATTAACATATCTGCGGGCGAACTAGTTTTTTTTAAATCTCGCCAACTTTAGCTTTCAAACGGTTCAAAGTAGGTACAGACAGAATCGGGAAGCTAGAATGGCTGAGATTTATTTAAATCTAGCATTTTTTCTAGTTTCAGTTACAAAAGCAACCTCGCGTCCCTTCGATCGTTATCTAGCGGGAACGAGACGCTTCGGCCAGGTGCGAACCAAGATTTACCGAATGAATCCTCGGTTGTGGAAATATTTGGGATATATATATGTTTCTGTACAAATTTGAACTGTGCAGGTTTATTGGCTACTCATATGTGAGCCTAGGAATCATGGGATTCATGATCAAACTGATCAAAATCTAATTTCCACGATGGTACAAACTCCACTTTACGAATGTACCCGGCCAATTTTTCTGTAAAAATGTACATACCAAAGACCTTAAAACGGTTATCCGGGTTTGAGGTCTCAAAATAATGAGAATAATAGTTTGTCGTGTCAAAGTCACTCTGATGGCTGTCATGCCCATGTGAAGACCGACACTTGTATATTTGTTGTGGTCGAGGATGCTTCGCAGCCCAATAATCACCATTCAAATTGTTCCTTAAGGCACAAAAGATAAAATTAAAGTATCAATATATTTCAATTCCTATGTTATCGTAAGGGTTTGATAACCTGCTTTCAAAAAACTCATTTTAATAATCTTATAGAAGAGATATGCTTTTTCAAATCAAATCAAATGCTTTTACAAATCAAATCAAAGACTTTTTGCAAATCAAATCAAACCCTTCGTATATAGGTTCAACGATGCATAGACATTCTTTACATCAAATGTAGGCCCAATTTTTAAACTGCATACAATCACATACTTCAGCTTTTAAAGGGAAATATCGAAAAGATTCGGTACCGTGTTTACACGGGAGTTGTGGGGTGCCTAACACCTTCCCCACACTTAACCAAGCCCCCGAGCTCAAAACTTTATTTTCAAAGATCAAGTTTCGACATTGTCCAACAATTGGGCCTCTTTCAAACAAAACTCGATTGAGTTGGTACAACCATTTCAAATCTACCAACTGGCAACTCTGTAAAACGTTCAATCGTCGACATGATAAATGATGGCTTTTTCCTAAGAAACCCTTCAAAATCTTTTTTGCAATAAAAAGAGTGAGGGTAGAGATAATTTAGGAAGAGAGAAAAATTCGGGTTGTGACCCGACCCGCGGATTTTTTCCCGACTTTGACACGACTATTCAGTCTTTTGGAAAAGGATGTACCATTCAAATTTGATGAAGAATGTCTAGCGACATTTGAGCAATTAAAGAAGAAGCTAACCACAGCCCCAGTGATCATAGCACCGGATTGGACAATGTCGTTCGAGCTCATGTGTGATGCCAGTGACTATGCAGTAGGAGCAGTGCTTGGACAACTACGGGAGAAATTCTTTCATGCCATCTATTATGTGAGCAAGACACTGACTGATGCAAAGTTAAACTACACAACCACTGAAAATGGATTACTTGCAGTTGTGTACGGCTTTGATAAGTTTCGCTCGTACTTGGTGGGGATAAAGGGGGTGGTTTACACAGATCACTCGGCTATCTAGTATCTAGTTGAAAAGAAGGACGCAAAGCCAAGACTTATTCGCTGGGTTTTGCTCCTCTAACAGTTTGATTTAGAAATTAAGGATAGGAAGGGGACAGAGAATCAGGTGGCTGACCATCTTTCGCGGTTTAGAAATCTGAATCAGGACGAGACAGACAAGGTAGTGATCAACGAGTCTTTTCCAGATGAACAATTATTTTTGATCCACGGCGAGTTTCCGTGGTACGCGGATTTTGTGAATTACTTGGTGAGTAATATTCTCCCACCAAATTTGACACACCAACAAAAGAAGAAATTTTTACACGATGTGAAGTGGTATGTGTGGGATGAACCGTATCTGTTCTGATAGTGTGCTGATAGGATGATTCGGCGGTGTGTGCCAGAAAGTGAAGTAGAGAGCATATTACAGGCATGTCACGCGTCATTATATGGGGGATACTATGGGAGTGAGAGTACGGCCGCAAAAGTACTCCAAGTAGGTTTCTACTGGCCCCCACACTGTACAAAGACGCACACCAGTGCGTGAAAAACTGTGATAGATGTCAAATAGTGGGGAGTATTTCTAAGGGGAATGAGATGCCACTAAACATGATCCTGGAAGTCGAGGTTTTTGACGTATGGGGAATCGACTTCATGGGACCCTTTCCGTCGTCGTTCAGTAATTTGTACATCTTATTGGTAGTAGACTATGTATCGAAATGGGTGGAGGCTATTGCGCTACCAACGAATAATGCGAAAGTTGTATTAAAATTCTTATAGAAGAATATCTTCACCCATTTTGGCACCGCAAAGGCAATCATCAGTGATGAAGGGGGGCCAAAATTAATTCAAAAACGCTCTGGAACTCTGGCCATTTCATTTCCTAGCCCTACTTCTAGTACTCCAAACCCAGATTTTATCACTCTGACACGTTGGTATACTCATATACTATCATATATCAAAAACTTAGCGGTACAAACGGACATTTAAAGCCTATAATTTGGCAAAAAGCCAATATAGCAGTCCATTATGAGTATTTTTAAGATCAGAAAGTTCATATTACTTCATTGGGCATTTATATACTTGCACATTAAGTTTCGTCTTCTGATTATGCCTGGAACTCAGTTCCGTGACCGTTTATTCTTACGTTTACGTACATTTACGTGTTTTTTGACATTTCTATAGCCCAACTTTTAACAGCTTTGATATATATATATATATATATATATATATATATATATATATATATATATATATAAGCCCCTTTTCGGACTGTGTTATTTGGGTCTGGATTTCTACTTCGTGGCTTTTTTATTGATTTAATATATATTAACCTTTTACATTCTAGTTGGGCCTGGATCATTTTGTGGCCTTTTTACTGCTTTTATAAATATATATATATATATATATATATATATTTATATTTCTGTCCGGGCATAGGATTGCAAATCTGTCGCCCTTTACAGTTTTTTATATATATATTTACTTTCTGTCGAGCCTAGACGATTCCATGGCTCTTTTACAGCTTTTATATATATATATATATATTTCAATTCTGTCGAGCCTAGATCATTCTGTGGCTCTTTTACAGCTTTTATATATATTTCCATTTAGTTGAGCCTAGACCCTTTTCGTGGCTCTTTATTGCTTTTATAAATATATATATATTTTTTCATTCCTGTCCGAGCAAAGGATAGAATGTCCGTCGCCTTTTACATTTATATATATATATATCTACATTTCAGTAAAGGCCTAAGAGTGTAAACCCATCGCCCTTTACAGCTTTCGTATATATATAATTATATATATATTCTTTATTCATTGTGATTAAATTGCTGCTTTAAATATTCACTTGACATGAATCGGCGCGACATCTCTTTGGGTGAACTAGATTTCTTTAAATCTCGCCAACTCTACCTTTCAAACGGTTCAAAATAGGTCCAGACGGAACGGAAAAACTAGAATGGCTGAGATCTTAAATCTAGCAGTTTTTCTAGTTTTATTCATTTCTTAAAGCAACCTCGTGGCCCTTAGATCGGTATCTAGTGGGAACGAGACGATTTGGCTACACGCAAACCAGGATTTGACTGATGAATCCTTGGTGATTGCGACGTGTAGATGTAAATGTTGGGAATTGCATATTCAGATTTGATATTGAAATTAAATATAAATGCTTAAGTGTATAGTCCTTAAGAGAATCATTGTACAAGGACTTAGATGATAGATCAAACATGTTAGGTTGATCTGAGCCTGAACGTTTATTAATTATGTAAATGAATGTATAGAAGAAAAGATCAAACTTGTTAGGTTGATCTATTTGAGCTATAAAAGTTAAAGTCTTGACAGAATCGTAGTCTGTCAAAGACAACATTCAAAATACAAGGCAGGATCGTGGAGCTTAAACGAAGAGATTCGGAATCGTAGTCTGCCGAAGGGATTCAAGTCTGCAGAAGACAAGGCAGGACTCATGAAGCTTGAATGACCATATAAGAATCGTAGTCTGCCAAGAGATTCAAGCATATAGAAGTTAAGCCAGAAAACGTGGAGCTTAAGTGATGATATTCTAAATAGGAGTCTGCCGAAGAATCAAGTCTGCAGAGGCCAAGGCAAGAATCGTCGAGCTCAAGTGAAAGCATCAACGAATCGTAGTCTGCCTCAGAAGCCACACTGAGAGTCATAAAGTTGAAAAGCATCTGTCAAGCCAAGATGGGAATCGCAGAGTGCAATCAGAAGTGTGAAGTCTGCAAGACAAGCAAGCGACGAATCGTAGTCTACCGAGAGCTTAAGAGAAATCGGAGTGTGCTCTACGAAGAAGTCTGAATCATGCTGTGCAAAGCCAACACACAACGATTATGTCACAATGACCATAATCGTAGTGTTCCTCCAGTCAACATCAAAGATTAAAGATCTGATGAAGGGAGGAAGAGCAACAAATGAAGAAAGGCTTCTAGCCGTTGACAAAGTGATAGTTCCAATACTTCTATATTCATCCTTAGTCCAAATCGAAGAAGCGTATTGTAGAAGCTAAGGAAAGGACTAAAGCAGCCTGTAGAAAACACCTTTTCAGGTGTTAGGTGAAAGATACAGTCTGCTGTGTCAGTGAGCCAGGCGGCAGAGCAGCAGAAAAGCAGGACGTTAACATCATTGCAAAGAAACGTCTGGAGCATTAAATGAAGCAACGGGAGCATTCAAAATGGCTATTTTTGAAATGGCTCTTTTATAAGGAAATCAGACAAGGATTCAGACTAAGTAAGCAAGACGCATAAAGAAAGAATACATTGAAAAAGCTTAAGAACACTCAACGAGCAACACTACGATACTGAAGAAAACTTGCTTCGCTACTCAGTCCTTTGAAAGACAGAAGCTGAACTGCAACTGAGTAGCACACCTCAACTATCAACTGCAGATCCAAGTGAGATACCAAGTCAGAGGACTTGAAGAGTTCAAAAGTGAAGTACGTGAAGATCTAAGTCAAAGGACTTAAAGAGTTCAGAAGTGAACTAAGAGCAGATCCAAGTCAAAGGACTTGAAGAGTTCAAAAGTGAACTAAGTGAAGTTCCAGGGCTGCTTGCCTTGAAGGGATCTGAGTGATCCAGTTGTAAGAAGATATCCTTAGTGGATTTCCTACTCGTGGAGTAGAAGAGTGGATTAGGAGTCGCGTTGGCTCTAAACCACTTAAAACCCCGCGTCTCATTATCTCTCATTAACTACTACAACTGCTATATCTGTTATAACTATTTATCTAACCTTAACTGCATTATCTTGAAGGGGAATAAAACATATATTCCGCTGCAGTCAGTATCATCAATACTGACTAAGTATTTTAGTCCTAAGAAATTTTAAAATATCTATTCAACCCCCCTACTAGATACATAACGTGCCTTTGGGAACTAACAGTAAATATATTTTATGTGCATATTTGAGATGTGCAGGTTTTCTTGACTTCCCTGTGTGAGCCTAGGATTCGTGGGATTTATGATCAAACCGATCAAAATTTGATTCTCACGATGGACAAACTCCACTTTACAAATGTACCCTGCCAGTTTTTCTGTAAAAATGTACATCCAAAAGACCTTAAAATGGTTATCTGGGTTTAAGGTCTCAACATAGTGAAAACATCTTTTGTCATGTTCGAGTCACTCTGATGGCTGTCATGCCCATGAGAAGATCGGCACTTGTATATATTTTGTGGTCGAGGATGCTTCGCAGCCCAACAATCACCCTTCAAATTGAGCCAAAAGGCTGAAAAGATAAAATGGAAGTATCAACAGGCTTCTATTCCTATGAGAGCGTAAGGGTTTGAAAACCGGCTTTCAAAACATCATTTTAATATCTTGTCTAAAAAGAACTTTTGCAAATCAAATCAAACCCTTCGTATATAGGTTCAACGAAGCAAAGCACTACTTTCAAATAAATCAAACATAGGCCCAATTTCTTCCAGCATTCACACACACATTACAAATAAAAAGGGAAATATTGAAAAGATGCGGTACCGTATTTTCACAGGAGTTGTGGGGTGCCTAACACCTTTTCCACACTTAACCAAGCCCCCAAACTTAGAACTTTGGTTTCAAGATTCAGTTTCGACAGTGTCCAGCAATTGGGCCTTTTTTCAAACAAAACTCGGTTGAGTTGGTACAACCATTTCAAATCTACCAACTGGCAACTCTGTAAAACGTTTAAATCGTCGACATGATACATGTTGGCCTTTTCCTAAAAAAACCCCTTCAAAACCTTTTCATAAAAAGATAAAATAAGTGTAGAAACAAAGCTTAGGAATAGAGAGAAAGATCCGGGTTCCGACTCGACCAGCGCATTTTTCCACCGACTTCGACAGCCGCTATTAGTTCCTCTTCCTCCACTCGACCCTCTAGTTGGCTTCTTAGGGAAATCATGAGCCATGTGATCCTTTGACCAACACGAAAAACAAGCTCCCTTCTTCGGGTTAGAAAAATTCGACGCAATGTGGCCTTCTTGACCACAGTTGAAACACACCCGCTTACCCCTCAAGCAAAATCCAGTGTGATTCTTCCCACAAGTAGCACAAGCTTCAAACTTTCTCTTCTGTTGATTTCACTATTGACTCCCAGCAAAAGCATTGTCATTCCACTTCCTCTTCTGGTTGCTATCACTACCACCAGCTTTATTCTCATTCTCATTCTTCTTCTTCTTCTGATCTTGGTTGTACTTAGTCAAGGCATCGCTTCCACCTTCTGCGTTGATCGCCTTTTCAAGAACTGGTGTAAATGTATTCAGCTGAAACATCGAGACTTTGTTGTACAACCAGGGCTTCAATCCCTGCTCGAACCTCCTCGCCTTTCTACGTTGTAAACCTTTCCAGCTCATTAAACTTTGCGGCGTACTCTGGCACAGACATTGTTCCCTGCTTTAGCTCCAAGAACTAAACCTCCATGGAAGCTAGCTTGTTGGAAAGTACATCTCAAAAAATATTTCCTTGAATCGGTCCCACGTTATTATGCCTTCTCCTCCCCGAGCCTTATTTGCTTGCCACCAATAGCTAGCTTCCGACTTCAACATAAATGTTGCAAAAGTAGTCTTTTGGTCGTTGTTGAACCTGGCAACATCGAAGACTTTCTACTTTTCCATTACCCAAGTCTGGGCCTCGATCGGATTCATGGATCCCTGGAACTCTGGCGGTCCTACGGCTTTGAAATCCTTGAAGGTTGCAACTTGAACTTGCGGCTGATTTGCAAGTGCTCCCGTTAGTAGATTTACCAGTTGCTGAACTGGATTGGCATTAGCCTCGTTGTTGTTGTTACTCATAGACCCCTCTTGAGGTTGCTGACGTGTTGGTCTTCTTCTAGGAGGCATCTTTCTGTTAAGACATACGCTTATTAGATCCTTACTCAACTCTTAAATATTTAAGATTTAACTTAAACATTTTAAGATTAACACTTAACCACATAACACTTGAATAAACTTCGGTATTTTATTCATTCATAGTTTTAAAACAAAGAAAGGATAGCATCTCTGCTATGTACATCAACTTTCCTAAACTGTAAAAAGTTACAAGATTACATCATCATCTTATCCCATTATTTATCACAAACTCTAGGACTAACATTTATTTAATACATAAATAACCACATAGCTAATTACTCTTCTATCTAGGCATATTAAAACATCGCACAACCTCTCTACGCTCCTCTTCCATGACACTAAACACTGTTCTACGATCCACCATATACCATGGTAAATCCTCGAACTGAGCTGGGTAATAAAAGACTCGATCCTTGGCCTTATCTATAGTTGAATGAAAAGCATAGTCCATCTCACTCATCATGGCCTTCTTTGCTTGAACCTAGTCTTCTGCACGATCTGCACGCTGGGTAGCCTTCATACAAGCATCCTCCGCTCTAGGACGCTTCGTTGACTCCTTTTTCACGTTGCCCTTCAATTTCTCAAGCTCAGCCAGTACATCATCCCTTTGACTCTCTACGTGAACTAGTTCCCACTCCAAGTTTCCAAGACGTTCATCCAAGTCTTGAATCATCTCATCCTTCTGCTCTATGGTGGTCTGACGCACATCCACCAACTCCTCCAGCTCCTCGAATCTATCCTACAGCTCAATGTTACGGTTATAAACCTCCTCATACATCACAGCACCGATAGAGTTAGGTGGAAACTCTTCGGGATCGTCCTCTTCCTCTGTCTCTTCCTCATCCTCTTGGTCAAAGACAGGCTCATGCTCCTGACCCACAACAGTGATCAGTGGAAATGGCTCTCTCTGAACCAACTTTAACCAGACACTATAGATGTCTCGGGGCTCCTCATCCCTAGGCATCTGAGGTAACTCCTCCCTAGCCTAACTGGACTCTCCAACAATCGTCATCCTGACAACAAAATTTATAAGTTTTAATTATTATGTGTTGTTGTTCGATACTCGCGAGCACATAAACTAATCATACATAAGCACATAGCACATAAGGTAGTTTATTATCTTGACTATCACCACAATCTTTTCGATCTCCTATAAGGCTACTACCTAAGGTTTCCCCACCTAAGGTTCATAACCTAAAGCTTTGATAGAAACTTGTGACACCCCCAAATCCGGGTACTTCATTTCGATAGGATTTGGTGTTCACTATCTAAATAAAACATAACTAACTACCCATGAATAAATGAATGTAAAATAAATTACAACCTTAATTAAAATCTTTCTTATAAAAGGATTACATAATTGTCAAAAGTTCCCAGGTGTCTAACCTTAAAACAACATCAAGTGCGGAAATAAAACATCACATAATAAAATTAAGTCTTGTTACATAAACCACATAATAAATTGAACAAGTCTTCATCACTTGTTCATCTTGCCCTTGCCCTTACTGGTTGACAGCTCGTCAACTTTCTCAACTTTGGCTGCAATGGTTATATATGCAAGAGTGAGCAAAACAAAAGCGCACTTGAAATAACAATCAATAAGGATAACATAATATTGTCACTGAATAAGTTCAATCGAATTAAATAACATTCTCTATCGTCGATAATCAAGAACTGAAAACAAGATTTATAATTCATCTGAGGGTTATAAGTATTTCTACTTAAAATTTAACATTCGTTAGACTATACGGACCTTCCATCTCGTACTTAGGGGGATCAGCCCTTCGTACTATGTATTGCGCACAAACATCTTAATGCTTTCGCCTAATAATCCCTATAATAGGGTTGTTCATCTCAATTTTAACTAACGAGTCTACGCCATAGAAAGTTTGGCTTGGATTAGTTCAATGAGTAATTTAGAGTTCAATAATCATCAACTAAGGAGTAGTTGAGTCAAAACTTAACAATAACTTAAGAGTTCGATAACAAAAGGGTTATGAAATAATTATGAGTCACAAACGAATAGAAATTATACTTAAAAGTCATGCTTTAGAAGTAAACTTAAAAGCATTCGAAAGATACGATAAACCTTGCTTGAACGATAATAATAAGCCAATGTTACACTCTTTTCAGTAAGGAAACTAAATTAGAAACATGTTCAATATGGAAATAAGGTTAAAGAACTTGATTAAACGTAAACAAGAAAGAACAGAAAAACTTGCCTCGTGCGTAAGCTAGCAAATTAATAATTCATTCCTCAATTATCCTACGCACATGTTATTAACAATAGCAACACGAATTAGTTATCATATAGCTAAGTCACATAATTACTTAACCAATCTAAGTTAACTTACAACTTTTAGTTATTAGGTTTAATCACATCATTAGTTAGTATATAACATGATCAAACCACACTTCCTTTTATTATCCATGTCAAACTTAAACTTGTTAATAATTAATCAAGTTATAATTTAAAATCGTCAATCTCATATTAAAAATGCTATTATATACTGTTTAATCAACATATAATTTCATCAATATGCTTTTATAATCATTAGATTAACATTCCCAAAAAATTGTACACTTAAATAACAATCTCTAGCCAAACTGCCCAAGTGGTGCGGCAGCGCCACATAATGAACTACAACAGGCGATGCGGCTCAGCCTTGGAGATACAGCACGAGTGAAATAGCATGGGACCGGCACTGCGGTGCCATGGCACGTCATCAGGCTCTGCAATCTGGTCTCGACTCTACGGCACGACAGTTAACACACAGAATCGGTGCTGCAGCACCATGACACGTTACCAGACAGTGTTGGGTGCTGTAGCACCCTGTTTCTTCTTAAAACAGGCACTGCAGTGCCATGCACCAGAAACACGAAGACAGAGATTCGCGAAGAGCTGAAGCTAGGCCATACGAGGCCTAAAACTTTGCTTAAACAACAAATTTTACACACATAAACTATCTAGACTTCATAGAAACATTACTAAGCCTGTATTGCATGATTAAAGCCAACTAAACAACACAAACAACCAAATTAAATCCTTAATTTTCATTATTTTTCTTAAAAACACCATTTTCAATACTTTTAACGAATTCATTCACTGTGAATTGGTTTCTTAACCGAAATACTTCATTTAAATCATGTTGTTTTTGTTTCTTAATATATTATCACAATCTACAATCAATTTATATATTATAACATGAATTAGACAATAATTTTTGTATCAAATAAGCCATTTTTCAAAATACTTCACCGTAACTTACTGTGAACATGATTTTTTCATATTCATCATGTTTTCATGAATTAAACAATTTTATATTACATACAATTCTCATAGAAACATATTATATAAACAAATTAACATACAATAACCATATTTTCAACAATTAATTATCAAAATCAATTTACAGAGAACTAAGAACAAAACTAAAAACTAAAATTGTAAACTAGAATTATACCTTTGGATTGCTTGTTAGTTAGAAAAAGATGATAGACTCCTTTGTTTTCTCAATTTCACAGAGGAATTCTTTTTCTTCTCTTCTTCCTTCTCTCTTTTCTCTCTATAAACTCTCTCCTCTAAAATTACGTAGTTTATAAAACTGATATACATATAATATAAACGTATATAATATATAACACTGATTAATATCAATTATAACTTATGTCAGTTATATTTTAAAAAAAAAAAAATCAAAAGCCACTAAGGCTTGTTTGTCAAAAACTAAATTAAAATATGAATTCAAAAAGCCTTAAGCTTTGTTTGGTAAAAACTAAATTAAACTTCTTTTAATTTATTTTAATAACTCATTTACTATATAATTTAACTGTCACACTTTATTCAATTACATTCTAATATTCAAATTCAATTAAATTAAAGTTAGTATTAACTTATTAAATTAAATTGTCATATAAATCAAATTACTATGCAATTATAATTTATTTATTAATCATAATTTTATGTAAAAAATTATTAAATCTCTAATTTAATTATTAAATTAAATTAGATACCACTATAATTATTCATCAATTCATTAAATCATTACTACAAAATTAAAACTTAATAATTCATCTAATTTAATTATCTCAATTAAATTAAAACTTCAACTACAAAATTACTAAACATCAACTTAATTAATATATTACACTTAATTAAATCACTCCACCGCATAATCACATTAATTTTTTATTAAACTCAATAAATAAATTAACTAAAATATTTATTTAATTAAATAAATATTTAAAATTAAATACAAAAATTTCGTTCGTTACAACTCGTCCATTTGGAGTAACCTTGGGGTTTAAAGACTTATTGCGCATGCTAAGTGCAATCGTGTTTCTTACGAAAATGGGATAGTATAGTTTTTCTTTCTTTTCTTTTATTTTTATTTTTTTTTTTATTTTACTCCAGGACGAACAAAAGTTATGTATGGGGGTATTTGATAGACACATAATTCATACATTTTATTATCCCTAATTTTATTTATTTAATTATATTAGTTTATTTAATTAATATATTTTATTTTGTTTTGTAGGATTTTATATTTGTTGCAATAAAGTCAAAATCTTGGTAATCCAGTGATATTTAATGATCTTATTCATGTAAGAAAATATCTAAGAAGAATCTTACAGGGAGAAGGAAAGAGGTGAAACAATCTTGGTGTGCAAGTCAAATCAAACAAGTGAAAAGAAGGTCTATCTAGAAGATCTATTTATCTAAAAGATCTCTTTGAGAAGTTGATTGTAACTAGGAAGTTGAAACCTACATGGAAAGAGACTTTTGTTTTCCTTATAAATGGATCTTTTGTTTTAGAGAGATGTATGAAGTATTCTGTATTATTTTAGGTTAGGAGTAGGAGTAAATTAAATTACTTCTTCATTGTACATTCGTTGGATGATCGTGAATTAAAGAGAGTTTTCTTATTTATTTTTAATCTTTTACTGCTTCTTTATTTTAGTTAGTTTATTTATTTTCATATCTAGTTAATTTTTCATATCTAAGATGAAGATGAAATTAAATAATTATTCATGATAATATTTTTCATCTCTTCTATTATTTATACTTTTATGTTTAATTGATTTCACCTTCATGTTTCGTTATTGAAATATCTTCGTTTTGTAGTTCTTATGTGATTTTAAATTAATTAAGAGGTTTTGATAGATTATTATTAAGATATGAGTTTTTCATAATCTATGCTTGCTCAAACAAGTTTTGATGGGTTATAGTTAATCCTTAAATTCTTATAGTCTATGATTGCCCATGTTAATTATAAAATTACTAAATTAAAGGGAAGAATCAAAATCATAATTAAGTTATAAAAATAGAAGAGATTGAATTACTTATTTTGTTTATTGTTCAATAGATTCGGATTCCTAGATTGCTTCCTCATTATTAGTTTTCATATTCTAGTTAATCAATTCTCAATCTTTATTTCTAATTCGCCCAAAATAGATATTAAGGATGCATTAAAATTAATCTAGTCTCTGTGGGTTCGACATGTACTTGTCAGTTCTTCAATTTGACACTGTGAACTTGCAGTTACATATTTTTATCACATCAGTAACCCCATTAAACTTAAATGTGTCGCATATTTTTAGGAAGCTGACAATGTGTTTATTCGGATCATCATTCGGACCACCCCCAAACTGCACTGAATTCTGTAACATTTGAATGGTTTCCGATTTAATCTCGAAACTGTTCGCATTGATGACAATCCTCTGAATACTAGATTGAATGTATGTCACTAACGGCATGACATAATCCTTAAGTTATTTTTGTTCGTTTGCAACCATATTTACTTGAGTGTCAGTTTCCTCTTCCAGTTTTTCTTCTGTCTTGTGTTTCCTCACTAGTTAACTTCAGTGTTCAGAACTTTCTTTTGATATTGTTTGCATATAGCAAAAGTTCCTCCTTACCATTTGACCTAGTGTGCATACACGGAAGAAAAACCTGCAAAGATGGAATAAACAAAGAAAATAAAAGCATTTAAATTAAGACTCAATTGATTGTAACTAATATGGAATTAAATACTAAACATAGATTCCCTGGCAACGGCGCCAAAAAACTTGTTGTTCGATTTTCTTTAGAGACAGTTACATGCAAGTATACACGATCAACAAGTAATAAAGTGATAAGAGAGTTTCGAACCTACATGAATCTATATCTAATAAACCCCAACTACTAGTTTTATATCCACCCAATTTTATTTAAACTACCAAAATTTGTAAATGTTAATTAAATTAAGTAAAAATTAAATTTAGCACACATATTGATTTCAGATATAAAAGCTTAAGACTACAATATCCCTAATTATGCAGTATAAATCAATTATCCAATTATTTCAATTATTAAATCCACTTGAGTTGTTAACAAGAATTCATGATTATTTATAAGCCTTTTCCCAAGGATCAAATAAAAATATTCAACTCAATTAATCTTGCGATAATCCTATGCAAAACAAAAGATCAAATTCATTAAGTATCAATTTCCAAAAGTTACATGCAGTGTAAAAAGATATCAATATTCAAGTCACAACTCTAATTATTCACCATATGCAAATAATTAAGAATACATGCTATCATATTCAGATCTAACCCTAAATTTCATCTCCCGAATTCATCTAGTGTATCACGCTAATTGTTGACCAGCCAATTAATCAATAAATATAAAATCACTACAAGAAAAAGGCTTATTTCCGACAGAACATTCCGTCGAAACTAAGCCTATTCCGTTGAATATAGCATATTTACGAGGGAATATTTCATCGGGGTATGTGTTTACCTTAAACGGTGGCACAGTGAGGTGGAAGAGTTCCAAGCAGCAAACAGTTGTTGATTCAGTGACAGAGGCAGAGTATATAGCTGTAAGTGAAGCTGCAAAGGAAGTTATTTGGATGAAGAAGTTCAAAACTGAACTTGGTGTGGTTCCTAGCATTAGAGGAGTCGTACCTTTATTCTGTGACAACACCGGGGTTGTTGCACAAGCTAAGGAACCCATGTCTCATCAGAAATCTAAACAAGTGTTGCGACGGTTTCATTTGATTAAAGAGATCGTTGAAAGAGGAGATGTCACCCTGGACCGTGTGGACTCTCAAGACAATATTGCAGATCCATTTACTAAAGCTTTAACACAACAGCAGTTTGATCGTCACTTAGAGAAGATGGGTATGAGATACCATGGCGATTGACTTTAGTGCAAATGGGAGATTGAAAGTTGTATGCATACAAGCTAATCATGTATGATGATAAAGCATATACTTTGAGGCAATCTTATTTATTTATTAATAAAAGTTTTATTCAATTAAAGGCATTTAATTTATCTACGTGGTGCTGTTTTTATAATATGTGATAAACTCATAGTTTTAAGCAATGCTTTTGGAATCATGATGATGATCATGCTAATGAGATCTAAATTCTTAGACAGCTTAAAACTAAAATAGTTTCAAATCAGTTGGATTACTTAAAAGGGGATTAGTGAATCCGAATAGATTGGAACATACGTTGACTTTCTCATTGGATGAGGATGATTGATCTCATAATTATTTGTGTAGAGACACTAAAGAAAGTATGTAGGTGCTTATTGGAGAATAGGTTCACTAAACGTGGCTCGCTAAGGAATACCTAATTAAGTTTTACTTGTCTATCAATAGAAATTCCTTAAATGATAGTAGTACAAATAATCCTTAGACTTGAGATCATCATAGTATCTTGTGTATGATGAGTTATACTTTGACATGTCCCTTAAGACCCTAAGAGTATATCAAAGGGTATGATTGGGTATAATGATTTATGCATGGAGATAATAAATGATCAATAAAGGATCTACCACTTCTAGTAAAAGAAGAAAAAGTCCTATGTAATTCGATAAATGATAACCTAGTAGTCCTTGGCCAAGGCAGAATAAAATTAGAAAGTAGTTTCTAATTTGCATTATTTGGTGTTATGCATTTTAGAATCGAAATACGTATAATTAAATAAAATAAGACTTCATAGTAAATCCTTGTCTTATATTTAATTGAGACATTATATGGTGGAAGGAATGAATTGTACGGTAACTAATTACTTACAGGTTCTTTTATGATTAATGTTGAAATCTATATTATCTGGAAAGTCGTTGATCGCTAAGGGGGCTTACTCTTATTGTAGAATAAATGTTATTTATTTAAATAAATTATTAGTTTAATTTATTTATTTAAATAAGATTAGAATTTTTCTAATTGATTTATTCACAACCGGTTTAATATGGAGAACCTAAAGGATCACACCATAAAATGAAGAATATTTATTAAAGAAGCAAATGGCATAATCGTAATAATAAGTTAATTATGTTTAATTTAATCTATGGTGATAGAATAAATAAAATAGCTTAATATTTATTATTTGATATTTTTAAAGTATTAAATATAAATTAATAAGAGGAGTCTTATTATTATTATTACTATTATTATTATTTAATTTATAAAAGAGTTTGGGAATTAATTAATAAGATACTCTCTTTCTCCCATATATTCCTAATAAGATTAGGAGGCTAATTAATTAAAAGAGTTTAATTATTCCCAGTAGGATTGGGAAGCCTAATTAATTAAAAGGTTTAATTAATTAATATGAAACTCTATTCCTAAAAGGTTTAGGAGGTTGTATACATCTATAAATAAGAAAATCTTATTATGGAACAAGGTTAGACATTACACTATTCCAATAGTTGGGAGAGTATACACATTCTATAAAGATAGAATTAGGGTTTAGCCAAGCCCCCATTTTCTTGAATATATCTTCTTTCTTTGTGGATCACCTCTAGAGGCCAAACACTTGGGTGGCTAACGTTGATCAAAGGAAGGAATCAAACCCGGAGAACTCAAGAAGATCACGAAGGATTTGGAGTTAAACTTGTACCTGTGGAAGCTTAGTTCTACAAGGGTATGATTCGATAATTATTTCTCTTTCGTTTAATTAATAATTATGCATAAAGGATGATCCGGGTATAAAGTTTGTAAAATTTTAAAATCCTATTTTTACCACGCTTCCGCTACTTTGATTGTTACAAACCTAACAGTGGCATCAGAACCAAACCTTTATGCGAGTTATTAATTATTTTGATTTGATATATATACTGATATGCTTTCTGAATAATTTAATTGGGCATAATTGTTAGCTAGAAATCATGTTTTTGGAGAAAAACTGCACAATTTGCGAACCAGGAAAACCAATTCTACACAGCGGCGCCGTAGCGCCTGTTACAGGTCTAGCCGCAGCGCCAGTTCTGGTCCTAGGAACGGAGACCTAGCGCCACAGCGCCCCCTTGGTAGTACAGAAGCAGCACCGCAACGCCGGTCAACCAGAAATTTTTTTGTTTTTTTTATTTCTAATTAAGATAAAAGGTTTATTTTAATTAAAATTAAAATTAAATATTTTTTCTGTAATTCCAAGTTAATAAAGAAGTTTATTAGATTTGGAATTGGATTAAAATAAAGAAGTTTATTTTAATTAGAATTGATTTTCATGCTAACTAATTAGAGTTGGAATTGAATTCCATGATAACTAATTAGAGTTGAAATTAGTTTTCGAAACTAACTAGAATTACCCATTAAATCGATATCAATGTGTATATTAAATGTTTTATTTATTGATGAATATGGTGATATGTATGATAATAAATGGGGTTGATTATGGACTATTGACCAATATGATTGAATTTTATTTTAGTTGAATGCTTGAATGTATGGGTTTTAATTATTAAATGGGGTATGCGTATCTCGTCTTCTCTAAATTTCCTTGATGTAAAATTCTATCTCCCTCATATGTACTTCCCCTTGACTGCTGATCAAGGTTTCTATTTAAATTAAATAGTTATGTAATAGGACTAGTTAGAATTATCTTGAAGAAATTGAAGACCAAGGAGCGCTTGAAGACCCATTTATATGGAGTCCGGGTTTAAATGTAATAGTTACGTTTACATTTAATTCTTGCACTCCTAGGTTTGACCTTTGGTTCACCTGGTGGCTCTTGTGAACCAAACTAAAATAAAAGCCCATAATCAATCCGGGTAGAATATAGTATTCTATATGCATGCTTATACTATATATATATTATATATTATGCAATATGTTTCACATGTTAATTAATATGACGCGTATTTTATATATATGTGTGCATGCGCGCTAAATAATATGAGACAATTAATAACAAATCCCTCAAAGAAATTATATTAAGTCCTAAGCGTTCAAAGATATTTGAACGTCGCCTTCTAGCATGATAAACTTAATAGAGTATTAAATATTTAATATGAGTTTGTTGTGTCACCACAAGGCAAGTATTAAATATTTAAGGTGTTATTTTATCACATTTGATGCTTATAAAGAAATTGGACAATATTATTTTGTTGTGTCACCACAAGGATATTATTTTTCTTTTTAAATGTATGAAAGCGCTTGGTTGGACTTAACTTGGATAATTTTGATTCGAATGTGTCACCACTTGATCAAAATAATCTAAGAGGCATAAAAGGAGTTACATGATGATGTAATTGACAATAGTTGTCTAACTATTTATTTATATATCGTTTGTTGTGTCACCATAAGGCTATATATATTTGAAATGGAATCCTTATTCTCACTAGCAAATCTTTAAATAGATATGTCGAACTATATATTATGAGGGTAATATAGTTTGAAGAAAATAGTGGGAGATACCAATTTAAAATAAGACCTAATTTATTTTGTTAATTTATTAAATGAATGTTTACTAAAAATGTTGTTTTATTTCACATGCAGAGCTTAAAAATATCACACTCACTATCACTGTGTAGCATACTTGATGCTAACAAACTAACCGAGCAGAATTACACGGACTGGTTAAGGAATCAGAGAATTATTCTCACTGCAGAAAAGATTTCTTATGTCCTAAATTCATCTATTCCTGCAAATATAGCAGAAGAAGCCTCTTAGGAAGAGATTGCTACTTTTAAGAATTGGCAAGATGATGCATTTATGGCTCAATGCATCATGCTCGCTTCTATGAGTAACGAGCTTCAGCGTCAGCATGAAACTATGGATGCTCCTGCTATATTGTTGCACCTCCAAGAGTTGTATGTTGAGAAAAGTATGACTGCTAGATATGAGATATCTAAGGAGCTCTTTCAATCTCGGATGACCGAGGGCACTACTGTTGAGACACATGTCCTAAAGATAATTAATTTGATTGAACGTCTTGGACAGCTTGGGTTCATCATGGATGGGGAGTTAAGTCAAGATTTGATCTTGCAATCACTCCCAAATACCTTCTAACAATTTGTTATGAATTTTCACATGAATAAGTTGGATGTCAGCTTGCCTGAATTACTTAACATGTTGAAAACTGCTGAAGGAAACTTCCCATCCAAGAAGAACCAAGTCTTACTAGTAGATGATTCTTCCAAGAAAATTGAAAGTAAATGATTCTTCCAAGAAACCTTGAGGAGGATGTGTATATGACACATCCAGAAAGATTTGTTTCAACGGTTGGAACAAATCAAACCTGTAAACTACAACGATCCATTTATGGGTTGAAGCAAGCTTCTCGTAGGTGGAACATCTGTTTTGATGAGACAATCAAAGAGTTTGATTTTATCAAAAATGAGGATGAACTATGTGTGTACAAGAAGGTTAGTGGGAGCGCTGTTTCATTCCTTGTATTATGTGTTGATGATATATTACTGATAGGGAATGATATTCTGATCCTACAGTCAATTAAAATCTGGTTATCTAAACACTTCTCCATGAAGGACTTGGGAGAAGCATCCTATATTTTGGGGATAAAGATCTACAGAGATAGATCTAAAAGGATGCTTGGCTTATCCCAAGGAACGTAAATTGATACGATGCTAAAGAGGTTTAGTATGGAAGATTCCAAAAGAGGTCTCATGCCGATGAGCCATGGAATACATCTCTCCAAGAAACAAGCCCCACAGCACCTGAGGAGAGAAACCATATAATTAAGATTCCTTATGCTTCAGCAATAGGATCTATCATATATGGTATGATATGTACGAGACCTGATGTCGCTGATGCACTTAGTGTAACGAGAAGATATCAGTCGAATCCTGGAGAAGAGCACTGGAAGGCAATGAAAAATATCCTAAAGTACTTGAGAAGAACTAAGGATGTATTTCTTGTCTACGGTGAGTCTAAGTTGAAACTAGAGGGCTACACAGACTTAAGTTTTCAAACAGACTAAGATGACAGTAAATCAGTTTTGGGGTATGTGTTTACCTTAAAAGGTGGCACCGTGAGTTGGAAGAGTTCCAAGCAGCAAATAGTTGCTGATTCAGTGACAGAGGCAGAGTACATAGCTGCAAGTGAAGCTGCATATGAAGTTGTTTAGATGAAGAAGTTCATAACTGAACTTGGTGTGGTTCCTAGCATTAGAGGAGCAATACCTTTATTCTATGACAACACCGAAGCTGTTGCACAAGCTAAGGAACCCAGGTCTCATCAAAAATCCAAACACGTGTTGTGGCGGTTTCATTTGATTAGAGAGATCATTGAAAAAGGAGATGTCACCCTGGAGTGTGTGGACTCTCAAGACAATATTGCAGATCCATTTACTAAAGCTTTAACACAACAGCAATTTGATCGTCACTTAGAGAAGATGGGTATGAGATACCATGGCGATTGGCTTTAGTGCAAGTGGGAGATTGAAAGTAGTATGCATACAAGCCAATAATGTATGATGATAAAGTATATACTTTGAGACAATCTTATTTATTTATTAATAAAAGTGTTATTCAATTAAATGCATTTCATTTATCTACATAGTGTTATTTTGATAATATGTGATAAACCCATAGTTTTAAGCAATGTTTTTGGAATCATGATGATGATCATGCTAATGAGATCTAAATTCTTAGATAGCTTAAAACTAAAATAGTTTCCAATCGTTGGATTACTAAGAAGGGGGATTAGTGAATCCGGATAGATTGGTACATACGTTGACTTTCTCATTGGATGAGGATGATTGATCTCATAATTATTTGTGTGGAGACACTAAAGCAAGTATGTAGGTGCTTAATCGAGAATAAGTTCACTGAACGTGGCTCGCTAAGGAATACCTAATGGAGTTTTACTTGCCTATCAATAGGAATTCCTTAAGTGATATTAGTACAAATAATCCTTAGACTTGAGATAATCATAGTATCTTATGTATGATGAGTTATACTTTGACATGTCCCTTAAGACCCTAAGGGTATATCAAAGGTTATGATTGGGTATAACGATTTATGCATAGAGATAATGAATAATCAATAAATGATCTATCACTTCTAGTAAAAGAAGAAAATATCCTATGTGATTCGATAAATGACAACCCAATAGTTTTTGGCCAAGGCAGAATGAAATTAGAAAATAATTTCTAATTTGCATTCTTTGGTGTTGTGTATTTTGAATGGAAATACATATATAATTAAAAAAAATACGACTTGATAGTAAATATGTGACAAACGAGAATTTTATAATTTAATTTAAATATTTATTGAATTAAATAAATATTTTTGATGATTTATTTATTGAGTTAAATAATTATTTAATGGAACTGTGGTAGATTAATTTAATTATATGTGTTACATTGATTAAATTAATGTGGGAAATTTTTATAGTTCAAAATATGTATTTAATTGAGTTTATTTATTAAATGAATTATTTAATAAGCATAACGTTATTCTAATTAATTTAATAATTAATTAGAGATGTAATGATTTGACATAATTAATAAATAAGAATTTTAATTATGTGATGATGTGATTTAATGTGTAATATTATCTTTTATTTAATTACATTTAAATAAAATTATTTGATTAATTAAAGTGTGACAATTAAAACTATGTAATAACACTTTAATTAAATTAATGAGAAAGGTGTTATTAAGTGACCAAACAAACAAGGCCTTAACTTAGTGGGAGCAGTTAAAACCATTAATAGAATTAACTGACAACCCACTAAGCCATCGGTTATTCTTCTATACGTATTATACTATACATATATTATATCAGTGTTCATATATTCATATCAGAGAAACACTTAAGAGATAAATTTGAGTGAGAATTGACACTACAAGAAAACTGGCTAATTCCAACGGAATTAAAGTTAACGGAACTGAATCGGTCGAGAATGCGTTATTTGCGACGGATTATTCCGTCGAGTATAATTTGGTCAGAAGTGAGTTACTATCGACCGAATTTCGTCGAGGAAAAGGCCATCATTTGGCCCCAAGGTTACCACCAGCGCCAGTACTAAGATCGACGGAATTGGATGCTATTGTCGACGGAACATCCATCGGGGATAAGTTATTTTTGACTAACCTAAAGTCGACGCACATTCTGTCGAGGATATGTTTTAAAACCTAAATCTAATTCCTTTAGAAGCCTCATATCAGTGCTGCTCTCTCTCTCTCATACCTCCTGTCCCTCTCTCTTTCTCCCTCTCATATCTCCCGTCCCTCTCTGTCTCACTCCTGCTGCCGTCGCCGCCCCTACCGTCCTTGTCACAGTCGCCCCCTGCTGCCAGCGCCGCCTCCTCTTCCGGCAGCCGTCGCTGTCCCCCTCCAGTCACTCATCCACCACCACCTCCTTAGCTAAAACACCTTATTTGTTCCTAATTTGCAAGGTATGTTTAATGTAATTTGTTATTTTAGCTAGGGTTCATATATATATATATATATATATATATTCTGTTTTGGGTTTTAGGGGTTTAGTTTTGAGTTTATTTGACTGAAATTGGGTGTATTTTTGATAAATTGCTGTTGAAATTGGGTTGAATTTTGATATTTTGCCAGAATTTAAACTTTGATATGTGCAATCTGTTTTTAGAATCTGAAATTGAGATTTGCTTTCATTATTTTTTATATATTGATTTTGAAATTGAAATGAAATTGGGTTTATATATTTTTTATATATTGATGTTGAAATTGAGATTTTTTGTTGCTGAAATTGGGAAAAATGTGATTGTTGTAATATAGATTTTGATACTTTGCTGAAATATATTGGGAAACAATAGTAGCATATTTTGTATTGAGAATTATTTCCGACGGAATTTTCGTGGGAATTATAGAAGGTAAAAATTTATTATTAACTATAAATACATTAAATTAAATTAGTTCCAATTATATTAACATATAAATAAAATAACATAAAATAAATTATATAACATAAAATAATTTAATAAAATTATAAAATATAAAATAAAATAATATGATTAAATTAATTCTAATTAAATTTTATAATATAATATAATACTAAATAAAATACTCGGGAAAATTAAATAAATTTAATAAATTATCTAATATAATATAATATAATACACTATAAAATAAAAAAATAAAAAAATAAAATAAATTAATAAATTTAATTTAATAACATAAAATTAATTATATAAATTATATAATATAATAAAAAAAAAGTAAAATAAAATAAAAAATAATGACAAATTAGAATAAAATAAATTTAATTTAATAAAATAAATAAATTTAATTTAATAAAATAAATAAATTTAATTTAATAAATTTTATAATATAATATAATACAAAATAAAATAAATTTATTTTAATAATTTAAATTTAATTTAATAATTTAAATTTAATTTAATAAAATTAATTAAATATTCAAAATTATTTAATATAATATACTACAAAATAAAATAAAATAATTTCAAAATTATTTAATATAATATACTACAAAATAAAATAACATAACATATTAAAATAACATAACATAATTGAAATAAATTAACATAAAATAAAATAATAAACTAAGTAGCATTTGCTTAGTTTTCTACTATTAAAATAAACTGAATAAGTAGTTTCCATATTCAAGGTTTTAAAATAAAATACAATAACTGAGTAGCATTTATTTAGTTTTCTACTATCAAAATAAACTAAAAAAGTAGTTTTCATATTCAAGGTTTTAAAATAAAATACAATAAACTGAGTAGCATTTACTTGGTTTATTATTGAAAAAATTAACTAAGTAGCATTTGCTTAGTTTTTTACAATTACAATAAATTGCATATATCCTTGTGCATGTAGTATACTAGGTAGGAGATTAGAAACCCGTTTGACATTCACTCATTAGAAGTGAATGTCGAATAGTCCCTAGTTTGAGACTGTTACTGGATGTTATGTCTCTCACTTAGGTCGGTGTTAATTCACAAGATGCGTTTTTATAAACTTTTGAGGATTTTTCTGTCGATTATAATTCGGTCATAAG
Organism: Panax stipuleanatus; assembly: GCA_020205555.1. Lineage (NCBI taxonomy): Eukaryota > Viridiplantae > Streptophyta > Magnoliopsida > Apiales > Araliaceae > Panax > Panax stipuleanatus. The sequence goes on from CM035124.1 coordinate 107,336,067, forward strand.
TGAGTTAATATTGACTGAATTCCGTCGACCCAGTATGGTTTGATACGGATCTGATATTCCTTCGTCATGACCTGCCCAGCCGTTCTCGCCTCCATCAGCTTGCGCAAGACGTTGCAGCTGGTGCCACCACCGATAGTACGGGTATCCCTCTGGAGCAGTTCGTCGCGATATGCGACGAGATTGTTTGGATGGTAGTTACCTTACTCATGGACGCGTTTGGGCCGATGCTGAGTCAGCCCTCGACTACTCAGGTATACTATTTGTTTTAAATTCAAGTATATATTCTGCATGTTATTTAAATTTTTATTCCATGATGTATCTTTAATTGTTTCATATATATGGACTAATGAGTTACATTATATTGTATTAACAGGGTGACGAGGAGGCTGCTCACTCTAATCACGACTGCGATGATTTTCAGACTCTAGAGTAGCAGCGTCGACGCCCGCCCGATGATCCTCCTCACACCGGGGGCAGTACTACTGGCTTGACTTAGTCTTGTAGATGATTAGTACATATTTATTTTAGTTTAACTTAATTGGATGTTAATATTTTGTAGTTTACATGATTTTTAACGTATTGTAGTTTAAACCTTTTCATTACTTTAGTTTGACATATCTCTTTACTTTAGTTTTATTTATGTTTGACATTTAGTTTAGATTAATGGGATGTTTGACATATTTACTTCTCATTTAATTGTTGAATGATGTGAATGTTGTTGGATTGTTATGTTGTATGTGCTGTTGGGAAAAAAGAACAGGTTTACAGGTACAAAAAATGTGGGTTAAAACCCTGGATATTGCCAAAACAAAATAAACATTAAAAAAAAGTTATCCTCAACAGAATAGTGTTATCCTCGACGGAATTCTGTCGACTTTAAGCCTTGTACAATTTTGGCTGACTTGCCACGTGTCAGGCTTAGACTTGACTGAATATCCTCGACGGATGGAATTCCGTCGATAATAGCTCAAGGTCGACTGAATTTTTGATCGAGGTTATTTTCGTCGAGGATAGTTATCCCCGACTGAAAGGTCGACGGACTTAATTTCGACGTGCTTACATCCGACTGAATTTTCGTCCGAATATTCCATCGGAAAAAAAGCCTAATCTCGACGAATTATACTTAAGTCCGACGGAATATTCCATCAAAAATAACCCTTTTTGTTGTAGTGTGAGAGAATTGATTTATTGGAGAGATTTTGTAGAATTAAAGAAGTTTCTAGAAATTTAAACAAACAAGCAAGGGGTAATTTCCTTATCTGAATTTCTAAGTTCGTGTTTTTAAGTTTCTCCATTAAAGCATATTTTAAGTTCTCTATAGATGAAAATTTTGATGAATGCTTGAGATATGATTGAATATGTGTTAACATTTGTTCATAACATATTTTCTATCACTTATGTATGTTTTAAAACAATCAAAACCATGAAATTATGCTTTAATTAAATATTTGAAAGTTACAGAGTTTGAAAAGTATGAATATGGCCCATATGTAAAAAATATAATGCTTTAATTGTTTGATGAACTTGAAATTGAAGGATAATTATGATTATGCATGTTAAAACAAACAAAATGAAATTCAAACAAACAGATTCGGTGTTATAACGAATCTGTAATGATGAATTTCATGATTTTTCTCGAAACTTTGAAAAATACCAAAAAAAGTAAATTTAAGTGTTCTAATTTCAATGATTATGTGATCTAAAGTGTTAAAAATATGCTAGAAACATTGTATGATGAATCTGTTAAGTTATTAGTTCATGGGTAACAGTAAAATTATTGTGTTAGTTTAATTTGGGGTTTGTTTGGCTTTTCTCAGTGTTCTTCGTGAATTGCATCAACTATGCCTGCACAGTGGCACGGTCGCGCGCTCCAAGGCATAAGTCGGCCTCTCCAATTAGTATATATAAACTAATATAAGTTCACACATGCAAGAATCTAGTCATTATATAATTCTATCACATAGTTTATGTAAGTTAATCTAATCCGGTCTTAGATTTAATAACTTTAGATTACTAGTTCATAAGCATCAACATAGGCTTGAAACACATAGCACTTCCAGTTACTGATATAAATCAACACACATGTTTATCAAGTTTATCTCACTCAAGTTCGAAAGCTAACATGTTCATTCTATGTTTACTTCAAGACCACATATTTTTATGTCGAACTTTTACATACTTTAAACAATATAAGTTCATGCTTCAAGATTGATTACTAAAGTCATGTTATCATATAACAATGTCAAACAATACATAGTGCTATCAATCTTAAATTTCAACTTATCACCTTCAGCTAATTGCTTTTTGATGTTATCATAATCTTCGTCCTTCTCTTGTGGCCCCTTAACCTTACCTAACAAAGTTGGGCTTGCTGACACTGTAAATAATTTCTTGTCGGTCTCCATCGGATACTTAACCTCTAAGTCTAGAAATCTTTCACTAATCCTTCTTGAATGCTCAACCTCGATAATTTCTCTCTGCCTTTCCTACTCAAGGCATCTACCACAACATTTGCTTTGCCTGGATGGTACAGAATTTCATAATCATAATCTTTGATCAATTCTAGCCATCGGCGCTACCTCATGTTTAATTCCTTCTGCGTGAAGATATACTTCAGACTATGTATATCTCACACTTCTCGCCATACAAATAATGCCTCCAAAACTCTAAGGCAAAAACTATTGCTGCTAAATCTCATTTGGGAAGACATCCACGAATTCCCTTCAAATCTGTTTAACAATTCCGATGAATGTATTCTACGAAGATAACTTCCTTGTTTGCTACTCCTACGCCCATAGGGTGTTCTAATTTCTCACGGGTAAGTCTAACTGTTTAGTAAATTCTTCAGAAACAAAAGAGCAGGTAGCACCCGAATCAAATAACACATATGCATCTATATAATTGATCGGGATGATACCTGACACTACGTCCTTGTTGTTGCGGTTGCCGCTAGCTGCAACGCCCTTTCTCTTCGGGCAGTCTTTGATTTGATGGTCTGTGACTCTACACGCGAAACATCCTCCTTTTGTCTTATACGAACATTGACGAGCCATGTGCCCCGGTTGTCCACAATGATAACATGCGTTCTTCCCCTTCAAGCGTTCCCTCGAGTGGTTCCTTCCACAGTTACTGCACTTTAAACTTTTCATAGCCTTTCTCCTGGATTTGCTACCTACGGATGATTGGCTCTCCATCCATTTATTCTTGTTGGGGTTGCTGCCTCCGCCGCTTCCTCCTTTCTAACCGGTCTTCTTAACTTGCTTAAATTGCGCTATGGCTTCATTACCTCCTTCGGCAATGATAGCCATTTCCAAAAGATCAGAAAAAGTCTTAATCTTCAATACATCTACTACCTTCTACAGCCATGGTTTCAATCCTAATTCAAATCTCTCTGTTTTCCTGGCCTCCGTATCCACCTGATGCGAGGTGAATCGAGCCAACTCGTTAACTCTTGCCGCGTTCTCCACGACTGACATACCTCCTTGTCTCAGCTCCAGAAACTTAACTTCCATATCTTGTTGCGTATTCTCTGAAAAGAAATTCTTAAACCTGTCCCACATAATAACTTCTTCGCCTGTTAGTCCTTTATTGGGTTCCCACCAATTATTAGCTTCACCCTTCATCATGAATGTGGCAAAACTCATCTACTGTGCCTCGGCCACCCGTGCGACCTCAAACACCTTCTCAATTTCTTCTATCCATGTCTACGCTTCGATTGGGTCTAAGGTTTCCCAGAATTCCGGTGGTCCTACCAATTTAAAGTCCTTAAAGCTAGCCAAGTAATGTCCTGGCTGCTCAGCTGCTGGCAGGGTTATGTTCTGCATTGTTTCTGTTAATAAGTTAACGAAGCTCTGCATTGGGTCGACATTTCCCCCTCCACCTTTGCTAACAGATCCTTCCTCCCTTTGGTTCGGCGAAAATCCCCTAAGCGGCATAATCCTGAGGACAGGAAGAAAACATTAGGCTTTATGTGATATGCTATTCATGTTAGCATTAAGAAGTTAGGACGTCTATCAATCATAGCTGATTTAAATAAACAACTTCAGTATCACAATAAGACTCGATGGATATCCTCAATCCATCACCTACAAACTTACTTGAGTTTTCTACTAAGGTTATAACTTAGGTTTCGCATTCCTAACGTTTATAACCTAAAGCTTTGATACCAACCTATGACACCCCCAAATCCGGGTCCTCTGACCCCGGTTCAGTCGCAACGACACTATACTAACATCCACCTTTAAGTAACATACGATAACTAAAATGCAAAATATAATAAACGTACGTCGTTCATTCAAAAGGTGTTACTAGTCCCAAGATTCGATAACCTTAATACATCAATACAAATATATCCTAGAATAAATTTTAGGGTTCATATTACATTAACAGTAATTAAACAAATCACAAAGACAAAGTCTGCTCCTTGCAAACCATCCTAAATCTTTCCTTTACCCTTGTCCTTCCCTGAGGGCTCGGGCTTAACTACAATATAAGTCATAATATAGCAAGAACGAGCAACAAGTTTGCTTAGCAAGTTTAAATACAACAATAAAGGATATATCATGATGAATGGAAAGATATCTGACAATGATTTCAACAAAATGAATATCTTAAAGATTCAACAATATGAATATTAGAACGATTCAATAATATGAATATCTGTATCATTCAACGATATTAATATCTGTGAGGTTCAACAACCTGCATGATTCAACACTATGAATATCTTAAAAGATTCAATAATATGACTATTAAAAGCAAAGATAATAATTGTCTTTAGAATGACTGATAGTCGAGTAGACTCTGAACTATAACTTTTCAATGGGTTCAATAGCTAATTGACCCTTTTAGAATGACTGGCTTCTGGCTACAGAAACTTAGTACCTCGAGTAGATTAGCCTCGAGTACAAAGTGAATATGCATAACACTTATATCTGCTTACTCGTATCATATATATTAGATACCTGGGCACACTCCTACATATGAGGGGTGTTCTGTTCCGTCTAAGAATCCTTACCATCAATTGGTTTGGATAGCTTCAAAGAAAACTTCATACACTAGTTTGACAGAGCAAAGGTTCAGACTCTTACTGACATGGTTCAAGAAATTTAGAACCATGAATAATGTACAAGTCCAAAATTGTACGAGCTCAAATGCACTAGGTGCGGACATCAATAATATCAATGTGGAATAATTGATAAGTAATTAAACCACTAAATAACATGCTTGGAAATAAAGTTCAAGCAATTAAGTAAACAACTTTCGATTCAACAATAACCTGCTCAATACAATATGAGAAGGATAGAGAACTTGCACAAAGTGAAGTTTAGAATTTGCACAATATAGGAATTTGTGTAAGTTCGGGGAACTTGCACAATACTCAACGTGTGAAGTTCGGGAAACTTGCACAATACTCAACGTGTGAAGTTCGGGGAACTTGCACGATAATAGATTCCTTGCATAAAATAAATGCATGGGCTTAGACACTTACAACATCAAAGAGTGAAATTCGGGAAATTTCACCATAATAGATCCCTTGCATAAAGTAAATGCATAGGTTAGGAAATTTGCTTACAACGTTCTTTGAGTAAAGTAAACACAAAGATAAGATACTTGCACAATATACGAGTTTGTATAAGTTTAGAGAACTTGTATAATAAAGAAATGAAGTTCGGGAATTTGCAAAATAACCAAAGTGTGAAGTTAGGGGAACTTTCACAATACTCAAAATGTGAAGTTCAAGGAACTTTCACAATAACCAAAGTGTGAAGCTCAGGGAACTTTCACAATACTCAAAATGTGAAGTTCGAAAAACTTTCACAATAACCAAAATGTGAAGTTCGGAGAACTTTCTGTTGAGTTTGTACGAAATCGTGATGTAATCAAATTGCAAAAATTAGGGGAAGCATGGTATATCAGAGTTTAAAAAATTTCTACAAAACCATTACCCGGATCATTCTTTATGCAAATTATTAATTTAAAATGATAAATAAGAAGTTATGGAATCATACCCTTGTAAAACGAAGCTTCCACAGGTACGAGTTCAACTCTTTGTTCTTCGTGATCTCCTTGAATTTCCGGGTTAGATTCCTTCCTTTGATCAACGTTAGCCACCCAAGTGTTTGGCCTCTAGAGGTGATCCACCAAGGAAGATGAATTATCAAGAAGGAGGGTGGTTGGCTTAGTTTTCTATCCTCTCTAGAAAAGGAGTACTCTCCAACAATTGGAATTGCCTCAACTAATATCTATTATAAGACTCCTCTTATATAGATATTGGTCAAGCCTTCTAATCCTATTAGACATGTGATTTCTTTTAATTAATTAAACTCCTTTAATTAATTTAGGCTTCCCACTACATGGGGAATAATTAATTAAATTTATTTAATTAATTTGTCTCCTAATCTTATTAGGAATAAATGAGAGTACTAATATTAAATTAATTACTAAACTCCTTTAGAAATTAAAATAATAATAATTGTAATAATATTAATAAGACTCCTCTTATTAATTTATATTTAATATTTCCAAAATATTAAATAATAAACATTAAGCTATTTAATTTATTCTATCACTATAGATTAAATTAATTACACTTAATGCATTATTACGATTATGCCATTACCTTCTTAAATAATTATTCTTCCTTTTATGGTGTGACCCTTTAGGTTCTCTATATTAAACCGGTTGTGAATAAATCAATTAGAACAATTCTAATCTTACTTAAATAAATAAATTAAACTAATAAGCTATTTAAATAAATAATATTTATTCTACAATAGGGATAAGCCTCCCTAGCGATCAACGACTATTTAGATAATATAGATTTCAACATTAATCATAAAAGAACCTGTGAGTAAATAGTTACCATACAATTCAATCCTTCCACCATACAATGTCCCAATTAAATATAAGACATGAATTTACTGTCAAGTCTTATTTTATTTAATTGTATGTATTTCGATTAGAAAATGCACAACTCCAAATAATGCAAATTAGAAACTCCTTTCTAATTTCATTTTACCTTGGCCAAGGATTCTTGGGTTGTAATTTAACGAATCACATAGGATATATCTCCTCTTTTACTAGAGGTGGTAGATTCTTTATTGATCATTCATTATCTCCATATGTAACTCATTATACCCAAGCATACCCTTTTATATACCCTAAAGGACTTTAAGGAATAAGTCAAAGTATAATTCATTACATACAAGATACTATGATGATCTCAAGTCCAAGGATCACTTGTACTACTATCACATTAGGAATTCCTATTGACAGGCGAGTAAAACTCCATTAGGTATTCCATAGCGAGTCACGTTCAGTGAACTTATTCTCCAATAAGCACCTACATACTTGCTTTAGTGTCTCCACACAAATGATCATGAGATCAATCATCCCCATCCAATGAGCAAGCAACATATGTACCAATCTACCTGGATTTACTAATCCCCTTTTTAGTAATCCCACGATTGGGAACTATTTTAGTTTTAGAGCTTTCTAAGAATTTAGATCTCATTAGCATGATCATCATCATGATTCTAAAAGCATTGCTTAAAACTATGGGTTATTTACATATTATAAAAATAGCACCATGTAGATAATTAAATGCCTTTAATAAATGAATATTTTATTAATAAATAAATAAGATTGTTTACAAAGTACGTGCTTTATCATCATACATGATTGGCTTGTATGCACACTACTATCAATCTCCCACTTGCACTAAAGCCAATCGCCATGGTATCTCATACCCATCATCTCTAAGTGACGATCAAACTGCTGTTGTGTTAAAGCTTTAGTAAATGGATCTGCAATGTTGTCTTGAGAGTCTACACGCTCCAAGGTGACGTCTCCTCTTTCAATGATCTCCCTGATCAAGTGAAATCGCCGCAACACATGTTTAGATTTTTGATGAGACCTTGGTTCCTTAGCATGTGCAACTGCTCCTGTGTTGTCACAGTAAACGAGAACTGCTTCTCCAATGCTAGGAACCATACCAAGTTCAGTTATGAACTTCTTCATCCAAACAGCTTCCTTTGCAGCTTCACTTGCAGCTATATACTCTGCCTCTGTCATTGAATCAGCAACTGTTTGCTACTTGGAACTCTTCCAACTCACTGCGCCTCCGTTCAAGGTAAAAACATACCCCAAAATAGATTTACTGTCATCTTGGTCCGTTTGAAAACTTGAGTCTGTGAAGCCCTCGAGTTTTAATTCAGACCCACCGTAGACAAGAAAAATATCCTTAGTCCTTCTCAAGTATTTTAGGATATTCTTCACTGCCTTCCAGTGCACTTCTCCTGGATTCGACTGGTATCTGCTCGTTACACTAAGTGCCTGAGCAACATCCGGTCTAGTACATATCATACCGTACATGATAGATCCTATTGCAGAAGCATAAGGGATCTTACTCATACGGGCTCTTTCCTCAGGTGTCTTTGGGGCCTATTTTTTGGAGAGATGTATTCCATGGCTCATCGGCATGAGACCTTTTTTAAAATCTACTATGCTAAATCTCTTTAGCATTGCATCAATGTACGGTCCTTGGGATAAACCAAGCATCCTTTTAGATCTATCTCTATAGATCTTTATCCCCAAAATATAGGATGCTTCTCCCAAATCCTTCATGGAGAAGTGTTTAGATAACCAGATTTTAATCGATTGTAGCATAGGAATGTCATTCCCTATCAGTAATATATCATCAACATATAATACAAGGAATGAAACTGCGCTCGCACTAACCTTCTTGTACACACATGGTTCATCGTCGTTTTTTATAAAATCAAACTCTTTGATTTTCTCATCAAAACAAATGTTCCATCTACGAGAAGCTTGCTTCAATCCATAAATGGATCGTTGCAGCTTACAGACTTGATTTGTTCCAACCTTTGAAACAAATCCCTCTGGCTGTGTCATATACACATCCTCCTCAAGTTTTCCATTGAGGAAGGCCGTTTTCACGTCCATCTGCCAGATCTCATAGTCGTTATAAGCTGCAATCGCAAGTAAAATTCGAATGGACTTGAGCATAGCTACTGGTGAAAAGGTTTCATCATAGTCAACTCCTTGTCTTTGTTTGAAACCTTTTGCAACCAGTCGGGCCTTATAGGTCTCTACCTTGCCGTCCGCTCCAGTCTTTCTTTTAAAGACCCATTTACACCCAATAGGCTTAATGCCTTCAGGTGGTGAAACCAAAGTCCATACTTTGTTTTCATACATGGAGTCCATTTCAGATTTCATAGCTTCAAGCCATTTTCCTGAGTCTTTATTACTCATAGCCTGTTCATAATTCAATGGATCATCATCATTCATGATGTGTACCTCATCGTCGTCCTCTATAACGAATCCATACCTCTCAGGTATCTTCGGTACTCTTCCAGATTTACGAACAGGGTGTGGTATAGTAGGTTCTTCTACTTGGTCAAGTACCTGACTTTGATCCGTGGTAATTTGTGGTTCTTGAACTTTTTCAAGATATATCTTACTCCCACTGACCCCTTCATGGATAAACTCCTTTTCCAAGGAGGTAGCATGTTTCGCAACAAACACTTTTTGATCAGTTGGATGATAGAAATATACCCTAAAGTTTCTTTAGTGTATCCCACAAATCTACACTTATCGGATTTAGTCTGTAGCTTATTATTTTCAAACTTTTTGACATAAGCTGGGCAACCCCAAGTCTTAACATGCTTAAGATTTGGTTTCCTCCCCTTCCACATCTCATATGGAGTCTTTGGGGCGAATTTGGTAGGTACCTTGTTAAGTAGGTATGCAGCCGTTTCTAGGGCATATCCCCAGAAAGAAATTGGAAGGTCGGTAAAACTCATCATGGATCGAACCATGTCCAACAGTGTTCGATTTCTCCTTTCAGATACTCCATTTAACTGTGGTGTACCAGGAGGAGTCCATTATGAGATTATACCATTTTCTTTGAGACAATTGAGAAACTCACCGCTTAAGTATTCTCCACCTCGATCTGATCGAAGTATCTTTATACTCTTGCCCATTTGTTTCTCTACTTCACTTCTGAACTCTTTGAACTTTTCAAATGATTCTGACTTGTATTTCATTAAATACACATATCCAAATCTTGAGTGATCATCAGTGAAAGTAATAAAATAAGAATACCCACCCCGTGCACTTGTTGTCATAGGTCCACAAACGTCTGTGTGAATCAATGCCAACAACTCTGTAACTCTTTCTCCTTTTCCACTAAAAGGAGATTTAGTCATTTTACCCATGAGACAAGATTCACAAGTTGGACATGATTCATAATCAGATAACTCAAGGAGCCCATCTTTATGCAACTTGGATAATCTTGTTTCATTGATATGACCGAGTCTACAGTGCCACATGTAGGTATAATTAATATCATCTCTTTTCCTTTTCTTAGTTTGTTCAATTTGAAAAATATTTTCTTGTAAGTCAAGTGTATAAAGTCCATTTCGCAAATTTCTAACACCATATAAAATATCGTCTTTATAAATAGAACAACTATTGTTCTTTATAACAACGTTAAATCCTTCCATATCCAATACAGAAATTGAAATAATATTTTTAATAATATTCGGAACATAATAACAATTATTAAGATAAATGGACTTGCCCGAAGGCATTGCTAAATAATAAGTTCCTACAGCTAATGCAGCAACCTTTGCTCCATTCCCCACTCGTAGGATCACCTCATCATTGTTCAGCTTTCTACTTCTGACTAGTCCCTTCACATTATTACATATGTGAGAACCACAGCCGGTATCCAATACCAAAGTAGAATTTTGACTTTCTGAAAAATTAATTTCAATCATGAACAAACCTTGATTGGAAGTCGAAGCTTCTCCAAGCTTCTTCTTTGCCAGAAACTTCTTGCAGTTCCTCTTCCAATGACCCGGCTCGTTGCAATGGAAGCACATTCCTTTGCTAGCTGGATCAGATTTCTTTTGTTCCTTTATGTTCACTTTGCCCTTGGTCATCCGAAATCGGAAGAGCTCCTTAGATATCTCATATCTAGCAGTCCTACTTTGTTCACCATACAACTCATTGAGGTGAATCAACATAGTAGGAGCATCCATGTTTTCGTGCTGACGCTGAAGCTCGTTATTCATGGATGCGAGCATGATGCATTGAGCCACAGATGCATCATCTTGCCACTTTACAATGGTGGCAATCTCTTCCTCAGAGGCTATTTCTGGAACAGTTCCAGTGACAGGTGAGTTTAGGACATAAGAAATCTTTTCAGCAGTGAGAACTATTCTCAGATTTTTAGCCAGTCCGTATAATTCGGCCCGGTAAGCTTATTAGCATCAAGTATGCTTCGCAGTGAAATTAGTGATTTTGACATTTTTAAAATTCTGCATGTGAAAAACAACATTTTAGCAAACATTCATTTTATTAATTTTGCATACCAAAATAAATTTAGGTCTTTATTTTAAATTGGTATCTCCCACTATTTTTATCAAACTATATTACCCTCACTTATATAGTTCGGCAACATCTAATTAAAGATTTACTAGTGAGAATAAGGATCCCATTTCAAATGTATATAACCTTGTGGATAGCACAACAAGCGATATACAAATAAATAGGTAGACAACTCTTGTCAATTACATCACTATATAACTCCTTTTTATTTTGCCTCTTATATCATAATGGTCAAGTGTGTGCACATCTGAACTAAAATGATTTAAGTTAAGTCCAGCCTAGCACTTCCATAAATTCAAAAAAGAAAAATGTTCGTCCTTGTGGATAGCACAACAAGACTAGATCGTTCAATTTTCTTGATAAGCATCAAATGTGATTAATTAACATCTTAAATATGCAATACTCGCTTTGTGGATAGCACAACAAGCTCATATTAAATATTTAATACTCTATTAATTTATCATGCTAGAAGGCGACGTTCGATATTCCAAATATCATTTGAACGCTTCGGACTTAATATTATTTCTTTGAGGGGTTTGTTATTATTTGTCTCATCTTGTTTAGCGCGCATGCACACACACACACACATATATATATATATATATATATATATATATATATATATATATATAATATTTAGCATGCAATATAGAATACTATATTCTACCCGGATTGATTATGGACTTTTATTCTAGTTTGGTTCACTAGAGCCACCAAGTGAACCAAAAGGTCAAACCTAAGAGTGTAAGAATTTAAATTTAAATATAACTATTACATTTATACCCGGGCTCCATACAAACAGGTCTTCATGCGCTCCTTGCTCCTTGGTCTCCAATTTCTTCAAGATAATTCTAACTATTTCTATTACATTAAACTATTTAATTTAAATAAAAACCTTGATCAGCAGTCAAGGGGAAGAACATAGGAGGGAGATAGAATTTTACATCAAGAAAAAAAAATTTAGAGAAGACGAGGTACACAGACCCCATTTAATAAAACTCATTCATTCAAGCATTCAACTAAAATAAAATCCAATCACATTGGTCAAATAGTCCATAATCAATTCCCATTTATTATCATACATATCACCATATATATCAATAAATAAATATTCATCTCATGAATTAAAATATTCCATATATATATATGAGTATCATTTAATGGGCAATTTTAAATTGCATGAAATCCAATTTCAAGATTAAAATAAACTCTTTATTTTAATTACAAAATTATTTAGAATATAATATATAAATATATATATATATATATATATCATATATATATATATATCATATATATATATATATTTGATATTACCGTATATATTATATATATTATATAACGAATCAGGTTATATATATATATATATATATATATATAAAATATAAATTCACATTTATTTTTTAAAAAGAAGTCACCTTCTTTTATTAAAAGAGTCCTGCAGGTTTATTAAAAGAGTCCTTTCCTGATGGGTCACCTTCTTTTTGGAGTAAGAAAGAGACAACACTTTTTCCTTGCAGAATTCAAGATTAGCACCCCCAAAAAAAATTGTGATTCGTCCCAAAAAAAAAGTCATTTTTTAAAAAAATAATAATAATTTTATACAATAAAATTATGCGCAATAAATTATTTTTAAATACATACCCATATGTATATGAAATCAAAAACAAATTAATAATTGCATAAAGGTTTGGCTCTGATGCCACTGTTGGGTTTGTACGAAATCGTGATGCAATCAAATTGCAAAAATTAGGGGAAGCATGGTATATCAGAGTTTAAAATTTTTTTACAAAACCATTACCCGGATCATCCTTTATGCAAATTATTAATTTAAAACGATAAATAAGAAGTTATGGAATCATACCCTTGTAAAACGAAGCTTCCACAGGTACGAGTTCAACTCTTTGTTCTTCGTGATCTCCTTGAATTTTCGGGTTAGATTCCTTCCTTTGATCAACGTTAACCACCCAAGTGTTTGGCCTCTAGAGGTGATCCACCAAGGAAGATGAATTATCAAGAAGGAGGGTGGTTGGCTTAGTTTTCTATCCTCTATAGAAAAGGAGTACTCTCCAACAATTGGAATTGCCTCAACTAATATCTATTATAAGACTCCTCTTATATAGATATTGGTCAAGCCTTCTAATCCTATTAGACATGGGATTTTTTTTAATTAATTAAACTCCTTTAATTAATTTAGGCTTCCCACTACATGGGGAATAATTAATTAAATTCATTTAATTAATTTGTACTCCTAATCATAAAAGAACCTGTGAGTAAATAGTTACCATACAATTCAATCCTTCCACCATACAATGTCCCAATTAAATATATGACATGAATTTACTGTCAAGTCTTATTTTATTTAATTATATGTATTTCGATTAGAAAATGCACAACTCCAAATAATACAAATTAGAAACTCCTTTCTAATTTCATTTTACCTTGGCCAAGGATTCCTGGGTTGTCATTTAACGAATCACATAGGATATATCCCCTCTTTTACTAGAGGTGGTAGATTCTTTATTGATCATTCATTATCTCCATATGTAACTCATTATACCCAAGCATACCCTTTTATATACCCTAAAGGACTTTAAGGAATAAGTCAAAGTATAATTCATTACATACAAGATACTATGATGATCTCAAGTCCAAGGATCACTTGTACTACTATCACATTAGGAATTCCTATTGACAGGCGAGTAAAACTCCATTAGGTATTCCATAGCGAGTCACGTTCAGTGAACTTATTCTCCAATAAGCACCTACATACTTGCTTTAATGTCTCCACACAAATGATCATGAGATCAATCATCCTCATCCAATGAGCAAGCAACATATGTACCAATCTATCCGGATTTACTAATCCCCTTTTTAGTAATCCCACGATTGGGAACTATTTTTGTTTTAGAACTTTCTAAGAATTTAGATCTCATTAGCATGATCATCATCGTGATTCTAAAAGTATTGTTTAAAACTATGGGTTATTTACATATTATAAAAACAGCACCATGTAGATAATTAAATGCCTTTAATAAATGAATATTTTATTAATAAATAAATAAGATTGTTTACAAAGTACGTGCTTTATCATCATACATGATTGGCTTGTATGCACACTACTATCACTTTCACCATAACCAAAGTGTGAAGTTCGGGGAACTTTCACAATACAATAATAACCTGCTCAATACAATATGAGAAGGATAGGAAACTTTTACCAAAAACAAGTGAAGTTTAGAAACTAGCTTACACGGTTCATTGAATAAGGTAGTACAATAATTTAGAATACTTGCACAATAGGGTCCAGATACTTGTACAATAACTAAGTATAAGTCAAGAAAAAATTGCTCAAATAAAAGAGTAGTTCAGGAAAACTTGCAATATGATAATACCCTGCTCAATATAAATTTGAGTAAAGTTAGGAGACTTGCAAATAATACAAGAATGTTTTCAAAGGAACTTGCACAATCAAAGAGTGAAGTTCGGGAAACTTTCTTACAATATCCGTTGAATAAAGTAATGCAAGGGTCTAGGAAACTTGCATGATTGCTCAGCTACAAATAATTCTAGCTTTAATAAAACTGCGTTGGAACGACCTTGCATTAACAAGTCGGCCTGTCCAATTAGTATATATAAACTAATATAAGTTCACACATACAAGAATCTAGTCATTATATAATTCTATCATATAGTTCATGTAAGTCAATCTAATCCAGTCTTAGATTTAATAACTTTAGATTACTAGTTCATAAGCATCAACATAGGCTTGAAACACATAGCACTTCCAATTACTGATATAAATCAACACACATGTTTATCAAGTTTATCTAACTCAAGTTCGAAAGCTAACATGTTCATTCTATGTTCACTTCAAGACCACTTATTTTTATGTCGGACTTTTACATACTTTAAACAATAAAAGTTTATGCTTCAAGATTGGTTACTAAAGTCATGTTATCACATAACAAGGTCAAACAATACTTAAGTAGTTATGCTTGTGCGTATACTACAAGTGTACACTTTAATCGTCATAACTCATGCCTTAGGAATCCACTTTCTATGAGTATGCGTTCATAGTTGAAATCTGTGTTTAACCAAGTGCGGTTCATGTTAATATGTCTATAGGCATAATGACATCCTAATAAACATACTTGCATGATCATAATATAATTCACATGGTAATCAATACTAGTTAGCTTCCACATTCTAAGTTTCTATTTGCAAAGTACACTAAGTCAAAAAGATAACACGGTACATATAAAGCATCTCATAACCGTTATTCACATGTATTAGAACGCATACATAAGTCACATACATGTATTCAAGTGGTCCCAATGTAAAAGACACAAGTCTTGGTTAAGATTACTTTGAAAGTCCTTAAGTTTCGCTTGAAAAACCTCTTGAAGCTTTCAATCAAGTATGCTAACGTGTTTAGCATTTTAAACATGCATTTCAAGTTAATATAATCCATGCTATTATGCTCATAATATCAGAATATGTACATGCTATGTCCATGATAAATTTCATTTTTGAATTTGCCAGTTTCCCTTTTTAAAACATTTATTTTCATTTCAACAAACATATGGCCAAGACATATACGTGTGGCCTCATGGAATACTTACTTATATTATGTCTACGTACCTATATATATATTAATCATGTATACATATTTTCCAAAATCAGAACACTGGCATGCTTCATATATGTTACGTTCGTTCACGAAATCTTAAGTTTATTTCATAACTATATGTTGTTTCATAAACCTTGTATGCAAACATAGCAAAACACGTTTACACAATGTTCATATATTCATATAAGTGTATTAAACTAGTTCACATGCCTGTCCTAACAAGGTATTACATGATGACATGACAGGCTTGTAGCAGAAAAACAAAAATCTATTTTCCAGGCCCTGCGCAGCTGCGCTGCAACTAGGCATAAACCCGGTGCAGCTGCGCTGGCTTCTGGTCCAACCAGAGACTGGATTGCTTTGGCAGTTCCTTCAGCCCATCTCAGAAAATAATTTTGAATTTCATTCCAGTCACAATATAAAACAATTCTATAATATTTGTAAACTAATATACTTACTACTAAGCATTTCCCAATCACTTATCATACAATTCATGCTTAGTCAAAGATTTAAGGAATTAGAATGAAGAACAAGAATGTAAATTGATATACCTCTGTTAAAGGAACTTGCTGATATCTCTCACCGTCTCAATTCACAGACTCTCACTATAATGTATACTCACTCTAGCTTGCTTGGTAGGATTCTCAGCAATTGCAATAGAGAAGGAAGAGAGCTAATTTATAGGCAATTTCAATATTCGGTTCTAGACATTATTCCTCAAATCAAACTAATGGGAGATGCAATTAGCTAATGATTATCAAATAGTGGGTGAGGAGTTGGTATATCTCATCATAATCTCCCCTCCCCATCTCATGATTAGCTAAGCTTTGTGAAGAAATTGAGGAAGATATAGAGTAGCATAGAATGTGGGTTCACGTGTATGAGAAATAAGAGAGCAATTGGGCACATAATATAGGACAAGGAATCCTCAGCAATATGCAAAGTGAAATACAACACTAAAGTCATATAATATATATACACATAGTATTAACTTAAGCTATATATATTCATTCTAAATACATTTAAGTCCCAATGTTACTCCAAATAAGAAATCATTAATATCATGTATCACATAGGTACATATATACCAACATATAATCTATGTACATTTTCCTACTAACACCAAATATAATATAATTGTGTATTGCTCATTATTCAATACCATAACTTTTATTATTATAATAACTTAATGAAATCATTATCAATTAATAATGTTATTGATATAATATTAGGTAATAGGGTATACATATTAATATCTTTCCACCTATATCATGTCACATAAGCCATTTTATGATGTAACTCTAATAATGCCATTAGTCTTACTATATAGTCTATACATATAATATAGAGACACATTAATGTGCACATTGCACTTTATATAATATGAAGATAACCACCACATATTACAAGGTTTAATATATTGCATACTTGTATAAAACAATTAATCAATTAAATATAATATTATTATATTTATTAATCTCTTACTCATTAATTATTATTTATTCAAAATAATAATTAATCATCACATTATCAACTAATTACTCCCAATTCATTAATTATTATTTATTCATAATAATTATAAATCAATAACAATGATAATTTCATAAGTTATCAATTAATTACTCAAATATAAATAATTAATCACGATTAACTCTCTACACTATATTCAAGAAATTTGAATAAATAATTACTAGCACTTTTATCAATATTTTGATATAAAAGTCTCAGGGTTAATCTACTAAGTTAAATAACCAGTAGTGATTCCCTTTAATAAAAATCCTAGCATTTATTCACATAGGTTAATTCACAAAAGCACATAATCACATAAGGTTGAAATAAGTTTGAAAAATTAACTCCTAAAAATTTTAAATCACATAAAAATTAGTAAAGAGCTTAAAATTCCTGGTCGTTACATCCCTCCCACCTTATAAAAATTCTGTCCTCGAAATTGTAAAAATAAGGTTACTCCAATAAAAATAGATAATTTGTGACGCCCCCAAATTCCAGGACCGCCACTTGGTCTCTCGAATTCGGTTCATCACGTGCTCATGGTAATACATCACAATAATAATAATTAAATATCATACGATCACAGCGGAAAATCTATTCTAGAATAATTTACAATGATTTATTATAATTATTCCCCCAAGTCTCGCAACCTACAGTACTTAATAGATTACATAATAATATCAGTTAACGACTTATTACATAATTTAACTTAAGCTTAAACATAATCAAATCCAGTCTTACTACATCATCTTCATACAATATTAATATATTTAAAACATAACAGACATAAGCTAGTTGGTAGCTTTGCCCTTGCCCTTATCAACGCCCGAAGGTTCACCATGCTCTGCCTTAACTGAAATGTTTTAGGGAAAGCAAGAATGAGCACAAATTGCCCAGCAAGTAATATACAATAAGGGTGAGTAATAAGATTCTCAATT
Organism: Panax stipuleanatus; assembly: GCA_020205555.1. NCBI lineage: Eukaryota > Viridiplantae > Streptophyta > Magnoliopsida > Apiales > Araliaceae > Panax > Panax stipuleanatus. Next base: position 107,354,565 of record CM035124.1, read on the forward strand.
CTCGAAAGGGTATAACAAGATTTGATAGTTCAAGAACAACAGGAATATCAACAGTTCTCAATATCAGTCGCTAAGGACAGGATAATATCAATATGATTCAATAATAAGTCAATTCAAGATTTCAAATAATTGAATACTGAGTAGTCACTACGGACTATGAACTTCTACTAGAATTGACAGTAATAAACTGAAAATCCAACAAAAACAGGTACAACAGGTGATCAGCCTAAAGTACCCTTGTTATGCATAACAATCAACCATACTCAAGTGTGCACGTCGGTTCTCCGACAATTATATATTCCCTTCAAAGAAGGTTGTTCTTCTCAGTCAAATACAAGATCCCGCACCAATCAATTAGTTTGGGTCGCTTTTCAATAATATAAGTCTAGCCGAATCAAATGGCATAGACACTTTCACAATATTCAAGGACAATACTAAGTTCAACATGAATACTAGCTTTAATGAAATAAGAGTTCAAGTATGCTAATTCGATTCAACCGATTAAATAGGAAACTAGTTCGCAATACACAAGATAGGATACTTGCATAGTAAAAGAGTATAAGTTAGGAAACTTTCACAATCATAGCTTTCCTTGCATAAAGTAAATGCGTCGGTTAGGATACTTGCACTTTAAGAGAGTGTAAGTAAGAGAACTTGCCTTTAGCGTAGTTTATCCACGAAATGCAATCAACACTTTCGAATTCCTATCGTAATACAGTTACGTATATATATGATATTCATTAGTCATATAATTTAACTTCACATTTTCTCTTTGAATATACGATCAACACATAAGCTAAGTTTTACCTAGCTACACAGTTATATAGAATATAATTTCTATCCTTAACGTTCCTTCTTTAGAGTTTAAACGCATTCTCATATTATATAAGATCTCAACAATTAGCAAACATGCTTGCATATTATTAATATCACATAAGACCACAATCAATACTAAATATATTTCATTTTAGCAAGTTACGGCATCTCCTTAAGTTAACCGTCAAAATCGGGTTCAAGTAACATCATATAATATCGCGTAGCATGTATTCATATTTAAAGGATACTTTCATGCTTGTATAACTTTTCCAAATCCAATCGTACATGGTATAGGTTCTTAAGTTAATACTTAAAGCCATTCAAGGACACGAACTCATATGGTCTAACATGATTGCTTTTAAACACATAAGATATTCATATAACTTGTATTAGTCATGCTCATGAGTACTCGTATTGCATATATGTAGCTAGCATTGTTATTATCTTGAAAACATGCTTTGTTTATGCTAAACTTTAATCACGGCAACCAATCATGGTATATATATATATGCATGACACATGAATGAGTCTAAGAGTACTATCACATGTGTCCATAAATATCAGAATTTAAATCTCCACGTATCGTGTTAATGCTCATGTGCAAGGCTTGTATTTCTATTGGTGAATCTTACTAATAGAGCCTAACATGTTCATGCTTCCTTACGAACTATATAAACACAAGTTAAGGCTTCATTCATATATTTCAAAGTTATCTAAACATGCTCATAACATCAAAATGACTATATAGCATTTACATGATCATATCCACCTTCAAACTTACATTTTTGTTAGGAATGAGCACTAGTTAGGTTCACATGTTCATATTTTATTACGGAACCAATATAGATAAGCTAACATGCACTTCATGTGTCTCTAGGTGGTACTAACGTGCTTGCAAGGTCAGTATGTAAACATGCTTTATATATGTTAACGTCCTTTATGAAACTTTAAATTCGTTTCCAAACTATGTGTCGTTTGGTTAACCATGCATGCTAATATACTAAAACATGCTTACATTGCCTCATTAGGTTTATATATATGTATTAATCATGCTCCCATGCTTGTTTAAACAAAAATCAAACAATTGGTACATAACAGTTTTGTTGCAGAATGCAGAAAACTGAACACAGAGGCTGGCGCTGCGGCGCGGCACTACTGGCGCTGCGGCGCGAGTGGCGCTGCGGCGCGGGCTACGGCGCGTGTGGCGCTGCGGCACGGGCTGCGGCGCTGCGGCGTCGAGGCAGTTTTCCGGTTCAGACGGCAGCGAAAAACGACCCAAAACCTCCCATTTCATCGATTTCAACATACCATACCCAGATATTAGGCTTGTTTAACTTACTAACACATACATATATGTTTATATAACAGTTAATAGCAATTATCAATTCCCAATTTCATGAACTCTAACTTAATTTACGAATTTCATGTATTTACAGAAATTGAAGAGGAACAATGGAAATGAAAGACTATTCAGTGGTTCCATCATGTGTGTATGTTCATATAACAACAATATAAGGGTTCTACAAACCAATCATGAACCAATTTGGCATAATCAAGAATTTCAACAAAACTCAGAGAACAACAATGGAGTTCTTTTGACAGAAAATGAAAATGAAGACACGAAGAGGATTTATACCTCTGTTATGGAGTAAGCTTGCTGATATCTCACAATGCTATTATGTATATGCTCTCAACTTATCAACTCAAACAAAATCTCAGCAATGTGAAATGGGAAGAAAGGAAGCCATATTTATAGAGAAAACAAGATACAGACAATGCAATTGCCTACTATTTCAAACTAACAGAAATTTGAATTGCATGCTAGATAAGAGGAAGTTGGTAGATAGTTGTTGAAAGCCATCATTAGAGCCACTCCTCATATAATTATTGCTAGCTAAGCTTGGGAGAAGAATGGGAGAATAGGCCTTAGCCTTTTTGCCATACACGTGAAGGAGAAGGAGGGTGACTATTATATTGAAACAAGGCCATATATCAGCATTCTATAATTTGTATATATACACAACACTTATGCCAAAATATGTTACATGTATATATACTATATAATTAGGCCACAATTATAGTTACAATGTAATTCTAATGATACTAACATGGATTCACATAATGTAATAAGTGTGAATTGTGCACATATAATTCATGTACATTTTTATCATACTGGTATAATTTAATCGGATGTTATCACATTACATTATCTCATGTATTATTAAATTATATTACTCAACAATTATTTATAATAGATCCATGATACATTATTTTAATGTATATCCACACATCATTTGTCACCTACACATATCATAACATATAGTTACTATACATTTAATTCGCATGCTTGCACATATAATTTCTCATCTTATAAATTGAATATTAATTAATAATATACACATATCCTACATCAATCAATATAATTGTTAACCTCCATAACAATTTAATTAACCTTTATATGATTAACTATCACTTTGATATAAATCTTATTATATTTATAAACACGTTGCTCATTATTATTATGTTTCTTGCAATAATAATCACATATTATTAATCAATCCTCATTACTATTTTATAACAGTTAATTAATATTCTTCGATTAACAATTAATATAGATTAATTGTTCGCTTAAATTAATATAATCATTCTTATATTACGTCACTGTGCCACACAAGGCAATCAACGAGTTTATCACAAACTCCACCAATTTCTCAATTATTATAATTATTCAATTATATATAATTGAATTAATTCATCTCATAACACAAAATCATTTATATTCAAATAAATTCTCATTTTCATTAATATATTTATTTAATAATATATGGAAATTCTCGGGTATTACATCCTCCCCCCCTTATAAAAATTCCGTCCCGGAATTGCTACAAGGTTATACAAATAGATGGGGATAGTCTCTCATCATCCTATCTTCTAACTCCCACGTTGCCTCCTCGACATCGTGGTTACGCCAAAGTACTTTTACAGATGAAATAACTTTATTTCTCAAAGTTTGTTCTTTCCTATCTAATATTTGGACAGGAATTTCTTCATACGCCAAGTTCTTCTCCACTTGAATGGGCTCGTAAGAAATCACGTGCTTGTAGTCGGCCTTGTACGGTCGCAACACGGAAATGTGGAACACGTTGTGGATATGCTCCAACTCGGGTGGTAACGCAACTTTGTATGCCACTTCGCCCACTCGCTTCAGTATCTCGAACGGTCCTATGAATCTTGGACTCAATTTTCCTTTCTTGCCGAAACGGATTTTTCCCTTCCATAGAGATACCTTCAAGAATACGAAACTGCCGACTTTGAAGTCTCGGTCCTGCCGATGCAAATCTGCGTATTTCTTCTGGCGATCTTGAGCTGCTACAAGTCTGGCTCTTATCACTGTCACCACGTGTTGAACTAACTCTGGTCCGAGTATTCGTCGTTCTCCGACTTCGTCCCAACATAACGGCGTTCTGCACTTTCTCCCGTAAAGAGCTTCGTACGGTGGCATGCCAATACTCGCATGGTAGCTATTATTATATGCGAATTCTACTAAGGGTAGGTGGTCGTCCCAATTTCCCTTAAAATCCATCACGCAAGTCCTAAGCATGTCTTCTAGCGTTTGTATTGTTCGCTCACTTTGTCCGTCTGTTTGAGGATGATAAGCTGTACTCAACCTCAACTGCGTTCCCATTCTTTCCTGCAAACTCTTCCAAAAATTGGACGTGAAGCGCGGATCTCGATCAGAGACAATTGACACCGGCACTCCATGTCATGAAATAATTTCTTTTACATATAGGCTTGCTAATTGGTTCAAACTGTAGCGGATCTTGATTGGTAGAAAGTGTGCGGTCTTCGTTAGTCGATCCACGATAACCCAAATAGCATCATAACCTTTCTGTGTAACTTGAAGTCCTACCACGAAGTCCATGGTAATATGCTCCCATTTCCACTCTGGTATTTCTAACGGTTGTAGTAAACCACTTGGCCGCTGATGCTCTGCTTTAACGCGTTGGCAAGTCAAGCATTTACTGACGCACTCTGCGACTTCCCGTTTCAAATTAGGCCACCAAAAATGTTGCCTTAGATCTCGGTACATCTTTGTGCCTCCCGGATGAACAGAATATGTCGTATTGTGTGCCTCGTGCAAAATCTCTTCCCTCAACTCGGTTACCGCTGGTACCCACACTCTCCCTTCAAATCTCAAAATACCGTCTTTATCCATTCGAAATTTTTCTTCCTCACTTTCTGTGATCCTCTTTCGGATTTTCTCACACTCTTCATCCTTTTCCTGAGCTTCCTTTACTCTATTCAACAACGTCGGACAAGCTTCCATTACAATTAACTTCTCACCAGACTTTTCTGGTCCTTTTACTTCTATCTCCAATTTCTCCATCTCTCTTATCAACTCTTCCTGAGTTGTTAAATTAAACAACTTCTCCCTTCCTTTCCTGCTCAGAGCGTCGGCAACCACATTTGCCTTTCCCGGGTGATAAAGAATATCGCAGTCATAGTCTTTGATTAATTCTAACCACCTTCTCTGCCGCATGTTTAACTCCTTCTGTGTGAAGATATATTTCAGACTTTTGTGGTCCATGTATATCTCACATTTTTCTCCGTATAGATAATGTCTCCATATCTTTAACGCAAAAACTACTGCCGCTAACTCTAAGTCATGAGTAGGGTATCGTTTTTCGTAATCCTTCAATTGTCGTGACGCATATGCAATAACCTTGCCATGTTGCATGAGCACACAGCCAAGCCCCTTGTGCGATGCATCACTATACACCACAAAATTTCCCGCATCATCTGGTAATGATAACACAGGTGTTTCGCTCAATCTCCTTTTCAGTTCTTGAAAACTTTCTTCGCATTTGTCGGTCCATACAAATTTCACCGTCTTTCTAGTCAAATTGGTCAACGGGGTTGCTATCTTAGAAAAATCTTGGATGAATCTTCGATAGTACCCAGCTAACCCTAGAAAGCTTCTCACCTCCGTCGGTGTTCTCGGTTGTTCCCAATTACTTACTGCTTCAACCTTCGCAGGGTCTACAGAGATTCCATTCTTATCCACCACGTGGCCTAAGAATTGAACCTTCTCCATCCAAAATTCGCACTTAGAAAATTTTGCATACATCTTCTCCTTCCTTAGTGCCTCCAAAATAATCTTTAGATGTTCGGCGTGTTCTTCCTCTGTCTTTGAGTAGATCAAAATGTCGTCGATAAAAACCACTACAAATTTATCCAAGTATGGCTTGAAAACTCGGTTCATCAAGTCCATAAATCCTGCCGGAGCATTAGTCAATCCGAATGACATTACCAAAAACTCGTAGTGTCCATAACGGGTTCGAAACGCAGTCTTTGGTATGTCCTCGTCCCTCACTTTCAGTTGATGATATCCTGTTCGTAGGTCGATCTTTGAGAAACACTTTGCTCCCTTCAGTTGATCAAATAAGTCGTCTATCCTCGGTAGCGGATACCGGTTCTTGATCGTTACTCTGTTCAATTCTCGATAATCGATACAGAGCCTCATCGATCCGTCCTTCTTCTTAACGAATAGTACTGGTGCTCCCCAAGGAGAAACACTCGGTCGAATGTAACCCTTATCCAACAATTCTTGCAATTGTATCATCAATTCCTTCATTTCTACTGGCGCCATACGATATGGAGCTTTCGAAATCGGTGCCGTTCCCGGTGCTAAGTCTATTACGAATTCGATTTCTCTGTCTGGCGGAAGACCAGGCAGATCGTCCGGAAACACGTCTTGAAATTCATTAACTACGGATATATCCTTAATTTCTACTCCCTTCTTCCGAGTATCAACGATGTAAGCTAAATATCCTCCACATCCTTTCCTTAACAATTTCTCGGCCTGCATCATCGTAACGCAACACGATTGCTTAAGCGATGAGCTACCATAAAACACTACCTTAGACTTACTCGGAGTCTGAAGGTTCACACATTTGTTCTGACAGTCAATTATCGCAGCATGGTTATACAACCAATCCATTCCCAGTATTACGTCAAATTCTCCCAGCCTAATAGGAATCAAGTCTACGCTCAGTTCATGTTTACTAATATTTGCGCGACAATTTCGATAAACGTATTCTACAGGGATCACTTCCTTATTAGCAACTTCTATGATCAAAGGATTTCCTAATAGTTCTTGAGGTGTACTAAGTCTACTAGCAAATTCTTCAGATACAAAAGAACAGGTGGCACCCGAATTAAATAATACATAAGCATTTATATCATTGATTGGGATTATACCTGACACCACATCCTTCGCAGTCCACTGCGTCTTGGACGGTCATGTTAAAGGTTCTGGCGGTTGGGCGGTTGGATTGTGCCGGTCCACCGATCATCAGCTTGTTGCCTCCTTGCTGATTACTACCCCCGCCACTTCCCTTCTTTGGGCAGTCCTTAATTCGGTGCTCCGTCGAGCCACAAGCAAAGCATCCTTGTATCTTTTTCGGTTTCAAACAGTTGGGCGAGATGTGCCCTTCCTGTCCGCAGTTGTAGCAAGTGCCACGTCCCTTCCAGCACTCGCCCTGGTGATTCTTCCCATACTTCGGGCATCCTTCAGCCCTCTTCTTGAAACCTCCACGAAAATTCCCTGATTGATTATTATTGTTGTTTTTGTTGTTGTTGTTGTTCTCCCACTTTCTCTTTCCCAAATTGCTTCCTCCGCTACTGCTTCCTCCCGTACGATTCTCTCCTCCAGTATTCTTTCCTTTCTTTTCTTTGTTATACAGACTTAAGGCCTCACTGCCGCCTTCCGCAATGATTGCCTTCTCCAGTAATGTTGCAAAGGAATCAATTTGAAGAACTGATACCTTATTGAACAGCCATGGCTTCAACCCTTGTTCAAAGCGTCTAGCCTTCCTCTCTTCATCACCAACTTGGTGCTCCGCAAATCGCGCTAGTTCGTTAAACCTAGCCGCGTATTGCGCCACCGTCATCTCACCTTATTTTAACTCTAGGAATTTCACCTCCATCCTATTCTTCATACTCTTTGGAAAGTAATTCTCGAAGAACAGTGTCTTAAACTTATCCCAAGCTATTATCCCTTCTCCAGCTCTTTGTTGATTAGCCTCCCACCAGTAGTTCGCTTCTCCCCTCATCATGTACGTGGCAAACACCGTCTTCTGATCTTCGCCTACGCTAGCTATAGTGAAAGCTTTTTCGATCTCTTTGATCCACGTTTGTGCGACGATTGGGTCGGTAGTTCCCTCGAACTCCGGGGGTCCTACACTCTTAAAGTCTTTAAAGGTTGTTACTGGCACAGTTTGAGGGTTCGGGCGAACGGGTTCATTGTTCCTTCCCCTTAAGGCTTCTCCTAACAAGTCTACCAGTTTCTGGATCGGGTCTACTTGTTCTCTCTCATTGTTAACGGATTCTTCGGGTGCAGTCAATCTACGTCTGGGCGGCATTATCTGCATCACAATTTTTCATTTTATTATTATTCAAGTATATCACTTAAGTATTTCTTTTAATACTAAAAGAATAAATTAATAACACGTTTCTAAAATCAACTCCATTTATATTCATATGCCATTTCATTTCATTACATGATTTTCCTAGCATACTGCTATAAATGTTATCACATATATCCCCTAATATCACAAAAGACGGGGAATATACCAACCTACTACCATACTACCCCTCTAACAAAAGCTAACTCGGGGTTTACATCATCATCCCACATCTTACACAAAAGATCGGGATTACAACATAGTATATACAATACATAAAGACACAACTAGTACTACCTCTAGACTGACTAAGGAAATCTCATCCCATCATCCCGCGCTCCACTGCGCTCTTATACTCCAACTGTGCTATATATGCAACCAGCTCTCGGCTCAAGGTATGTAGAGTCTGTCCCTGTTCTGCCGGGTAGTGGTACACACCATCAATCACCCTTTCAAAAGCTGAACGGAACACATACCCCATCTTGTTCATCTTTCTCTTCTTGCACCTGACCTCGTCCTCAAGGTCGTCAGCTCTCTCATTGGACGCTTCCCACTTCTCCTCGAAGTGTAACCTATCCATCACCTCCAACTCTAGCTGAGTACTGGAGTGCCTCTTTCTCAGTCTTCTCACTCAGTTCCCTCTGCTCAACCTCTTCTAGCTTCTCTGCCAAATCTACATTCCTAGCCACTGACCTGTGAAACAGAGTCCCCATCTGGATCCCTGCCTCCCTACGGTAGGCAATCTCCACCTCTAACTCTTGCATAGCCAGCTTCCTCTGGTGGTCCTCGTCCCTCAGCTTCTGGAACTCAGACTCTCTCTCGTGGGCCTCTGCCTCCAGCTCCTGAACTCTACAGTCTAACTCTAGAATACGCTCCTCGTACTCGCCTAACATCTGTTCCTCTATAGTAGCCTCATCAGAGTCCTCTACTGGCTCATCCTCCATCGGCTCCTCCTCTGGATCAGACTCTATCTCAATCTCGTCCTCGTCGTCAGACTCGAATGGTGCAACAGCCTGCACTGGTGTAGCCTCTAGAGGTGCCTCGTATACTACGTGTATATCCCTGGACTCATCCTCTGCAACTCTACTAGGTACCCCTGTGTCTGCCATCCTACACTCACAAACACAAGACAAGAAATAGCATCTCCATTAGAATGTTAAACAAAATATAAGTTCATTGTATAGAATGAAGTTACATTTCATAACAGACTAAGTCTCTCAAGGAAAACTCTACATGAGTTTTATCTCCTTCCTAACTTCTAAGTTCGCCTAAGTTATAGTCTAAGGACACTCGTTCCTAAGGTTTATAACTACGGCTCTGATACCAACCTGTGACGCCCCCAAATTCCAGGACCGCCACTTGGTCTCTCGAATTCGGTTCATCACGTGCTCATGGTAATACATCACAATAATAATAATTAAATATCATACGATCACAGCGGAAAATCTATTCTAGAATAATTTACAATGATTTATTATAATTATTCCCCCAAGTCTCGCAACCTACAGTACTTAATAGATTACATAATAATATCAGTTAACGACTTATTACATAATCTAACTTAAGCTTAAACATAATCAAATCCAGTCTTACTACATCATCTTCATACAATATTAATATATTTAAAACATAACAGACATAAGCTAGTTGGTAGCTTTGCCCTTGCCCTTATCAACGCCCGAAGGTTCACCATGCTCTGCCTTAACTGAAATGTTTTAGGGAAAGCAAGAATGAGCACAAATTGCCCAGCAAGTAATATACAATAAGGGTGAGTAATAAGATTCTCAATTCTCGAAAGGGTATAACAAGATTTGATAGTTCAAGAATAACAAGAATATCAACAGTTCTCAATATCAGTCGCTAAGGACAGGATAATATCAATATGATTCAATAATAAGTCAATTCAAGATTTCAAATAATTGAATACTGAGTAGTCACTACGGACTATGAACTTCTACTAGAATTGACAGTAATAAACTGAAAATCCAACAAAAACAGGTACAACAGGTGATCAGCCTAAAGTACCCTTGTTATGCATAACAATCAACCATACTCAAGTGTGCACGTCGGTTCTCCGACAATTATATATTCCCTTCAAAGAAGGTTGTTCTTCTCAGTCAAATACAAGATCCCGCACCAATCAATTAGTTTGGGTCGCTTTTCAATAATATAAGTCTAGCCGAATCAAATGGCATAGACACTTTCACAATATTCAAGAACAATACTAAGTTCAACATGAATACTAGCTTTAATGAAATAAGAGTTCAAGTATGCTAATTCAATTCAACCGATTAAATAGAAAACTTAGTTCGCAATACACAAGATAGGATACTTGCATAGTAAAAGAGTATAAGTTAGGAAACTTTCACAATCATAGCTTTCCTTGCATAAAGTAAATGCGTCGGTTAGGATACTTGCACTTTAAGAGAGTGTAAGTAAGAGAACTTGCCTTTAGCGTAGTTTATCCACGAAAAGCAATCAACACTTTCGAATTCCTATCGTAATACAGTTACGTATATATATGATATTCATTAGTCATATAATTTAACTTCACATTTTCTCTTTGAATATACGATCAACACATAAGCTAAGTTTTACCTAGCTACACAGTTATATAGAATATAATTTCTATCCTTAACGTTCCTTCTTTAGAGTTTAAACGCATTCTCATATTATATAAGATCTCAACAATTAGCAAACATGCTTGCATATTATTAATATCACATAAGACCACAATCAATACTAAATATATTTCATTTTAGCAAGTTACGGCATCTCCTTAAGTTAACCGTCAAAATTGGGTTCAAGTAACATCATATAATATCGCGTAGCATGTATTCATATTTAAAGGATACTTTCATGCTTGTATAACTTTTCCAAATCCAATCGTACATGGTATAGGTTCTTAAGTTAATACTTAAAGCCATTCAAGGACACGAACTCATATGGTCTAACATGATTGCTTTTAAACACATAAGATATTCATATAACTTGTATTAGTCATGCTCATGAGTACTCGTATTGCATATATGTAGCTAGCATTGTTATTATCTTGAAAACATGCTTTGTTTATGCTAAACTTTAATCACGGCAACCAATCATGGTATATATATATGCATGACACATGAATGAGTCTAAGAGTACTATCACATGTGTCCATAAATATCAGAATTTAAATCTCCACATATCGTGTTAATGCTCATGTGCAAGGCTTGTATTTCTATTGGTGAATCTTACTAATAGAGCCTAACATGTTCATGCTTCCTTACGAACTATATAAACACAAGTTAAGGCTTCATTCATATATTTCAAAGTTATCTAAACATGCTCATAACATCAAAATGACTATATAGCATTTACATGATCATATCCACCTTCAAACTTACATTTTTGTTAGGAATGAGCACTAGTTAGGTTCACATGTTCACATTTATTACGGAACCAATATAGATAAGCTAACATGCACTTCATGTGTCTCTAGGTGGTACTAACGTGCTTGCAAGGTCAGTATGTAAACATGCTTTATATATGTTAACGTCGTTTATGAAACTTTAAATTCGTTTCCAAACTATGTGTCGTTTGGTTAACCATGCATGCTAATATACTAAAACATGCTTACATTGCCTCATTAGGTTTATATATATGTATTAATCATGCTCCCATGCTTGTTTAAACAAAAATCAAACAATTGGTACATAACAGTTTTGTTGCAGAATGCAGAAAACTGAACACAGAGGCTGGCGCTGCGGCGCGGCACTACTGGCGCTGCGGCGCGAGTGGCGCTGCGGCGGCGCTGCGGCGCGTGTGGCGCTGCGGCCGGGCTGCGGCGCTGCGGCGTCGAGGCAGTTTTCCGGTTCAGACGGCAGCGAAAAACGACCCAAAACCTCCCATTTCATCGATTTCAACATACCATACCCAGATATTAGACTTGTTTAACTTACTAACACATACATATATGCTTATATAACAGTTAATAGCAATTATCAATTCCCAATTTCATGAACTCTAACTAATTTACGAATTTCATGTATTTACAGAAATTGAAGAGGAACAATGGAAATGAAAGACTATTCAGTGGTTCCATCATGTGTGTATGTTCATATAACAACAATATAAGGGTTCTACAACCCAATCATGAACCAATTTGGCATAATCAAGAATTTCAACAAAACTCAGAGAACAACAATGGAGTTCTTTTGACAGAAAATGAAAATGAAGACACGAAGGGGATTTATACCTCTGTTATGGAGTAAGCTTGCTGATATCTCACAATGCTATTATGTATATGCTCTCAACTTATCAACTCAAACAAAATCTCAGCAATGTGAAATGGGAAGAAAGGAAGCCATATTTATAGAGAAAACAAGATACAGACAATGCAATTGCCTACCATTTCAAACTAACAGAAATTTGAATTGCATGCTAGATAAGAGGAAGTTGGTAGATAGTTGTTGAAAGCCATCATTAGAGCCACTCCTCATATAATTATTGCTAGCTAAGCTTGGGAGAAGAATGGGAGAATAGGCCTTAGCCTTTTTGCCATACACGTGAAGGAGAAGGAGAGTGACTATTATATTGGAACAAGGCCATATATCAGCATTCTATAATTTGTATATATACACAACACTTATGCCAAAATATGTTACATGTATATATACTATATAATTAGGCCACAATTATAGTTACAATGTAATTCTAATGATACTAACATGGATTCACATAATGTAATAAGTGTGAATTGTGCACATATAATTCATGTACATTTTTATCATACTGGTATAATTTAATCGGATGTTATCACATTACATTATCTCATGTATTAATAAATTGTATTACTCAACAATTATTTATAATAGATCCATGATACATTATTTTAATGTATATCCACACATCATTTGTCACCTACACATATCATAACATATAGTTACTATACATTTAATTCGCATGCTTGCACATATAATTTCTCATCTTATAAATTGAATATTAATTAATAATATACACATATCCTACATCAATCAATATAATTGTTAACCTCCATAACAATTTAATTAACCTTTATATGATTAACTATCACTTTGATATAAATCTTATTATATTTATAAACACGTTGCTCATTATTATTATGTTTCTTGCAATAATAATCACATATTATTAATCAATCCTCATTAGTATTTTATAACAGTTAATTAATATTCTTCGATTAACAATTAATATAGATTAATTGTTCGCTTAAATTAATATAATCATTCTTATATTACGTCACTGTGCCACACATGGCAATCAACGAGTTTATCACAAACTCCACCAATTTCTCAATTATTATAATTATTCAATTATATATAATTGAATTAATTCATCTCATAACACAAAATCATTTATATTCAAATAAATTCTCATTTCCATTAATATATTTATTTAATAATATATGAAATTCTCGGGTATTACATCCTCCCCCCCTTATAAAAATTCCGTCCCGGAATTGCTACAAGGTTACACAAATAGATGGGGATAGTCCCTCATCATCCTATCTCCTAACTCCCACGTTGCCTCCTCGACATCGTGGTTACGCCAAAGTACTTTTACAGACGAAATAATTTTATTTCTCAAAGTTTGCTCTTTCCTATCTAATATCTGGACAGGAATTTCTTCATACGCCAAGTTCTTCTCCACTTGAATGGGCTCGTAAGAAATCACATGTTTGTAGTCGGCCTTGTACGGTCGCAACACGGAAATGTGAAATACGTTGTGGATGTGCTCCAACTCGGGTGGTAACGCAACTTTGTATGCCACTTCGCCCACTCGCTTCAGTATCTCAAATGGTCCTATAAATCTTGGACTCAATTTTCCTTTCTTGCCGAAACGGATTTTTCCCTTCCATGGAGATACCTTCAAGAATACGAAACTGCCGACTTTGAAGTCTCGGTCCTGCCGATGCAAATCTGCGTATTTCTTCTGGCGATCTTGAGCTGCTACAAGTCTGGCTCTTATCACTGTCACCACGTCTGCGGTTTGTTGAACTAACTCTGGTCTGAGTATTCGTCGTTCTCCGACTTCGTCCCAATATAACGGCGTTCTGCACTTTCTCCCGTAAAGAGCTTCGTACGGTGGCATGCCAATACTCGCATGGTAGCTATTATTATATGCGAATTCTACTAAGGGTAGGTGGTCGTCCCAATTTCCCTTAAAATCCATCACGCAAGTCCTAAGCATGTCTTCTAGCGTTTGTATTGTTCGCTCACTTTGTCCGTCTGTTTGAGGATGATAAGCTGTACTCAACCTCAACTGCGTTCCCATTCTTTCCTGCAAACTCTTCCAAAAATTGGACGTGAAGCGCGGATCTCGATCAGAGACAATTGACACCGGCACTCCATGTCGTGAAATAATTTCTTTTACATATAGGCTTGCTAATTGGTTCAAACTGTAGCGGATCTTGATTGGTAGAAAGTGTGCGGTCTTCGTTAGTCGATCCACGATAACCCAAATAGCATCATAACCTTTCTGTGTAACTGGAAGTCCTACCACGAAGTCCATGGTAATATGCTCCCATTTCCACTCTGGTATTTCTAACGGTTGTAGTAAACCACTTGGCCGCTGATGCTCTGCTTTAACGCGTTGGCAAGTCAAGCATTTACTGACGCACTCTGCGACTTCCCGTTTCAAATTAGGCCACCAAAAATGTTGCCTTAGATCTCGGTACATCTTTGTGCCTCCCGGATGAACGGAATATGTCGTATTGTGTGCCTCGTGCAAAATCTCTTCCCTCAACTCGGTTACCGCTGGTACCCACACTCTCCCTTCAAATCTCAAAATACCGTCTTTATCCATTCGAAATTTTTCTTCCTCACTTTCTGTGATCCTCTTTCGGATTTTCTCACACTCTTCATCCTTTTCCTGAGCTTCCTTTACTCTATTCAACAACGTCGGACAAGCTTCCATTACAATTAACTTCTCACCAGACTTTTCTGGTCCTTTTACTTCTATCTCCAATTTCTCCATCTCTCTTATCAACTCTTCCTGAGTCGTCAAATTAAACAACTTCTCCCTTCCTTTCCTGCTCAGAGCGTCGGCAACCACATTTGCCTTTCCCGGGTGATAAAGAATATCGCAATCATAGTCTTTGATTAATTCTAACCACCTTCTCTGCCGCATGTTTAACTCCTTCTGTGTGAAGATATATTTCAGACTTTTATGGTCCGTGTATATCTCACATTTTTCTCCGTATAGATAATGTCTCCATATCTTTAACGCAAAAACTACTGCCGCTAACTCTAAGTCATGAGTAGGGTATCGTTTTTCGTAATCCTTTAATTGTCATGACGCATATGCAATAACCTTGCCATGTTGCATGAGCACACAGCCAAGCCCCTTGTGCGATGCATCACTATACACCACAAAATTTCCCGCATCATCTGGTAATGATAACACAGGTGTTTCGCTCAATCTCCTTTTCAGTTCTTGAAAACTTTCTTCGCATTTGTCGGTCCATACAAATTTCACCGTCTTTCTAGTCAAATTGGTCAACGGGGTTGCTATCTTAGAAAAATCTTGGATGAATCTTCGATAGTACCCAACTAACCCTAGAAAGCTTCTCACCTCCGTCGGTGTTCTCGGTTGTTCCCAATTACTTACTGCTTCAACCTTCGCAGGGTCTACAGAGATTCCATTCTTATCCACCACGTGGCCTAAGAATTGAACCTTCTCCATCCAAAATTCGCACTTAGAAAATTTTGCATACATCTTCTCCTTCCTTAGTGCCTCCAAAATAATCTTTAGATGTTCGGCGTGTTCTTCCTCTGTCTTTGAGTAGATCAAAATGTCGTCGATAAAAACCACTACAAATTTATCTAAGTATGGCTTGAAAACTCGGTTCATCAAGTCCATAAATGCTGCCGGAGCATTAGTCAATCCGAATGACATTACCAAAAACTCGTAGTGTCCATAACGGGTTCGAAACGCAGTCTTTGGTATGTCCTCGTCCCGTACCTTCAGTTGATGATATCCTGTTCGTAGGTCGATCTTTGAGAAACACTTTGCTCCCTTTAGTTGATCAAATAAGTCGTCTATCCTCGGTAGCGGATACCGGTTCTTGATCGTTACTCTGTTCAATTCTCGATAATCGATACAAGCCTCATCGATCCGTCCTTCTTCTTAACGAATAGTACTGGTGCTCCCCAAGGAGAAACACTCGGTCGAATGTAACCCTTATCCAACAATTCTTGTAATTGTATCATCAATTCCTTCATTTCTACTGGCGCCATACGATATGGAGCTTTCGAAATCGGTGCCGTTCCCGGTGCTAAGTCTATTACGAATTCGATTTCTCTGTCTGGCGGAAGACCAGGCAGATCGTCCGGAAACACGTCTTGAAATTCATTAACTACGAATATATCCTTAATTTCTACTCCCTTTTTCCGAGTATCAACGATGTAAGCTAAATATCCTACACATCCTTTCCTTAACAATTTCTTGGCCTGCATCATCGTAACGCAACACGATTGCTTAAGCGATGAGCTACCATAAAACACTACCTTAGACTTACTCGGAGTCTGAAGGTTCACACATTTGTTCTGACAGTCAATTATCGCAGCATGGTTATACAACCAATCCATTCCTAGTATTACGTCAAATTCTCCCAGTCTAATAGGAATCAAGTCTACGCTCAGTTCATGTTTACTAATATTTGTGCGACAATTTCGATAAACGTATTCTACAGGGATCACTTCCTTATTAGCAACTTCTATGATCAAAGGATTTTCTAATAGTTCTCGAGGTGTACTAAGTCTACTAGCAAATTCTTCAGATACAAAAGAACAGGTGGCACCCGAATCAAATAATACATAGGCATTTATATCATTGATTGGGATTATACCTGACACCACATCCTTCGCAGCCACTGCGTCTTGGACGGTCATGTTAAAGGTTCTGGCGGTTGGGCGGTTGGATTGTGCCGGTCCACCGATCATCAGCTTGTTGCCTCCTTGCTGATTACTACCTCCGCCACTTCCCTTCTTTGGGCAGTCCTTAATTCGGTGCTCCGTCGAGCCACAAGCAAAGCATCCTTGTATCTTTTTCGGTTTCAAACAGTTGGGCAAGATGTGCCCTTCCTGTCCGCAGTTGTAGCAAGTGCCACGTCCCTTCCAGCACTCGCCCTGGTGATTCTTCCCACACTTCGGGCATCCTTCAGCCCTCTTCTTGAAACCTCCACGAAAATTCCCTGATTGATTATTGTTGTTGTTTTTGTTGTTGTTGTTGTTGTTGTTGTCCCACTTTCTCTTTCCCAAGTTGCTTCCTCCGCTATTGCTTCCTCCCGTACGATTCTCTCCTCCAGTATTCTTTCCTTTCTTTTCTTTGTTATACAGACTTAAGGCCTCACTGCCACCTTCCGCAATGATTGCCTTCTCCAGTAATGTTGCAAAGGAATCAATTTGAAGAACTGATACCTTATTGAACAGCCATGGCTTCAACCCTTGTTCAAAGCGTCTAGCCTTCCTCTCTTCATCACCAACTTGGTGCTCCGCAAATCGCGCTAGTTCGTTAAACCTAGCCGCGTATTGCGCCACCGTCATCTCACCTTGTTTTAACTCTAGGAATTTCACCTCCATCCTATTCTTCATACTCTTTGGAAAGTAATTCTCGAAGAACAGTGTCTTAAACTTATCCCAAGCTATTATCCCTTCTCCAGCTCTTTGTTGATTAGCCTCCCACCAGTAGTTCGCTTCTCCCCTCATCATGTACGTGGCAAACACCGTCTTCTGATCTTCGCCTACGCTAGCTATAGTGAAAGCTTTTTCGATCTCTTTGATCCACGTTTGTGCGACGATTGGGTCGGTAGTTCCCTCGAACTCCGGGGGTCCTACACTCTTAAAGTCTTTAAAGGTTGTTACTGGCACAGTTTGAGGGTTCGGGCGAACGGGTTCATTGTTCCTTCCCCTTAAGGCTTCTCCTAACAAGTCTACCAGTTTCTGGATCGGGTCTACTTGTTTTCTTTCATTGTTAACGGATTCTTCGGGTGCAGTCAATCTACGTCTGGGCGGCATTATCTGCATCACAATTTTTCATTTTATTATTATTCAAGTATATCACTTAAGTATTTCTTTTAATACTAAAAGAATAAATTTATAACACGTTTCTAAAATCAACTCCATTTATATTCATATGCCATTTCATTTCATTACATGATTTTCCTAGCATACTGCTATAAATGTTATCACATATATCCCCTAATATCACAAAAAACGGGGAATATACCAACCTACTACCATACTACCCCTCTAACAAAAGCTAACTCGGGGTTTACATCATCATCCCACATCTTACACAAAAGATCGGGATTACAACATAGTATATACAATACATAAAGACACAACTAGTACTACCTCTAGACTGACTAAGGAAATCTCATCCCATCATCCCGCGCTCCACTGCGCTCTTGTACTCCAACTGTGCTATATACGCAACCAGCTCTCGGCTCAAGGTATGTAGAGTCTGTCCCTGTTCTGCCGGGTAGTGGTACACACCATCAATCACCCTTTCAAAAGCTGAACGGAACACATACCCCATCTTGTTCATCTTTCTCTTCTTGCACCTGACCTCGTCCTCAAGGTCATCAGCTCTCTCATTGGACGCTTCCCACTTCTCCTCGAAGTGTAACCTATCCATCACCTCCAACTCTAGCTGAGAACGGAGTGCCTCTTTCTCAGTCTTCTCACTCAGCTCCCTCTGCTCAACCTCTTCTAGCTTCTCTGCCAAATCTACATTCCTAGCCACTGACCTGTGAAATAGAGCCCCCATCTGGATCCCTGCCTCCCTACGGTAGGCAATCTCCACCTCTAACTCTTGCATAGCCAGCTTCCTCTGGTGGTCCTCGTCCCTCAGCTTCTGGAACTCAGACTCTCTCTCGTGGGCCTCTGCCTCCAGCTCCTGAACTCTACAGTCTAACTCTAGGATCCGCTCCTCATACTCTCCTAGCATCTGCTCCTCTATAGTAGCCTCATCAGAGTCCTCTACTGGCTCATCCTCCATCGGCTCCTCCTCTGGATCAGACTCTATCTCAATCTCGTCCTCGTCGTCAGACTCGAATGGTGCAACAGCCTGCACTGGTGTAGCCTCTAGAGGTGCCTCGTATACTACGTGTATATCCCTGGGCTCCTCCTCTGCAACTCTACTAGGTACCCCTGTGTCTATCATCCTACACTCACAAACACAAGACAAGAAATAGCATCTCCATTAGAATGTTAAACAAATATAAGTTCATTGTATAGAATGAAGTTACATTTCATAACAGACTAAGTCTCTCAAGGAAAACTCTACATGAGTTTTATCTCCTTCCTAACTTCTAAGTTCGCCTAAGTTATAGTCCAAGGACACTCGTTCCTAAGGTTTATAACTACGGCTTTGATACCAACCTGTGACGCCCCCAAATTCCAGGACCGCCACTTGGTCTCTTGAATTCGGTTCATCACGTGCTCATGGTAATACATCACAATAATAATAATTAAATATCATACGATCACAGCGAAAAATCTATTCTAGAATAATTTACAATGATTTATTATAATTATTCCCCCAAGTCTCGCAACCTACAGTACTTAATAGATTACATAATAATATCAGTTAACGACTTATTACATAATCTAACTTAAGCTTAAACATAATCAAATCCAGTCTTACTACATCATCTTCATACAATATTAATATATTTAAAACATAACAGACATAAGCTAGTTGGTAGCTTTGCCCTTGCCCTTATCAACGCCCGAAGGTTCACCATGCTCTGCCTTAACTGAAATGTTTTAGGGAAAGCAAGAATGAGCACAAATTGCCCAGCAAGTAATATACAATAAGGGTGAGTAATAAGATTCTCAATTCTCGAAAGGGTATAACAAGATTTGATAGTTCAAGAATAACAAGAATATCAACAGTTCTCAATATCAGTCGCTAAGGACAGGATAATATCAATATGATTCAATAATAAGTCAATTCAAGATTTCAAATAATTGAATACTGAGTAGTCACTACGGACTATGAACTTCTACTAGAATTGACAGTAATAAACTGAAAATCCAACAAAAACAGGTACAACAGGTGATCAGCCTAAAGTACCCTTGTTATGCATAACAATCAACCATACTCAAGTGTGCACGTCGGTTCTCCGACAATTATATATTCCCTTCAAAGAAGGTTGTTCTTCTCAGTCAAATACAAGATCCCGCACCAATCAATTAGTTTGGGTCGCTTTTCAATAATATAAGTCTAGCCGAATCAAATGGCATAGACACTTTCACAATATTCAAGAACAATACTAAGTTCAACATGAATACTAGCTTTAATGAAATAAGAGTTCAAGTATGCTAATTCAATTCAACCGATTAAATAGAAAACTTGTTCGCAATACACAAGATAGGATACTTGCATAGTAAAAGAGTATAAGTTAGGAAACTTTCACAATCATAGCTTTCCTTGCATAAAGTAAATGCGTCGGTTAGGATACTTGCACTTTAAGAGAGTGTAAGTAAGAGAACTTGCCTTTAGCGTAGTTTATCCACGAAAAGCAATCAACACTTTCGAATTCCTATCGTAATACAGTTACGTATATATATGATATTCATTAGTCATATAATTTAACTTCACATTTTCTCTTTGAATATACGATCAACACATAAGCTAAGTTTTACCTAGCTACACAGTTATATAGAATATAATTTCTATCCTTAACGTTCCTTCTTTAGAGTTTAAACGCATTCTCATATTATATAAGATCTCAACAATTAGTAAACATGCTTGCATATTATTAATATCACATAAGACCACAATCAATACTAAATATATTTCATTTTAGCAAGTTACGGCATCTCCTTAAGTTAACCGTCAAAATTGGGTTCAAGTAACATCATATAATATCGCGTAGCATGTATTTCATATTTAAAGGATACTTTCATGCTTGTATAACTTTTCTAAATCCAATCGTACATGGTATAGGTTCTTAAGTTAATACTTAAAGCCATTCAAGGACACGAATTCATATGGTCTAACATGATTGCTTTTAAACACATAAGATATTCATATAACTTGTATTAGTCATGCTCATGAGTACTCGTATTGCATATATGTAGCTAGCATTGTTATTATCTTGAAAACATGCTTTGTTTATGCTAAACTTTAATCACGGCAACCAATCATGGTATATATATATGCATGACACATGAATGAGTCTAAGAGTACTATCACATGTGTCCATAAATATCAGAATTTAAATCTCCACATATCGTGTTAATGCTCATGTGCAAGGCTTGTATTTCTATTGGTGAATCTTACTAATAGAGCCTAACATGTTCATGCTTCCTTACGAACTATATAAACACAAGTTAAGGCTTCATTCATATATTTCAAAGTTATCTAAACATGCTCATAACATCAAAATGACTATATAGCATTTACATGATTATATCCACCTTTAAACTTACATTTTTGTTAGGAATGAGCACTAGTTAGGTTCACATGTTCACATTTTATTACGGAACCAATATAGATAAGCTAACATGCACTTCATGTGTCTCTAGGTGGTACTAACGTGCTTGCAAGGTCAATATGTAAACATGCTTTATATATGTTAACGTCGTTTATGAAACTTTAAATTCGTTTCCAAACTATGTGTCGTTTGGTTAACCATGCATGCTAATATACTAAAACATGCTTACATTGCCTCATTAGGTTTATATATATGTATTAATCATGCTCCCATGCTTGTTTAAACAAAAATCAAACAATTGGTACATAACAGTTTTGTTGCAGAATGCAGAAAACTGAACACAGAGGCTGGCGCTGCGGCGCGGCACTACTGGCGCTGCGGCGCGAGTGGCGCTGCGTGCGGCGCTGCGGCGCGGGCTGCGGCGCGGGCTACGGCGCGTGTGGCGCTGCGGCGCAGGCTGCGGCGCTGCGGCGTCGAGGCAGTTTTCTGGTTCAGACGGCAGCAAAAATCGACCCAAAACCTCCCATTTCATCGATTTCAACATACCATACCCAGATATTAGACTTGTTTAACTTACTAACACATACATATATGCTTATATAACAGTTAATAGCAATTATCAATTCCCAATTTCATGAATTCTAACTAATTTACGAATTTCATGTATTTACAGAAATTGAAGAGGAACAATGGAAATGAAAGACTATTCAGTGGTTCCATCATGTGTGTATGTTCATATAACAACAATATAAGGGTTCTACAACCCAATCATGAACCAATTTGGCATAATCAAGAATTTTAACAAAACTCATAGAACAACAATGGAGTTCTTTTGACAGAAAATGAAAATGAAGACACGAAGGGGATTTATACCTCTGTTATGGAGTAAGCTTGCTGATATCTCACAATGCTATTATGTATATGCTCTCAACTTATCAACTCAAACAAAATCTCAGCAATGTGAAATGGGAAGAAAGGAAGCCATATTTATAGAGAAAACAAGATACAGACAATGCAATTACCTACCATTTCAAACTAACAGAAATTTGAATTGCATGCTAGATAAGAGGAAGTTGGTAGATAGTTGTTGAAAGCCATCATTAGAGCCACTCCTCATATAATTATTGCTAGCTAAGCTTGGGAGAAGAATGGGAGAATAGGCCTTAGCCTTTTTGCCATACACGTGAAGGAGAAGGAGAGTGACTATTATATTGGAACAAGGCCATATATCAGCATTCTATAATTTGTATATATACACAACACTTATGCCAAAATATGTTACATGTATATATACTATATAATTAGGCCACAATTATAGTTACAATGTAATTCTAATGATACTAACATGGATTCACATAATGTAATAAGTGTGAATTGTGCACATATAATTCATGTACATTTTTATCATACTGGTATAATTTAATCGGATGTTATCACATTACATTATCTCATGTATTAATAAATTGTATTACTCAACAATTATTTATAATAGATCCATGATACATTATTTTAATGTATATCCACACATCATTTGTCACCTACACATATCATAACATATAGTTACTATACATTTAATTCGCATGCTTGCACATATAATTTCTCATCTTATAAATTGAATATTAATTAATAATATACACATATCCTACATCAATCAATATAATTGTTAACCTCCATAACAATTTAATTAACCTTTATATGATTAACTATCACTTTGATATAAATCTTATTATATTTATAAACACGTTGCTCATTATTATTATGTTTCTTGCAATAATAATCACATATTATTAATCAATCCTCATTAGTATTTTATAACAGTTAATTAATATTCTTCGATTAACAATTAATATAGATTAATTGTTCGCTTAAATTAATATAATCATTCTTATATTACGTCACTGTGCCACACATGGCAATCAACGAGTTTATCACAAACTCCACCAATTTCTCAATTATTATAATTATTCAATTATATATAATTGAATTAATTCATCTCATAACACAAAATCATTTATATTCAAATAAATTCTCATTTCCATTAATATATTTATTTAATAATATATGGAAATTCTCGGGTATTACAAAGGCAGAGACCTATAAGGCCCGACTGGTTGTAAAAGGTTTTAAACAAAGACAAGGAGTTGACTATGATGAAACCATCTCACAGTAGAAATGATCAAGTCCATTCGGATTTTGTTTGCGATTGCAGCTTATTACGACTATGAGATCTGGCAGATGGACGTGAAAATGACCTTCCTCAATGGGAAACTTAAGGAGGATGCGTATATAACACAGTCAGAGGGATTTGTTTCAAAGGTTGGAACAAATCAAGTCTGTAAGCTGCAACGATCCATTTATGGATTGAAGCAAGCTACTAGTAGATGGAACATCCGTTTTGATAAGACAATCAAAGAGTTTGATTTTATCAAAAATGAGGATGAACCATGTTTGTACAAGAAGGTTAGTGGGAGCGATGTTTCATTCCTTGTATTATATGTTGATGATATATTACTGATAGGGAATGACATTCCTATGCTACAATCGATTAAAATCTTGTTATTTAAACACTTCTCCATGAAGGACTTGGGAGAAGCATCCTATATTTTGGTGATAAAGATCTATAGAGATAGATCTAAAAAGATGCTTGGCTTATCCCAAGGAATTTACATTGACTCGATGCTAAAGGGGTTTAGCATGGAAGATTCCAAAAGAGGTCTCATGCCGATGAGCCATGGAATACATCTCTCCAAGAAATAGGCCCCAAAGACACCTGAGGAGAGAGACCATATGAGTAAGATTCCTTATGCTTCAGTAATAGGATCTATCATGTATGGTATGATATGTAATAGATCGGATGTCACTCATACACTTAGTGTAACGAGCAGATATTAGTCTAATTCTGGAGAAGAGCACTGGAAGGCTGTGAAAAATATCCTAAAGTACTTACGAAGGACTAAGGATGTATTTCTTGTCTACGGTGGGTCTGAATTAAAACTCGAGGGCTTCACGGACTCAAGTTTTCAAACGGACCAAGATGACAGTAAATCTGTTTAGGGTATGTATTTACATTGAACGGAGGCACAGTGACTTGGAAGAGTTCCAAGCAGCAAACAGTTGTTAATTCAGTGACAGAGACAAAGTACATAGCTGCAAGTGAAGCTGCAAATATGGCTATTTGGATGAAGAAGTTCATAACAGAACTTGGTGTGGCTCCTAGCATTGGAGGGGCAGTCCCATTATGCTATGACAACACCGGAGAGGTTGCACAGGCTAAGGAACCCAGGTCTCATCAAAAATCCAAACACGTGTTGCAGCAATTTCACTTGATCAAGGAGATCATTGAAAGATGATACGTCACCTTGGAGCGTGTAGACTCTCAAGACAACATTGCAGATCCATTTACTAAAGCTTTAACACAACAGCAGTTTGATCGTCAGTTGGAGTAGATGGATATGAGATACCATGGCGATTGGCTTTAGTGCAAGTGGGAGATTGAAAGTAGTATGCATGCACGCCAATCATGTATGATGATAAAATATATACTTTGTAAATGATATTATTTATTTATTAATAAAAGTATTAACTTATTAAAAATATTTAATTATCTACATGATGCTATTTTTATAATATGTAAATAACCCATAGTTTTAAGCAATGCTTTTAGAATCATGATAATGATCATGCTAATGAGATCTAAATTTTTAGAAAGCTTAAAACTAAAATAGTTCCCACTCGTGGGATTACTAAAAAGGGGATTATTAAATTCAGATAGATTGGTACATATGTTGCTTGCTGATTGGATGAGGATGATTGATCTCGTAATCATTTGTGTGGAGACACTAAATCAAGTATGTAGGTGCTTATTGGAGAATAAGTTCACTGAACGTGACTTGCTATAGAATACCTAATGGAGTTTTACTTGCCTGTTAATAGGAATTCCTAATGTGATAGTAGTACAAGTGATCCTTGGACTTGAGATCATCATAGTATCTTGTGTGTAATGAATTATACTTTAACTTATTCCTTAAGACCCTTAGGGTATATCAAAGGGTATGCTTGGGTGTTATAAGTTACATATGGAGATAATAAATGGTCAATAAAGAATCTACCACTTCTAGTAACAGAAGAGATATATCCTATGTGATTCGTTAAATGACAACCCAGTAGTCCTTGGCCAAGGCAGAATGAAATTAGAAAGGAGTCTCTAATTTGAATTATTTGAAGTTGTGCATTTTCTAATCGAAATTACATATAATTAAATAAAATAAGACTTGCCAGTAATTTCATGTCTTATATTTAATTGGGACATTGTATGATGGAAGGATGGAATTGTATAGTAACTATTAACTTACAAGTTCTTTTATGATTAATATTAAAATCTATATTATTTGGAAAGTCGTTGATCGCTAGGGAGGCTTATCCCTATTATAGAATAAATATTATTTATTTAAATAGATTATTAGTTTAATTTATTTATTTAAATAAGATTAGAATTATTCTAATTGATTTATTCAGAACTGGTTTAATATGGAGAACCTAAAGGGTCACACCATAAAAGAAAGAATAATTATTTAAGAAGGTAATGACATAATCGTAATAATGCATTAAGTATAATTAATTTAATTTATAGTGATAGAATAAATTAAATAGCTTAATGTTTATTATTTAATATTTTGGAAATATTAAATATAAATTAATAAGAGGAGTCTTATTAATATTATTATAATTATTATTATTTTAATTTTTAAAAGAGTTTAGGAATTAATTTAATATTAGTACTCTCATTTATTCCTCATAAGATTAGGAGGCAAATTAATTAAAGGAGTTTAATTAATTAATCCCTGTGTTGGGAAGCCTAATTAATTAAAGGAGTTTAATTAATTAAATGAAAACCTATTTCTAATAGGATTAGAAAGGTTGACCAATATCTATATAAGAGGAGTCTTATGTTAGATATCAGTGATGCAATTTTAATTGTTGGAGAGTACTCCTTTTTTACAGAGAATAGAAAACTAGGGTTTAGCCAACCACCCTCCTGCTTGAAGAATTCCTCTTCCTTAGTGGATCACCTCTAGAGGTCAAACACTTGGGTGGCTAATGCTGGTCAAAGGAAGGAATCAATTCGGGATATTCAAGGAGATCACGAAGAATAAGGAGTTGAACTCGAACCTGTTGAAGATTCGTTTTACAAGGGTATGAATCTAAATTCTTAGATTTCGTTTTAATTAATAATTATGCATAAAGGATGATCCGGGTAATGGTTTTGTAGAAATTTTTAAACTCTGATATAACATGTTTCCGCTAATTTTATAATTTGATTGCGCCCACGATTTCGTACAAACCCAACAGTTTTCGTATTATATATAGTATTATTTTTCATATTATACTCGTATAATAATTCGTATTATACTCATATTTTTCTTGTATAATAATTCGTATTATACTAATATTCTTTTCTTTAATATTCTTAATTTCAATACACAGTCGAAATACTGTGTTTCCCGTTCTTCAAATTTTATTTGATATTTCGTCTTTTCTCGTCATTCTATCATTAGCGCGTTCTTTGAAAAATTGAAAAACTTATAAACATTTTTCGCTAAATAGTGTTTTCGATGACATTTTCCCAAAATATGGTTAAACAATTGAAAAGTCAATAAAAATATTTTTTGTCGTTTTTATTTTGTCCGATTCCTACACGTTTTTTGAGAAAATCTTTAATTGGATAATACAACTTTTCACAACTTATTACCGGCATATCTTGGAAAGAAATGTCATTAGGACATACTAATCTCTCTAAAAGACTTAGGTTATTAAGACCTTAGGATTTAACCCTTATGTTTCATCGGGTGAATAAAGTCTATTTCGTCTTTTTCTCAAAAAGTTTTTTATTTTCGTCTTCAAAATTCTTACTCGATTAATCTTACACAACCAAAATCCTAACATTAAATAAGCATCATAGGTCATAAAAAGACCCTTAACCACATAACACATAATATTATCAATAAAAACTTATTTTATTAAATAATATTTCTTTAAACTTAACTTACAAGAATATCCAATTTCTCGCGTCATTACACCTATCTTGGATAATTTTGATTCGGATATGTCACACTTGATCAAAATAATCTAAGAGAAAAAATACAAGGAATTACATGGTGATGTAATTGACAAAAGTTGTCTACCTATTTATTTATATATAGTTTGTTGTGTCATACAAGGTTATATACATTTGAAATGGGATCCTTATTCTCACTAGCAAATTTTTAATTAAAATTTCCAAACTATTTATTAAGGGTAATATAATTTGATTAAAATAGTGGGAGATACATGTTGACGCCGGGAGAATTTTGATCCCTCTTCCTATGTGTTTCTTACCCTTTATATTTTCAATGTGAATTTGTTTGATCTGAGGGTGAGATTTTAGAAAGAGTCCGACATACAATGTCGACGATTTAAAAAAATTTGATTTTATTGGTCCGAATTAGACAGAGCCGCCAGTTAGTATAAGTTAAAATGGTTGTACCAACTCAACCGAGTTTTGAAAGGTTTTGCAATATTGCCCAATTATGGGACTCTGTTTAATTGGTCTTGGAAACCTAGATTTAGAGAGTTCGGGGGCTTGCTTAAGTGGGGGGAAGGTGTTAGGCACCCCCCGACTTCCATGAAATACGGTTACCGCCGTTTTCATTCCCTAATCATTATATATATGTGTGTGTGTGTGCTGCAGTTAATTGGGCCTAAGTGCTTTATTTGAAAGTAGTGATGTGCTTCGTTGGACCTATATACGAAGGGTTTAATTTATTAAAAAGTTCATTTTTAGACAAGAATATGAAAGTGATGTTTTGAAAAATAGTTTTCAAACCCTTTCGCTCGTATAGGAATTGAAGCCCTTTGATACTTCCATTTTATTCCATATTCGACTTTATTTGATTTTATTCTCGGGATGCGAAGCATCCTCGACAAAATAATATATTTATACATAAGTGTGGGGCTCCTTATAGGCATGAAAGCCATCAAAGGATGCCCGGACACCACACATAAGGTTTTTATTATTACGGGGACCTTAAATCCGGATAACCGTTGTATGGTCTTATTTTTAAAATTAAAAAATTTGCAAGCTGACTGTACAACTCAATCAGGTCTATCATTGGAATCAGATCTAGATCCATGAGTTGAATCGTAGATCATGTAGCTCTTAGGCTCATAGAATATCAAATAAACAGCCTGCAAAATGAATATATTGCAATAAAAAGTAAAACTATATTAGACATTGCTAAATGGAAGATCTATCAGTCAAATCTCCGTACGCGAGTAGCTCATAGCTTCCAATTTCCTCTAGATACAAATCTAGGGTCATGTGGTCACTAAATATTTACAAAAAAAAACTAGAAAGAAAACTAGATCTGTACAGATCTTAGCCATTCTAGCTTTCAAGTTCAAGTTTTACAACTTTTCAACCGGTTAAAAGCTACATCTGGCTAGATCCAGCACAGATCTAGTCAATACAGCTCAAATATTGACTATTAACAAGAAATGAATGATGAAAACTTTAAATCTGGTGAATATAAGTTACTCAATATATGTATATAGCACTTATATACGTATTAGAGTTGGCAAAGAAGACAGATCAGGAGAAATCTTACAGTATATCACGAGAACGGCTCTCAAACGGCTTTTAGCGCCCCAATACTCGTTTCCCACCTGTTAAAATTTGATATGTTGTAGTATATATGTGTATGAACGTTTACAAAGAAGTTTTACAAGAATCGGAGTGAGTTAGAGCCTCCGTTTGACCCTCCTAGCCTCTATTTCTCTCGTCGTGACCTTTTCTTCTTCTCTCCCTTTTTTATAAGCTAAGGGGGGAGGGGGCATATATAGACCCTGATGGTCACAGGTCTACCTGTGGCTGGGCCTGGTGGGCCTGGCCTAGTGGGCCCCGCTGTCTCAAAGTACGTGTACTCCGACCAACACATTATTTGCTCGAACCCTTCATACCTTGCAATCCGGGAATCCGATGGAGGCGTGTTATACCTTTTTGGAAAGCCCTTTTCGAGAGCTACACAATGACATGGGACTTGAACCTTTCCGAGTCTGGAAAGATGGGTCTAGGACCAGATCTTGTCCATGATATTAGCAGAAACCTTGATGTCAGCCTCCTTCTGCCGTACCCATACTACAGAGTTCTTCAAAGGTAGTGCAGTGTTGTTATACATCTAGTTTATGATGCATTTGAGACCGATCGGTATTTTCAGACCCTATGAATATTGCTTGACACATGAGATATCTACAGCTTATTCTTTTCGACCGGCTGACTGTGTAGATACAGCGTCTTGGTTTGTCTTCTTGGCCATGATTAAGGATCCTTTCTCCATTTTACATTGCTCAGGATTTAGATCCCCTTACAGCTTTGTCACCCATGCAGCGGGTATGGACTTTTTCCCATTGGCTGGTCTACGAGGAGTAACTACATATCATCCTTTGGCTGTCATGGGACAGTTCGACTAGTACCAGGATGTTTATTCTTTTGATGGAGCTTTTGATCAGTAGTTACCAGCCTCGTCTTTGTCAGAGAATGATTTGTCTAGAGTTTATGATTATTGGATCCATCAAAAGAGGGCTGCTTTTTCCTCGAGTGATCCGAGTTATTCCTCGGAGTTTTCTGCATGGCTAGAGGTAGATATTACATCATCTATGGTTACTTATTGAGATCCTAGCACTGATTCTGATGAGGAGGAACCTATAGAGGATCCTGTTTCTCCTACCGAGGATGAGCTGTTTGCTAGTTTGACAGCAGTCCTAATCAGTGACACCCCTACTTCTTCATCTGCTACTGCCCCACCTTTTGTAGAGTCTTTGGAGCAAGTGATACAGCTTTTGACTTTTGAGAGAGATAGGGCTAGAGCCTTAATGTTGACGACCCTTTCAGGCCGGGATGCTTATTTTGCCGAGAGAGATGAGGCTCGGGCTTCTAGGGATGCTTCTGTTGTTGAGAGAGATGATGCTCGAGCTACCAGGATGAT